>JAWWMO010000121.1:63674258-63780667 GCA_035047845.1 Dendrocincla fuliginosa | reverse complement strand
ACCATCTGTCAGAAATCTTAGGATCAAAAAGCATTACTGTCATGAAATCTAATTCCTGCCTAACAAAATTGGTAAAATTCATAGAATGAATAAAAAATGGTAAAAATTCATAGAATGCCACACTTAGAATTACCTCATTCTCACAATTGGTTGGAACATTTTCTTTTTTTTCTGAGACACATCCAGTTTAATTTAAACACTTGTGTACAAGAATAGCCTTGTAGCTCTTGTGGTATGTAGACATGGTCACAAAAGAATTGAGGCCATTTGGAGAGATCCAAAGTACTGCTCTATCCCAATTTGTAGAAAAGAGAGACCTGGTGTTGCTAGGGATGTTTCATTTACATCTGACTTAGTTCGCTATAATGGGTGAATGAAAGAAAGGTGAGAAGAAAGGAGGGAGGGAGGGAGGGAGGGAGGACGGCAGGAAGGGAGGACGGAAGGATGGAAGGACGGACGGACGGAAGGAAGGAAGGAAGGAAGGAAGGAAGGAAGGAAGGAAGGAAGGAAGGAAGGAAGGAAGGAAGGAAGGAAGGAAGGAAAATGAGACGTTAGGAGTCAAAAAGGGGGAAAACAATGAAGGTGCTATTGAAAATGGACAGCTGTTCTTTTTCAGCATTTTTTTAGTACAAAAATCAGAGTGTGACAAGGGTTTACAAGGCTCAAAAAATACACAGTGAATGTGCAAATTCCATCCAGGCATGGTATGGTTTTTGTCCTCATCTTTTCAGTCATGCAGGGTCACAGCTTGGGCAGCTGAATATGATGAAACTTGCAAACATATGATTTAAAATAAACCATTTATTATTAGCATATTTTAATTGCCATAACACTAAGTTGAAGAATTTAATAATATTTCAGGAAAAACACTACTATTCTTTCATAAACTAGCTTGAAAACAGATGTGTTTGTGTTTTCAGAAATCAGATGTTCAGAAGCTTCACATTGCAAATGGGTTTTAAACCATGAAACGTTGCATTGCATCTTCTGGTCTGACATCTACCCACTTCATTTACCTACAAACTGGGATATGGAGGAATGTTGTTTCATTTTAGTTGCTGAGATAATTGCTATGATCAGATGGCCCAATACATAAAAAATCTTGTAATAGTCACATCAATTTTTCATAACTTGATAAATACAGTACCAATCAGAAGGACTTTCTGAACTTTACCTTTGTGATTTCAACTAAAGGAAGGAAAAAAACATGACACAAAACAAAAATAGAAATCTGTTGAATGATACAAATTTTCTCCAAATGATTTTTCCACATTTGCTGCCAAAATAAACACATGGTACATGTTAGCTTGTCGGGCCCATATTAATTCCTCAGCTGTAGGAACTGCCGTGATTCATTTGCCAAAATCTGCTGCACTAAATCCCACTGTTTTTAAATTGTAACTCCAAACATCCTTTTAGGCTTGCAAAGGGCTTTAACAGCAACTTACATACATAACATTTCTAAAATTACTCTCCATACATATTTAAAGTCTTGGTAAGGAGTATTATAACCAGCCTGTCAGAAGTCAGTTTTCAATTCCTTTTCTACCTAATTGCACAAGTTTTGAAATAGTGTCATTGTCATCTGGGACACAGAAGGCAAGGATGTGTTAAACTGGTTTGATTCACTTCTTCATTTCACTTCTGAACTGTGTAAGCAGCCCAGGGACCAGCTGTGCCTTGGCATTCTGGAATTCTGAGATTCCACTGCTTTCTATGGAAAAAGAAACCTCATCATAATCTCCTAACATGCAAGTGGACTTTCTAACATTCTTTAAGCATACCTAATTATTTTTTATAGATACCTGATGGTGTTGTCCAACTCATGGTTTCTTTACTAGATAATGTTATGATGGGAATCCTCAGTATGTCACTCTGAAACACTACACAGGAAATTAAAGAGAAATGCACAAGCTCTCCACAGATGCAAAAAATTTAGTCTTTGCACATATATATTGCAAGAACAGCTTGTGTCAAATACCTGTGTGGAAAAAATGGTCCTTTTTTTATCATTGAACCAGAAGAGTCATCAATGTCTTCCCACAGGTCTAGCAAATCTTTAGAACATATAATAAACAAAAAAGTCTTAGCCCAGTCATTAATAAACTGGATATCAAAACATACTCCCTTTGCATATGAAGACTAAACAGAGCATTGGTTTTCTGTCATAACTTGGTAGCTTGATGGGTCAGGATGAACAAGATGAGGTAAGAGAAAACCAGAAGAGCAGGAAAACAGACATGGACCTTGCGGCCAGATGAAGAAGAACAAAGATGTGAGTGAGGGAAACGAGAAAAAAAGCAGAGAGATAGAGATAGGAAGCTTTGTGGTGCAGGAGGAGGACAAGAAGGGGAGGAAGATATAATCACACTAATCACACTTCTATGGCTCCCACATTCCCCTGTCTCCCAGTTAGAAGCAGCTGCCTACATATTAGCACCACTGCTGCACTCTGGCACCCCTGTACATGCACACTGACACCGGGACCCACCACTGCTTTTCCTTACCAGCCATTTCTGGGGGCTCTGAGAGAGTGGGGGGAAAAGTGTGAGTTTTTGTAGGAAAAGGGAAGCTGACACATGTATCAATATACTTGCAACACAACAAGTCATTAGAACTTCCCTCAGTAAATCAGTGCTTAAAATTTAAAATTCTCAAACGCACCAAAATTTTTCCAAGCAAGGATTCTTTCTCTCCTCTTAGCTAAAGAAAAAGAGCAATTGATTAATGCATTTCAGAGGTATCTGGCTTCATCTATACACTAACTATAACATTCTTCAGGGTGCTTTAAACAATCATTTATGTTTAAAATTCCAGGGTGCAGTAAAGGCAACAGGAAAAGAAGTACTCAAGGGACCACATTGATGCCATGGTTTTAGGTCATTGAAGCAAGTGGGATGAATAAGAAGAAAATAAGGAACCTAAGGAAGATTATTCTCATTCAGGACATTCAACCAACACATTTCAGCATTTCCTCTGCCCTTCATTCTGAAAATTCATTTTCAGATAGGACTGCTCTAAATATGTGTGCAAAGAGCACCAAGACACATTTTATTACTTTCTTTCAAATATTATTTTACCTTTGAGTAATACTCTGAAATTACTGACAAACATTTCTAAACCATTTCTGCATTTAGTTAATTTACTCAGATTCCTTCTAGATAACAGAATTACCCACTATATTCTGGAAAACATAAGGGAACCTTTGTGACTTGGAAGACTGATATTAATATTGCACAATCTATTACCTGCATCAATTTTTCTATAGGTGGACCTACACTATTTCACATATCTCCCAACTCTAAAGTAGCCTGCAATAGACTACAGTTTTTCTTGATTTGTTTGCTATTATGACTTAAATTAGTGCAAAAAAAAGGCACTGAACATCCCTTGAGTCCAATTAAATAAACAATAAGAAATAAACAGTCCTTGCCTCCTTGAATGTCCTAGTTTCAGTAGAGATCATTGAGATGTGTGCAGCAACAGACATGTTTTTAGGCACTTCTGCTTAATCTGCTTCACATGTTGCCTCTGGCAAGAGTGTGGATAGGTCTTAGTACTTCATCCATTCATATGTGGCCAGGTGCCATATATTTGTGTATATATTTGTGATATAAATACTTGTTCCTGAAAAATGACCATAACTATCTGGAGAGTTAAATCAGACCTTATTGACCTGAGCTGCTGGCACTTTACAAATAACTCTGATCCTTGAAAAGCTCCATATGTCCTGGGGAAGCTCCCTTCCTGTAACCAAAGCAATAATTTCTCATAGAATCATAGAATCATAGAATGGTTTAGATTGGAAGAGACCTCAAAGATCACTTAGTTTCAAAACCCCTCCCATGGGCAGGGGCTCTTTCCTCTAGACCAGGTTGCTCAAGGCCTCGTCTAACACCTTGAAACACCTCCATGGGTGGGGCATCCACAGATTCTCTGGGCAATTAGTACCAGAAACTCATCACCCTTGCAGTAGAGAATTTCTTCTGTATATATAACCTAATTTTCCCATCTTTCAGGTTGAACTCTTTGTCTTACCACTACAATTCCTAATGAAGAGTCACTCTCTGGCTTTGGGTCACAGGTGTCAATGATGATATTTGCCCATGAAGCACCAGAGACATCTCTCTAATGACATATAATAATTTGCAATAGATGAATGAGAAAAACCAAAACCCCAGCTTCTCATTGGTTTCTCAATGGGTCATACCATGATGGAGGAAAGAAAGCTTTTTCTCTACTTTTTTGTTCCTCTTTTTAACAGTCATTCTTCAGAAAATAATAACCTGACTGATTCCCTCATTTCAGTTCAACTAATGCAAGTATCTCCCTCTTGCAGCAAGAGTTTGAGACTCTCTACCTGATGAATAAGGAATCCCTTCAAGACTTTTGTTTTCATTCACATTGGGTGGTCTTCTCAGAATGAGTGATTTTCAGATGAACCACAACCAAAAAATGAAAATATCCTTCTAGAGGATATTTTATCTTCTATTTCCTAAAATATCTTTTTATCCTCTTTGCAATTTATGTAGTTATTTACAAAATTCTTTCCAGAAAGTGACAGAATAGACTATGACAACACCCATACAGACACAGATGATACAGATACAGACAAAAACTCATGCAATGTTAGGAAATTTTAAAAGCCATAGAAAAATGCAGATTGGAAAGATGTGCTGAGAATGGAGCAGGACAAAGTCATTACATAGAATTCCGGGCAATAAAGTACAGAGACTCTTCAGTGCATCTCCAATTTTGGATGGCATACAGTCACAGTAAAATCCTGGCTACCTCTCAGCCAGTAGCATGACTCCCATTAACGTCAATGGGGTCATGATTTCATCCACAATGCATGAAAGAGCCTGCCAGCTCTTCTGTGCTCCTGGGGAGAAGACAGTGACTGCACCACCTTATACCTACTCTAAGTGACACTCAGCTGTCACATACAAGATCAATCCAACCTTTGCAGCTTTTCTCAGGACACTACATTTGGTTTTGATTCATGTGGAAATCTCATTTCCAAAGCCTGTATGTGTCGCTTGCTAACCACATAAGAAGCAGATTCCAGCATTTCCTGTGACATTTAGGAGGAAAGTCAGGCCAGCTCTGCATGGTTTTCAAAATCCCAGTCTTCACATAAAAGTTGTTTTGGGGGAAGAAGAGGAACACTTCAGTGCCGCAGGCACAACCAGTTTCTCAAGAAGTTGTTCCGCTCCCTGCAGTTGGCCAAGACAAAAAACTGCTAAATTACTATCACCACCACAGGCACACATAAACTTTATTGGCTCAGAGAAAATAGCAAACCATGACTGTGTTTCAGAGATTAAGCCAAAATTTTGTCCTGCTTCTAAATAGAACACGATTTTAGTTCACAGCCCCTTTTTGCACTTTTATATTTTCCTCCTGGAACTTATGCTTCCCTGTGAATTGAGTAGTCAGCTCCTACATAAGGCCAAGCGTGTGTGTGTGTGTGTGTGTGTGTTTATGACTCATAGTTTCTCTTCAGTGTTGACAAAACTTACAATATTTCATCTTCATCTTTGAGGTGATAGAATTTGGTTCAGAGACCAGAGGTTTTTTTCTGAGATTGTAAGGGACCAGTAATATTCAGGGATGTCTCAGGGGAAATAGACCATTTAGGCTTGGGGACAAATCTTAGGGATGAGATCTTGCCCTGGGCAGCCCTGGAGTATATGATTCCAGCACAGTCTGAGAAAAGTAGCTTTGAAAAATCTGTCATGTTCAGTTGGTATCACATTAAACCATGATTAATTAAATATAACAATTTCTTTTTAGTGCTACTGGGTGAAGAAAGCAGAACTTTCTCTTTAAGGGCTCTGCTGAAGGACTGTCCTGTCAGCTATTATGTAGCTGCTCTGAGGGGTTATATTGCTGCTAGTCACAACTTCTGATTCAAGACTTCTTACAACTGTATTTTTCTCTGTCACAGGTGAGTACTGAAGACTGCCCACTTTTGCCCCTTTAAAGAGGAGAAGGAACAGACATGAAGGGGCAGCTTGAAATGCAGTCTGAGTGTCATTCCTGATGCTGCCATTTATGCTATACATAGTGGAAAGGATAGAGGTAACCACTCTTGAGGTTTGAGGGGTTTGTTCTGTGTTTGTCCATTGTGTAAGGGAAATAGAGATCTCCACAGCTTGTATCCCACTGGAGTCACACAGGTGTTCCCCACCACTTGAAGGGCTGGCATCAGGATGGAGCCATAACTCAACTCAGAGGGATCCAGCGGGCACAGATGGGACAATAGAGCACCATACCTTGAACAGCACCTGTTGCTTCCAGAGGAGAACTGGAGACAAGGGAAGGGACACATGACTGCCAGGATCCCTGTCAGCAGTGGGAACAACTGAAAAGCCCTGGCTGAGAGAAGATCCTTGAAGGAACTGAAAGAGGAAATGTAGTCTGGTGCCCAGCAGATTTGCACACATCCTAGTGTGTCCTCAGCCTGCCCACAGCCAGAGGGAGGGTGCAGGGAGCCTGGGAGCATCCCTGTTCCACTGCTCTGTGAAAGGTTATCCAGCTGATTGGCAAGAAAGGGCTGGCACACCTAGGCTCTTCACTGCCTCTGGATGGTAAGAAGTCTCAAAATGAGGACAGGGCATGGTACAAGGGATTCCTCTGAAAAATACTAAAAGCTGCATCTTTTACCAGATACATGGGATGTGTGACATCCACGACCACTGCTGCTGCTAGGCAAAAGAGGATACCACCATTTTAGTAGCAGTCAGTATGCTGCTAAGGGAGAGGTAGCAATTCTGTATACACCAGAGCACAAACAAAGCAGGAAGATGACAATGACTATTTTGGCTTCCATGGCCCAGGAAACCTTGCCTCCCTCCATGCCCTCAGGAGATTTACCGCTTTGCAGCACTCTAGAGTCCAATTCTATCTATCAGGTTTCCATTTAACAACACAGAAATAGCCCAGGACCCTTCCAGTGTGGATGCTTTGAGATAAAAAAATGGTTGAGAAAATGTCTTAAAAAAAATAAAAAAAAATAACACATCAAGATCCTTGTTTCAATCAAAAAACGAATAGGTGTATTCATCAGTTAGTTATTATAAACTAAAAAGAGGCTGAATTTACTCTGCTTAGGGTTAATATCTGTTACCCTTCAAACTCAGCTGTTTAGCAGAGCCCACTTGGCCTGTAACTGACTTAGAAGCCTTTCAAGGAGAGGATCAAGGAATAAATGCACAATATCCTATGGAGTGTTGACAGATTTACCACTATTCTCAGTGTGCCCTTCCCAAAGGCTCTGGAGGTTTACTGGTTGAATTATAAGAACAGGTACCAGTTTGAGTTAACATACATTTGGCAACAGTAAAATTCCATTCATTTCCATAAACTAAGTCAGGCTGGAGAAATGTACTGATGGGAGGTGATGTTGTATATATTACTTTAATAAGTGTAGATGTTAAGAATATTTTCACAGGTGTATGTTGTTAGACACCTGTCTTGGGGAGATGAAAATTAATAAGATCAGTCATATCTGACCAAGCTAAATTACCTATAGCCAGTCTAGTCATGTTTGGAATTATTATTGTATCAATTCAGTACATTATCCTAAGGAGAAAACATCTCTCACAGTTTGAACAGATCCGACCTGTAAGTCAGAGTAGAGCATTGCTTCCTGTCATGTAAAAATATCACTGTGTTGCCATGAACTGTGACTTCGGAATCTCTTCCAGATAGATTCAGTTCCATTACTGTCTGTTTGTGTCATCTTTAGAATTTCTTATTGATAGTTACAATAAGCAGATTGATATTAATCAGCAGCATCTATTAAAAATGTCTTTTATATGACTCAAGATTTTTTTGTTCCTGAACAAAACAAGGATCTGTTCCTTATAAAACAGAATTCACTAAAATCGTAAGTTGCTTAATTCCTAACCCAGATTAATTCTGAGAAGTCCTTTGAAACAAAAGAAATCTTAAAACAGAAGTTTTGAATCATGGTACAGGAACTGGTAAAACAAGGAACATTTGCTGTCACCTGCAAAGAGCTGACCATTCATCTGAAACCTGATACAAACCTTTCTGTTTGGTTATCAAAGGTTCACACCCGTGGTCCTTTTTCCTATCATTCAATTTCACAAAAAGAAGAAGATATAAAAACCATAAAACATAAAATATCTTTCATAGAATTACTTTATGAAGGCAATGCTACATAACCATGATCATGAAGGAAAGTGATACAGGACCTTTCCTTTGGTTAAGCTGAGAATAAGACAGTGTGAGAGCTGCAGAGTACTAGAAGAGGCTGTCCAGAGTTCACCAGCTAATAGATAACATGGCCTGAATGAAAAATATTATTCAAACTATATTACTTGAATGATATTGCTTTTATTGAAGGTAGGTTATAAACCTACCTTCCAGGAAAAACAAGTCCAGAATATGAGCTCTAAACAGAAGATGTCTGTATGTTTTACTGAACATGATTGTAGGACTGTTATTAACATTAAATTACTTCAGTTTTTACAGATTTTATATGTATTATATAGAAGTTACCCACAACTTTGATGAATTAATTATCTGCTTGGTAGTTGTCTCATCCTTCTGTTGTGGCCTGATTTGTAAATAATGAGGTAAGTGACCTCCATTCAAAATGTGTATTACTAAATTCAGGTTCATACATCTTGTGCTTTTGTTTCACATTTTTTATCAGCAACATTTTGATAACAAAAGGATTGTGGGCAATCTGGAATAGAATATAAATTTTTCACTAATTGATAATGAATCCTTTCAAAATTGTCGAATGTTCTAGTGCATATGATTGTTACCAACTGACACGGGCATAGAAGAATGATTAAAACGAGCGTATTCAAACATAATTTTCCTTTCATTTGATGATTTCCAAAATTGCATATGGTCTTTGTGAGAGATGCCTGGTTTTTAATTGTTTTCAATGACACTTTTTCTTAATAAGTAACTGAGCTGAGATCACCAGCTCATTTCATACACTAAACTACAAAGAAATGACCCTGTGTTTTGCTCACAGCTCTACATTTTCCTTCTTTTCTTTTTTATAAAGAGCAATCCTAAAGCTATTGAAATTAATCAAAATGAACACATATAAATTAGACTTCATTTCACACCACAAATATTTTTGGTAGAAAAATTTTTTTGGGGAAAAAAAATAAAACCAACAAACCCAGGAAGCAGATGATCTTTCTTGTTTGGTGCAGAGCAGCAGTGCTGCAAGAATTACTTTCTTTAAATTGGTCTTTAGCTGCATATTTCTGAGATATTTAGTAAAAAAAACCCCTCTCTTTGCAAAATCTGGAAGCTTAATGCTAAAATCAGCCATGAATTTCTTGCTTCTTGACAGAGGCAGAACTTTTTTTTTCTGCAAGAGAGGAATTTTAATGCCTTGAACTGTCAGACCTTTTCATCTAGAATAATAGGTAAATTCATTGTTAATGCTTTGAAAACACATATTTGGTTATCAGGCAGAGTTACTTCACCAAACAATAGTGCTTCATTACTAGAAGTATACAAACAATTGCAGACCACATCCATCCACTGTGTATTTTAGATGTACAGCTAAAACATGCGCTATACAAACATATATTTCCAAGGAAATCTTTCATGAGTTTCAAAGATGATATTTATTATCTATGTATTTAAACTAGGCATGATATCTCTTCATAGTGAATGAATACATTCTGCGGACCTAATCAAAAATGGGACATTGGAGTCTAAATTTAAATTAGGCAAGAAAGGGGTGCCTCAGTCCATGTGGGAAATCAACACCTCTCTCTTCCCCAGCTAGGTCTGCAGAGGTATGAGAAGTTTCAGTCATGTCTGCACCTCAGCAGGGCTCAGAAGAGCCCCTTAGTGCCATGTGTGACTTGGGACTGACAAGCAAAGATGATTCACATCAAATTTGGACCCAGATGAAAATGGTCCTACTGCATTGAGTGTGCCTATCAATATTATTAGATCATGTATAAACCCTCCATGCCAGGGACTAATGCAATCCTTAAAAATGAGTGGCAACACTTCTCCAACTGAGATGTACAATGCTGTGACCAGAAATGTCTCCTATTCCAAGGTGTCTATGCTTTCATGAAAAGTATTTAGCCCAAAGGTCTGAAGGTGCCCTGACCACTGGAGTACCATCATAAAAGTGGTAACAACATCAAGTCTGCCCTCTTCGTCTGAGTGAAATTTCCACCTTCAAGCAGATGAATCAATGAACATTTGCCCCAGGGACCTGCTGGAGGTCCCATTCCAAGATTAAGCTGGACAGGGTGCTAGATAATCTTATTTAGGCTTCCTTTCCCATAGAAAGTGGATCAGATAATCTTTCAAGGTTGCTCACAAGCCAGGCTGTTCTATGATTGTGTGAACTCTGCCATTTCAGCTGACTCAGGATTGCAAATTGTTGCCTAAGCACACTAAAGAGCACATCCCTGCTAATTAGCTTAAGCTGTTTGCTGCCTGCAATGAATTTCACTGCTATATTCAGGGCATGCAGTGCAGTTCTGTTTGATCTGCAGTCCAAATTCAAGAACCTCCATAGTCTTCAATGTGTCCCAGCTGGTAAGGAGAAACCTGATGTGTCCATGTACACTGATAAGTGGAGTCATAAGACATACACCTTATTTTTAATAAACGAAACCTCATATTACTTGTCATTCTTCGACACATTTTTTTGCTGTCACCATGTGGTCAGCCCCCTTTATGCAGGGCCTTCTCTCTTCTTCAACATCGAGGTTTCTAAATCTTGTTGCCTTCAAATGTATTTTTTAAATCAGGCTAGACAACTCTGTGGAAAGACCTACACCTATAGACTACAGCAAAAATCAGTATTTCATCAGAAATTGCATCATATGTTTTTAAAAGATCAGAGGGATTTGTGAGGGAAGGGAGGGAGGTGGTGGGCAGGACTGGGGAAAATTGTTGCTGTTTAATATTATTCTTACTATCCTTTCAGCTTTTATTGGAAGGATGTTAGCACATCTTATTTGGTTAATAAGGCAAGCATGCTAACTGGTTTATAGCTGTGCAAAGACAGAAGATAATCCTTTGTCATGTTGGCACAAAAGCCTTAGCTGTGATGGTACAGGTAAGGTCACCTCAAAGGCAGACATTTTGCTTGACCAGTTAGCTAAGCTGAGGCCTGTCTTTCATAAAGCTTTTTCATCTGCTCAAGCAAGCAGTCAGGTTACAAATGAAGGAGTGTTTATAACTCAAATACCCAAGTCTGGACCTGATTTAAACGAACTTTGAGCTAAAATGAAAACCATTCAGAGTTCTGATTTCAGCTGATAAAACTGGGCTTTGACTTCTAATTTCCATCTTAGATACTGACATGCAAATGTGGATTCAGGGTGACTCTTACGACTGATCTTAAATAGCCATCTAGTAAAGGACTAGAAATCAACTCCCAAGAAAGTCGTAGCCTACTAAAAAGGGAGGATTTTCTCAAGACTTTCAGAATAAAACCTCTGAAACATTAGACATGTGCAAATTCATTCCATATCCTGAAGTCTTGGAATCTAAGAACACAAAAAGCGAGCGTAACATTTCTGAGGTGAGACCTCTGTTAAACACTTCCCAGACTTTTCTCTACTGGGAAACCTCTGCAATAAGCACAAGCAAATGTAGAAAAGAAATTAGCATTTGAACATCCAAGTCCTTTAGGCATCTTTGGATATCCTAACTGTGATGAAAACAATTTTCACAACAAATAGGTTCTAGAAAATAAATGTGATGTATGTGTTTGTATGTGTAAAATGTAATGAAGCATACCAATGCTAATTGCATTACTTCCCTTTTTGTGATTGGATTTTATTCTGGTTAAAGGAAACTCAGATTAGGTGAACTATGATATATAGCCTTCAACTAAATAAAATACACTGAAGTGAAATATAAACTTTTGTTTGTATGACAGTCTACTAAATAAGAGGGTTAACAGATAATTATGTTGTATCAAGAGATGGCTTTAGCAAAAGAAACACCAAGAGGTATTTAATAAAGATGCAACTGTTGACTTGCAAAATTAGGACTTTTGGAGAAAATATTAAAGAAAGGACCCTCTAATGCAGGCAACAGTTGGAGAACTTTAATCTTTTGCATATGACTGTAGTAATTATCTCCTATATTATCAGGTTATATAAAATGTCTTGCAATATCCAGGAATGGTAACTCAGATCTTCCAATCTTCCTGCTCTCTACTTTGCTTGACTACCCATAAAACTTGAATATTTTGAACTTTAAGAAAGTAAGTGAAACCAGACGATTATTTATTAACAACATCCAGCTGGGAAGCACTTTGATGGCAGAAAGCAAACCTTTTTCAATATACACGTGGCCAGATTCTTTTCACATTAATTGAGATTGACTGCTCTTCTCTAAGGCTTCCCTGCAGCATGCAGTAAAACACACTTTCCATTTAACAGCTCAACATGCCAACATGTCTTGAAGTACACTGCAACAAATTCACAACACACCGGGCAGTTCTGATCTAAGTCACGCAACTCTGACTCAACCTTAAAATTACAACCTTTTGTTGTCGGGGTGTGCAAAGAGTGAAACTGATTGTAAGCTGTTAGAGAGAGAAATATGCCTTTACATTCAGTAACTGCTCTCTGACTTCATTATTGCTGACTTCTTTGCACTTGGACCTCAAAGGCTTATTTGCCTGGTGCTGAGCTTAGAGAAATGTCTTTGCTTCATCTGTACAACACAAAGGCATCTCATTGCACACATGGTTTCCAGTCACTGCATTTTTCATACGTGTGCATACATCAAACCCCAGTCTCAGTTCTTCAGCCTTCCTGCCCTGCCAAGACATTGGACATCCTCAGAACATAGATCCTACTCAAGTGAATAAAAAACAACTTCAACACGTAGAAATCAACTACAAATGTTCAGGATAGAAAAACAAACCAAAATGTAACAAACCAAAATGTGCTTTTCTAATTTATTTTCTATATTTTAAAAGTGCACTGAACATTTGCAATCCATTTGTAATAATATGACTTCCTCTACCATATAGGTTTAATTTGTTTGTCTTATAGTTAACCATTGTTGCCCGTTGTTGTCTTCTGCTTTTATTCAGATTCAGAGCAGACCTTGAAGACTGCCTCACTGTTTCAGGATAGAACTTATTATGATAGCTGCCATGGATATGCACTGCTAGATGTTGATCTGTTTTAAGGAGAGATAAAGATTTGGCAAAGTAAATGAGATAATTCCTGTCTTTATTTAAAGAGATCTAATCCTCAAAGCACATTACAAGTGCACACGTTTACACATTTTTGTGCTCGACCTTAGTGTAATTGTGTGGAGGAGTGGAGCCTTTCAGTCAGATAATGAATGTAACACATGATAGTGCACTGTAGTACAATGTTTTTTCTGGCATGAGCTTAGGATGACTGCAGTCATTAAGGGTGAAGCCATATTATTAAAGGACACACTCCCAGAATAAGTAGAAGAAACCAAAATAAGAATCTAATTCATAACTGTAGAGATACTGAAGTTAACTTAAAGGTTAGCAATTTTATATATATATATATATATAATTCATATTCTTTGGATATGAAAAGAACACGTGGGATATACATGTGATATGTATGTATACAGGATAGGATGTATTTATGTGTAATATAAAGTCTATAAAGGTTCATGAACCTGACTCAGTTCTTTGACTAGTTGTCACAACATGCTAAATTTCACCTGTATGTTTTTATTTTGACCTTTAACCCCTGAATTCCACTGCATCTCACATGTGACCAGATGTGGAAGTTTTCAAATACCTGGATTCAGATTTGCTTTTTAAGACTGCAATATTATCAGCACCACTGACTGCAACCCAATGCAAATGCTCCAGACTCTAGAGCTTTAGGCCAACGATGTGTGGTAACAACTGTAGAATGCATGGCTAAAAGTAACACCTCAGGAGTCAGGAATAAGGACAGCAAACAGAAATGTGTGTAATTGACACTGAGGTGGCAAATGAATGAAGAGAAGCCAGAAAATACTCAAAAGCTATGTTGACACTATCTTGAGCATCTTTCTGCATCCAGTTTTCCAGCAAGAGAGTATCTGTCTTCCATTTGGCCACCACTGATAACATCTCAGACCCTGCTAGGCAGGAGCCTGACCAAGGTAACTGCCTGATGTTGACCCACAACATCTTGGGTTCTTCATCAGAAGACTTGGAGAGGCAAGATAGCCACCTTCAGATTTGGGTGTGCAACAGCCTCTATTAAAAGCCAGCTCCAATGCAGAAGGTTTATCCAACCACCATCAGTGCATGAAGAAAAACTGGGGCTCAGTCACAGGCCTGGGCTCACACTTTAAAACAAAGTAGACAGATTTTTAGGGAGCAGCAGACACAGAGTCATTATTCTTAAGAATCTATTCTCAGGCCAGTAAAGTCAATAGGGGAGTTTCCCATTGCAAACTACATCCTACATAGCTTATCTCATGTAGGATGATCTAATAACCTGAAAAACAAGCCTCTGTCATTTACATGCAGCCACAAAAGAGTCATTGAGTTAAATTATACTGATGATTTAGTAATGGATTGGAAAATCAATGTTTACTTTATTCATGGATGGGGATTATATTAATTTTAACTTTTCTGTCTTGATCTCAATGGCCATCAGTTTCCATGCAGAAGATGCTAGTTTCCATTACTGTGTTATATACATGAACTTATACACATAAACTAATTCATGTTTGTATGCAGGTTTGCAAAGCTGAAAATACTCCTATGGTACATAGTCCCTATGCAGTAGTTGAGACTCATAAGTTGTAGAAGTGCAGAAATATGTGAAAATCCCTATTGATTTCATCAAGGCTCCTCAGAAAGTGCAATAGTCCTCCCACAGAAATCCGATTAGTAGCTCTGCCCTTCATCCTGCAAAGACCTTTACTACCTTTGCAGATGAAAACTATTTGCTGCAAGTCATCACCAGTTATGTTCCTGTGGAGAGAGGAGTGAACTGTTCAGTCATTCCCCACTGAAAACCAAAAATTTACTTTAAAGCTGAACAAACAATCCCTTCTCAAGGATAGGTTTCCTCTGCAGTTACTTCTACAGGGAAGTAATTTCTTTCTCTCTCTTAGGATCAGAGAAGGTCTAAAGGGGAGTTTAAAAGCAATTTCTGTCTTGACAAGACTAACGGCAAGGAGTACAACTTCAAGTTTATATTCCTGTGAGGATAGTAGAGATGGTTTTAGTCTGTCTTTCCAAAATGTTCCATGACTGGCTGAGAAATGGCAATCTTACCTCAAATTCCAGCACTGGGCAATAAACAAATACTGGTCCACTATCATAAAACAACTACTAAGTTAATGTTCTGAAACTTGATTTCCAGCATCCAGGGTCCAGAATACCCTTAGGGCAGCCTGAAAAGAAACACAGAGTCCACCATTTGACAGTTTCATTGGAACAGCTTATTTTCTTCCAAACACTTTACTATATACATCTCTTTTTAGCTATAAGTACCAATCAGGTTTTTACATAAGATTTAGGCTAATGAATATTCCACTTGCTTTAGCAGGAGCTTTTGAGTTTCATGAAAACACTGGGAGGCCACCGAAGCAGGTGAACAGTGAACCACTGGAAAGCTCCAAAGAGGAAAAGAAAGACAAGAAAAGTTTTTGCAACATCACAAAATTTAAATGTAAAGCATAGAAAACTCAGAGCTGGGGGTGTTGAGAGAGTGGAAACACAACATGATGATTTTCTGCGCCTAACAAATACTTTCCAAAGTTCATTACTGCCTAATTTGGCTTTTTTTTCAGCGGTCCTGAGCTGTCTTTCTCCTAGTGCTATGAGAACATGGCTGAAGTAAACTTCTAGAGCACTCTGCATGGGTCTCAAGTGAATTAGACCTACCCATGGAAACAGCTGACCCATAAAACCTATCAGTTCACTTAATAAACCACAACTCTTCTCTATTTTACTTCTAAATTTGGGAAATTTAATCAAAATCTCTTTAATGTTACCATGAACTTATGATTTCTTTGTACTTTCCCATAACTGAAGATCAGGAAAGTATTTCTGCTTTTAAAATATCAGTGAGACCTCTTACTATTTTTTACATGCCTGTTAATCATGGGAACAGATCACCACTGACACCCACCAGACTCTGTCTTTTCAAGTTGGGAATAACATAAGGTAGCAAATTATAACTGTACACACATTCCTGAATTTAAGTCTTCCTACCAACATATGCCAATAACAAACCTAAAGGTCAGGCTTACTGCAGCTTTTACCCGGAAGAAACAGTTTCCAGAGCAACACTGTGTTAAATCTCCCCTTTCTGATGCATGAGACACTGTAAGCACTGCATCTGCTGCAGTTCTCCAGGTTATAAGTGCTGTATGACTGCAGTATTAACAACAATGAAACCAGTAACTTTGCATATTTGGTTCCAGAATTTTCTGATAAAAATGGAACAGCAGAATTGCAGAATCATAGGATATCAGAAATGAAGTCTGGAGGTCATCTGGTCTAACATAGTGCTCAAAGTAGGACCAGCTTCAAAGTTACAGAAGGTTGCTCAGTGCCATCTCTGATCAAGTTTTCAGTATCTTATAAAAGTGGAGGAAATTCCATAGGTTCTGTGGACAACTTGTCCCCATGTTCCAGCAAGGTCTTCAGAACCCCAGGAGTTTAGTTTTAACTTCAGTGCAGACTTTGCAGATTTCTGTTAATAGAAGGAAAACTAAAAGAAGAACCTATGAAAAGCTCTTCTTCAGAAAGATCCTGGGAATGAAGTCAATGGCAAAGCTTTGTCTATTTGAAAGTGGCTGGGGATTTCATTCCTGAATCCCATTTGCCAATCAATCTAAACATGAGTCAAAACATGCCACTTGACCCTCATTTTCTTCCATACCAGGAACTATGAATTAAAAATTAAGAAGAGTAAGAAACTGAGTTCAAATTAGACATTCAAAAACTTCATGAAACAGGAATTAATAGTCATTCCTGTGAACATTTAGCATTCACCACACAGAGAAATACTAGGTGAGACTGGAGCTTGGTCCAACAATGGCCAGTTTTGATATGGCAACTCCACGAGTTTGAGTTTCTTTAGAGATTTACATCTTCCTGTCACCATTACAGCTCAGAAGAGTTAGTCCAGTAACAGGAGTAGAAAGGCAGAAATAATCTACCTTAAAAATTTCAAAAGAGCAGGCAATATAGGTATAGGTTGTAAAGACTTACACATCCAAAAATCTGTAATTCAAGTATGATATAGTGGCTAATTTTCTTATTTTTTTTAATAAGAAAACAAAGAATGTGGAACAAAACATTAAAAAATATATACATCTGCTACTAGTGGTATAATGTAGCTAGAAGTAAAGCTAAACATATGTTTAAGAGAACGATAATAATAAACTGGAAGGCTTTACCAAGTTCTCTGACTCTTGCAAACAGTTTGGCTAAAATAGAAATTAATTCAGAAAGTCATGTGTGCAGTATTAGGGCAAAAATATAATTAGAAGATCACAATGGTCATTCCTGCTCATTTCCAAATGTGGAAAACAGAATTGTAATCAGAATAAAATACTCTTGCTAAACTGGGAAACAGCCTCCCAAGGCACATATAAAAAGCCTTTTCATTTGACTATTTAAAACAGAATTAAACTATTTAGATGTCCTAAAGATGTATCCTGTCTTTGTCAGGTTTTGGTGGGGTGGAGTAAGTCCTTTCCAGCTCTAATGTTGAGATACAAAGCTCTCAGGGCTATCTTTCAGTAATGGAGACAGTGAGGGAGGAGGAAGGCTGGATGTTTCTTATCTCCAAACCTGTGTCCTCACTGAAGCTTGAACACAATATGATGCTTACGAGCTCCACAGGCAAAATACTTGCATTGCTCTCACAGTGCTGTCGAGAAACAGCACCAATGGAATAAAGCAAATGGAGACAGGAGGAAAACAAAACTGAAATTTTGTTTCCATTCCAGAGTTTTTGATGTTGCAACCATGATCTATGGCTTCTAACAATCTTCTGGGCAGTAGCTACTAAATAATGATGCATAAATCCATTTATACTCTTGGCAAATCAGTGTTTATAAAAGGGTCCTGCTCTGTGTTTCTTCTTTCCAGGATAGGAGAGAGTTTTAAGAATGTTATTTCTAAAGCATTTTAAATTACAAATATGAAAGTGAAGTAAATATTTGTTTTGCAACAACAACTTGATCTCTGCAGAAGTGAGATATCTTTCAGGTCTAATGGTTATTTTCAGTCAGAAACCAGCTGTAAGCAACTGACCCAGATCCAAGATGTAGTGATGGAGTATAAGTCTCTATGACCTGCATAATATCTTACTTCCCCTTTCTTTAATCCCCAGCTCCTTTAATACTCATTGCTGCTTCCAAAGGAACAGGTTCCCAGCAGAGTGGTGTGTGGCCACTTGTCCACCAAATGAGACAAGAAAATTATCACTTTCTGTGTCTGTTGGGGTCACACAGGGGTTGCTCAGAAGCAGTATGGTGTTGATCAACTGACCTCCTGCTTGGATGGGACATAACTATTTATTCAGATCACTTTATAAGTGCTATTCACTTAGGAACAATGTTTGAGCATTGGCACCTGGAGCTAGAGCCAGGCAGATATTATGTCACTCTCCACCCTGGTCAAAAGCCCCCGGATTCCACAGAATCCACAGATGGATGCTGTATAACCATGGGACTGTGACAACTGTGCTGCAAGAACACACATTATTGCACTGGTGCACCTCAACAGGAGGCCTGAAGTGATATTCTCAACACCTATTCTCTTATCCATAAAAAGTAATTCATCTTATGAGTACTGACGTGTGTGGTAACTAAAAAAGAAAAAAAGACAGTAAAAGAAAATAATAGTAAAGTGTCTAAATAAGCCCTGAAATTAGTTATTTCTAGAAGTGTTACTTGTGTTTATTCAGAGAAAAAATTTTCAGCAAAGATGAATTGCGAATGTTGTGATATACAAAATTTGATTCTGGATTTCCTGCCAGATCAGTACTTCTTAATGCCCACAGAAGCACAGATGAAGTCCACAGCAGTATTCTGGGTAGTGTGCCAATGTCATGCTGAAGTGACAGGAACCTTTCAGAGATGACCCCAAATAGATCTCCTGTAGCAGAAAAAGCAAGATGAAGCAGAGAGGAGACAAAATGTCCAGATACAGGCAATGTTGTTTAGGGTTTGTTTTCACAGGATTTTTCATTTTGCCTTCCCCCTGAAATATAAACTTTAAAATATTTCAAGAATTTCTTGATTATGTTTAAAAATGACTAGATGAGCCAGATGCCTGAAGTAAAATGCTAAGTATTTAAATCTGGTTTATATCCCCTGTTCTGTGTAATTATTTTGTCAAGGCTTTTGCAAGGTACAGTAAAAGGAAAAAATAAATTAAACTGGTAAGTAACTCATTCAGAAACTTTCAAAAGGTGAACTTCAGACTCTTTGAACCACAAAAGCAGGCATATATTTAAGCACAATCACTTTTCTCAGTCTATAAAAAGGTATAAGCTTTTGCATAGGAAATGAAACATAATTTACAAGAAAAATAAGATGAATGCCATTTAACAAACACCCTTGTCTTCTAACATGATTATTTTTTATTATTAAGAGAAGAAGGAACTGGTTTTATATGTTGCAGTTGTCTTGTGCCTGTCATTTAAAGGCAAAAAGCAGTATAAAGTTGGTAGGGAGAGCAAATATAGGAAAGTTTTCAGGCATCTGAAATCTGAAGAGCATGTGTGCATGAAAGTTTTTCTGTTTCTTCCAACTCCATCTCCTGTGGATGTTGGTGGGTATTACTACCTGCTTCAAACCTTGTGGGTTTTACATGAAGTTTACTTTTAAATGTTATAAATTAGAAAATATGCATTTGACTACACAGAAAGTTAAACAGTACTAGGATAAGACATGTAAAGTGTGTATAATAGCTACCATATTCAAAACTAGACACATGTATTTCACATAGCAGCATCTACACAGGAAGTTAATTGCAAATAATTAATCAAAAATAGTTATTTAAGAATGTGTAAAATTCTGCAGGGTAATCCTAATGCTGCCAAGAAGTTTTCCTAGTACTTTAGTGCAATGAAATATGACTGGAAATTGATTATACACAGCACAAAATTTATATTTAAAACAAACAAATTTAAAAAGAAAACACAAACAAATATGTCCTTAATTCAAGCATCTTCCATTTGGTGAAACTCACCATCTTCTTACTTGGAACACTCTACAGTTTGGCAGGTTAGTTTAATCTGTTAATATTTACATTTTCTTAGTTAAATATTTTGACATCTCAATGACGAATATGTGATATCTGTTATTTTAGAATGGAGTTATTTTTTTCTTGACATGAGTTTCCTGGTTATATGAGTTTGATGTCATTTGATGTACCACTGAAATGCTGTGAGAAGCTGGTTCATAAGAATAGCTGCTTAACTCCGATTTTGACACCCCAAACAGTTTTTAATTAGAAAGTGGAACACCAGGGTTTTTTGTTGCCAGTTTCTTGAAAAAACAAAGGCATTTTACAGTAAAATGCAATCTGCACCACTTCTGGTCAAAAACTTTTCCTGAATTCTAGGTAACACATAGGTTTTGCCTATTAATGCTTCTATCTAGTTGGCCACTAGTAGGCAGGGACTGCTGGAAAGTCCTGGTAAACAAGGTGATTTATCCTTGGACTACTGCTCCCAAGCTTTTAGACATAATTGCTTCTAGGATGAGGATAAGAAAACAGCTACATTTATTCATTCTTTATTCATTTATTCTTTCTTTATTCATTCTTTTCTAAGAGCACATTGTAAAATAAGAAAAAAAAATAAAAGAAAAAAGGGGAGGAGGGCCATCTATAAAGAGGCAACCAGGCAAGGAAAATCTCTGGAAAACTCTGCTAGCTCTGGCAAGGAGAAGGAAATTAAAATCAATAAATACTAATATGATGACAGAGAGAAACACAGCACAATGTATGAAAATCCACTTTCATCCCCAACCACAAGATAAATGAAGACCAGTTACAATTTAACGCACATCTGCACCACAGAACTTTTGAAACGCATTTAGTAAAATAATGTTTGTTTGCCGTCTTTTTCTCTTTTCCACCTCCCTCTTTTTGGTCCACACTTACTGCATTCCCTGTTGAAGACCTTAGATAATGTCTTCCATCCTACAACTGAGATGGCAAGTCCAAAGCCAGGACATGTCCAGAAGAAGGAAATCAACTCTACTGACTGAGAACAGCATAACTCATTTTTATTACAGTGTCAGAAATCAGATTGTTAATGAAACAACAGAGGAACTATGGTTTCTAGTTTTGTTCCTTAAATCAAAATGAGCCATATGGTAGAGTTCTTCTAAATAAACAGGAGATTTCTCACTTGCACTCACCTGACCTGCATGCTTTTTATGAAGATGAAAGATTGTTGCAGCAACTGCCAGGATGTTGTGTTTGACTCTTCTCTCAATAAATGTTGCAATGCATGGGGCCATACTGCATCGAATGCCTTGGTAAAATATGGCTTTTCACTATCAGAAGTGTTTATCGTTGTGAAACAATAGTGGAAGTTGTTATAGTGTTATCATGGAGTGTGCCAAGTCTCCAGCTTGAACATTTTCATAATAAACATTAAGGAAAAGAAATTAATTATTGTACCTCAGTACAAATTCCAGTCCTTCCTTATTACCTCAAGGCATCAGTGGCTTTGTAAGCAGGCACACCAACACTCCTAGTATGACTTCCTGGTATGGACTCAGCCTTCATTCCAGCTACTGGTTGGACAATGGAGCCTGAACAAACCCAGTATGTCAGCCATAAAACAGACTAAGAATATATGCTTTTTAGGTAAAAAATTTACCTTCATCTGGGACCTTATCTATTTCACAACTGCCATCTTATTCTTGTTAAACCCATATATGAGCATGCATTCAATCTTGTGTGAGTTTGGCCTGGTCCAGAAATGAAATGAGAGCAGACAACAGCATTGTGAGGCTTTCAGTGGAAATTTGCTGTGAGATAACCAACAGCATTCAAACAATGTTTTTACTATCAGCTTATCAGTACTGTGAGTTATGTACCATAAACTTCAAGTGTTGAGTTGCAGACCATTAAAAGCAATGGAATTATGACTTCTAGGTCAAAATCGCAACCCAAAAAGTTAATCATGAAGTAAAGGAACTAGGAAGTGAATGGTACCCTTGATAAGCAAAAATGCTAGTCTAAACAAAAGTCCAAATTCCAACATGAAATAATTCAATTGTTCTGCCTAAATTTCTCAACATTTTCAACATGGTATTCTTCTGTATATCCCTCCAAAAATGGGTTTAGTTTTGGTCTGGATTTAAATGAGAATCAATCTCAGTGGGACCTAACTATACCAAAATAGGTGGGTTTTATATCACATCTTATTAGAATACAATCTTTTTTGTCTTAGTGTACCTTTTCATATCTTTTTGGGGGAAAAAATTAGCAAGTCCTATAATATGCATTATAAAAGTTAACTCAGGACTCCTTGACATCAAAAGATTTTTGCTTTTGAATTGAATATGTGTCTTGGAGCATTTACAGAAAGGGCATTTCTGATTTAAATCTAAGTAAAATACTAATTATTTTACTAATAATAATTATTTTTGCCAATATTTCCCTATTAAAAAAAAATTGTACTTACTTTTTTGGAGTCCCTATGCCCCAGAGGGACTGGTGAACCCAGTCACTGCTTCATCTGTCTTTTGAGCTGTGCTCTTCTGCCCACCAGGTTACCCCACAGCAAAACTCACCCAACAGGCAATGCAACAAAAACATGGGACAGATATAGCTTCACATAAATCTGATAGCTAATCAATAAAAGGGAGATGACAAGATTAGAGATTGTGTCCTGTGGAAAAGCAAACAATAGGAGCAGTTTAGGGTCCAGTCACTTAAAGATGACAAGCAGTAAAGTTGTTATTTTTATTCTTGAAAGGAAGGAAGAAAAGTCAAATAATATATGGGAGTTGTACGTCTTCCCAAGGGCATACTGGGGGTTTAATTATTCTTTTTTTTTTTAAGAATCTGGGACTTCACCATCCACAGTATTTTGTGTGTGAATCATATTAGATGTTTAATCTTCAGTAGTATGAGACACGAAAAACTACAAAGTTTGTTTTACTTTGTTGACTTTCTGTGACAAGTTGCTAGTAGCAGGTTTCATTTTGAAAGGTTTAGCAGTTTGAAAATCTTAAACAAACTAATAAAATTACTTGCTGTTAATGAGAGGAGTGACAACCATGTAATAGGAGCAAATAGCTTACCTGCTGTCTCAGACTAAATTCCTAAGATTTCAACCCCTTTATGTTGTTTAGATAACACAAAATCCTCCCAATCTTTGGTTTAAATTAACTGTATTTCCATCAGCCTGTGTTCCAAAATAAATTTAGCATAGAAGACATGAGATTCCAGTTACAATTTTAAATGTTTCAGAACACTTGAAGAGATGAAACCAAAACCAACTATTAAAATTCTTCAATACTAATCTTTTCATTTAAACATAGGAAGCATAAATACAACAGAAAGTATTTAGTGTAGATCAAACACTTAGTACATCGATCAAACGTACTAGTAAACACATTATGTTTTCTACAGGATTTTGTCTGGTTTATTACATGGAAACAAGCATTTAAAACAGCTCTCCTTGCTGGCCTTAGTACAGACATAGCAGATGTAGTTCATTTCAAAAAACAGGATGGATATTTATTGTATTAAAGATGTTTTATGAAGAGTCTCAGTTGCAGATATGATGGTTCCTGCTATTTTTCCACTGGCCTTTTGAGGCAGCAGCTATGTTTTTGCTTTGATTTAAATATTTATGCTTTCTCAAATTCAAGACAAATACCTTTTTTGGTCAGTGTTGTTAGTTATGTTTGATGGCATTGAGGGTGTCTACTGAACAAGCACATGCTGCTCTTAAAACAATGGTTTGCCTTAGAAACCATCTGAGTCATCAACAATATTTGCAAGTATTTCTTCACTTTAAGATATAATTTAACCATTATCACTCCACTGCAAGAGACAAGGACTTGCTTTCATGAAATATAAAAATAATACGAAAGCTAATCACGAAGACTACTGCATTTCTGATTCCATGAAGATTCAAACATCAGCAATAGAATTCTGAAAGGCAGAATCCGGCCTCCTTGCAGAAAAAAGTGTCCTTGGGAGACTCTTTCAGGAACAGACTAAAACTAGCTGTTGTGATAGCCCTGTGCTGTGCTGTTATTAAGCTGGAGCAGGGACTCCAGTCAGGCACACCTGACCAGCCCTCCCTGTTGGCTCTGAATGATCACAGAACGATACAAACAGTTGATCTGTTCCTATGGAAGTCTTTCTGCGTAGGAATGTAGGGTTTTGCCCTTGGAAAGTCAGGAGCCTGTCAAATAAACAAATCTGCCTGCAGTCTCCTGGTGCCAGCGCTGCATTAAACATTAGACATAACAACATTCCTCCCCTAGACAGCGAAATTCCCAAACCCTCACCAGCACTGGGCAGAGCTGTCCTGATTCTCTGCAGCACTGCCACAGATCCAGAGCTGCAATTGGCAAGGCAACAGATGAGGAGGCAGGGAGCCACCCAGGTGAGCAGTGGCCCCAGAAGTTTCCATCCCTTCAGCCATTCCCTGGGTCCCATCTCAGGAAAATGGACAGAGCACAAAGACTCTTACTGATTTCAGTGGCCTGCAGTGCTGCTCTGAGTTACAGTAATTTGATATGGTGGAGCAAAGCCTGCAAACCTTTCATCTTTCCAATTGCTTTGTGTCCTGCAATGATACTGTTTTAGACTGTAAACTCCAGGATACAATCTGTATATTCCTGCCTTTCTGGGCATCACTGCCTGTACTTAGCACATAATACATTGTTTTAAAGTACTCAGCAATGATTATTAGGCTAATTTCTAAGAATAGGCATACTGTCCCCAATGTACTCAATCCAAATGGTTTCCTTTTCAGCGTCAGAAAATTGCTCCTCTGATCTGTCAGCACTTGCCACAGGTTGGGGTTTTTCAGGGAAAAAAAGAAAAAAAGTATAATAGAAATGTTCAGGTTCAGCTTTTACTTGAGTGTTATCTGTAAGGAATTATGTGTTAGCCAAATTCCAGCTTGTCTAGAATATGAGTCACCTTCATGCAGTGGGAGACTGAGCCAATAATGCTGACTCAACGTCTTCAGTCCTTCCCACAGACACCCCCTCAAAGAAGACCCCTGTTTCCCTCCCCCTTATGCATTCCACTCTGCCTTCCTCTCCAGCAGTGATCAAGCCAGCTCAGCTCCTCTCTCACAAATGTGAACAAGCTAATGAGCATTTTGTTGGCTGGAAAAGCCAGCACTGCTTCAGTGGTGCTCAGAGACTCAGCTCGAGTCCCTGCTGCGCACTCAGAGGCACGTGGCAATTCGTTCAGCTGCTTTGGGGAAAGTGACATGTCTCTAAAACCACCAGCCTTTCTGCTCCCTGCAACCCTCCAGCTGACCTTCTTTGCTCATTTTTGCTCCAGATTATTGTTTTAAATTCAGGAATGACAAGCTGGACAGTAAGATCCTGTTTCTTCACCGTTTTGTGTTTTCTTTGTACTTTGAGCACTGCACAAAAAGCTGGAGGGACCTGCTGTGTTCACATGCTTTGTATATTTTCTGTACTTTTCTCATCCCTCTCTTTGAAAGAAGCCTCTTGGCACACAGTAGAAGTGGAACTAAAAGCTGTTGTATTCTTTGAATAAAAATGCATTTATTTAATGAACTATTTTTCCTTTTTGCCTCTCTTGCTCAAACCAGTTGCTGTAGTTTCTGGGTAAAGGTTGCTTTTCTGGTCAAAGACCGTGCAGTGCAGAGATACCCATACAGAGTAACCAATTTCTTTCAGAAATAATACAGACATGTTAGGGCAGTGCTCTGGACAAAGTTGTTCAGTGTTTCACAGCTTCAGTGTTTGATTGCTTTCATTC
The DNA here is from genome assembly GCA_035047845.1 of Dendrocincla fuliginosa. Lineage (NCBI taxonomy): Eukaryota > Metazoa > Chordata > Aves > Passeriformes > Dendrocolaptidae > Dendrocincla > Dendrocincla fuliginosa. The sequence goes on along the minus strand of JAWWMO010000121.1, from coordinate 63,754,698 downwards.
GAACTGGCTGTCAATAACAGTTGTTAGACCACATCTCAATCTCGCTATTTTGAAATTTTATAAGATGAGGTAGTGGTAAGATACTTATTTAACAGATATTATATTGATGTTTGGGGGTGGGGGGGGGTTCTCCCCCTAAGATTTTCACACTTGACTTGAGCTGTATTCACACTTGACTGCAAATATAATTGTGAATCTATAACCCATTTTCAGTGTTTGCCATCTCAAGCATACTAAAATTCACAAACGTCATTTAGTATGTACAATCCAATGAGGCAAAATTAGCTTAGAATAATGGAACAAAATAGTTTAGAACTCCTATGCACATTTTTCCAGCTAACACAACAAAGCTAGGCACTCTTGCTCCAACAGGACAGGGTTTTTATAGGTTAATATGAAAGGTTTGGGTCTACTTGGCCTGTATTTTCTGTATCTCTGACAAGGCTTAGCACTTTCTCAGTGTTGCTGTTTATTGAAGTCTGCAGAAAATATTTCTGGACCTTCTCATATTTTTTTTTCCCCCCTGTTTCCTTCTAAATACATTTTTTCTGCATCACCTTGCCAAACACTAAGTGTGCCTTCAACAATTTCTCCCTTAAATTGATAATATAGGTGGCAAAACATGGTCCAAGCCATCTGTGCTCACACCCTCAATGTTTTGCTTGTAGGGGTTCATCTGAGCAGTAGTTATGGCACTCCACTTAGCTGCACCCTACCTGAGGCTGAACAGGACTTTGTGATTAGAGTGACACAAACATAACCTAGAGCTGCTCTTAGCTTCACTGACCTTCTATTAAATGGTCAAGAAAACACACATGCATTTTGCAAACTTTACCAGGTTCATATGAAATTTCATACTGCCAGAGGAATAATATTCTCCATATATTTTAGTTAGGTAAGGGTTTTTTTGGCAAATTCTAATTTTGTCAGGGATTACTTATTGAAAACCAGTAGTCCTTCTTTTGGGTAACATCTTACCATCTTGTCCTATTTCTTCCCCACCCAACTTAATTATAAAATAGACCTGTCAAACTTAATCTAATCATGGATTTTTTTTTCATGTACCTTTTTTTTTTTTTTCATGTACCACATTACCTACATCTTTCAATGTTATAGGATAGGACACCAGGTCAGTACTCCAGATTCTTCTGTAGTGTGATTTCATGGCTATCTTTAAAATGTAAAAACATCCATACTTTAGAGACAACCACTATCAGAAATAAACAACCCTTTGTCAGTATGCTTTTTGCTTTTATGCAAATTTAACTCTCAGACATGTTAAATTATTCACCAGAATTTCAGCTAACTGCATTTTGTTTTACTATAGGGAGAAAGGGTGATGGTTTTCAAAAAGTCAGAGTATAACTGTTATGTTTACAAAGAAAACCTCAGAAATGTAGCCTACTGTCTGTCTGAATTTGTAGGGAACATGAAATAACAAGCCCAAGTGTGAAAGAGTTTTATTTCTACTTTTACTAAACCTGATGGCAACAAACACACTTTAAATGTCAACAGTTCCACTCTTCATCAAAGCATGGGAGAAATGCAGAAACAGCTTGTACAAAAATAGCTACTTAGTACATTTGAATGATTATCCCCTTATAGTAGATCTTCAATCACACACAAATTAAGTGGTTGTCAGGTGGTGCTGCAAAAGCGATAAAACATTTTTTTTATTTTGAACAAGGATTCAAATGTAGCAAAACTTGGCTAGTAAGTTTTGCTTTAGTCTCTAATGTTTCTCCAGTTATGCACACATTTGAACATCTAGAAATGAGCACAAGATAGCACTTTAAACTGAGTTTGGTGAGCACACATGTAAAAAAAATTGACATTTCTCTGCCATTGGTTTTGTTCTATTTGAAGAAAATCTGCCTGATAACACATATTTGTGTGAACACTTCTCCCATGTTATTTTTCACCATTATGTCATGTATTGGGTTGATTAAGGCCACTGAAATTTTATAAGTAGTTTCTGCACATACAGTCTTGCCAAAATAAGTGCCTGTAAAAGCTTTTTAAAATTGCCTATATTATTGAACCTTAAGCATAAATTGGTACTACTGGAAAGTTTAAAAATTAAAACATTTTGCCCAAGATGAGTACAATTTAGCTGCATTCAATATGCAAGTCAATTATACGTCCTGTACTTTCTATTCTTCTTGTTCCACACATAGCTTGTGCTTACTTGAGTGTATAATAAAGAAATGGAGACATTGAGCATCTCCTTGCTGCACTAAATAATGACAGTTCTGCTGTCATGGGACAGCATGAATGGGGAGCCTGTATGGCAATGGCAACAACAATGGGAGGAGATCTTCCAACAGACACAGGAAAAACAGAGCATTGCACCTCTGGAGGTTGCCAAGTACTACAGAAGTATTCAAGTAATGCATCTGGAAGGGGAACGCCATATCTTTATGTTAAACCTACACAAAACTGCAAAAGCTTTGTGCTGGTAAGGAGCCTTGGAACAAGGAATGTAGTTGTGTTTCAGTTATGACCAGTGACATGTGGCATACACAGAAATTAAACTAATGTGGGTGTGAAGCTTGGCCAGTCCAATTCACCACTCCATGAAATAACAAGAGCTAAATAGCTGCCCCATCAATAAAGAGAGAAACACTCCTCTCCAGCAGGTTACAGAGTGGTTTTAGATGGCTGCTATGCATTTGTTGTGCCCAATTATGAGCAAATGTTATACCCCACAGACTGTTTTTCTGGAAAAAGGTGGGGAAGTCTGCAGAACATTTTTAATATATCATTATTAAAGTTAACTATGCAGACGTAGTGTTTTATATGCTAATGGCTGCATGCCAGATAAATGTGTCAGTTAAATAGTCCAGTGACAGATCCATATGTGATCTATAAAGAAACTAGTTAAGCTGACCCTGATCAAAACCAGAATGATTGACTCAAAACTTCAGGACTTCAGAAACACAAAGGCTGGCCTGAGATCTGAAATAGGTTTAAGCAGATTTCTATATTTTCTATATTTTCTGTGATTCTACCCTCTGTAGATGTGGACCACATCTACATATATATCCTCCAAACCTATACAATATCTGTGCCAGGACGTAAAAGCTCATACTTTGCACACAACCAAAGCACTTGGAGATGCTGCTGTCACTGTAGTTGCCACTGGCGATCAATGATCAGAGACCCTTCTGCAAGTTTAGTGCAAAACCATGCACCTCCACATGTGTGGATGTTAGCGTCATCAGCTGCTCCAGGGAGATGCTAAAGGAACCTGCCCTGGAATCACATTGCTTTCTCAAAGAGCAGAGCAGAACAGGAGTATGGCAACACTTAAAGCAATGTCCCATACACACAATAAGAGCATCAGTCAGACAATCAACATCCCTGTAAAATTCTCAAATAGCAATATCTGCTGGCAAGTGGTTCAGACAGAGTGCCTGTATCTTAAATCCATTGTGTTTCCTCTGACAGAAATGTGAGATTCTACAAAGATGGCCTTGCTACATATTCTGAGTCAATTTGGGGTTCAGTCTTTGAAATAAAGTAGGAGATAACATTAACTGAAAATAGCTGGGTATTGTTTTCAGAGGTAATTAGTTTTCCTCATAACATCAGCTTCAAGAGTTTCAATATGTTGCTAGTTTTCAACCACAGAGCATGGCCTTTTTAAGAAATCAGATGATGAAAGAGACTTTGCATGTTTCTTTTGTTCAACAGCAGACCTGACTTTGACATACTTGAAGCCATTTGTACTGCGGCACACATTTATTTTCACAATCTTCAGACTCTGCTTTTCAAATTGCCTTCAAATTTTCTCCCTTCTGAAAACTGATGTTTTTTATTTCATCTTGGCATAGAAATGAACAAACACAAAGTGAATCTATAATATTTAGCATTACTGTGTATCCAAAATACTTTGCAATAGCTGCAAAGTGCTACTGCAAGGCACTTTCGACTAAGCAATTCAAGATAAGCTTCCACAGACACTGAAAGTTGAGAGTGACCAGTCACCATCAACTGGTAGAGATGCTTTCTCTGTATGCATCTTAGCAAGAAGGCTCCATCAGCCTTCTAGAGGTTATTTGTGTTGGGTTTATAAGCTCTATTAAGAATCAGTCTTTAACTTCCTAATACTTTTATGGAGACTAGGTAGTAAATACAGAGTTCAGAAAGACCAGAAGTTAGGAAAGAGTCATGGTGGAATTGTTACTAGTGCATCTTTAAGGGATTAAAGGGCAAGAGTGGGTTCTATAGTAGGGTGGAAAGGGTACACCAATGGTTGGTTAGAAGTTGACCTTAAGGCTGGTCTTAGTTGCTGCTATGGACATATGCCAAATGTCATCAATCCACTGGAGTAGTTCCCTAACCAAAAAAGTGAAGAACTAATTAAAAGTCTATGTGTCCCCAGTTGGTGAGAAAATGCAAGCAGGAAACATATTCTCCTGTGTCATAGTAGGACCTACTGAAACAGTGTCCTCAATAAGCACACAGCAGGTAGGCATGCTTCTTTTCTGACCTGTAGTCCATTTGAGTTAAAGCTTCTTGAGTCATTATGCATTCTAAATTAGCTAAAACAATCAATTAAAAAGTGTCATTGTGGTTCAGTTCATTAGCAAAATAACACTATGCAGCAAGCGTCACAAAGCTGAGTTTACAGCCAGTGTGATCAGAATACCCAGAGCCTAAAGAGATAAGTCATTTCCCCCTCATACATTTTCACACTAGGCAAAGTATTGCTCTTTAAAGGAAAATAAATAAAAAATAAATTATTAAAATAGAGAGACCCTTGACTTTTGTACTTTCTTGGAATATCTTCAAGTGCCATGTCTTTCATGGCTGTGAAATTAGCAGCTGCTACAACTATAGACTTGTGGCTTGGCTTCTTAAGATTTCGTGGAACTGAGAAGTTTTTCCAGCAATGTCTCTCTTTGTGTTCATTGATTATGGTTTCCTTTGAGGTACCTCCACATTTTTATGTCCATTCCTTCAGTGTCTAGTCTTTCTTTCCATGTATTTACTTAGCTGTGGTCTCTGACATTCTTTCCTTATTCTGGAAATTGATTTCTCACCCTCTCTAAGCAGTACTTTCATGTGTTTTAAAGCAAGTTCAGGTGGTGTTTAGGTTTTGGGATGTATAAATTGCAGAGTTCTTTCTTTTGCTTTCTGAATTCTACGAAAGACCAGTTCTCTGCTTCTGACAGTTGAAAAAACAACATCAGCAAAGAGCTGTGCTATTCTGGTCCGTGTTTAGTTCCTGAATTATTTGGGCTTTTGCACAGTGCCACAGTAGTGCTAAAAGGCCTCAACATAAGATGGTCCCCGAATTAAAGAGCATAAAAGTGATTGTGTCAGAAGTCTATTAAGTAACGTCAAAACATGTAACAGAAGTTGTGAGATGACAGTACCATGAAAATTAATGTAAATGCAGTGGATGAAACCTCTATTCTGTTAAAACTGTGTCATCCCTGGCTACAGTGAAGGCAGCAGTTTCCTTTTAAGGAGAACAGTATCAGTGAAGTGACGTGCCCATAAAAATGCTAATATGGATCTCAAAATTATTCTAAACAGATACTTTTAGATAAGATATGGAAGGATTAAGACTGTTGTGCATAGCAGTGGTGAGGCTTTATCTTGAGTACTGATAAAGTTCTGTTTACAAGAAGAGAACTGAATTATTTTAGCTTGTTTAGGTGAGCAGAAAAAAAGCTGAGAGGGACTACGCGTGCTGCCTGAAATGTACATTCTTATGAGGGCAGACATGAAGGAGAGGATAGCTATTCAACCAGACAGCAACAGATTATGAGTGCATGTACAAAGACAAACAGGACAAGCTGCAGGCTGGAAGTCAGCAGAGGCTCCGTAGCCAGCACAGCAGGCAGATTCTGCAACCGTGTTGGCAGGACCAAACCCAGAGTACGGTTAGGGGGAAGCTGTTTTTGAGGGTCACTGTAAAACACACTGCAGCAACAGCAGACGAAACTTCAGCCCTGATCCAGAGAACAGGGCAATAGGATGTCTTCCAAAAGCTTTTTTTGTTCCACATGTAAATTTTGTTCTCATGAGCTCTAAATTCAATGGTTCTTGACATCCTTCCTTGTCTTGTGATCCCCATTTTGTGCAGATATCCTCCAGTGCTTGAGGGGTGATAAGGGAAAGCACAAAAGCATTTAAGGAAAAAAATTCTACCAATAAGCAACAAAGGATATTATCAACTGGTCCTAAATGGAGGAGCCACATAAAAGTCAGGTTTTCCTAATGCTGGGGCTAAACTTTTAAGCCAGTGGGAAACAACACGAGTCAGTATATCACATAAACTGTTCAATGTTTTGAAGATTTAGCTTTTCCTAAATAAATAAATTATTTCTGTGGCTTACAGTTCAGTCCAGGTCTGCTGACATGAAAAGGAATGTTTTCATGGATGTCAGCAACACAGGAACAGGACAGTTTTTTAAGTGAATTATGTACCTATAATGAATCAAGTGCTTTGTCACCATCATTCATTATGATTTTAAGCCAGATGCAATGTTTCATTCAAAAATATTTCTTTTCCTGTGATAAAATGACTTTTTCATAAAAATCTTTGGAGTTTTGTTTTTAATCTTCAAGGTTTTCACTGAGAACAAAAATTTGGAATTTTCTTTTTGGTTTTCCCTATCACTTCCTTTCTGTCACTGAACATACTGAGAGAAATTAACTGAGGATCCTACCTCACAAAACTAATTGTTCCCCTCGTTCCCTCATATCTATTTACATAAAACAGTTTTAAGTATTGCGTAAACTGATTGCATTAGAGTTCTGCAAAAGAACAGGTATTTTTCCTGTCCCCAGTTTTTGAACAAATGGAATTTCACTGTCAGCATTCCTCAAGTTGTAGAGCTCCACCCGACTGTTGTGGGACACAGAAATCTCCTTGTATAGCATTAATAACATCCAAGTAAAACACCCCTTTAAGAAAAAGGCTTAAAGCTCGGCAAAGGCAGCCTTTGGGCTACAGTGGTCTGACACAATGACTGGTTTGCAGACTTTAAACGTGTGCTGCTGCCCCAGGCAGCACAGTAATCAAAGCCCTGTTTTCCTTACAAGACCCCAGATTATCTGGGCAATCTTACGGCAGAGAGAATTTTCTGGGATTTCTTACGACATCAAAGAAGTTTTTGTTGTGCCAGACACACCTGTACAAATAATTTCCTTCTCTTGATTTTGAAATGCTCACTACAAATGGTGATGCTGTGAAGGACACCCTCTCAGACTCTCAATCACTAGACACTCATTACTCCAAGAAAAAGCATGCCAATTATTAGTGAGTGGCAAAGACAGATGGTCATTAATGTGGCCATACAAACATTTTATTTAATTGCTAAATTAGACCTTCCGTTACTTCTACCCGGACTATTGCACAGTACTTATGAGGAAATTTAGCAACTATATGAAGGTCTAAACCTGGTACTGTAGAGTTTCCTTGAAACTGAGAAACTGTCCTAAGAATTTTTGTCCAGGTCCATCTGTGCTAGTAACTGAAGGTGTTGGGGACCAGCATCCATCAGCAATAGGTCTAGCAGGAGCAGAATATCTGGGGCACTGCTGCCATGGCTGTACCACTCTGAAATGATTTCCTTTCATATCGCAAAAGAAAAGGATCTTCCCAGAAGATTTCATAATGAAAGTCACTAACAAAGATTAACAGGATATTTCTGGCCTAGTTGCCTCAAGCCAGACAGCATTGGCTCCTATTAGAATATCTGTTTCAAGCAGCACCAATAAAGCCTTCTACCCACCTAACGATTAACAGGTTACACTAAGCACCCTGAAGGCAGAACTCACTTTCTGAAAAACAGTAAACCATTTAATTTACAATATCTGTAATATCCTAAAGGCTGTGAGTAGGGCAGTAGAGTTCTATATTCACATTCAAAGGAATGAAGACTAGGTGTTCACACAACAGTAATTTCTAAATAAAGGCCAAGGGGAAAGGAATATCTGAAAACCATAGGAAATATTTTTAGAAGCTATTAATCATTTAAATTGCTTCTAAATTCTTTTGAAGAAGTAGAATGGTGTTTTTCAAATCAATGTTTCAGCAATTTCCACTACTGCTGGATTCTTAGCTGCTTTATTTTCCTCAGAATGATCTGTATTTTGTACTTGTGGATTTTATAAGAGCCCCCTAAACTTCCTATATGAATGGACAGAAGGATTGGAATACCCTTTCTGTGGTGATCATGGTCATCTCAGCTGAGGATGTTATTGGCATAGTTTTCTAAACTTTGGTTTGGAATATTGAAGCCCTACAGCATAGAATCTATGCTACCATAAAGCAATATTTTCCCAGCACAGTGGGAACAGCCTGATGAAGACATGGAAAACACAGGAGACTCCAGCCCTTAGACAGAAAGATTTGTTCTAGGAGACAGTAAGGTTTGTTCTAGTCTGCTCCTTCAGTATCTTTAACCTTCTTCCTTCCCAATACAAGAGACTGTCCATACTTCTCCTCTTCTGAGTTCGTGAAATTCAACAGGTACTCTGGTCTCCTTCTTCTTGCAGCAAGAGGCCTCCTTTAAAAGCTGTTAGATGTTCAAAGGCACTCTACTGCATTGCTTCTGAAATATGTTGCAGCCTAAACAGCCCCATACTTCTCCATCTTTCCTGGGGTTTCTTTGGCCTCCTTGCACCACCCTTCATCACCTCTACCATCAGATTTACATATCTCTAGGGTTTGGACTTTAACTTGCTTTAGAATTTTAACAAGCTTTTAGTCTCTTTCCTGATGTCTCATTACAGCTGTCCCTACTTTAAAATTACATAGCATTTCTTGGTCAGAGGCTCCATCTGGATATCAAAATCCCCATACAAAATTGTCTAGAATAGAGTTATATCTCCCATAAAAAATAAAAAAGCAGACAGAAGTTATGGGTTACAACCCCAGAAGACATCATTATACCACCCACATAACCCACACCTTACCAGCCTCACTCACTAACTCATGAAATCAGCCACTAATTACTCGTTAAGCAAGAGTGTAGCTTCTAGAAGACTTGTGGCTGTCTTTCATAACTCCAGTTTCCCTCTCCTACAGAGACTTTCATTCTAATCAGCACAGAGACATGAATACAATCGATTCATATCAAGTCCCATAAAGGACAGCACATCAAAGTGTTTTAAACAAATATAATAGCGAAATTGCATTTCTATGAGGAAAAGAAAAGAAACATTCTTTTCTTGTCTATGATAATTCTAGACTTATCAATTCAACTTCAGCTAGATTTACCTCCTGCTTTATTCTGAAAAGACAATTCATTCCAGCAGTGAATGTGAGTATTCATAAGCACACGGGGATCCTTCAAGCTGAAAGACATTTCTATAAATGTAACACATACAGCATTAACAAGAAAAACTATGTGTATGTAGCCAACTATGAGCAGAGAGATCTGAATGCAAAACTAACAAATCCTATGAAACTTAGTAAGCTCCTATAAGTTAAAAACCAACTATTTTCTCTTCTAAACATAGGTTATATCAGCATTTTCAGCAAAAGACAGACTGCTTCCTGAATTTTTCAAAAACAAGAGCAGTTTTCCAATGAAACAGTCATCCTGACTCATTAATTTCATCTGAGTAAACTGCTCTGTTCTGAAATTTCCACTTTTTTTCTTTTTCCAGGAAGGCAAGGAGTTTGGTTCTAGTTGACAGGACCAAGCTCTTGACAGTATATACCTAAACTATTTGCCTATGCCAAGGGTTACCCTGCTCACTAGAGCTGAGCATAACACTGGAGGCAGCACTGGAAAAAACATTGGGGATGGGCAGCTTCCAGAAAGCAGTTTGAAAATTACTCCTACTGATAGCATAGTAGTTCACAACATTGAGCACTGGGTTTCTGACTGCATTCTTGATACTTAAAACACTTAAAAGCTATAGTTAAGATAAATAACCATGGGCTTATGGGTTAAGTAGAAAATTATAATATCATTAATTAGAACAACAGATATATAAACTGTTGTGACTGCCATAATCTGTGATTGCAACAGGCAAAGCTTTGTGCCTCATTGTCAAATCACAGCGTAATAGCTGCATAACTAAGATTAAAATGATGAAAGAAACTATTTATAAAGCATGCCCCTCCAGAACATAGTTCAGAAACAGAATAACCTATCAGAAATAACATTAGAAAGATTCAAGTACACTTTTTTTTTTTTTTAAATTAACTATAATATGCATTAGAAATCCTCCACACTGTTAAGGGGTCTAACCTGATGAGCTACAGAATTGTTTTTCCCCCATAAATGAAAGAACGTAATTCACATTAAAACAAATAAAGATGTGATTTGATTGCAAGTAACAGCTTTTCCAAAAGTCCAAATGTAAGTGAGGAAAAGAAGTTGCAGAGATTCAGTAAAGGAAAATAAAATAAACCTCCCTTGAAATGCTGCTAAGAAGGGATGAGGGCAAAGCTTTAAGCTAGTACCTTTCTGCATTTTTTACCATTATTCTATATATCCAGTAGTGGAACTCTACTAACAAAATCATCCAGAACAACAGACATCACCCCTTCAAAGACAGGATCGATGACATGTGAGAAGCCATGTTTACAATGTGTTTTAACAAAATGTTGGAATTATAAATTGTTCCCTTGGAACAGCCTGTTTATTGATATTCCTATATTTGCTACAGTATCTGGTCAAGCACAATTCTACTGATTAGGCTTGTATGACACCCAATTTGGCATAATGGTGAGAAACCCACTTGATTCATATACATCTTCTTTGTGTCACTTAAAAAGAAGAGGGGCGAGGGGCGGTGGGGGAGGGCAGGAAATATATGAAACTAAAGATGAAAACCAGAGTAGAGAAGGAGTTTTTCTATTTTAGGCTCAGCTCAACCCCCAGAAAAAAAAATCAAAAAAACTCACCACAGGATCTTCACTTTTCTATTTCTTACAAGTCTTGCATGGGAGCAATTAGTACAAAGCATGTGACTCTATACAGCACAATTCAAATAGCACAAAACATTGAAGTGGAGAGCTAGCTTGCTATTCAGAAGACATACACCAAAACCTCATAGTTAGTTTCTTGACATTCTTTTCCTTGTCTGCATACAAGGTGAACTGCAAGAAGAATTGTATTTGGATATTGCATTTTTATTAAAGGACGTTTGCAAAACCACAGAGAATAGAAAAAGTAGCAAGGAATGAACTTTGAGTAACAAACTAGACACATCCAGGACACAGGGTTAATCTAAGAGACAATCTGTCAATGAAATTGTATTCATATTATTCCAGGGAAAGGTAATGCAGGACTGTGCTGTTTCAAACAAAAATTAGGGATCTCTCAAGTAGAGAAATATTCTGCAAATCCTATGTCGTACATTAGGACATCTGGAGACTCTTTGTTCTTTGCAATTCCCACTTCTCTCCTAAAGACATTATTAAAGTGTCAAATAAAAATTGCTGGCAAGCCCTAAGTATTTCATAACAGATTGTGTTATCACATATGATAATATCTTGTTAGGGTGTGAGACGACGAAAAACAATATGTGCAAAAGCATTCAAATCAGGAAAGACAATACAAAGCACAATAAACGTAGGAAGAATACTCTTTGCTCATTTGCAGTGTCCAGACAAGTTTGCATCACCCAGAGTAAATGGCAGGAGACTCCTTGTGCTGAATGAAGCAATACCCTCAGAGGAAGGAACAATCATGAACTGAAGGGAAGATAAACAGATGCCCAAAAAAAAAAGTCAAGACTTTAGTTTCTGTTACTTTCACAGCAACTACCAAAATATGAGTGTTCATGTCCAGGAATAATTTTTTTATTTTTTATTTTTTATTTTTTTTTTTTTTAATGAAGTTACCAATCAACTTTCCAGGTTTGGTAAGGTTTTTAAATAGCTGATATATTTCCGCTGCTATGTTTCACTCACTGGTCCTTTAAATCATTTCAACACCAGCATGACTCTATTGAAACCAGCAGGGTTACGACATAACAGAGCAGAGAATTAGGCCCACTAGTGTGATTTCTGGTTGCAGACTGAAGGAAAAACAACTTTGAGCTTCACGTAAATTCTTTTAATCACAACATAGGCTGAACTAATCCAAAAGACATCATGCAATTACCATGCTTGGAGGACATCAAATGAGCTGGATTTCTTTTTTCTCCAGCCTGGGACATTACTGAACTAGCACGACAAATAATCTGGGCATCATAAATCTCCGAAGACACTTGGGATCCCACAGATGTGATTAGGAAATTAACAGAACAGTAAGCCAGGATGAACCAGCAGGTCATCCATCCTGCCCTTTCACCAGAAAATTTCAACCATTCTTTGAGGCCAGTAACTTGTATGTCTGATTAAAGCATTCCCTGTGTTTCAGTTAAAGCATATTTTCCCAAATGATAAACAGATCTGATGGTTTTGAAATAAATTCACTATTTCCCCAGTGGTTAACTTCATGTTTTAAATGATCTTTTATAAAAAAATAAAAACAAAAAGAAAGGCTTTCCAAGAATATCAATGCACAGAACAAAGATATATTTGGAACACCTGTCACATCACAGATGACTGTTTTATGCTCCATTAATTGACATTCAAGCCAGTAACATCTAGAAAACTTAACAAATGGCTTTTACTCTTAGCAAGCAGCGCTCTGCAGGAGGTGGGGCTCAAGACGTTTTCTCAGGACAGCACCAGGAGGCTTTCAGAACTGCAACAGCAAAAATCCCTATCTTACTACATTCCCTGAAGAAACATCTCACTTCCAGGCAAAGTAACCCTCTGCAGCTGCTTGGGCTTCATGACACCAACTAATAACTTGCAGTTCCCAGAATTAACTAGTTTGCTACAGCTGCTAGTAGTCATTTCTGGGAATAACCAGAGCCAAGAGATCTCCAACATTTAAACCTTTGTGTAGAGGTCATATCAATATACTGGTTGACTCAACTCTTCCTAAAAAAAGAGATTTTGCTGTTCTGTTTAACCCACTGTTTATCCCTATATATCTAAAGACACTAAGTTATTCCAAATGACAATGGATTTTTGTGGTTTTTTTTCCTTTTTCCAGGCACTCTGTCTCCAGATGTCAGAAAGTGAAGCTGAAGACATTGAGATTGATTGCCAGTGCATTTCCAGTGGCCTGCAAATCATTTGAAGAGGCTGGGATGGTTTCTTGTGCCTTTTTTTCCTTTAGATTAAAGACTATAAAGTGTTTACCTGTTTAATAAAACTTCTTACATTTCATAAACTCCATTATAGGTAAGCTGGATTGCTAGCAAAGAATATGTGATAGAAAAATAGGAGATAACCACTTTTCCCAACTGATCTGAACTCTCACTGTTACTGAACAAAGGCAGGTTTCTCTTCCTCAGTTTGCACGTAATTATTGTGTAAAGCAATATCACAATATCATTTGCAGTACCCCAAAACTCACTGGAGAATCACAAGCCGTACAAGCAGATATGAGGATTTGTAGCTACAGGAGTGGTGACAAGTGGCTGAATGGGACTTGCATCGTTAAACCACTTAGCAAATCTCACTCCTCAAATACTGGCAATAGTCATAATGCTGCTATGCTCAGTTTTGATTAAAGGGTGTATATGAGGCTGTATAAAAGATAGTCTAAGTTTTTCTCAGGGTGAAAACAAAAATTCTGGAAAAGGTCCCAAGTAACCAACTCACATGGCCTTTTGTAGGGATCACATTTATTTAAAGTCCGTAAGAAAAGTTCAACCTCAAATTTGCCATATTTACTTTGCTAAATAATAGGGTTTTAGGAAGGTCTGAAGAAAAAATTGCCACCAGAAATCAGTTCAGATGATACTGGTATTTCACAAATCAGCGCAGTGCAAGTGTATGTGTTCACATTTGGTACCTCTAACCCAGCAGTGTGAGAAAACACAGCATCAGATTTAAGAGCTGGGCCCTGGCTTGTTACTATCTGAGAAAAATCCCATGTAGACAGCCACAGTCAGTGTCTGCTGTGAGTCAAGTATGGAGCCAGCAGTGGCTACCCATACAGGTCCCAGGCCTTTACATTTGGCAGATCTGGGAATGGAGAAGGTCTTTGGGACCTTTTTTTGCTTTCCCCCTGCCACTCAGCCATGGAAATGGCTGTAGTTGGGAAGGAGATGTTCTGTCTCCTGGAAGATAGCTTATTGTAGTGTCTTTTGGAAGCCAATTGTGAAGGAACTGATGACATTCTTAAATTATGCTAAGGGCCCTTTTATAATTTTGAAAGTTGATGAGCTTTGGGGAGCAGCATGGCTTGGGTGAGGCTTATTAGGACAAAAAAAATGGGTGACAGTGGAAGTTCGCTGGATTTGCAGCAGCAAGAGGCAGCAGCTGCCAATTGGAAAGGACACAAGGCCACTTTAACCCTTGTCTCATAGAGCAGAGCCTAAATGCCTTATTGACTTTCTGACCCAATCCTTCCTTCTCAGTTCCCAATGCCATTTCTAGTACAAATTCTGGAGTTAGGTCATAGAATGGCTGACGTCATCTAGTCCAACTCCGCTCTTTAAGCAGGACTACCTACAGCCAGTTGCCCAAGGCCATGTCCAGACGGCTTCCAAGGATGAAGATTCCACAACCTACCTTGGCAACCTGTGTCAGTGCTTGGTCAGTCTCTCAGTGAAAATGTGTTGATATTTAGAGGGAAAGTCCCATGTTTCAGTATATATCCATTGCCTCTGGCCCTGTTGTTGGGCATTTCTGAAAAGAGCCTGGCTCCGTGCTCTTTATATCCTCCCTTCAGATATTTATTGATATGCATCGATGAGATCCCCCTGAGTCCTCTCTTCTCCAGGCTGATCAATTCCAGCTCTCTCAGCCTCTCCTCATACTACAGTTCCTCCAGTTCCTTCATCATCTTTGTGGGCCTTTTCTGGAGTCCCTCCAGTATGTCCCTTTTTCTTCTTTACTGGGGAGCCCAGAATTGGACCCAGCACTCCAGCTGTGTCTCAGCAGCACTGAGTGGAGGGGAAGGACCACCTCCTTGAGCTCCTGGTGACACCTTTCCTTCCCAATGGAAGGAAATGCCAAGGGACCTTATCTTCACACACAGAGAAACACTGATGTGCACATCATTGTCCTCCAGATTCTTCCTGTATATTTCAGTGTATGTCTCATCAAAACCTCCTACAAAAGATTACACCCAAGAGCCTAAACTTCACAAAGCCAGGGCAACTTTTTTTGTCAAAAGAAAATTTTCACTGTGCAAAATTAGTAACTTTACTGGTAGCTGACTCACTCCTCTGACTGATAGCATCACTCCCCCAACAATGCCCACCTACAGCTCAGTTTGAATTTGAATCTTTTTTTGTTTAATTCCTTTAGAAAAAATTTGGAAGTTACGTAGAACTCAAAATTACTATGGAAACAGCCCTCCTCACTTAAATCTTAAAGAGTCTTTGTTCTGATTTTGGACAGTGTCCCAGTTCATGAAGTGGAAATGTTGCATAACTTCTCTATTTCTCAGGACTTCTGGAAAAGAAATTACTTTCAAGCAACTTTCTAAAATTCAGGATTATACTGAAAACATCTACCTGCTAATATCATCGTATACCATCTGAGGATGATAACAAGACATATTTTACTAAGGACCCTTGAGAAAATCATCATAATGTAACCCATAATACTATGTAAAGACTGCTTTTATCTTTACCCCTTGAATGACGATAGGAGATTAGTGACCAATCTAATTCGAGCAAAATCAATATTCCTTCACTTACAAAACAGTCTCTGAAGGTTTTATGGGGTTTCAGCCAGTGAAGACCTTGTAATGGAAACATGTGAGCATCTGATAAAGAGAGGGGCCTCAGGTCCTTGTTACTTGCATCAAGAGGAAAGGCTCCTGTGATAACCATTATAAAAATAAGGAAGAGAAGGAAATAAAAATGAAAGATACTCCAGAGCCTTAAATAGCTTTGGAAATTAGGTACTCACCTTTGGATGGATTAACATGACTAAAGGTTCTGCATTTAGAAATTCCAAGCTTTTGGAGATCAGCATTTTATATCAGTTTTCTAAGTAAAAATGAGCTCAGATTGCAATCTCAAAAAGAAACAAATTTGTAGAAGGCTGCTAGCCAGGTGAATGTGTTTGTACTGGTTCCTGTGATATATACTTCCCTTTTTTCCCAAAGATTAGAAAGAAACCACAGACAGATTGTGGCATGTGTAGTATCAGTTCACAGCAGGAACTAAAGATGAAAATCTCTATAGTCAGAGTTCATGACGAGCTCTAAGAATCCTTCCAGGTGTTTTCATGGAAATTGATACAATAGAGCACAGAGATGAAAGAGCAAATATATATTATTTTAAATCACAGCTTCAGGGCTTAAAGCTAAGCTCAGCAGGTACGAGGAGACCCAGCATGCATTTCAAAGCAAATGTACATCTAAAGAAAGCAATTTTTCATTAGAGTCATATTTTACACTTCTTTCACTTTTTGTTTTCCTTTTTTTTCCCCCCTGAGTTTTCTCTTTCCACATGATCACAATCTTTTCTTCTGCTACTTCTTGTTAAAAAAAAAAAGTTCAGAAAATGACAAAATGTATTTCTGGTTGAGATTGTGGCCACTTCATTTATTATTTCCTGACTATGTGCAGAATTCAGGCATAATTCTACTAAAAACTAGGTAAGCCAACAGCTCACACTCAGCATTTACAAAAGTAATAGTGATATAACAGTAACAGATTAATGCAAAATTTCTTATGACGGATAGCTTGAAAAAAGAGAGCGAAGAGACAAGTCCCATTTACATTTAAAACCTGTTTCCCTAGAGAAGACACCATTGTGAATGCTCCAGTTCAGTGATGATAAAAGGACAAGAGTTCTGTCATATTCCAAGAACCATTTATGAAAAAATAATGCATTCCGTTGGATTTTTGTGAGATTATATACTTAATATTTTACATGATGTGTTGTTCCCTACTATCCGAAAAAAAAAAAAAAAAGTAGAATCTGGGAGCCACTTGCACCATTTCTCACACTTTTAGACACAACCAAATATATACTTACAAAATTCTCCAGAAGCACAATATGTACTTTAAATTGTCAGAGAGATGACTGTCACGTTTGCATGGGCAAGTTCTTGCTTGTGTGTGCAGGCAAAAATTTTATAGACAAGTATCTGGAGAAATGTAATTATGGTTCATTTTTATTTGAGAGAGCACTTTACCAATATTTTTGGAAAACCCACTCCATGTCTTAGATCACCATAAAGACTTTGAAGATACTTGATGGTTTTCATGTGGATGGATAGTACCTCTATATCATTTGTATTACACAGAAAAGACACACAGTCTTTACCACTGTTTACAAATAAACATAAAAAGTAGATTTTTTTGAAAAATATCAGCTCTTTACTTTTTGTTATCAAAAAGGGAAAAATAATTTTAATTTCACCTGAATAGTTTAACACAATCCAGTCCTTTGTTCAGTTATGAGCAAAACCACTTTACAACAGTTCCCTGGAATTTATAGATTTTTCCGTTTGCAAGTAAACTTTTTAAAAGTTGTTTAAAAAACTTTAAATAATTAGGAATTGAATCACTAAGAGAAAAACTTCTTTGAAAACACACTGAGGATGGAAACTGTGATTTTATCAGACTCTTTCTTGGATGTCAGAGAGAGTAATATCAGGAAACATTAGGGAACACAAAGCGGTTCTCTCCAATTCCAGGTTTATATGTGTAGAGCACTGATAGAGGGAATTTTCATTCATGCACAGGACTCAACAAGGAAACAATTTTTTGTGCTCTAGTTGAATTCCAAGGGTACTTTCACTACCATATTCTGCTTCAAATAACTGCAAAGCTATGATATACATAAAAGATTACTTGGGTATAAACAAAGAAATTTATAGAAGCAGATTGGCAAAGAAATTGCCCCCAGATGGATGCTAACTCTGTTATGGCAAACCATAATACTGCACACTGGTTAGCAAATACATTTATCTACCAGGTAAATTCTATATATGACTTTACGAGAAATTGTAGAATAAAAGTAGAATGCATGCTTTACTTGTAAGAGCAATAGAGCTCTTTGGATGATAGGGAGTGAGACAGTTTAAGGAGAAAGGAAAAGAGAAGGAAAAATATGAAAACTGTTTGGTTTAGGTTCAGAAAGAAACCATAAAATCAAAACCAAATATACAAGGGTGAACTAGATCTTTATCATCATTATTAGTGCATACTACAATGGTCCATGTTTCTTAAAACCTTCCAGACAAAGATTCTGAAGTGTTAATAGTCATTCAGCAATTAATGAAAGAGAAAGGCAAGGCCACTGGAAGGAAAACTGAGTTGTACAGCACTTATGGGATCTATCAAAGATCAGACACTGAAATGGTGACATGTGGAAATTAAAGCAGTTTCCATTCCATTCACCCTCATCTCACTACTTCATATAAAAGTTTTGTTGCATGGACATGCTGGTAGAAGCTGAGGAACTTAATAGAGCAAAGCAGTACAATCTGTTGGGGTTTTTTAGATCATATTTGCCAGTCTCACCATTTTTTTTTTTTTTTAGAAAAGGAGATTGAGTAAAATTCCCTGTAAGAATGTTCTTGTTTCAATGTTAGTTGGTCAGCTTTGTACTATGCATCCTTTAGACGTGCAACCAGAGTCACCAAGAAAAGTAGATTCTACCAAAATGAGAGGTATCCAAAAAAAAAAAAAAAAAAATCAAAAAAATTCCAAAACATTTATTCCCCTTGTAAAACTGACTTCAATATATATGCACATAAACTTAGATACATATTTAGATAGATAGATCAAGTTTTAAGTTCAACATTAGTTAAATTGTCATCTGTCTCCACTAACTATGTCTCACTGGGCACTCTCCCACTAATGATCACCTTTATTGTCCTGAGCTGAATGAAAAAAGTAAGAATAAGTTTGAGTGACACGGACCAAGGCTACTCATGATGCCATGTAACATGAGCACCATTGCAGCCATGCTTAACACAACAAGCTCCATTCAAATGCAGTGCTGAGCAATGCAACCACATTAGCCACTTCTGCTGACTGCTGCTGGCTGGGAGCACTGGACCACAGAGTTACCCCATGGGTGTGTGAGCAAGAGAAGCTGCATTCACACACTGAGAACAGTGGATTGCTGTAGCTAGCAGGAAGAGAGTTGGTGGTAAGGGTCAGGAATAAAAACCTCAGAATGTGCCACTATCTTGGAGGTTCACAGAATCATCAAAACGTTTTTCATGATTGAGCCAGATCAGTTCCCTAATTGTCTGTGGTTTGTCTGTCATCATTTTCACATGTGCCATGATTACTTTGCAAAAAGTTATCCATTTGAAAAGCTAACCCCTTTATTTGGATGCAAGCCAACACCACATACTATAAAAGCACAGGGAACAAAAATTTTCATCCTTTCAATGAAACCGAAATGGCCTTCTGCTCTTGAACTGTTCACATGAAACAGTGAGCACAAGGGACTGCCGCTTGCTCTCTGTATGTTCTCAGGGAAATCTCCAGAAACTTCTTGCAATATATCAAACACCCATGTTTCACATGTTAACATGTATTTAAATTTTTTTTTAAAAGGTTAATTATTGTCAAGGCTAATGCATCGTGGTTAAACACCCAATGCGTGCTGGATTCTGTTAGAAGATATGCCACAATGGTACTAGATAATATTGACTGCAATTTCCACACCCAGGACTGTGGCTGAATCTAATTTACTGTATGTTTTTACAGCAATGAACTGTCAAATTGTAGTGAGAGACTTACTGGTATATCTATCAGGTGTATCATGAGCCGTCTTGCATTCAGCCACTGGTAATATGTGCTAGCATACTTCATATTCTCAATTTACTGTGGCCTATTGCTATTTAAATAGGTCTTGTATGTTTAGCTATAATGCTTAACTGCCTTCATAAACTGTTTGGAGGTATACAGGAGGAAAGGCTGTGTGTCTCCAGAACGTCTTTGCACAAGAAAAAGGTCCATTGCATGGTCACCCATGATTGCAAGAGATCAGTTCTGCAACCCAAAGCATCCCTGGGACTTTCCTACACTTCTGAAAAAAAAATAATCTTTATTGTTAGCTTCAACAGGGAATCTGTGGATCCTGTTACTAAAAGGTAATGGAAAATGGGGGTGAATGGCTTAGCCACAGCCCTAATGCTGCAAAATGATGCTCCAGAAAACAGCAATGGGCAGTTAGCCAAATCCTGAGCTCACTAATACTCCAAGTAACTCCAGTGAAGTAATGAATTTATGCTTGTCCCAGCTAATGAGATCAGCAATAGGCCCATTTAATGGAGCAGATCCCCAACTGGTGTTATTGTCATAGCATTGTAAAAATTATTAATATCATTGATTTACTCTGACGTGCTGTCAATTTTTTATCATCCAAATAACTTAAGTGATCAAGACAAACTACTGATCCACTCATACTCATCTTTATTGTTTCTTAGGACACAACCCTTATTTCGAATGGTGAGTGGGAATCAGTGGCATATTCCTGTTAGTGACATCACCACTGATGTCCCTGGTAGGAATACATGTGGTATGCCACATACTCTTAGCTCAGCAAAGAACTGCTTCTTATAAACACACATGTTTACATTGTCCCTTTTCTCAGTCGGATTTTTGAGTTGCAGTGATGGAGTTACACACAATTGGGAATATTTGCTGTGGTTTGTCATCCCTGCAAGCTTACAGACAAGGTGTTCTGCTTCAAAAAAAATATTTATTTTGGTTACTTGGATTACTGCCTGGACAGGAAACGATGAAACAGATGTCAGGGAGCTGGATGAGTAATAGAATAATTTTGAAGAGTGATCTGAGCTGCTTAGAAGATGACACTTGAGAGGTCAGAGGCACAAAACATTTTCCACTTTCCTTCTGAACTCAGAGCTTGAAGCATAAGCTGTGTGTGCTTCAGCTGGCATGGTCAGTACATATATTGTTTAGATGTATCCAGCCATTATGAAGATCTTCAACAGTGGCATTTCAGCAGGGGTGGGGACGAATGATTTTTTTTTTTTTTTTTTAAAGATCAGAAAAGCAAAAGCAAGGCAATCTATTTCAGCTAGAGAAACTGTTTCATTTACCGTTGTGCTGTTACAGGCACAGATTTACCAGAGAGGCTGAGAAACTATTAGCTACCTAGCCTGTCCCCTGTGCACAGCCTGCACCACACAGCTGTGCAAACTTCCCCCTCCCTCATTCCCTCCCACTTAGTGAAGAGCTGCAGTCAGGGCTGTAATGGTTCTAAGTGGATGTTGAATCATTATTTATGCTCCAATGATAATGACAGCCTTTCTCCATCTGGATGGGGAACCTTCCTCCTAACCCAGTGCTAGTCTCAGAGAGAGATGACAGAGAGATGCTTCCTGTCCCCCCAGTCTACAGCCTAAGCTGACAGGGCAGAAAAAAGGGTGTATGGGTGATCCTGCTGTTATCTCTCCTTCAAATTGGGCAAGTGGGACACTCAGACCTAAAAGAAGTGGCCTGAATTCACAAGGGAAGTTTAGGATGGGTGGGGAGCCAGTGGCATCTCAGTCCTCATGTACTTTGACCACAAAACCATCTTCAAACAGAAGTTTGTAAAACTGACAACTCTTTTCCCAAGTATAACTATCCTAGGTAACAGCTCTGTCCAGAGTAAGGGGAGCACATATGGACGCCTCCACACTGAGCCTGGTGAGCAGCCAAAAGCCAAAGAACCTTGGAGTGTATGGCACAGCTGAAAGTGGGCCCTCAAATGAGCGCCCCACACCCAGGGGGTCACAGCAGGCATGTCATAATACTGTCCCAGGAACAAGTGGCAGCTGCAGTCAGAGGACTTCTGTAGCAGTATTGCCACAGCATTAAAATGCAAATAGCAAAGTATTCAGTTGCTCTGCTTTTACTACCGTACATTGCAAGTTTTCTGTAGAAAAAAAAATCAGTAGTCTTTCTGGGGACATTGTATCTCACACTGAAAGCTCTTTTCTTCCGAAAGCAAGCACAGAATACGTCTTCATTTGCTTAGCTAAAAAGTTCGTCTAATACAGAGGACCTAGACAATACCAGGATCAAGCCACAGCACAGCCAAAAAGGACTGAAACTCTCTATGGAAGTAAGATGCTGCCACCTTAGGACCAAACAGAGAATTAGCAGAATACCCGAGGAGGTAATACGCGCTCTGAAAAACGGGCTGTCGGAGGAAAAGGCAAGAAACAATAAACGTCTCAATGACGTGCCAATAATACTTAGTTACAGGGGCTTCTGATTCTACATTCACCTTTGAACTGTAAGGAAAAGAGCAGAATAAATGATGACCGTGCCTTCTTGAGAAATTAGTATCTACGAGTACTTACTATTCTGTAAAATGCTTTTTCTAATAAACAAAGGCTTAGAAAATGCTTTAGAATAAGCACATGGTTTCTTATAAATAAAGGCTTATAAAATGGTTTAGAAAAAGTACATGTAGCTTCTGAGCATTGCCACCTTCTGTTGCAGTGAAGGACAATAGAAATGAGAATTGCAGGAAACCAGAAATTAGTTGTTCAGATCAGATTAGGGCTAACACAAGGAGCTTGGCATGTTTAATTGTTCATTACAAAGACAGAATGGATTTCTTAATAGCTATAAGCTACATGAGCAAGATCAAGGAAAAGAAAAATGTAAAGGGACTTTTTGCCCAAATAAACCATGGGAAAAGGACAGGCTGTCTTTTATTTTCACCCCCACCTGAGAGAAACTTCACTGAAATACTCTGGTATTTGTATAGGTTTTAGGGATCTGACAGAAATCTGGAACTACTCATCAGAAAGACCCTTCCCTCAGCTTTGAGATTTGAGTGCCCTTCTCTGCCAGCTTTTTGGCAAAGTGATTCCATTGGAGTCAGAATCTCAGCAGCTCACCAGCCAAAAGCTTACAGAGCTGTCGGCAAGATGAGCCTCTGGAAAGTGGAGAGGACACATATCAAACTTAAGAAAGTCTCTGGCTATGTTTACTTTGTTAGGTATTTGCACAGAGGTAGGATTTTCTGCAACACAGTAGCTCAGAGAAGTCTCTCTTGTGTTTCAGGACAGCAGAAAGTTGATCATGGCACAAGTATGGCTGTCAACCTGTGCAAAAAATAAGCAATCATTGTTTTGGGTGGTGTAGATCAGCCAAGCTCAGCTGAAGGCCACAGGTGATCAGGACCTCAGAGTCCACAAGATGGTACTCACAGCACTGCCCAAAAAGGACCTGCTGCCTAAATCTCTGTTTCCCACCAGGGTCAAAGTATGGTACTTAGCTGTAAGATCAAAGCACACTGTTGTGTGGCTCAGCAGAGACCACACTCTGTGCCTTCCAAAGAAACACAGTCAAGTTCCAATACTGGATTTCCTTCTGAAAATCAGAAATATATTTTTAGCTTCACAGACAAGGCTTTGCAAAAAAACCTTTTATGTGGACATAAATACGTTTATAAAATGCAGTATTTCTTGTTAGCAGAGTTTCTTAATGATGACTTTAACTTGTTCTCAGACTTCAGTTATGCTGAAAAAAGTTAGCATAGCAAAGATCAGCCTGCATGGAAGTCTGAACCAGTCTTTTTAAGTGTAGGAACACATCAAAGGACTTCAAGGGGTTTAATAATGGAACCATGACAGCCTGAAGAATAAACAGAATTTGAGTGGACAGATGCACAGGACTTAGAGCTTAATCTAGAAGTCTGCAACTTGCTGAAAGGAGCCAATATTAAAGTAATTATGCACTTAAAACAATTACTATTTATTCTTCAAAGTCATACTCAAGTGAAGTAACCCATTTTAAATTATTTCTGGTAATTGCATTGCATCCCCAAATTATATGCCTGTGTACACTTTGAACTAGGCTTTCCAAAAAAAACCAACCTACCCCTGTATTTTTGCTTAAAGATTACCCCCTCCATCTTGAATAATTCCCTTCTAGCTTATTATTTCCTGCAAGCATAATATAGGGTGTTAAGCCTGAGTAAATATGACTAATTTTAGTTTCTCTATCTAGGGCAGAAGTCATTTTAACAGTGAACAATTGAAAATACCCAGATTGTTCACTTACCATTAACTGTTGATATTCTGGGAAATTCTATAAAAGTATCAAGGCATTTCATTTAAAACTGTGGTTTATGTGTCACCAACTCATAATTGCACTTAGCAAAATGACTGAACACAAAAATAGGAGGGATCACTGCTCTGCTTTAGATAACAGAAAATAACTTTCCATTCAGTAACCTCACACGCAAAATTTCATTTAAAATAATTTCCAGGGCACTTACAATTTCCACTAAGACGTAATTACATTATTCTTGTGTAGCAGAATCTAGGAGATAAAATCCACCATCTATACCTTCTACTAGCTTGCTGAGACAGTGGTGTGGATTTTACTTCTAACTACACTTATCATAGTTAATGGCCAGTCTGCGGGGAGACTTCCACTTAAGAATACATCTTGCTCATATGTACGTAGAGAGGCTAATTTTAACCTAGCTAACTGTAATGCTGCTAGCAGTGTAACTCCGGCAGAGCAGGCTCAGTACATACTCCCCTCCACAGAACTAGGGTCATTTCGGGCAGCTCATCTATGCCAAGATCCAGCTTACTGCCACCTACGCTGAAGGCAGCACCCACTGCTTGCTAGTTGGCGGCTGACTCAGATGCAGCTGTGTGAGCTGCAGTCCCACCGAGTTTCATACTCTCACTGAACGCAGCACTGATTCTAAATGAAATTGTTTGGTTTGCCACAGACTGGACACCGGTTTTCACAGTCTGCCTTGAGTCTACCAGACCTATTCATTCTACCCGGAAAGTTAGCCCTCTCCCTCTCTACACCTCTTCACACTGCCGATCCTCTCTTGTTCTATGTTGAGACTGTGTCCTGCCCATTGAAGAACAGCTTCCACAACACTAAAAGGCTTTGAAGCAAGATGGAAGAAGCAAGATTTATTTTTGGATCATTTTCATTACTGTTTTCTGAAGTAAGGGCAGAATCCCCCTGCCTACACAATGAACACAGATCAGTTGCTTAGACTAGTTCTCTGGAGCCAAATTAAGTTGTCTAAACATTGGCATCTAGTGATGAGAGACTTAAGCTGCCACGGGGTATCTAACACATCCTATGGCTTTGGCAGATGTGATAGAGGATGCATCAGAAGCCCATGCCATTCTGGTGTGGTAGCCAGCAGCCACACTGGATACCATCACAGACTGCATAGATACTTACACTTCTGCAACTGAGGTGAATCTCTACTGTTTAGGCACCCAGAATTAGTTATGACTGCTCACCTATTTATTTTCTAAGAACACATTTTCACTATTGAAAGAGTGTGTTATTTCCACTTTCTGCATAACTAAAGCCTGTGAACTATCTATCCTACAGCAAAACCACAATCACAACTGGGCATTTCCCACTTACCATGGGTAAGCCTGCTGATGACAATTATGTGTCACAGATCTCACAGTAACACTGAAAGTACTGGGTTTTGCTTGTTGAAACTTTTGGATGGATAATGCACTTTATTTACGTTAGGTAAAAAACATGGAAATTACCTCTAAATATTTACTAGATCATCTTACAAGCAACTTGCACTTTAGTCCTTGGTCTATTACAGAATTAATTAATATGAACATAATGCTTGAATATCTGAAGTCCTGATAGCACCTAGACCTCTTTAGGATCTGTTATATCCTTATTAGAAATCATTTTCTTAAGTAACTTCTTTATATAAAATCTTTCAAGATCAACCTATTTCCTAAGTTCCTTAAAATTTGCTTTAAATGTTCTGGGTATAATCTCAATGTTTTTACTTTTTTTTTTTTTTTTTTTTTTAAGTAAGGGAAGTTTAAGCAGTCCATTACTATATTACATAGCACTATCAACCACATGATAACCAGGGCTTTTTTCCACAAGTAAGTATTACAATTATTAGGTCATTTTCCCATAAGTCTCCTACTTAAATTACCTTTTGCTCTTGAAAGCACTTGATATATCTCAGCATCACTCCTGTCTTTATCCTGAGGTAGGATAGAACAGGATTCTAATTCATCCTGTACAGCCAGCTCCTTTCCTTGCTTGCCTGGTTTTCTTTAAGAAGTCTCAAAACTTCCACATCTTCCTGGAGTCAAAAAGCTTTGTCTAAACCCAAGCATCCCAAGCATAGCAGACACCAGCATTCCTCGATAAGACCGAGGAATCAGCCCAGCAGCTGGACATCCTGGTGGCCTATTCCAGCTCCAGGTGTCCAGCAAGTTCAGTGGATCACATTAGCAAACATGTCTTCCTGCATAAGGTCACCTCTGACACTACAATTATGTGGCTTTTCCAGCACATCAGGCAAGTGGGCTGTGGCTTTTTTAGCTCTTTATAATTCAAAAATCCTGTGTCTCAACAACTCCTTGAGATGCTCTTCCCTGCACAGTCTATGATTCTTTTTGGTTTGGTTTGGTTTGGTTTGGGGTTTTTTTACATTCTATTTTTTCCTTCTGCCTTCTGGCAAAGCACACAAGAAAACAAGCATTTTTCTCTTGTTTTTTCAAGTAATACTGTTTTTTATTAGTTCCTTTTTTCCCTAGTCAGCCAGCACCTACTAAAATAGCTTAAACTCACTGCTTTGCTTCCTAGTCATGTGTATTCCAGAGCTAACCCTCCACTGTGGAAAAGTTGTGAAGCGACTGTCCAAGTCCCAAGGACATCCACACCCCTCCCCAGACCCGTGGCACTCCCCTTCCCCACCCAGAGAGCAGGACTCCATGTCACGCCCTGGGGCTGTTCAGTGCCTCTTCCAAAGGTGCTGTAGCATGGCTGATCTTCCTCACAGCCCCATCCTATCCACTGGTGGACCCTGTCACCCTTCTTCCTCAGGGTGAAAGTGAGAGGTGAGCACCTCTGAGTACCCCAGAGGAAAAGGCCAGCACAGGACATGAAAGGAATAATATGAAGAATTTCCTTTTCTCAAGTTAACTACTGTCATTACCATACCCCAGATAATCAGGGTGCATTATGTAGACAGTTATTTAAAGGGAAGTTTGGGACAGGCACAGTGTTGCTATATTGGTCTTCCTAGACACAGTCCAGCTCATTGTAGCTCCATGTCCTTGCTCTAACTGATCACTGGTGAAATTTAGCAAAAGAGTACAAGGAAAAGTACCGAGAGATACTTAAACTTTTACTTGCTGTTAAAACGTCTACCTTAGGACATCATAACCCAGAACTTGTATCCACATCTTTACATTTAATAGCTCCAGGGGAATTTTCTTTACTGAATTCATGCATTTGCTTTCTGTATCTATTTGAATTTTTGGCACCCACAATATTGTGAGTTCCAAGAACAGACTGTGTATTGCAAGAAGTACTTTTGCCTGCCTTTAAGCTAGGTATAGTGATTCACTGTCATCCTTAGAGTTCACACAAAGGTACTAGTTATTTTACAGCACAGCTGGGAACTCATAGGTAGGATAAAAACTGCCTCCAGTTCCTCTCTGCTTGGTCTACATCAAGGACCAATTCTATTTATATTGTGTTTGTGAGACTCAGAAGCTAATACAGCATCCCATTTCAGAGAACTCTGCTCCTTCTGAAGCAAAAAATACTGAATTTTCAGATTGAAACATCAATTTTATGTTATACCATCTCCCTGTCAGAGAAGTGAGTTCAGAACTACTGTTCACAGATGTACAGTGAAACTGGGACATGATAAGCAACAAACATGACTGCTGTCCTCAAAGGTTTGTTTCTCCAGTAACACCTCATTACTAAAACTGATGTCGTTATTGTAAATAAATGAACTGAAATCTTTATTGTCACAAGAAATAAATGTTAGTGCAATGATTTCAAAGAAATTGAAGCCATGTTATATCAGATTTTGAAGTCTGAGAACTGTTGTGTCTTTGATTTTGGACATGAAAGGATTCTTTTCTCCTAGTACAAAAATGTGCAATGATGTCGCACTCCTGAGCACCTGTTCATAACTGACTAATATAGTTGCTTCACTCTGACTGTGTGCACTTAGTAAGGATATTGTGCTCTTATTACCATGATTTCAGCCCTGCTATTTAGTCATTGATTAAGCATCCATTGGGCTAATTTCCATAATAGCATAACAAGAAGAAATCTGTGTATCAATACCATGCCAAGTGAAGATAAGTGTTTGTAGAGCACACCAATATCCTTTGCACACAATTAAGAAATCTGCATCTTACTGTCAGCTGAAGGAAACAGGATGGCTTTTGAAGCCATCTCTCCTCTCCCTGATTGAAGGAAAACAAAGCAAAAAATGTGAACCCATGAGTCTCAAGTCCCTCAGTTCTGTTAAACATTTCTGTTAATATCTTGAGTTGTCTCAACAAAATGTGTGCATAAGGGTTCAACCAAGCTTATTTTACATGTAAAGTGAAGTTCAGAACAACCCATGTACAAAAAAACCCCTTTACTCCAAGCCCAGTAAATGATGCACCTCTGCTTCTGTCATTACCTCTAAAATATTTTAAAGAAGGCTGACAAATATTCTTGCTCTGTGAGCCATACAACAAAATCTTCATCTGCCTGAGAGCCACAAGACATATACCAGATCCTCTGAAGTGGTGAAAAGAAGGAACTCCTGAAATAGTTCACAAATGGGACAGAGTAATGGTTCCACAGGGTACCACTGTCAGATTAGTTTGGGAGGCTGGGAATGCCATTACATCTTCATAATGCCCACACAGTCTTTGCTGAATGCCACTTGATGACTCATTTCTTTTCTTAGTAAAAACAGAGATGCACCTGAGCTATGTATGAAACATCCTGCAAAGTGAACAACCTATATTTTAAAGTAAAGGAAAGACTGGGCTTTTTTCAGTGCTTAGAAAATTCTTTTAGAAGTTTAACTATAAACAACTTGAAAGAGAGAATTTTTTTTTTACAACAAAAAAGCTGCATAATTTTTAAAATACAGTCTCAATTCCCATTTGCAAAAGTTATTTTTCTGCAGAATTCTCCTGGAAAAAACATTTTAATGGACATATATTAGCAGACAAAGACATGCATTCTAGTCATTTATAGTAAGCTTTCAGACAAGGCAATTTTTATGTCTTTACAAGCACAGACTTTTGAAACAAATGCATTGTGATGACTGTGGGTGCAATACAGATGTATCAGTTATACAAAATGCCTTGTGAAAGGTGCTTTAACTGAAGGTTAGTGGTTCACATTGCCTATACACAGTGAACTTCTTTTGCCTGCATTTTTAAGACAGATATATGAGAATTTTTTATGAACAGAACGTTTTTGTCTTTTCCTACTCCTATGTGATGTATGTTCATGCCTGTGTCACATCCAGCTTGACAAGAAGAAAACATCATTCCAAGCCAGAGGTATCTCCCCAGAGTTTGTCAGTAAAACTTGAACCCCATATTCTGAAACTGAGTTGCTTGGAATAGCATCTGCAGCCTTGGCAGGTGAGAGGTGAGACAGGTTTGTAGGGAACTCCAGGAAATTAGGCTTGTGATCCTACTGTTCCTGGCTGGAGAGTAATAAATGCTTCCCCAGGTAGCTACCTTCTCACATATTCTGATACCACTGTCTGATACCAGCAAACTTCATCTTCTGTGTCTCTAATACAGATGAGTTGGGGGTCCTGAGTCATTTTTTCAAGAGCCTGCTGTTGTAGGTGATTGACTGCTTTTGCCTCTCTCCAGAGCAGGCTTTGCCTCTCGCTCACATAGGAGGTAGACAAAGAGCTACATACCCTGCAAGCCATGCTGTGCCCTTATCCATCCTTAGAGTAAAAGTAAAACCAAATACAGCATTGCCTGCCTCTTACAGGAAGTTTATTACAATAAACAATGATAAAACCTTACGAGTTTTCAGACTCTGTGGTTTTTGTCATATACTCTGCCACATTTTAGTGCCATACGTCCACATACTATACTTCAGTGCCATACACCAAATGTATTTATTGGCAACTCGTTTTTTTGGGGGATCAAAGCAGCTTTAGAGTAAGAAAAGAGCTCCAGTCCATTAATTTGAACATGGGAATACTTATCAATTCTTAAAAAGATTTCAGAACCACTGACTCCAAACTGGCTGTTCTGTCACAATGTGGGCATCAGGAACAGCATATACCATACCAGACACGGCAGAAGTATCTTCAATCAGCTTCTTTATGGAAGACAGAGAAATCAACTGCCCTGATGAAGGGCAGAAGGAAGATATGCTTGAAGAACATGGAGAAGAGATGGGCTTCCCTGTGACTTCAGCTTGAGCAAGTTGATGGGAAGTACATAAGATCTGCCTGGGTGACCTCCAATGAAAAATACTTGGATAAATTGCCAAAACCTTGGAGATATAATTTTTTACTTCACCTGTAAAATATTCCAAATATCAAGAGAGAAGCTGTCAATGACACCACCTTTCTCTGGGCCACTGCTTTTGAAGTTCTTGTCAGTGAAAAGCACAGAACAGTTTTTATGTACAGTTGTTACAGTGCAAGTGTATTCCAATCTCCTGTCAGTGACAGTGCATCCACAGCCACCACGAGCAGAGATGACACTGAGAATCTGAGTGTATATAGATGTATAATTAAATGCAATGTGAATAAAACAGTCCTTCAGCTGCATAACTAGCTGTATCCATTCACATACACAAGCATAGTGAAATCACAAGTCCCACAAGCTTTCCAAAATCACAAATGTTGCTTTGGAAGAAGATTGTAGCTGGATTCTGCCACATATATAATGAAACAACCAAACAACAGAAATAACCAAACGTCTAAGTAAAAAATTAACTAATTTTAGTCCTTCAACACTATCCAGTTGTTTCATAAAAGTTTTTAACTTTAGTATGACATAAAGAACACAATTTAGGAAACATCTTAAATTTTTCCTTCCTATTTGTTTTCTGAGAACTTATTGTAACATAAGCTTTACAAAACTATTCAAGGAATTTCAGAGGGAAGAGTGAATACTAACACTCTCAGGAACAGAATGTTTTTTCTCTAAGTCAGTGTATTAATTACAGATTGATATTATGCTGTTATCTCAGCTGAACAGGATAGAGTTCAGCCCATGAGCATATGTCTACCAAGCCACTAGATATACATAGTTACTGAAAGCACGTTCTAGATCAATGACATTGAGCAATGATCCAAAAACTGAGTAATTAAATTGTTATTTACCTGAAGTTGCAGTCATACAGCAGTCTGAGAGAGCAATCTCATCACTGTGAGAGGCATCAGCAAGGAAACAGATACAGATGATAACTCTGGATGCCTTTTTACACCTGCATCAAAACACTCCACTCAGAGGAATTACTTTCACTTGAATTTATCTCACACTCTCAGAGCTGCAGTTATACACACAGCAATTAGAATTAGAGTCCTTCACAGGATGTGTGCACTTCATGATTGCTTTAACAGTTGGGGTTTTTTAACAATTAAATGCCTGACTTTCTAAGTGGATTCTCAGTCTCAGTTTTATTTAAATTTCTTACAACCAATTAATCAAATCACTGACAAATTAACAGCTCTTTTTACTCTGCATTGTGCTTTGTTTGAATTACTGTGTTTTAATTGTTCTTACTAAGCAAAGGGACCTTTTGATTTTTTTTCCATCCAACAAAATTGAAAATGAACCTCCGTTAGTTTCTTTTGCTTACCCCAGCTTTAATCCCATAGTCAATACATGCTTTAAAAAGTGAAGGAGGTGGGCCACATGCCTTCTTCCAAACACTTGCCACACACTGTGGTTATAGGAATGCCGGATGAATGCTCTTTGAAAGCTTTTGCACTGAATGTGTACCAGGGCACAGCCATGGCTCCTTTCCAGCAGCTCCCTATCATATTCCATTCTGACAGTTGTTTTCCAGCTATATCTGCAGCTAGGATCTATAACTTGAACTAGAGGGAAAGAATAAAAAAGACGCTAGAAGATTAATGATCTTTGGCACTATATCCCCACAATTCCAGTGTCAGTCACCATAAACAGAAACATATGAACAAAATCAATATATCATGTTGGCCCGGTCACTGAATGTGCTTTCTATAAAGTTCAGAAGAATACCACTAGGCTAACTTGGGCCTCTAAGAACCATCCTGAAAATCAGCTACAACATATCCACAAATCTTCTCAGAGCGCCTCTTTGATGAAGAACTTCCTCCATGATTTTCTGTTCCCACAAAGAGTAGTAAATGTCCTTCTCTTGAGCAAAGAACATTGCAGACTTCATTTTGCTCGTGCAGCTGATGTGTCTGAGGGATGCATTGCTTGTCCCATTTCCCATACAGTCTGCCCTCACAGAGAAGCTGCAGGTGTGCAGTACCTGATAATGCTTGATACCTGGAGCACCTCTGAGTAGCAACCTGCCAGACATCTACACAGACCTCAGCCTCTGCACTTCTGAGATGTCTAGAAAGTAACCAAGACAAAAAGGAAGCTGGACCAGAAAAGATATGACACACGGTGATCAGAACTGCCCTTTATGCTAAAACTGTAATCTTCTGCATACTCAGCACTTTGTGCTGTAGCTGAGATTTCTGTCCCACATGGCCCTTCATCTTTCCCCTCTTCTAGAAACAGGGAGCCCAGCAGGAAGGATATGGCAAGTGTTGTCAAGATTTTTGTTCTGTCCTGACCTGAGCATGCAAAAAGCATGTGTCATCCTAGGCTGATGATTTGAGAAGGACCTCACATTTCATCCAGATTAGCAATGAATGACAAAGTTTCCCACAGACCCTGGCTTCATAGGTAGCAATAAGCCTATCTAAGGAGGCTTCAGCCTTGTTCTTTTTCTGGCCTCTGTGAGATCCAGAGATAGAACAAGGTAGGAAATGGGAGCCTAAAACAGAAAGCTACAAGGAAAAGAAGCAGGAAGGGAAGGAGAGCTTTCCATTTTAGTAGCAGTGACTTTGTGAATGATTACACTCTGTACAACAGCAGCCACTGAGTCTGAATACGGGTAAACACCTGGTGACTCTGAACTTGTAGTTAAAGTAAAGGCTTTTCTCCAAATTTCTGGTCTGTTGGGCTAAGACATATGAATGGTGATGGGACTGAAATCCCTTTATTGACATCTAACACTAAAAGACTTGAAAACAGTAATGGCTACATATAAATATACTATTGTGCTGTGTAGCTGCTCAAACCCAGGCTAAAGACCCTTTGTTAGTAAAAGCCATAAAATTGCACTGCTGGCATGAACATACTAGGAAATTCCAAAGTATGTTTTAGCAATCAGATATTTTTTCCTTGCATCAACGATCTCAGACCATAAAAGGCTTCTGACATACAAGAGAAAAAGCAAACATAATTGAATTGTATGGGAAGTCAGAGCGATAGGTGGCCTAATTATTCCCAATTAACCCTGCCCAGGAACTCACATGTATAGTAAACATACACAAACAAATCACTGTTGTGGATAGCTTCTTCTACTTAAGACAGAGGCAAAAAAAACCCCAATAGAATTAGTGGCATTCTCATCCTTCTACAAATACAAAATATGTATGCTGGACTTCCTCCAAACATACTGCTTCCTGTGATTCACCTTCTCTCTTAAGACAAATACTAAAACTTAAACTTTCTCCCAAAGCTTTGTAGTTCCTAGACCTCTCCTTTAAGATTTCCTCCATCACTATGCTTGATCTTCTTTGCCCTTCAACTGCATTTAGCTCCAAGACTGGAGTTACACAAATACAGTGGTTTGATTTCACTCAGACAATGAAAATTATGGGTCTCTTATATCAGCACATTTTAGGCAGCTGCAACCGATGCTAACTCTGTATTGTTTAAGATGAACCACATTGCCAAGGTTTTCAAATAAGGAGATAATACAGTCAGGTTAAGCAAAACCAGTAAGGCCACACATTCAGCCTAGTAACAGATCAGCTTCTGAGCTGCCTTCTCTTTGTCCAATCTTACTGAAAATGGAATAGCCTACACCAAGGATGGGAAGTGGGATTATGTGTTGTTCTGCCCTGCTTGTTCAGAAGTTTCTTATCTGTCTTGGAAACAGGCATTTCTACAAAGTAAAGCTCATGGTGAGAGAGAATAAAATCCATCTAATTACATATTGGCATCCTGCCTCATACATCTTCCCAAAAGATTATAAATTACTATTGCAATGGAACACCACGCTTCAATAAGAATTAGAAACCTGAAAGAAGAGTTGTTTTCCTATGATGCAGTAAAGTTACCCCGTAAAAGTGTGCCCCTTTTTGCTGTGGAATGATAATTCTGTCTGCTTCTGCCATAAGTGCAGAGATAAAACACCCTGTACTTTACAGGAAAACATTTTTCTCTGGTAGTTGTTACTTGCTACATGGGAAAATCCTGTGTGATTTTAATTGGTATAAAACCCAAACTGCACAAGTGGTGTGTGCACAAAGGTACCTTATTTCAGTTTCATGTGCACAAGACTAGGCAAACTGGAATTAAGTAGAGGAAATTTCCATAGAACATTCTAATCTTGCAAGTGCTATCACCATAAATGCCTGACAAGCACTCAGCTGGAAACTGCACTTACATTTAGAAAGAGACATGAAGTAGAAATTTCTCAAAAAAAAAAAAAAATCTAATTATCAAGTAGTATAGAAATATTTATGGAGTTGCTTTCAGTACCACACAACCACAATGCCCATTCAGCAGGCAGACCACATAAAGGAAAAGGTAATTTGATTTTTCCCTTGTTGGAGCTAATTCTCAAACATTTTTAATGTTTCTGCTGTGATTGGTCTAAAATTTAAGCACTTCCAGCCGAAATAACTTTTAATACTTTTACAAGTGGGCTGAATTGCATGCAGTTTAGAGGTATAAGTGGGGTTTATCAACACACCTGCTTGAGGAGTGATACAAGAACTTTCATATAGTGTTTTCAGGCTTAGCTGCTCAGTGTGTTTCTCCCCTACCCCAGAGTGTCTCAGATTGCTGCCTGCTGGGCCCTTCCTAGAATGTTCTCTGAACCAAGCTGTGGAAGGCACATTGCTGGTGAGGAACTGCTTCAAGGAAATTTTTTCCCCTTGTTTATTGACTGGATAATGAAGAGGGAGACTAGGGAGACATCTTCATAGGACCCCTTGCCATCTTTCTACTTTAAAAGAAAATTACCACAGACTGTAATTGACAGGCACAGAAAAAAAATTACAGCAATCTGCAAAAGTGTTACCGCACTGATTTTTTACCATTACTCTTACTTTTTAAAAATTATATTTTAATAAAAGATCCTAGGAGTAAGACTCAAATTACATTCAATGCCCTTCTCTAGAGAAGAGCGGTTTGCCTCAAAGCAAAGGAAGGAAAGTATTTGGCCAGCATGCTAAAGTAAGGTGCTGTGATTCTAAGTAAATTAGTGAAAAGACTTTTTGTTTGTTTGTTTGTTTTTGTTTTTTTTTAAATCCTGGCAGCTAAATCCCGCGTTAAAACTTCAGAAAAATCCATAGATATATACTGTTTGCAGGAATTGCACAGTACTATTTTCCTGGGATATAATCATAGCAGTTTTTCCTTCTTTTTATGATGATTTTATCTCAAAAATTCCCCATATCAACAAATTATTCCAGTTTTCCAAGTGTTTATGAAACTAGTACCTGCCAACCCTGCCCAATTAAGTAAAATTATGGCTGGAAAAATTAAATACACAGTTTAAAGAAGACAATCTGAACATCAAAATGAATAAATCAATAAATAAATGAATCTAATTCAACTAGTATTAAGAATACTTACTGCTTTCTTCCCATTATGAAATCTGTGCCTCCAAATTCATATAAGCAAAGACTAAAAAGAGTAGATTTGTTCCTTTAACAATGAGAGTATTTTTTCTGTATACAAAATGTCCATAACTTAAAATGTCAGCTTTTTGCTTTATAAGCAAGGTTTATGCCATTTGTAAGGAAACATTCATGGGTTTCTTGCATGTGGACCAACAAAATTTCTTATGCCAGATCTTCTAAACTATGACATTTTCAAATATTACTGAATTATTCTGAGTTATATGAAGGGAAGTAAGAGGAGGGCTTATGGTTCCCTTCAAATTTTTATATATAGAATCATACTAACAAAGGCATAGATAGATCAGTTTTATAAAAAGTTTGCCAACTGTTTTGAATACTCCGGCAAGCATGCTTTGCTATCTACATTGGTATATATTCAAAAAAGGACTTTGTGGAAGAACTTAAATAATTTATTGGGGCTTTTTTTTAGGCTACCTGATCTAATTCAAATGTAATTCTTTATTTTTTTTATTATTATTATTTTTAATTTCTGAGTAAGATCTCACAGAAAAGTGTGACTAGTACAATCAAAGCATATCAAGCAGATCACTGATTTGGTCTTTTCAGCCTATAAAAGAGGTGAGGAAGATAGAGAAATGACAAGCATCTGAATAATCCTGAAGCATGGCAGGCATTGAACAGGAAACAATTTTTCAGTGTGCCTCGTATGACAGGAACTAATAAACATCAAGCAGCTGGTACAAACAAGTAAAGGCAGGTCTTTTCTCACACACAGTATAAAACTGTGAAATTCATTGCCACGGGATATTGTGGGTGGGAAGAAAAATCCATCAAGGGCTATTAAACATTAAGATATCACCTCCAGCACAGGAAATTTCTGAGCCATAGATCACTAGAACCTGAAAACTGGAAAAGAGGGAGACAATATAACTTGACTATATAGCTGATTATTCTTCCACAGCCATCTGCTACAGCCACTGTCAAAGAGCAAATGCTCCTTGATACAAGAGACAGGTCCATAATATGAACAAGTGAAAACACGTTTCTGCCTTTATATATTATGTAAAGGAAAAAAAAAGAACTATATTAGCAATATCATCATATATTTCCCTGGTTTGCATACAGATACACACATATATATGCACATGTATATATCTATATACATATACGCATTCATAGGAGAGTGAAAGCCTTGATTTTCTTTGGTTCCAGGTACCCTTTTAGCAGCAAGTAATAATATAAACTGCTGCCTTGGGAAAGCCTTTAAGTCTCTTAGTATGGCGACACTGTAAACTCATATGGACTGTGCCACTGAGACTCATTGAAAAGACTCAAGCTTCAGACACTCCTGATCTAGCAGCA
Organism: Dendrocincla fuliginosa; assembly: GCA_035047845.1. Taxonomy (NCBI): domain Eukaryota; kingdom Metazoa; phylum Chordata; class Aves; order Passeriformes; family Dendrocolaptidae; genus Dendrocincla; species Dendrocincla fuliginosa. Next base: position 63,717,690 of record JAWWMO010000121.1, on the reverse strand, counting down.
ACTGCAACTCCAATAATGTTTTTGACAGTTTATTTTTATGTAATGTGCCAGATTAAAAGAAAAGAAAAACAACACACCACAAACAAAAGCTGAAAGAAACCAGCTCAAATTCCAGCATGCAGCTCTGTAATCAGAACCACATGTGCCTTTTTCAGGGCTGGAGCCTCTTGCTCTTCCCCACAGACATCGGTCACTAACCAGCAACCTGAGGCATAACATGGAGCATCTTTGCCATCACTGCTCCAGTTTTCTCAGTTCTCCTGACCCCTGTCTTTTCAATCAGGGAGCCTCAGGCTCTCTGGCTCTAAGCCTTGTTCAGTCACCTTGTTCTATGAAGTGTGCCTTTTCCCAGTCTCCCTCCTTTGCTAAATGTCCTCTGGTCTGTATGTCATCTGACAGACTTCAGACTTCCAGTTACAGACATATTTATTCAATCTTCCAAATCCATCATCTTTTTCCAAAATATGCCTCAACTGTGATCTTACTTGCCCTTTCTCCTCACTTCCCCGCCTGTCCCAGTCAGTTTTGTGCTCCTCTTCTTGTTAACCAGGCTTTTACCTAATCCCATCAGTTTTATCCCTTTCTTGTCTCTTCCATACACAAGACTTTTTCTTTACTCCATTTTGCATTTAAATCAGGTAATGTCCTTCTGTGAATTTCCTCAGTGGGCCTGTGCCATAATTTGCCTCTCCCTGTTACATGAACCCTTTTCTCCCCCAAGACAAGCTTCTGGTAAGGAAGAAATACTTATTCAAAATAATTAAGAACATAAATACACAGCAGTTTTTGCCCTAACAGTGAATCCCTGGGCAAGATATAGCATTTTGTTTCTTTTGTGGATGGTGGTTTTGCATGTGTCACTAATTGTGTGTCATTTTGACCCACTGCTCCAGAGGCTTGTGCTTCTTGTCTTTGTAAAATTTCCCAAGTTCTCCTTCTGGTACTGAATGACAACGGCCAATGCTTTTTGAGATCACATATATCTTGTAGAGTTTGAAATAACTTTCCCCCAGGATCCCCGACACGTGGTGTTGAACCTGTTCCAGCTTCTGGCCACCCAGCTGCACCCGCATCTCCTCCTCACCCTTCGCTTGTAGATGCTGGGCCTCTAGATCTTTGCCATGATGGTGGAAGCAGCATGGCTCCAAGCACAAGAGGCAGACACCAAGCAAGAAGACCCATTGCAAATCCGGATTCACCCTCTCAGGTCCAGGCTGTTACCCCATGAGATCTGTTCATTGCCCCAGCAGGGGAAGAGATGCAGTACTGATAATGACCACATAAACATAGGCATTTTAGAGCGCTATGTAACATGAATAGCAGGTAAGAAAAGACTTTTGATTTAATTAAATGCATTTTATCCAACTATATTCTCAATACTAGCTAAAATATTGCAATGGTATTTTCTACACATGCACACATAGCCCCAGTCTGTCACTGACATCTAGTCTAGCAAAATTTTCCTATCAACAGAGTTTTATCTGATGGGCAATTAATTACCTTAGCGGTTGCATCTATAAAAGAATCAGCTTCAAACTTTCTTTTTGCATAGCTTTTGCAAAACGTGCAATCTGTAACACACAATCCAAAATTACACTGAAATTGCACTGATAGACAGCTAACAGCTCTGCACATGTAAGCAAATATTGAAAAATCATTATCTTAGCCAAAGGTAAAGTGATAATAACAAAGGGGAATGTTTTTGGCATTGTTCTGCAGACTGTACATGCATTAGACCTTCCTTATCCTATTTCTATTTAGTGCTATAAATATCCAGATTTTCTCCACCAGCTTTCCTGGTGCTGCTCTCCTGCTTTCTCTTCAGGTCTTCCCTATGCATGGAAGGGGATGAGTGAGGCCATCCGGAGGAAGCAGTGATATGCAAGGAGGTCTAGGTCTGCAGCTGGGTCTGGTGAATGCACATCATTGCTTTTCCTGTTCTGGGGAGCTTCCCAGAACAGAAAGATGCTCTATGACTCCAGAATGGACTTCTCAGCTAAGAGAGCATCTAAACTTGGCTCTGCTGAGAGGAGTGACACATAACACAGACTGCCAAAATTCCCACAAAGGACTCTCTCCACCATAGAGACAGTTTGCTGTCCAAACATTTTTCAGCTAAGGGGAAAAAAAAGGGGGCTGTTTATTTCTTCTTCTTTTTGTTTTTTTTTTGTTTGTTTTTTGGTTGTTGGGTTTTTTTGCAGGGGGGAGTAGGGTGTTTAATGAATTTTCTCAGTGACCAACTTTTCAGTACTAATCTCTCTCACCATGTTTTCAAGCTAACAAAAAGCAACTATTACTCTTTATCTTACATTTCAGATTTGCTAAAGGTCATGAACTAGGCACAGCTAAAAAGCTTCACAAAACTATCATCACAAATATTTCACAATAAGATGAAGGATTTTCTTCTTCCTTTTTTTTCCTCTTACTCCAGGTTACTAGAAAATATGAAACTGTTAAGAGAAACATAATAAGGGCAGCCAGGACATTCTGTTCACTTGCTCTTTAGTCTTTCTGCTGTAATGCTACTGTGATAATTGATAACAATTATTTTCATCATTCTGTCTGTAATTCCATATGTATTAAGCAGATTAATCTAGTCTGCAGGAGAAAATAGTGCTGTGTTTAAAAATCTATAAGGTAAAGAGCCTTTTTTATCATTCATGTTTTTTTGCAGATTTCTATCCTTGGCTTGGGAGGCAAGTTAAAAACACTGTGAAAAAGTAAAATCCTATCCAGAGCAAATGAACTCTACAGAGCAAAAATGAGCAAGTAAAATTCATTTATTAAAAGAATCACAGAAACACTGAATTGTTACTTCCAACATGAAACTGTGGAATTTCAGTGATGTATGGAGATATAAGATTGCAGTATTACAAGAACACTGTCAGCCTCAGACCCATGTCACCTTTCTCAAAGCAAGCCTTTTCTTGGTAAGAGGACCTGTAAAAATTGTTCCCACAGCATTTTATATGATTAACAACTTGCCTAAATCTTTAACAGATTCCAGTAATTAGAAGACGCAACAGAGAATACAAAATATAAAATCAATCTTGAATATAGGTCATTACTCTTTTTTCCTTTAGCATTGCATTCCTATCTTTAACTGCAATAACACACAGAGATATATCTGTTGCACTCTCTTGCAATTAGCCACACATGGATAATCTATTTTAGCATGCATATGGCTTTGTATATACCATGCTAGACCACGAGAGCTATTTATATGATATGTAAGTATAAATTGCACTTACACAATATGCTACAAATTAAGGATAACAATGACAAAAGTACTAAATATCTGCTAGCATATTAGGCCAACAAAATAGTCAGCCAAGAGTTGCCTAGATGGAAAGTTATATGCTTTTATTTAAGGTTTGCATTTAATTTAAACTGATACAAAATCAAAAGCAATGCAAAAGCTCATTTCAGTTTACACAAGGCTTATCTCTTTGTTTTACATCATTTAGAAATAAGCTTAAACCTAGAGAGTTTGATCTTAAGCTACAGAGAATTTAACTCTTACCTTGTTCTTTCTTTATTGTGGAAAGTGAGTTCTTTGTAATGGGCTTTATAGCCCACAACCTCATTCTACAAAATAAATGTAAAAAGTCTTTGCGATATAGTGTACTATATATGCATGAATGAAGACAGAAAAAAAAGCCTACATTTTACAAATACTGTACAGTAAATGCAGAGTGAGGAATGCAAAAACATGCACAAGTTCCACAGATTCTAAGACATTAATTTAATTTTAAAGTTACAGCACTATTTACAATTCAAATTATTTTTTGTAAAATGGGTACAAGATACATAAAATTCTTTGATTTTTTTCTTCTGAAATATGTAGACTGATCTAAAGCACCAGATGACTGCATACTATACACTGTATAATCCACTGTATCGTTTTCAGCCATCTCAGATTTTTTAAGTATATTGAAACAATAAATTTTGAAATAAAATCTTTTAAAATATATTTAACTAACAGGAAAATAAGTGAAAGGGTCTAAAGTACTGTAAAAGATGATCAGATTCATTACCATTTTCAATATTCACAGCTATTTACATTTCAAAAACACACGTGTACACCATATACACATAAAGCATGACAGAAAAATTCAAAAGGATGCTATGCAAACTTCTATCTACCTACAAAAGGGGGGAGAAATGTTGTGGAAAGTTAAAACCTTAAACTAGTTAAATTTTTTTTAAAGTAAGATGTTAACTTAGTTAATCCTCAGATTTATATATATATATATTTATATATCAGCTTTATATATATATATTATATGTATATTCTTCTGCTTGATAAACAAAATACTGGCTTCACATCATTTTATTTGCTAAGCTTTTGAAAACCCCAGCTTCCAGGTGAGAAGAGACTTCCTCTTCCTCTCAGTGAAGTGAAAAAAGTCTTTGCTAGGATGAGGTTTTTTTGTTGTGATAGGATGAGGCTGATTTAGAAACCCTTGCAATATTCTGACTTATTAGTCTGTTAAGCATGCAAATACACTGCCTAAAGCCTTCCTCTTCCAGCCCTGGTTCTCCTAGGAAAACATGTAAACTCAAATATGTGTAGGATACAGAGATTCCCTCAGGGCGTTCTCACCTGTCAAGTACTGTGAAGCATTTGCTTAGAGAGAAACTTCTCAGGAGCAAGTGAAAAGGAAAAAAACCCATATATTCCCAGAGGAAATCTATTTGCCTATTAACACTCCCTATTGCTCAAAGTATTCTCTCAGGAGTTATTCCACGTTTGCTGCCCATCCAGTCAGAGGGCTTTACAGTTCCGGGTTTGTGGCACCTGACTGAGTAAGAAACGAAGAGAATCTGGCCCACAGCTGAAAATCAAAACTTTGCTCTAGGTCCACAACAGAAATACCACTGCTGGGGAGCCCTCAGTCTCACCTGGACTCATAAGGCACACTCCTGTGAAAACAAAGGGAATGCTTTGATATTTAATGGGTCTTTCCAGCTTCAGCTTTGTGTTGTCAGACTTGGCCGAGGTCACTGAGCTCTCCCTCAGACTTGGATTTGAATGCAGAAGTCCCACAAGTTCAGCGTTAATAGCACTGAATGTTCAAGTTTTTCCACTGTTGATTTCTGAGATACAAAGCAGATAACTAAATACAGATCTAGATAGAAATCTCAGGCTGTATCTACAAAACAGCCAAATAAAGGCATCTTAATTGTAATGCAGGTGCAATTATCTCAATTTTAGAACTCAAGAGAATTATATCTGAAGAAGATATAAACACATGTAGTTGTATGTACTAGCTCAGATTTCTTTCTTGTCAGATCTCAAAACCGCAATGGTATCATCAAAGGAAACATTACTGAAAGAATCAGCAACACTCTTTCCTCACGTTCTAGAGAAACCAACACGCTTCTCAAGCTAGGGCTGAGTGTTGCCTAATGGATGAAGCATAGCACTGAAATAATTTTTGTTAGTAGGCATAAAAATATCCCATGGCAAAGATGTCAAGTCCGGTGCCCTGGACAGATTCAAGTTTGGAAAACGGTGGTATTCTATTTTCCTAAAATTCTGATTCCTTCACAGGACTACTCTTTGTTTCCTATCCTATGATGCTGTACAATGTCGGTCCATGTCCTTTCCATCTTTTAACAGTACCCTCACTTTGACAAGGCACAGATTACTCCCAAAAATGTTTATAGTTCTTAATGTTATGTCAACATGTTTTTTTTATTAATTCCTGTACCCACAGTCACCTTGCCACAATGCCAAAACCTGTGACAAAAAAATTCCAAACTTGGATGTTTCTTCTCCTGGGAAGGTCTTGAGGCTCCAGTCGTTCATCTCCTGAAAGTCCCTCCCCCAAGCCCCGGGAAAACTGCTCATGAAAATCCAGTACAATGTTGGAACTAGAATTTTCCAAGTATCTCATGATCTTAGCTAATGATAAGCACTATATACAGGATAATGTGTACCATGGAATGCAGGGTTCAGGATAGGCCAGAAGTCAGAGGCTCCATTTTCTTCTTTGATCGAAATGGTATGAATGCAGACATTTTCTGTTGCAGAGTAAACTTTTAGTAGAGCTGTTTTAAAGTACACAGTCTTAAAAATACTTGTGGCACAGCAATCAGCCTGTGCTGCTGATTTTAGTGTGACTGCCACCCACAGAGACACTCTGCTCTCGCATTAGTGAGAGAGGAAGAATAAATAAGAAAGTTGAGCAGCCCAGATGTTTCTCCCAGAACCAAAGCCAACCGCTCGTGCTTCGATAACCATTCAGTCAGGACTTTAGTGTTTACATTGCATTTTCCTTCTACCACACTATTGAGGGATAATTGTGTTTGTATTTGTCCTAATGATGTGATTATGCATTGTATTTGCCCTTTCCATGTGATGTCAAAGGTACTAATGGCATCCCCTCAGGATTAAACAAAGCAGCAAGCAAACCAAGGTAGTTACCTCTCTGGGAATAAATATATCCAAAAGAGACAGGTAGAAAAATTCAAAATGCTTCAAAAGGCTGCACCATCTAGTAGAAATAACAGAATTTTATGCATATAGGGTCTGGTGAAGAGAGATTTTGAGGGTTGAGGGGTTCCAGTAACATACATATTCATAAACTAGTTTACATGTTTATTTAGATAATAGATTTGATGTACTGAACATTTGTAATTTTAATAAAATGAACCCACTATCACTAGCTATATTTGCAAATTCTGAAAGTTTATTATGGATCTTCACCTGAAAAAGCACTACTTAAAAATCAATATCCTTCCTTAGCTTGGGATTCTTAAAATCAAATCTAAATATGCACAAAGCTAATATTAGCCAGACTCTCCTTTTTCTTTCTCATATCAAGTGAACTGGACTCTGTATTTTTATAATAAAGGATAACAGGAGTGCCTATTAAAAGGATTTTCATTGCCTTGCCTTCACATTAAGGCAGTACAGCATCACTGAACAGCTTCACAATTGAGGGGTTTGGGGTTTTTTAAATTAGTAGCTATTCTATTTTTCTATTTTTTCAAGTGAACGGAAATTGACCTTCATTGTCTCTTTAGTCAATCCAGTTCAGAATCAAAGAGCAAGTTAATTATAACCATTTAAAACTTAACAGTTGAAGTCTTTTGATGTAATATCGCATTCATTTCTAATTAACTGTACATATGTCTTGCTGAGTTATCCAATAACTCTTGAGATCTGTCAGCATAAAACCTTAATAAAAGCATGAACACTTCAGGATGAAGATTAGACAATCCTTATATAAGAAGAAACAGAAGGTGACAGGGAACAAGACTGCATATAGGAAAAAAGCTCTGTTAAACTGCTTTTCCTAATGTTCTTTAAAACATGGCTGTTCCTGCTGCTACTGCATAGAAGCTCGGTGCCCTAAAAGTCTGGGTTATTAATTTCAGTTTTATAAGTAGAAGAAAAATACAAATAAAAAAGTTCTAATTTGAGCAAGCATAAACCTTTTCTTCCTGTAGCCTTTAAAATCAGTGAAGGCCAATCCAGCAGCTCAGTGAAAGAAGCTGAAGTCAAGAAGATGCTCTCCCTCTCCCAGTTAAACATTTCTCCCTAGGGACCAGATTCACTGTGCATGGTGTTTGAGTTGGGTTTTGGGCTCGGCAATAAGGATCCAGCAATGTGCTAGGGCTGTCTGGGATCTTAATTTTGTTTCTCTGAAAATGAAATGAGTGTTTTGTAGTTTATCAAGATTAGCATTATCATCATTATTCGTAACACCTTTACTCCCAGAAATAAGTCATCTTGAAAAAAGATTTCACAACATCGTCCCAAATATGTTTTTTGTTCCATATGACACTAAAAATGGCCATGTTCTAAAGAGAAGGGCTCAGGAAAAGAACAAAAGTCACAGTGTGCTTGCTTTGTACAGAGCTGCATCACACAAGCGATATATTTCTTTGGGGTTTTTTTAACTTGGTGTATGAAGGATAGGAAGGGGTTGATTCTTCACTCTACTTCTTCAGCTTTGAACCCTGCATCAGGTTAGGTGGCAGAATGAAACTGAACTAAACGTTATCCTCACAGCCCTGTTCATCCCACTGCACACAGCTGCACACAGCTGCACACAGCTGAGGAATATAAGAGGGACTGCAATCTCTTTTCTCTGAGTAGTGAAATTTTGGGGATAAAAGTCTTTTTTGTTAACAATGGTAACCATAAACCAGGGTAAGAGTGATCGTCATGCAGAGGAATACAGAAATCAGAACCAAATGGTTGGAAACCCTTTGGAAAGAGGGAGTGAAGTTCTAAGGCAGGATGCTGGAAAGACCAAAATAATCAAGATTGGGGGAGAAGAAGCTGTGCTGATTTTTCTTAATTGTAATTTAAATGCTATTTGGAGGTTACTCTGGGAGAAAAGTTTACAAGACAGGCCTGAGGAAGGTCTGGGACAACTGAAAAAAAAAAAAAATTGTGAATCCCCATTAGCCTGAGGGATGTAATTTATTATGGGTTACTGTTACCTTTGGAAGGATGAAAATTAGAATTCAGAATAATTAGAGCTGTCTGGAGAAGAAGCAAGGGGCAAGAGCAGGCACCACTGTAGGAAATCTGTATATTACAATATTTTCATTTACAAAAGTGTGACATATAAGTCACGCTTCTGCACATTCTGCTCTCTTGATCTCCGTTGTTATCAGTGAGTAGACAGAAGAAAAGAAATGCAAATCACACTCAAATTATGTTTTCCACATTTTTTCTTAAAAAGAGTTTATTTTATTTATTGATAATCCATTGTACTTTGTTTTCCCTTCACTGGATTTTTTTGTCCCACTGAAAATTTGTAACTAGTAAGCTTATTCCTGCCAAGGTCTGGGAAGAATCAGACAGAAGGACTTCTGTTGCATAATTCTGTACCCAGTTAGACTTAAAATAAAAGAATATAATTGACCAAAAAATTTAGTTTTGTCCTCACCAAATCTTTCCAAAAAATACTGAAAGGAAATTATGTCACTGTGAATATTTGTATTCAAATGTTTTTGTTTAGCTTCTCATCACAGCCAACTAGCTGTCATGAAAGCCCTCTTATATTTACAATGTTTTTCAGCGTGAATGATCCCAAAATGTTTTGGGTTTGTTTGGGCTTTTTTTTTTTGTCAATTGGGAAAACATTCACCACTAAAGAGCAGCTTGGAAGAAGGCAGGTGATTAAATAAATGGGATACAAAAAGGCCATAAACTATAAAACTTGTAAATGATAGGCAGCACTTAAAAGCAAAACTATGCATCATAAAATTGTGACCAGAACAATTTTAATATCCATACGCTGTTTCTATTTTGAGGGTCTCCACTGAGTGATGTCTGCACTGAAACAAAACTTTATAATAGAGATTCACATGGGAAACTGTAAGCTGTTGGGTCTATATGGTTCTGGAATATATAAAACCTAATTTATCAGCCTTTAATCTCTCATTACTCTCATCCTAACCACATTCAAGTTGAACTTGGGATAAATTCAAATGTAATTCTCTGACTTGTACAACCTGTAGTGCAAGAAATTAGTATAATTTATCAGCATGTTGGCCATTTCCTCAGGGTAGTTATAGACAGTATCTGGTAAAGGACAGTATATTTTAGCTTTCATGAGTCTGAGACACTAGTGGTTGAATCTGCAGGAACTTTAGGTTCTTCCCATTCTTTCAGCTCTGACAACAGCAGCCATAAGATGAACTCTTTATGCAGGGCCTATAGCTCTTCAAAGACATATGTATGTTCATTTTGTTCTTGCTTCTAATCTCCACTGGAAATTGTTTTCTCAATATCAGTAGAAAAGCAGTCCCTACAATTTAAAATGTCCAGGTTTAGCCTAGTCTACCTTAGAGGACTGGCTATAGTTCACATTTGAAATGTGATGGCCAGTATACCAAGCAACCAAAAACTTCCTCCAATAAATCTTTTCTATGTAAAAATACCATTTCATCCTTTCTACATGAAATGTCATTCAGGGATTTACTACCTATGCCAAGCAGAGTCAAAAGTTTGCATGATCATAGAATCATCATGCAGTCATTAAGGCTGAAGAAACTTTATGCACAGAAACAAGTTCCACACAAAAATGCAACAGCTACTCATTACAAAAACCTGAAAGATCACGATGACAAGACTGAAAATTGAGAACAAAAGAAACTTGCCTTGGAAAGGAGTTATCTAGAAGGTCATTTATATTTGATGAATATGAAAACTCAATTTTGTGCAAAAAGAGCTGTGGGATGCTCCTTTAACTTCTCATCTTTTTAAGCCAATAAAAAACAAAACTGGCAAAGGAAGCCTGGGGATCAAACATCTGCTATCACACCCTGCCATGTCATTCTTTTCAGAAAAGCAATCTGAAGCAGTGTGGGTTTTGGTCTGTGTTACTTTTTCTAGCAGGTTATTTCAGAGCATTCAGGCTCTGATGGTGGGAAGCCACCTTCTCCATTCTGGAGAGAGTCTATCTATGGTTCTCCACAGACTTTAGCACTCATCTTACACAATTTTTAATATTTAACAGTCTGTTGTCTTTATAGCCAACATAAACCTCCCCTTTCACCCTTTTTCTCCCTGTGAGCAGAGTGATCATCATGTGTTGAGTTACTTCTGCTCCCAGTAATACCAGTGAAAGTCAAGGCTTTTACCCTTGAAGAGAAGACAACCCCAACACTTCAGAATTGAGACAAAACACAAGTCACTAGCCTTCCAAAATCTCCAAATAGAGTTTTTGAGAACAACCCAAAGAGGTATAATGACATGAAATGTATGCTGTGATCTTCAGTGAGTATGTTAGCCTGTGTGTCAACCTGTTAACAGGTGTTTCAAATATCTGTCTTTTATATCTGTTTCCCAATACCAAAATCAGTATTCAAATATTTAGATTAATTGGTAAATGATTTCCCTGCCTATATTTTGGCCAACATTGTTGTCACTCTCTTGTTCTCCCCTGTCCTGCTGCTGAGTGAACAGCTTGTGGGTTCTTGGCTGCGTGCTGAGGCCAACACTACACATGTAAACAGGACACACTTCTAAGGCAAAACAAATTTCTCTGATCATCTTTCAGGAACTCCAGTTGAAAATTTACATATATCAACTTTACCTACTTATTTGCATCTGCCTGTTAGGAGCCTGAGGGAGAAGAGTTTCGGCCTTCTATGAAAGTAAAAAGAGAGGATACCCAGCAGTCAGGATTCATCAAAGCCTCTGTAAAGGCACTGAACATTACACATCTAGCAAGGAGGTCTCCTTACCCAGGTAAACAGAAAGAAAGAAAAGGTCCAAAACCAGAAGAATGTAAAGGTAATTTTACTTATTCCAAATTGCAGGTAGAAAAATGTAAGGTTCAGTAATACTACTTCAGAATGACTCCCAATGAAGTGTTCATTAGATCAAAGACACCACAGATAAACAGGTCTGCTAGATAAGATGAGAAATGGCAAAGCTTGAAATCCCCAGTAGGATTTCAGGGGAAAGAAAAAGGGGAGTGGGGGCAATGGCATTGAAATTGTGTTCATGTAAGTTAGATGTTTTCAAATCTGCTTGGCCTTATAGAGTTACTTCTAAGATGCCAAGAAAGCAGGTTGCTGCAGCACATCAGTAGTTATTCCTGAGAACTCCTGGAGTAAAGTGAAGGCACTAGAGGCCTAAAAAATAAAAAGCAGTGCCCTATCTTTAAAAGGAGATAAAGGTTTGAGTTGACATAACTTCAGTTCTAATTAAGATATCAAATAAGAATTTGGTAAAAATTACCTACTTAGAACAAAAAGAATGGGAATTTGTCAAGAACATATTGTTTCAAACCATTCTAGTTTCCTTCTAGGGCAATGAAATACCTGACTTTACCAAAGCTTCTATTTTCTACTTGTTCCTATTGAATATATTTTAGACAAAATGTCCATAGGATGGAAAAACATTGGTAGATAGCCATACCTATGGAGCATTTTCTATTAATATATATTCATATACATACATTCAGGACATAAAATAACACCTCAAGGATACAGTACAGAGTACACTTAATACCAATACTGGCAACACAAAACTGGAAGGGATTGAAACCATGTTAGAGGATAAAATAGCAATTAAAAAACAGATCTTGTTCAGGAAAATTAAAATGTTATTTGGGTATGAAAAATTTAAAAAAATTATTTGAGACAGAATTCTAAGCTGCTGCCTAAGTTGCTGTTCAGCTGAAACTGACTGGAAGGTTATAAAGAATTACAAGTTAAACATGAGTTAAAAACATCATGCAGTTGCTATAGTAAATAATAATTTTTTTTAAAAGGCAAACAACACACTAGACTTCTAATCAGAATTACAGATTGCAAGATTTTTAACTTGATCCTTCTTTTGTGTCCAACATCAAGAAGTTTTGGTATAAAATGTATTTCTTGATCATAGTTCCAGGAAGATGCAGAACCACCAGACAAGTGTAGAGCAGAGCAATTAAGAACAATGTGACATAGAAAACACCCGTGGTTAGGGAAGATGGATAAAATTAGAAGAGACACTGGGGACAGACCCAGTAAATTTTTCAAAAACAGAATAAACTGAAATAAACAGAAAATAATTGGTTTGTTCTCTTATGGAATTTTAGACCCCCTAATGTATCCCACTTCAGTTGTCTGTCCAGGATTGCATCTTGTAGGACTTACTCCACATGGGCCACGCCTTCAGAGAAGCCATAGGGCTTTTAAAATGTCCCTAGGCACCTTTGACAGCAATCTCTCCTACATGAGGAAAGATGACTGGCATATAGATTATGCTGTGGGCAACAGACCTCAAGGCTAAGTTAATACTGAGCACTATGCCTTCTCCCTACACTTCATTCACTTCCAAAAGTCTTATGTCTGAAATAAATCAGATTACTTGCACTCTAGAAGTATTTACTTGCCTCCATTCTCCACAAGGGGAGAGCAACTAAGGCAGGTGTAGATGTGTGTACTGTAAACATCTGCAGCTATATTTCCCCCCCATTGTACATATATTAACTCCTAGGTCATCCAGTATTCTCACTCCATCATAAGCAATGGCTTTGATGCAAGAAATATAGACTGAAGTACTACAATCTCTGCTAAAAAGGTCAGACTGTAAATCCCCTGATTATTCTTTTAACATACTCTGTACTAGAAACCTCTACTCCTCTGTACAGTGTTCCACTAAACTTCTCAAACTCTGATAAGAATCATCATTGCACACTGCAGAGGTCATAAGTCATGAAAACTGCATGCCTGCTCTGAAGGTAATATCATTTCTCAAAACAAAAGAAAGGGAAATTTTAGTGGTTATTCATTCAACAGAGAAGTCAGTAACTGCACTGTAATATGGCTGTGCTTGGTATTTTATCTCTATACTGTGTTTTAAGCTTCATCATCAAATGCTTTTCAGAAGAACAAATGAAGACCATATTTGGGCCTCAGTAAAAGGCAAAATGTTTTCCATCTCTGAAAATACACCAACTTGTCCACAGTAATTGGCCATTGACCCAGCAAGAAATAATCCAAAGTATTTCCAATTGGTGTCTTTTAGTTTCATCTCTGTTTTGCAGGAGAGAAGAGAATATCAAAAAGAAAATAAAGCATTTATCTACAGAAATTTGTTTTCAGCTTTCCCATCTTGCCTGTTTACTTTGTGTCAGATAGTGCACAAGTGAAAGAATGGAGACACCACTGCTGTGACTTTTTTCTCATCTTCCAGCAATTCAAGAAAATAGAACCCAGTACACCTAGCAATTGCAAAGTGCTACTGGTAACAACTTCTTCAAAGAAGTTCCCAGAGTAGTCTATATAATAAATTTTCTGTGACTGAATTGCTTAAGCAGGACTTTTGTAATAAAACAATTGCCTTCTTTTTTTTTTTTTCCCCAAAAAACTTTTGTTTTCCTTTAGTAGCACAGTGAAAAACATGTCTAGGATGGACCACACTACAGACTTGTCCTGCGTATATGTCTGTAACCTATCAATTGCTTGGCTCTTTGATTCCTTGTGAATCCTTTGACTCACTTATACAGGTAATAAATTGCTGTTGACCTTCACCTTCAGTTACTGGTATGTTAAATAGAGAAGTTTACAATATTTTTTATGATCCTTGTAGCATGAATATAAGCAAGGGACACAAGGAAAGAAATTAACTAAAACTGAACAGGTTATGCATGCAAACCCCTACCAAATGTGAAGTAAAAAGACTGAAGATCTTTTAGACTTTCAGATCCCAAGCTGGATACCTGGATTTTCCAGTCTCCATAGGAGCTGCTTCAGCACCATCCTACAGGCAGTGTGATAGTCTGGGCTAACTTGTGTCTAACTCATAAAGCAACTGAAATGTTTATACTAGCATTTACAAAGCTCACATTGTATGTTGGGAAAAGTCATGAACAAATAACTGTGCATACAACTTTCTGGTTTTCATTTATTTCTTGGATATCTACAGATCTGAGCACAGCCATATATTAGGTGTGGTGTTTTTGCAACACTCTGGTTGCACAAATCTCGGTATGAAACTGTGTAATAAGCAACAGTAACTGAAACAAAACTGATTTCATTCTCATGGTTTCTCTCACATTCACATTCTCGTGTTCAAGTAATGTGACCAGGGACACTTCAGTGACAAGACAAGAGACACCAGCTATCCATGATATCACCTGTCTTAGACTGGCAACAGTGTGCCGATTTTTTAATTTGCCTTTTGTATCTGTTCAGGCTTGACAGGAAAGGTGGTGTCTTGCCTTTCCCATCCAGTAACACCTCTGTAAATCATTCTGTAACACTGATGATTTTCTCATTACTCTTTGGATTGTTTCCACATGTAGCTTGTCCTTTATCTTAGTCCTTCATTTTCTTTCAAGGGATGTCTTAAGAAGGTGGAAGTAAATGTGCTCTGTACTTTACCAGCTGCTAATTTGGATGCTATCAACATGTGCCATTCTCTTACCCCTTCTTCTTGGTTTTTGCTTTTCTTTTCTTTTTTTATTAATTTTTCTGGTATTGCCATATATAAACACTTCCATTCATGTCAGTCTGAATGCTTCTATAGTGAATCTCTACATTCTTGATGCTAAAACCCAGTAGGGAATCATAAATGTAAGTAAATCTATTAGCCCTTTCCCTGTTTATTCATGAAGCAATAGGCCAAAATCCTTTTCTTACCTGAATTCACAATTCAAAGAGCACAGTACAGCATAAAAACAAATATACAAAAAACCTGAATGACAGACTCAAAATGAAAACTAAAATTCAGTTCCATTTCATATACAGAAATTCTTTTGACAGTAAGATGAAAACATAGAGGTAATAATTCTGAAATTTTCACCACAATCACTAATTGAACAGCAATCCAAAATCTAGGCTAAAGGAAAGCAGTTTAAACAATAAAATATCAGTGATATTGATCAGCATGTTTATACAAAAGGCAACTGCCACTCAATCAGCATGATTGTAACAAACCCACATTCAATACGATCTCCATCACTTGCCCGATAGGCCAAAACAGCATAAGGCAAGCACACACATCCAACAAATTTGGGACACTTTGTCTAATTTTAGTCCTTTGATGCTGCTGTAGGAAAACTAACGAGCACAGAGTTTTAAAAGATGTTTTTCCTCCCAGTGGCTGGCAATTCCCTGCAAGTCACAATTGCTCAAGGGCATTATGATATGAGTGCCACTACTTCCACATATCAGAACAACCATTTCCTAAGACAACAAAAGAATGATGGAAAAATGGTCTAGAAAGAACCAATACATCTTAAAAGGCTTTTGCCCTATCCTCCACTCACCCTTTTGGAAAGGAGCTTTTGTGTTATCCCTATGGCTTAGTTACAGTGCATACATCATTTCAGTGTTTAGAAATCTTCAAAGATATTCACAGATTGTCATTTAAGGGAAACAATGGAGTTTTTCAATGTACAGCTATTTTTCAAGCACTGACATATCTGAAATAATGATGTCATCTACGTCGTAAGCCTAGAGGTGGGGGTTTCAAAATAGTCCATAGTGCCAGTGCTCCATGTTTCTATGCTAGAACAGAACTAGAGAAAATGCTATATATTGGAGCAGTGGAGGTAGGAAAAGGTAATTCTGGGAAAGGAAAAAGGTCTGGTTGGTTAGGGTGTCTTCTACTATAAGAAAAGCTACAGGGGAGCCTTGTTGCAAATATTTGTATCCCAGCAGAGATGAGGTGGGGGATTGTTATGATGGAGAGAAGCCTACCTCCTCTTCAGGTGAAGGAGAAAAATTAAGTCCCAGCAAGCCCAGTACCATTGTAAGCAGCTGTCTCCACCATAGTCTGAAGACCTAAAGACTCCAGCACCCAGGAACATGGCATAGCTCACAATATTTTGTGCAACTCTATATTTATTTTGTTCATGGCTGTAGAAGACTCAGGTATTGTCCACTAATTTTTGTATCTATATGTACCAAGAGTGCACTGACAGAAAGCATACAGGTTACCCTTTGTAGAATATTATGAGAAAGACATGAGTAAAGAAAACAGAAGCATTAAGAAACTCTGTCATTTAACAAGAACAACGACGAAAAAAAATTGCTGAGGCATAAAAGTGTAGAATCAGAATCTAAGTTTCTGATGTTACCTAAACAGACCTTATCTAAACTTCATCCAAATACTAAAACTTGAAATAGAAACAGGTACAGGGTCTTCAAAGTCATGCTTTTTGTATCCCTTTAATCCACACATAGATGAGTGTCTCTGGTTACTTGAAATGACAGCTCGCATTCACACGGAAGGAAGGAGTTTCTTTTTTTCACTATTACCTCATTGTATATACAAAAATGTTCTTCTGAAAGATTATGTGATTTGACATGAAATGAGGCAATGGTAAAAAGATTTTTTAGAGGTTTCTTTCAGCTTGGGTGATTCCTGTCAACTTACAAAACCACCACAGAGCAAAATGTTTTGTGAATAATTAGCAGGTTAATTACCCATAAGCAGTGAGTAATTTGTATTACCTATGTGGTTAACTCACCACACTCAGACCCATGCTGATTGCACGTCTGCGTTGCATTACAAATTAAAGAACCAACCCTGCAAGGCACTGTATCTCCTCAAGTCCTAATGTAGTTCCAACAGTGCGCGACACCTAATCCAAAAGAGATTCCTAAGGAATGACAAATGTGGATTGGATGAGACGCCCTATGAAAACATTCTATTGAAAATAATAAGAACAAAGAGAGAGACAAATTTAAGCAAATGAGCCCCACCAGAGCAGAATGAAATATTTGTTGTTCTGGGTTATAATAATTTTCCTTTACTGTCTATTCAGTATTCATTAAATCACAGGAATCATCTGTTGTTGGAGGAGCTGGGACAAATCTTACCGCTGGAGTGGCCATGGCTGCTGACTATACTCATGACAACATGCTTCACCTGCACCCACCCCATCCTGGAACTCCAGGAAAATCAGAAATTTCTCATTTTTCCCAGAGCCTCCCTCAGCTTTCGTTGGTTCACATCTGTGGTTTTCAGTCATAGAAAGACTTCCACACGCAATTTGTAGGTCAGTAAAGTCGGCTACCCCTTATTAAATAGACCTTTCTGATTAAATTTGGAGAATTTGTGGAGTTTTGCTATATTGACCACAGTGAACCCAAAATTTCCGTTGACATTACTGCACTCCCAAGTCACAGGTGAATTCTTGAGGTCACTGGGCACTTATGCTGACCCAAAACAGATGAAGCACAGCACTGCACAAAGATGATGCCAGGGAGGGAGAGGGTTCAGAGCCTGTGAATGCTGCACTTCATCAGGCACAGTACTGAGTATAAGGCACTTCCTAGGATGGCACTAGATTGTGGCAAATTTAAGGCACATCCCTACCACCCAGCTGCCTCCTCTCTCATCAGGCTGTGCAGCCCACCTACCATCTCACAAATGAGCCACTATTTTGAACAGATTTCGTCTCAATTTAATAAAGCATTCAGGTGAGTTGTAGACAACCTGTCCCTCAACTTTGCTTCAACTGGAAAATGTAATGATAAAAAAGAAAACTATCAGCTAGCAGCAGTGACTCAGACATGAGCTCCCACTTTCTGATACCCAAAAGCTGTTAAGTAAACAGCAGAATGCCAAGTAACCTAGTCTCCCAAGGGAAGTATGTGTGAATGAGGCAGGAGGATGAAAAAGTATCCTGAACTATGTAGAAGTCTTACACTACAGTCCAAAGGAACCATGGCTGAATGAATAATCATGTCTTATTTAATATCAAAGAACAGATTCTGTTTTACCATAATGTCATAAAACAATGTCAGCTTCTTTCATATTCTGCAATCTGTGAACAAATCTCTTCCAGTAGGAAATTATGCTTTGCTTTCTCACCAAAATACTTACAGGCTTACAAGGGTTTGAAAATGCAGGTAGACAGAGCTGTGACTCCAGTGCTACAGATCCTACAACTTGAGAATTACTCTATGAGACTTACAGGCAAAATAATAATTGCAAGCTGTAATATGGTATAAAACATAAGCTCAGTCATTAGTGCTTGTGTAAGATGGTGCTCCAAATAGCAAGTAAACTAATATACAGCATGCCACAATTCCTTGATTTGACATTCACTTAAAGATGGGGTTTTAACTCCATTTCAAAAATGATAAGCTTCTGTGGGTTCTAACAAGACCTTTAAGTGTTATTTGAGCATAGATTTATGGATGATTCATTTATCAGAAATTCAGTGTGTAAATTCTTCTTATCTGCAAATCATCAACATGTGGTCTGTTGCATAGATGTGCCTCCCTCTACTCAAAAGCTGTAAGCAGAAGTGTTTCATTGATGTTTGAAATGTTTCCTAAACTGGGATTTTAACCAATAGAATAGCATTAGCACCACCTAGGGGCATGCATTAAAACCACGCTTATATTTTACCCAGAAAGATTAATTTGAAAATGTCTGTATGTTATACCTCTTTAGCATAAGGAGGCTCCCTTTGGCCGATGATTTTGAGGGCTATTTCAGATACAAAATCGGTCTTCACCCAACATAATATTTTTAATCACAAAAAAAGAATGCTTTCTTTGGTTTTATCTTCTGCCTTGAAAGAAGGGAACTTAGAAAGAAAATTAATTTAAATTTATTTCCACATAATTAAAATAGAGAAAACTTCCTAGGCAAGTAGAGACAAAAAGCACAAATGGCTCTGTTTTAAACAAACTAATATTCCCACAAATAAGTCACCTTCAGCATCTACTTAAGGCTCAGAAATACTTTTCCTGCTGTCTTTTTCTTGGTCCATATCAAGTCAGGCACTTCCAGACATTCTATATTTGGCCAGTATATTTATGTCCTTCATATCCTACAAGTTCTAAGCTTTTGGAAGTTTTGCAGTTGATCCCTCAATACATTACTTTGCATTTCATAATTTTTAATTCACTTGTGCCATGAAACAACAGGAATTACCTGTTGTTGGAGGAACTGGGACAAACATCACTGCAGGAGTGGCCATGGCTGCTGACCATATGCTTGCCAGCATGCCTTGTCTGCACTCACCCCATCCTGGGAATCCCAAAGAAATTTCTCATTTTACCTAGAGACACGCTGCCAGAGTTCTCTTCAGTTCTCTTTAGTATGTCTCTGTGGTTTTAAAGGCTTTATATCACTCCACTTTTTCTAGTATATACTTTTTCCTGATTTTCTACTACAATATTCCAGTTATTCACCTCTCAGAAAAGAAAGTTTTCAAATGTATTTTGTCAGAAATTACATTAAGAGATGATGATGAAGAGGTTTTCCTTCTCATCGCTGAATAGTTTCCTTCATTTCTCGAAACAGCATTTTGAAGACAAGGCCTTGAATACTTGTCTGTTTTATTGATTTATTGATACTTGATTTCAAATGAATAAATTCAGTTACTATATCTGGCTTTTTTTGTGGTATCCTAACTGCTTTTTAAAAGCTTGTTGAGTGAAATATACTATTTTTCTCAGATCAGACAGTCTGTTACGGAATCTGTTCACTTTCCTTAGGAACTACTGTGTCCCTACAGTTGGCTTTTTTCCTAACCTCATCCAACACCCCAATACTGCAAAATGTATAAATTTTTTCATTACATTTATCATCTGACTGCAGTCTATAGTTTTCTTTCTTCTTGCTACCTTACTCTTTCTAACACATGCAAGCAGTGTGAGTCTACTGTGTGTCCTCTTCGACACTTGCATGCTTCACACAGTCACACTAGCCAGGTACTTGTTGGAGGGCCCTGTCTCTGCCTTCTTGTGCTAGCATTTTCCTGAACTGAATTAAGCAGTAAAACACAAATTAGATAGTTAAACACTTCTTCCAAACCCCAGGAAATATGAATTTTATTTAAATAAAGATGCAACATGATAGCAGGATTCTTGATCCTGAAAAATTCATCATAGAAGCATGGAGGTCATCCTGTCCAATTGCTCTCTTCTCTTCATCTTCACCATGATCACATTCACCTGATGTGTGCTGCAAAAACAAAACAAGGTGCAGCCTCATTTCCAGGAAAACTTAGGAATTAAAACTCCTGGTTGCTATATACTGGCATCATTTGCTGCTGTATGAAAATATTTAAATTCAGGAAAATGGTGGCATGGACAGGTGTCCCACTGTCTGGATTGTACATTTCTTTTCTTAGCACGGAGGTTGTGATATCCATCACTCACACATGTTTAATGTTTAACACAGCCTAGACAGGTGAGTATTAGCTCCACTCCATTGCAGAACAGTGATGGGTGACATCACCAAGTCTGTCTGCCACTGCTCCGTGCAACACACAAGCTGAAAGGATACAAGGCACTTTACCCTGTCCCGCAAACTCTCCTACATGAAAGCAGCTCGTTCCCACTCTGCTGGGGGCTCAGCCTCAGAGGTGAAGGGATGAGAGGCCTGGACGAAGGCTCCTTCCAATGTCCTCACTGGCCTTGGGCCATCCCACAGGCTTTGTCTCCCTTGTTTCTAGATTCCTTGTGGCTGCCACGGGAGTAGTTCCAGGGGACACCTGGCTGAGTTGGTACAGTTGGAGGAGTCATATGGTGACTTGGGTATGCATGTAGGAGGGTCTGACATTAACCCTTACCAGCCTGCTGTGAGGATTGGCTCTAGTTTAAAGCTAAGATGTGTCTTCACATATCAAAAAAGATCCACTTTTTGAAAGGAAGGCTGTGCAAGAATACTATGACAAAAAGAAACAACCTCAAGTTGATGATCTTAAAGGTCTTTTCCAACTGAAATGATTGTATGGAGTAGCATTCTATTCTGCAGCATTTAATAATGCCCATCTTCAGATAATGCTATGAATTCAGTATGTTCCTGTGTCTCACAATAAATGAACATTTCAAGGCATCACAGAGAGTAGTTAAACAGTTCCTGGCAATGAGCTAGTGATTCTGTCTGGGACTACAAAAACAGCTTGTGAAGGATGTATGCTATCTTTTCTCGTCAATTTTATTCTGTTCTTGAAAACACAGAATGGAATTACTTTAATATGGAAACAAGACAGTCTTTTTTTAAAGCTACTGCTTACCTTTAGGAGAGTTTAAATAATAATGTCATATTGATGATTCTTTTTAAACAATTAATATATTGTTTTCTAATACAGCGAAGGGCTCTGTGTGTTTTTAGATAAAAAGATGAAGTGAGGCACTTTGCTAGGAAGTGGTGGGAAGCTGGGTGGCTTGTGTCTTGACAAAGCAACAGTAATTCAGACATCTGCATTACAAAAAAAAAAGATTATTTGTACTGAAATTTCATCAGAAGTCTTAATTGATACCTTTGCTTACTTTATTTGTTCTTGAAGTACATTCATTATGACTCTTGGTTGCATTATTGATAAAAACAGATGCTCAATTTCATGCACTCCCTCTGCTTTCTGTATGCAACAATTCCTTGAATTGCCAAAGGCTAGCAGGATGCCCCAGTATTTGTCTGACTCCCTTGCATGGGAGGAAACGTAGCCAAAGCACTCAGTGCTTCTACACTATCATTCTCAATCAGAGTACTAAATCAAAGTGGAAGCAATCATCTAGAATTGGGTTATAATGTCAAGAAGACTGAATGCACAGCCTAGTAATTTAACCTCCACATTGAAAGGGCAAGACTTGGTTTGCTTTTTGTCATCTATGAAATTATCACCCGCCCCATGGGAAATTTTTCATAGGACAGAGAGGCCTGTAATATCTACGTAACTGTAAGGCAAGGGATAGGAATGAAAAATTGAATGCAACTGCATGGAAAGATTACTGGATTGAATGGTGACTGGTTTGTTTGGAGCTTTTTAGAGAAACTAAACTGTACAAGTCTAAAGCAGTTCTTTTTACTCAAAAGATTAAAAATAGAGTATGTTTATTAAACCAGATCTCAAATATGAGGCCCAAATTGTTACATTAGCAGTGTGCCATTCTGAGTATTTGAAATACTAGCTCAGCTATTCCACTGGCAGGGAGAGCAACATGTTGTTTGGGAAGCTGTGCTAAGCTTTCTGACAAGTGCAGAGCAAGAATGAGAATACATAATTAGCTCAATTTTTTTATTTTGTTCACATTATTTCAAATTTTATATTACTTTTCTTATTTCAAATAACTTGAATTAATGAAGAGTTACTAAAAACCTGTCCTCTGTACCCTATCTTCCATATATGTTAGCCTTCACCTAACTACTTCCTCTTCATCTCTCTACTCCTCTGAGTTGGTATTGTTTGCTTTCCTATGTAAAGATTATGCTCATGCATGTTGAAATCTGGGATTCTGGAGTTTGTAAAAGACTGTACTCATAGCCCTAAAAATACATTTGTTTATCTTCATTGCATTTCTGTTGGATTTGCTGTAGTTGTATTATATCTGCTTGATTGTCTTGTCCAATGTAGTATCCCACAGCACAGCCACAGGCAACGATTAGTTGCCAAGGCAGGATTAATCTTTTTAGTTTTAAAACCCAGTACTTAAAGTCTTGCCTTAAAGCCCCACATACCCTTTGTTTGAAAAGTACTTGCTTTGGTCTAAAGTCTTCTGTCATTAACCTGTCAAGCAGAAGACTGTTCCCTTTTTTTTTTCTGCAGAAAAATACAGAGTGTCCTAATTAAAAGTACTTCATATCTACTGTCTCACTTATTAATGCATTACAGGTCATTTTACATCTGATGAGATCTGTCATATTGATTTCCTGAATCTGTTCATATCTTGGTGCTCTCCTCTTAGAAGACTGTAACTTCATCATTTAATAATCTTTTTTCAGGGTGTTCTTCCACTTGTCACAGTCTTTGGAACTGGGTTTTTACTATGATGTAATAAAGTGATTACTCACACAACTTATGCAAAACAAAAATAGAAGGAATCATGGCATGTTCTTTGAATGTATCTATTAAAAAGTTGGCAAAACAGTTCTGCCGGACTGACTTACATCTTACATCGTATGAGATGTTTTTAAATTTCACTCTAACTAACAAAGTAGATAGGAAAACTAGTCTCAGAAATATTTTTAGGTATCCTAAGACAGCAACAACGTTTTAGTCTTTGTGTAGTTTTGTTTGGCACAGTTGTGAATGATCCTGAAATGTCGGCAATTCATGCAAATCTAATTGCTATGTCTAAAGAACTATATAAACAGCACTATCATTTTGGAATTTAAATACCCCATTTCAGTTAATATAAATGTTAGAAGTGCACAAGCTTGCTTGTTCTGGTTCTTCAAAGTCATTTTCCTTTTCCTATTCTGTCAGATGATGCAAAGGGGACAGACAGGTTGTTTTAGGGATCTTGGGTGGAATGATAAGAATGCTAACAATTAAAGTTACAATTAACAGTATTTTCTTAACAGTATAGCACAGAATTTATGATTAGAATGGCATAGGATTTGTAGAAGCAGAATCAATCTAGTCCAGTTTAGAAGTAGCACAATATAATTTAGCATTTATAATATGCCTAACTTACAATTACAGCTCTGTGGGCTATTTGCCTTCCCTCTGGGTCAACAACAGCACCTGGCTGGCCACGTGCCTGGGGCCTTCAGGGCTGGCAGGGAATGGAGTCATTGTGCTGGTGCCCAGAAACCTTGAGGCTGGTAGGGAGGGGAAGAGGAAATCTGTTTGGCTTGTCTGCTTGGTTTACAGGACCTTCAGAGCTTGATAATCAGGGAGAGGGAACAAATTCTCTGCTCAGTCACAGAAAGTGGCTGCTTGACTTACAAAATGGTGTTAGTTATGCTAACCACAGTGGAGGATACTGGTCATGTATACATGCTTTCTTTTTCACAAACCCTTTGAGAATGTGAGGGAAATGCTTAATAAAAGAACTTCTTTAAGCAGTCATTTTCTTTCTTTCTCACTGCTTTTATTCAGTATCCCATTTCAGTTGTTTTAGGGACTTTTACCTTGCATAGAAATTGGTGAGAATGATCCAGAGGAGATAGAAAAGACGTTAACAGTTGTTCATCAATTTCAAGGAAAGCAGAATGTAATGAATTCCACAGTTTAATCATTAAAACAGTATGTCAAGTCCTTCTAAAGCTGGTATTTATCAGTACTGAGCCTGATAACTGTGGGTTGTTTCTCTGCTTATCGATGGAAGTTTCTTGTTTTCTTTCCTGTATCACCATCCTCAAAAATCAAAATACTTCTTTGTTTGTGTACTATTTCAGTTTTTCTTGACTGTGGAAAACTATTTCAATATGGAATTGTACATCTACTAGTTCCTTCAGGGACCTATAGTCTAATCCATGGGATTGGACTGATCTGATAATGAAATGAGGTAGCTAAGTCTTTGCTATGTATTGAATTTCATAGGCTGGGTTATGTAAAGCATTGTCATTTCCTACTAATGTTGGATCACGTCTCTAAATAATGCCTTTATGATCCCAGTATTCAACAAATTAATACTTTTCTTTTTGAATATGTATCTGTCAGGGTAGACAGGAGATAACTCTAGCTTGAAAATTAGATCTCTAAAGTCACCTTCTTCCTGTATGCAGTAAATTACTTTTTGGATGTTCATGGCTCCCTGAATCTGGAGCTATTAGCCTAGACATCATCTTTTTAGATGCCTGAAGGTGGCTGAAATGTAGCATCCCTGGAGAGCCTTATGCTTATTGCAGTGTTACTCAGTTATGTTTGACGTGCAACTGATTTATGAGATTGTATTTCTTAAGCAGAGGTTTAAATCTTGCATTGGAAAAGAAAGTTGAGAAAGTCAAATTGCCTAGCATGTTCCTCTACAACATTTCTCTTTTCTGAAAGAACTTCTGGTGGTGAAAGCCAAGCAGCCAGCTGAAGGCTGGTACCTCACTGAGACCTTTTCACAGCTTTTGAATACTTTCCTGAAGAGCTGACCTTTAAAGCTAATTCAGGAAGCAGTCAGTGTAAATAGCTTGGATGTACATAATCCCTGCTTCTCTAAGTTAAGTACCATCTCTTTTCATCTGTTCATGATGATTGTTGGCTAACTTTCTCTCTCAAGCTGCTTCTTTTCTCTCAGAGAAACAACTCCTGTAACACAGGAACTTCTGTTAATTAATATCACTGAAGTTCTTCCCTGTCCCCAGGGATTTAATTTCTTCCTGCTGCCTTTTTTCCATAGAACTGCACTACAGACTTAAAATAAGCATGTAGTGTGCTGCTTTCTCAATATTGGGAGTTCCCTGAATACACTGTTATCTGGTATATGAAGGCTCTTTGCTTGTTTGGCAGATTTTTTGATGTTCATGACATTTTGAAGAAGTGCTGTAACAGTCTTGAGAGATTGGTTATTATGAAGGTACATGACTCTTGCTAAACCAGTATCCTGATTTTTCACTATAATCTCTTTGTTGAAACTACAAGTAGTATAATAATATATATCAGCTGAGGCTTGTGGAGGGCGGCAATTGTCTTTTATTAGACTGGCTTATAATGGGACAGGGTGCCACGCAAGCTTATGGTCGCACAGTGACCTCAAAGGGCTTATGTGCCCAGACGCACATCAGGTCTTTTTTCCAGCTAGATCAGTTAATCTAATAAAAGGAATTACCTCTCCATACAAACACTGCCTGACTTGCATCCTTTGTGATTTAAGGATGCAACAGCATAGCAACCATTAACAAGACTGACCAACGTGCTTTTCTGTGTCCCAGTACCAGTTCCTCCCTCTCTTGTTTGCCATATGCACTTTTCAGGTCTAGGTTTTTACATTCAAGGTGTTAAGTTCTCTTTAATCAATGTGATCTTTAAGTAAATTGGGAAATAAAATTTGCCTAAATTAAAATGGAAAATTTTTCTTTGCAATGCCTCTGGCATGTTACACCATCACTCTAGAGAATGTTTCTAATAAGTGAGACCCAGGTTTATAACTCTGGGAACCTAAAGGTCATCCATGTTTCGGGTATAACCCGAATTTTTAAGTTCTATTGAAATATTTCCCTTGAATTTTCAGTGAGGAAAAAAACACTTTAGAAGTAAAGTTATTGATCTTAAGCAGAAGCAAATGAGGCATCAACAGGTCTGTTGAGGCAGTGAATAACCATAGCTACGAAATGACACTAAAACAAAAAACTTCAGACAGTTTAAAATTGTGCGATTATGTTCAGATTACTTAGGCAGCTCTGATACCAAGGAGTATATTGCTGTCCATCTCTTTTTGCCAGCTCTATGGGCTTCCAAGACATATTTTGGTTTAAATAGGAAAAATATCTTGTGGTGATTTATATTGCTACTCTTCAGAATTCCTTTACATATACCTAGTTACTCTGAGAGATATCAGGTGGAATATTTCATGTCTTTCCTTATCTCATAATTGTGTGTGTTTGTATATAAGTAGTATCAATATGACCTATCTGCCTCAGCAGCTACAATAATCAAGAGGAGGGAGCCAGTAAGACTCCTTTACTGTTGTGAGTTTTATATTGTTAACAATCCCTGTAGTGCATCTGTTCCATTAGCAATAAAATTTTTTGTGCTGACAATGTAAGGCTAATGGCTTTCCAGTTTGTAAGTTGATTTTTTTAACTGCAATCTAATTAGTTACTGAGAAATCTGATTCTATTATTTTAAGAGCAGAAAACATAGTAATAGTACCCCAACATGTATAAATTTTCATAAACTTTGTGCATTTACTTTTCAAGTCTTCTTTTCAAGACTTCTGAGAAAGTCAGATCTCTCTGTCTTCAATGTTACTGAAATTACAATACTCTAGTAAGTAGTTTATAACCCTGTAGCTGTAGCTTTCTCCAAATATTTTCGGCTTTTATTATGGCTCTTGAAGATGATACATTAAATGAATTTTGTCTGGTTGATAGTAGGTTATCCTTACCTTCATGGGGTATCAGTATTCTTCTGTCCCTTTACTTCACAACCTCTTCAATGCATTTTTTGGTTTGGAAGTTACAGCATCCTTAATCTTAGGAACGAGGAATTTAATATAGTTAATGCCGCCTCATGGTTCTTAGATTTTTGATTGCAAACAATAACTGACATGCTGCTTATCTTGATTACGACTGAACATGTAGAGTTAGGCTTGATGTAAGAAGAATTATTTTTATTAACTGTTGAGTGGTAAGTGGTCAGCTCTCCACATTCCCTCCCTCCCACAGCAAATATCACATTGCAGTCTTATAGTCAAACTCTTGGCCTAAAAAAAAAAAAAAAAAAAAAACAAACCACAAAACACAGTAAGTGAAAAAGATGGTGAAACATACTTTCTGAAAACATCTCAGCCAGGTTTTCTGCATTATGTATATCTTTACGCTGGTATCTCCTATGGGTTTCTCTAAGAATTTTAGTCTTTTTTTGTCATATACAGTCCAGAAAACTCTTCATCTTTTGATACTAAAGTCATCTAAATGTGAGAGTAGTGGTGGTTTATTCCTTTTGCAAAATACACACATAAGATGATAAGCAATTACTTTTAAAAAATGCCTCTTGATTACAAGTCATGGATTTGCTTCATAGCTACCTGACTGATTTAAATTTTATACCTCTATACAAGTGCTTGTAAATGAGCAAAACTTTTTTCAGAACTTTTTGTTTTTAACGTAGTAAACTGTGGTGTTTGAAATCGATGTCTAAATCTGTTTCAGGACTCTTTCTGAATGGAACTCCAGGAAAATTTCTAATGGGTAAGAACATACAGCACTTGGAATATTAGCAGATTTAGGCTTGTTTACACCAGCTATCTTTTCTTGAAAACAACTGGTCTCTAATTCCCATAAAATTTGTTATGTTTGTTTGGTTTCTTTCCCTGTGCTCTTAGCCAGTAACTTCTACCACAAACCCCAAGGAGTAACTGCTGATAGGTGTTCAGCACATATTTGCTCTGTCATGGCTGGAGCTCACTCAGTCTGCACTGAGTTCAGAATTTATGGACAGGTGTTACAATGAACATAGTAGTTAATTAGCATAGAGTCAGTTCTACTCAGCCCTTCCTAAGGGTATAGACAAAGAATTCCCTTAGGGATTTTTCATATCCCCCTGAGCTCATTATCTTTTTAGCTTGGTAATAATCATCATCGCTTTTTGTAGTCTTAACACAACACTGATGCAGATAATGGAGTTTCTGCAGTGTGTTTGTTTTTCTTATTGTCAGTGTGAGATATAAATAATTCCATATGAAAGCAACAAGGAATGTAGACACTGAAAAGCATGCAGTAACTTTTGGGACCTTGCTATAAGAATGCTCTTGTTCTGTTCTGCATAGTACAAGTGCAATTTTTGGGTAGTCTTAGTGCTGGGGAGTGGGAAGAGTTTAAATTAAATGGAAAAAAGAAGGTGCTTAACTGAAAGATTTCTCATGTATTCTGATGTCAGGGTCAAACATCTGATTGAAAAAAGCATAGTCTTCATGGCATTGTGAAAATATGCCTTACATGACAGTAATTATTGCTACCTACACATGGTCATTCTAAATTGATGTTCTTGAGAATATAATTCTTTTTAAGCATTCAAGTTAATATTGTGCAGTGTTGAAGTGGCTTTTCTTCAATCTTGAGACAAAAAATATCAAAATTTTGGAAAATATTTTAATAGTCACACTATGCTGTTAGCACAGTAATCTAAATATATGAAAGCTTTTATATTAGACTTATTTGGAAAATATTCACTTCCTGAAAGACATACCATATTGTGTTGCTATGCTACTCAATATATGGCATATTGAGAAAGAATGTTGTATAACTTCAGTTTAATCTTTTACATACTAGTTGCAAGGGGCTTCAAGTATGGATAAAATTTTAAATTTTTAAATTTAAATTTTTAAATTAAATTAAAACATCATTTTTTTATATTCTTGGGATTGTTACCTGGGATCACTCAGTTTCCTACTGACTGTAAAAGTGCCAGATCCTTTTCTGGATTAGTTTGAAAAGATTTATTTATTTGAAACTTGTGGTACAATTAAAGTATTGATTGAAAAGGAGTTTGGAGTCTTTAGAGGTGAGAGGATTTTTGAGGGACTGTATAAAAATAATGTGCCTTGATGAAAGAGTAGAAAAATAAATGAGTGGCCTCAGAGTTCTAGTCATCAGGGGGACCACATTCATTTCCATGATAGGGTCCATGATAGACCCTGAACTGTTACTGTTCAAGCTGTTTGGACAATGAGGTTGATAGTTTGCCTGCAAAAGTTCCCGTAAAAACACTAAACAACCACAAGGACAAAAATTGTTGTGTTAAACATAGCGATTATGATCAAAATGTCATAGAAAATTTACTTTTCTCCTAAAAAGGAATTTTGGTAAATTCAGTGCATCAAATTTCTGAATTTGGAAATACATTAGGAAGCCTATTCTTCATCCTTGTCGATGTTGATGAACAAATCTATATTATCAATGACTTAAGTTCAAAGCCCTCATGTACTGTATAATATCTACACTTAGAGCAAGCCTGTTACTGGAGATCCACCCTCTCTGTTGTCCCTTAGCAATATTGAAGTATGGGCATTTTAGAGGTTACTCAGTATTGTCATTTCCCTCTTTGTGCCCATAGCAGTCTCCTCCTCGCATTCGTTCAATAACCTAAAGTAAACTCAGATAATTCCTTGTGTAGTAAATAAAATAAGACCATATAGGTTTGAAATTTATTTTTATTTTGCTTTACACTGAATAAAGACTTAATAAAGACTTAATTGTTTCAAAGAAAATGGCTGTTTGGTGTAGGGAAAAGTTTGGGATGTGTTTGGTTTTGCTTGTTTGTTTGTTTGGTTTTTTTTCTTTTTTTGCCTATAAGCAATCACTGAGTTGCCTTTTTCTTCCTTTCAGAGTTTGGAAAATTAATGTGATGGGACACGAAGTGGGAACAAAGTGGATGCTGGAGATGTTGGTGGTCTTGATCAATGAAGAGTTGTAGCAGACACATGTCAAACATAGAAAAGGATGGCTGAAGAGTAAGAGCAGTGCATTTAACCAGAATTAGATCTATCTAAGCATCTGATCTTGGAGTTGAGCATTGTGCAACAATGAGGGAACAGCTCTGCTGTAAGCAAATTGAACTAATGTCCCTCCTCCTTGTACCCTCTTCACCTTCAGCTGTGGATGAACAATTCTTGACAGTTGGTTCAGCATGTTCACACTTGTGGTTGTAGCTGGTTTGTATTAGCTGATTTTGAACTAAAAAATGGGCAAAGCAGGAGGAGAAAGGAAGTGTATTGTGTGGGACAGGAGTTGTATGTCAGGAAGGATCAGTAGGCATTACGTTTGAATGTTGAAAAGGAGCAATGAAATTGCTCAAAAAGGTGTGCCACCCCATAATTGTGTTTGTCCTGCTCTACTCATGAGTTAAGAAAAAGAAATGGAGCTTCTGAAAGCTCCATTCAGAAATGAGGGGGCTGGGAGCAGTCCCTTCTGTTGACAGGAACAAGGGAGAGAAAAGGGACCCTTTCTTCTTCTCTATGGTTCCTTACAGACCTGCTGGTTCTCAGGGTATTATTCCTTTTCACTTGGTAGGTTACGAGTTGAAAAGGAAATTTTGGGGGTTTTTTGTTTGTTTGGGTTTTCTGTTTATGCTTGAAGTGGAGTTAAAGCAGAAACAGGTAGTGGTGAGGGGATCCATTCAATGACTGTAAGCTGTTGTGGTCAAACAGGTGCTCCAAATGAGTCATGAGACACATAGGCATTTTAGTTCTTGCTGTTGAGTATGGAGTTCTGCCACGTACAAAAGAAAAGCCTTCAGAATGGTGGCTGAATGCTGGTCTGAGGGGGGAATGTTTTTTATTTGGTTTCCTACCCAATGAGAGTGCAAATGCCAATAGTGCAACTCCTCTGTTAAGAACAGAGGTTCTAGTATTCAGCATATGGGTATACCAGAATGAACATGCATTGTGGACTCTGGAACTTTCATACAAGACCCTAATGAAATATATCTTCTTAAATAAAGCAAAGATATGTAAAGTTGTTGTTGTTTCAAATCAGCTCCAGTTCTTTCAGACAGTTCAGTACTTGAGACCTGTCAGGTAAAATCTAGCAAACTTGAAACAATCATCTTTGGTTTAAACGTGCCTTTCTAGAATATGCTTAAGGGTGTTTTAATCCTTGACATACGGTTCTGCTGGTGTCAGGTTATCTTGCAGAACAGTCATTTACTTAACTACAGAATGGTAATTTATTGAAGCTTTTTAGTATGGATTAAGTCTACTGCATTTTCCTCCACTTTTTCTCATGGGCAGGAGGTGAGGAGCTGTTGAACAAAGGTGCCCTATTTTGATTCCATGCTTTGACTACTTTGCTACAAAGCAAAAGACCAAATAAGTTGATAGGCAGACTGCCATGTTTTGACTCCAAGAGAACAGAACAAAAACTTAATAACACGTAGGGATTGCCATCTGTATGTTCCTGTAATTGGAGCTGGTCACTCTAATAGTATGAGTGAGCACTTCAGCAAGGCTGAGACTGAGAAGCTTGCTGCCAGTCCTGAAGAAGTGAGATTTGACACCTCTGCTGCAGGGTATGTGAACCTGCCACCATTTTATAAACGAAGTGAAAATTAGATTGAGATTTGCACAAGGCAGTGGTGTCATTAAATTAGGAGAGTTTCACCCAGTTCCAGACTACAGTCAATAGGCTTTGTCTATTGTGTGGTGGTTTGAAGTATTTCTGTTATTTAAAAGATTTACCTCTCCTAAGTCACCTTAGGCTTCTCCCCAGTTGCAAGATCATTAACTGACACAATCTAAGAAATAATCCAGTTCTGGTTCCTATCTTCAGTTTAAAATTATGGAAAAAATATTTTGTTTCTTGACTATTCACTGTGTAGGCATACAGACAAGTTCTTGCACCCATGTTGCCTGTGGCTTCCAAAAATGCTGAAAATTAACATTACTTGATTTGAAATGGCATGATTTTGTGATATCAAATAATTGGATTTATTAATGAGATACTTTGTTTTAGTGAAGACCTTCTTCACTTTTTACTGCTTTGCTCATGGAGTTTGAGAGAAAATGTGCATCTGCATAGCAGTACGAATACAGGAGTTAAGAAGGAACCTACTGCATACACCTGAGGTGCAAGACAAGTCAGTCTTTTAAGAAAAAATAGTCACAGGTTGTGGACAAATCAAAATTTGCTTCAGAATTTGCATTTCAACTCCTGTCTGGCATGGTTACTAACTTTGCTACAAAGAAAAACTCTATGACTCGAGATATGTTATCTTAAAGTTTGTGTAAAATAAAAGAAACTAAATAGTTAGATAAAAATTGTGTTTATTTTATGCAGTGAAGCACGCGGCTGACTTAAATCACTTTTGATTGGTTTTCTCAGTAGGTCTGAACTTTTGTTGTGGTTAGCTTTTATTGGAACACTTCTAAATAATGTTACTTGGGGTTGCAGAGCATATGGTGTGTTAATGCTTTCTTTTATTTTTAGTATGCCAGAACTGTCTGTTCCTCCCTACAGCATGAGCTGATGAGCTGGCTTTCCTTGTTCACATTCCTTGCAGTTCATCTGCCTATAAATGTTTTTAGAGTACATCTAATGATGATGTTAAGATACTGATGTGTTAAGTCATTAACAATAAAAATCAAGCATAAAATTTTGTGGTGTGTTTGGCTCAAACACATTCCAGTACCACTGCAAAATCTGGAAACCTCTTTTTTAACTAAAATCTTATTTGGAAGCTTTTAATTTAAAATCAGCATTTATCATGTTTGTTGAGAGCATCTTTGGGAGAAAATCTGATTTTTTTCTGGCAGAAAAATGACTAGGGTTTTGTGGAAAGCAAAGAGTAAAAGTTTGATTGTGATTAGGGCAGCCAGTATAAAATGTGTTTTCTCAGACTGGGGAGAGTCTAAGTGTATTTTATAAGACATTTTGAAATGAAGGAGCCTAAAAGAGGATACATTTCTATTCAGCTAGCAAGTTATATTTTCTGAGAGGTGGATAATTTTCACTGGATAACCCACATCCAAAACAAAACCATTATCTTGGGATGTTGTGGTATAAAGGACTGCACATTTACAAAGCAGCAAAGGTTGCCAACTCTTCTTGCTCTGCCTCAGTGGTTATTGATCTAAAAGTACTAACAAACTTACTTGTCTGTAGCTCACAAGTTCCAGTTCTTGCAGCAGGCTCCTTAGGATTTTTGAGCATATTTTAGGAGTAATGCTTGTGCTTGTGGAGCCTTGAACTTAAACTGCTGTTAAGCAAGAGTCACAGATCTTGTGATCCCACAGTGGAAAAAAGAAAACAGGTGGTAGGGCTAGATGTAATGGCTCTTTCCATTTTTACCAGTGCTCTGACAGCTTGCCCTAGGAAGCTTTCCCTTTAGAAAAGATATAAAATAGTAAACAGAACTGACCAGGCATACACAGTGCCTGTCACCCTGTGACTCAGGCAAGAATTCCTAATCATAAATTAAGAGTTGGTCCTTTACCAGTTTAGGCAGAAACAAACCATTTCATTCTTTGCTGAAAAAAAAAATCTTTCTTTGTCAGTAAATGGCATGCTTCATTGAGTAACACTGTAAATTTGTGTTGTCTGACAACGCCTATTTACAACTTTAAAAAAAATCTTGAAGAAAGAGTTGACTCATAGCAATATCTCTGTATTCTTTACCAGTTCCAGATCAGTAGCTAAATAGAGCTGCATACACCCACAGTCTTGTATGTAGTAATACTTTTATAATTAATATCAGTGTTTTCTAACACAGTCCCTTTTCTCCAATGCTACAAAAGATTTTGAGGTGAGAATTCTGTACAGTTTGAGTCAGTATAAACAGTTTTGTACTCGTAAACAGGCATATTGTTCTCATCAACAGCCGTTCAGGGATGAGAAGAAAACCCCGTGTCATGGCACAAATTTAGATTACATCAGCAATCAAGAAACAGGCAGGGCTGATGCCACTTCATGTGGATCAGCAAGGCAGATACTAAGTCAGGACCCTTCAACACTCAAACGAGTGTTGCATCCACATTTGGATATTCTTTGGCAGAATGCTTGGGAAACTGACTTAAATATCTGTGTATAATATGTCACTTCTGGCATGTCAGTATCCAGAACTTGGTGAGTTAACCAAACACTTTTGTAAAAGTATGTCCATCTACCCCACACACACATCTTTTATATTAATTTCCTCTGTGATGCAGACTTTTATTCAAACCCATGTGCTAGTGAATAAGTATAGAAATGATGGCCTACATGAGTTATCTCAAATGTGTATTTAAAGGGTTAGACTTAATTCAAATCACACTGATTTAGGTAGCAGGATGACTCAAAATGCCTTTGTCAGATGTCTTTAACCTTTTCAGCTGTCCAGTAAGTGAGGATGAGTCAGAAGCTGGAGTCCTACAACTAACACTCACTAAATCTGGAAGGCTCAGCTGTTACCATAACTGATTTGGCAGCTTGGGGCAGGATGGGGACTGGTGTTACTGAGATGACAGCAGCCTTTCTGGAGTGCTGCTGCATCTTTCAGGCAAGAGAGAAAAGTCTCTTGGCCCTTTGTTTTATTCTACACTGATAGAGAAAACAGTATTTTCCATAAGAACTGAGCTGACTGTGGGCTATACTAGAAACAGTGATCTTTGTAACTTCTCAGACTGGTTGTACAGTGAACATTTTCTTTCACTTCCTCAGCAAAACCAGCAAATCTGGTATTTGGGGCAAGGTGCTGAACTTGTGACTGGTGTGTGATCCCCTTGAGTCTGAAAGGTGTTTAGCCCAGTCAGAAAGGTCTCCATTAAGAATTG
Source organism: Dendrocincla fuliginosa (assembly GCA_035047845.1). Classification (NCBI taxonomy): domain Eukaryota; kingdom Metazoa; phylum Chordata; class Aves; order Passeriformes; family Dendrocolaptidae; genus Dendrocincla; species Dendrocincla fuliginosa. Next base: position 63,682,617 of record JAWWMO010000121.1, on the reverse strand, counting down.
GGCATTCCCACTCTTTTGGGAATATATATTACATATACAGTGTACATGCAGACTGACTTCATGTGTTCAGTCCTGATGCATCCACACCTGTATCACCAAATGCTAAGGGGACAGACAGGATTTTTTAGGGATCTTGGGTGGAATGATAAGAATGCTAACAATTAAAGTTACCATTAAAGCTTTATTTTCTTAACAGTATAGCACAGAATTTATGATTAGAATGGCATAGGATTTGTAGAAGCAGAATCAATCTAGTCCAGTTTAGAAGTAGCACAATATAATTTAGCATTTATAATATGCCTAACTTACAATTACAGCTCTGTGGGCTATTTGCCTTCCCTCTGGGTCAACAACAGCACCTGGCTGGCCACGTGCCTGGGGCCTTCAGGGCTGGCAGGGAATGGAGTCATTGTGCTGGTGCCCAGAAACCTTGAGGCTGGTAGGGAGGGGAAGAGGAAATCTGTTTGGCTTGTCTACTTGGTTCACAGGACCTTCAGAGCTTGATAATCAGGGAGAGGGAACAAATATATGACCTACTCAGTTACAGAAAGTGGCTGCTTGCTTTACAGAATGGCATTAGTTATGCTAATCACATGACTAGGGGTCAGGAGCAGGGGGCTAGTGCTCTTGCATACATGCTGGTTTTGTCCTATGGATGTTAAGTCCTCCTCAGCTCTCCTCACAGCGAGGATAAAAAATCACTTCATAGAAAGTCATGCTATACAAACTGTGGTTAGAGCCTGTATATCAGATTTGTGACATTCACTGCCTTTGAGCCTTCCAAAGGACAGCTCTGTGCTTTGTGATCACCTGGCAACTGCATACACAACACAAGAGAGAGCGATTTTTCCCTTTTCAACTAATCATAGATTTTTTTTTCCTTATTCCAAAGAAACTCCACAGATCTAACAGCAATTTTTTCAACGATATTTCATTTAAAATTTCATTTAAAATTTTAGGTCTATAGGCATAGCAAAACATTGTTTTCCTGTGTTTTGTTGATGGTTACCGTGGCTGCATGTTTGAGTACATTTGTGTTTTGGTTTTGTTTTTAGCATAGTGTTAAAACTATTACACAAACAATGCTTCCATTTTATTTCCACAATATCTCCTACAGGCTTCAATAGAAATGCATACAGAAAGTAAGATTTAGTTCTAGCTATTTTAACTGTTATATTAAATTAAAAATACAGATTTTACAGTGGTAATAATAAAACTTTCAACTGTCTGAAGATTTTTTTTAAGACAGACAGATTTAGAGTAGTCTGATGAATAGTTGTGGAAAGAAACTAGTCTGTATAATAATGTTAATAAGTCTGAGACCTGCTTTAGTCAGAATCATAATAAAACAAAATGTGATAAAAATTTTCAAATTCATTGATTAGGGAAGAGTATCTTAACCAACTAAGATTTTTGAAAAGTTAAGGAAACTGGCAAGGTAAAAGGGCAGAAAATCTAAGTGTAAAGGCTTGATGGGGAGACAGTTTACGGGATTGGATAAATCTCTTAAGATTAATCATTCTTCTGGACTCGGAACAGACGCAACTTTTGTGGAAATGGTTGGGCAGGCATGTATGAAAATGAAAGTACAGCAGCACACCAATGGTATCTTAAAACTGGGCAATGGTGTACTCTGTAGAAAGTATTCCTGTTATTTTCCACAAGTTTAAGGTGTTTCCTAAAACCAGTGGAAGTGTTGTTCTGTGTTTGGATTTAATTATTAACATTTGTTTTCACTGTTGCAAAAAAACTTGAAGAAATCTGGTGTAAAAGCATTTTTTCCAAGGCCAAAATTATGCATTGCGTTACCACACATAGCTTACATCCAGGTTTACCTTCTCCTTCCAGAATACCTCCGTCCAGTATATACAGGGTACTCAGACACTGGAATAGAAGCTGCGAAAATCAAGAATGCCTAGTAAGGACAATTATTTTGCCTATCTCTTTTTTCTTTTTTACAAAAAGAGACGTATTATAACCCAGTACTGTATTGTTCCTATTACTTTATTTTTCTAGTTGATACAAATTTTATTTATTTATTTATAATATTTATTTATTTAGACACTTACCTATGTTGATCAGGAAAATACCCTGCACTTGGATATAGTTTAACCTATACTTTATCCTATGACTTAAAGTATTTGAAAACAGAATTTACTTGCTTTTATTGTGCTTTACCCCTCTTCATAATCTAGAGCCTTTCATGTCCTGAGCTTGCTTGTAGTGTTCTCTCTGTCTGTGAAGGAGCAGCACCCAGCTGAAGAGAAGTTGAGAACAGCAGTTTCTGAACAGTAGCATGGGGGCAAAGCTTTGTTTCTCTAGGAAAAAAAAATAAATATTATGTTTTTGGGAATTCTTTAGTAATATAACTAGTAAATCTGCAAGTGGAATGTCCTAGTTCTCTATGTATATGACTGGTTTGTTAAAAGAAGAATTTAGTATACAGCTTTACAGTATGGATTCTGGTTCATAGTACTTGTCAGTAATGCCACACTTGCATCAGAAATAGTGTGGCCAGCAGGACCAGGGTAGTGATTGTCCCTTTGTACTTGGCACTGGTGAGGCCACACCTCAAGTACTGTGTCCAGTTCTGGGCCCCTCACTACAAGAAAGACACTGAGGTGCTGGAGCATGTCCAGAAAGGGCAACAGAGCTTGTAAAGGGTCTGGAGCACAGGTCTTGTGAGAAGCAGCTGAGGGAGCAGGGAATGCTTAGCCTGGAGAAAAGGAGGCTCAGGGGGAAACTTATCACTCTCTACAACTACCTGAAAGGAGGTTGTCGTGAGGTGAGTGTCACTCTCTTCTCCCAAATAACAAGCAATGGGAATTCAAGTTGCATAAGGAGAGGTTTAGACTGGATATTAAGAAAAATTCCTTGACTGAAAGGGTGGTCAAGCATTGGAACAGGCTGACCACGGAACTGGTGGAGTCACCATCCCTGGAAGTATTTGAAAGATACGCAGACATGGCATTTAGGGGCATGGTTTAATGGTGCAGTTGGCAGTGTTAGGTTGATGGCAGGACTTGATGCTCTTAAAGGTCTTTCCAACCTAAATGATTCTATGATTCTCTAATACAGAGCACCATACCCTGAAACTGCTACCCCAGCACCGAATGGTGGACCTTAATGATGAGAAGGGAAATTAAATAAATATTAGTTTATTTATAATACTCCTACAGGAGGTACTGTTGGGCTACTATTGTAGCTCTTATTTAGAGTAGGGGAGAAGAGAAAGTGACACAGTGCTGAGATGACATTAAAGTTTCAGGATAAGGCTGCAAATATGTGCAAGAATCTGCCAGAACTGTGAAAGCCAGGTGCTCTTTCTGTGTTGAGTTCTTACATCTGCATAATATAGAAGCATACCAGTTGTAGCTTTATTTAATATATGCTCTCAACTTAATGGTCAATTTGTGTGGGAAAGAATAAGCAGCCTAGCAAGGAAGAAAACATTGATGCAAATTCAATAATGGCTTGATTACATTCTACTAACTTAACAAAGGTGATGACAGCTGCAATTGCAGTTGCAGAATAGATAGCATTTCAGTCACCAGCTGTCCATTTAACTTGGTGTATTGCTACACCAGTACCTTTAACCAAAGTGGGAAGGAAATAGCAGAATCCTATAGAAACTAAGGCAAATCACTGGTTTTTCTAGTATCTCTTACAATACCGGAAAATTAGTCATTTAGGCCATGTATTTGAAAATCAAGTAATTTATTTTTTTCCTTTATAAAACTGCATAGGAGTCCGAACAAACAATGAACAACAGTGGATTAGACACAGACATGTAATATTACAGTTCCACTTTTTCAGATTCAGGTAAATTAGATGGAGATTAACCAGTTTGTTTTGTTTCTGGTTTGAGGGTCTTCTGGTTTAAACAGGCTGAAGAGAGTTGTTAAATGGCCACTAACATGAGGAGAGATAGGACATGACAGACTCTACAACCATAGAGCAAGTGGGTTTTATCCATTCAAATAATTTCTCTGAATGACCTTGAGAAGTAGACTGAGCTAATATAATTTATCCTTGAAAATAGCCTTATTTTTAAAAGTTAACAAGAACACTGTTACTTTTACATGTCAAATATATGGTTAAAGTTGCTCATACTTTGTGAATAATTTCTATTGCACTCTTGATAAGAGTAAACCCATGTAAGGGGTGTTTTTTCTACAAAAAAGCTTTGCTAGCTTCTGTAATTGACCTGGCAGAACAGTTAATTGATGGTGGTCCTAATCACTGGAATGCAAAAGAGCATGGAATGTAGGCTTAGAATAACTAAATCATGCATGTAGTGTGTGGTTGCTATACTAGCTTCAGGTGAGATAAAAGCTCCTTTTCATGCTGTATTCTGATTTATGAGCCCTTTATTGCCACAATGTTCATAACACATATGTTATGAAAACCTACTTGAAGAAACAAAATCTTGAGAAAATTGGGCTAAGCTTTTTGTATGTACTTTCAATTTTGTAATACAAGAGTGTTAAGTTTGGATGACCAAATGAGCACATATACTTAGGGGTTTTTATCTAATCATAGAAATGTTTTTCCATAATTACCAACACATGGCCACAGCAAACTGCTCTTGAAGTTCTCTGTCAGGCATACTGCCCGTGAAACATCCTTCCCCTTTATTATAAATCTACTATCATTTCAGGAGCTTCAATAAAAAGTTTAACTTTGCAGAAAGCCCTCAAAATCAGATAATCTGGCCTGAACTCATTGTTAGCACATTTAAGAAATGTGTTTAAACTCATATATTTTTTCTGTCTCCTTTCTAAAGGTGGAATGTTTTTATGGCTTCAAATCTGGAATTTTTTTAAGACACTGGCTGTGATTAATCGGATGCTATCTTAATTAAACAATGGCTTGTTTAAATAGCTTTTCCAAGTTTGTAGCTCTTTTCCTCTTAATATGAGAAAATTTTCCTCATAGTATGAGAAAACAGTCTTGTAAGAGACATTGAGTATTTTCATGGGGTATAGAAGACCTTGTCTAATTGGGAAAAGCCTAAATCAAGTGCATAAGCAAATAGGAAATATATACCACTTCTTTGCCATTTCCCTGTTTGAAGGGATAGTAGTAAATATGAATGAAAGTCTTCCTTTCAAGAAAGAGAAATAGTTGATCATGAATGGAAGGTGGTTTCAGTCATCATAGCTTCATTTCAAATATAGTGTGGGGAACAGTTATCATAACTTAATGTTAAAACTTGCTGCCAAACTTTATTGTATCATTGTCTATTAGACACCCAGTGTGCTGATTGTGCCATCTGTTTTCCCCACAGGGGCATGTGGAGAAGAGAAGGAAAATGAGTAACTTAGATACACAAAACACTGAAAAGTACTTGAATCAGATGCACAAGGATGGCATAAAACTAACTGAAAGGATATTAGCACTGGAAGAATAATCTCTATAGAAGCTCTCTGAAATGTCATCTACCTCGCCAACTCTAGCCACTTTCATCATGAATACAGACATCTCAGACCATCCCTGGCTCAAGGAGGATTAATTTAAAACTAGGCCTCTTAGGGCCACTTTTGATTCAAGATGATCTTAATATGTGCAGAGCTAGGACTTCTAGAAACACTTTCAATTACTTTAATGGTGTAATAAGCTTTTTAAAGGTGGAAGGCTTGCATCAAATTTGGCTGTGAAGTGCTGTGCACAGTGTTTGATACTGTAGACATTACAGGATGGTCTACTTGTGGCTGCCTGTGCTTGCTCCAGGAGCAACATGTACAAGCTCAGTGAATTATTTGTCTCTTGCTTTCATGGGGATCAATATAGACCAATAAAGATAACCTTGAAATGCTAGCATTTCAGTCAGGACAAATAGTGGTCACAAGAAGAGGAGAATACTGCCTTGAAATCTGTCACCCTACCTTTGGCTGCCCTATCATTTTCAGTTGCTTGTTTTGTATCATGCTGTTTGTCTTAAGGAAAATCTGTAGACTGGTATCCTTGGGGAGTTGACTCAGCCTTTACTCAGGATCTGTTGCAACTGGAGTTGACATATTGCATGTCAGACTTATAAGAGGCATAGCAAAAGCTTGTAAGAAAAGTGAAGCCGTTGTCCCTTGCTGTCTACTCCACTGTGGCAGAAGAAAATAAATAGGAAGTCAGAGAAGATATGTTAAGTTCATATTAAAAAAGTATTGTTACATGAGGGCTGCTTTATGACCTCTATTTGTAAATAGACTGTAGAACAAAGAATCCTCATCCCAAATTATTTTTCTTACACCACATCAAAACTGGACTATCAGTGGCCATAGCTACTATATAGAGTATAGGACTGCTGCCAGGCTGCCTGCTGCTTGAGCATGAGAGGAAGAGGTTGTGACTCCTGCTATCTGGGCTTCAAAATAAACAGGTACTAATATGAACAGATATCTAACTTTTTTCCCTTGGTTTCCTGCCCAGATTTGAGGTGCTGCTAACTACATAGCCTCTCTGTAAGCTGTAAGTAAAAGGGCTGGAAATCAGATATTCCCTGTTGTCAGTGCTCCTTTAGTCCCCAAGCGCTGGGTCTTCGCTGGAACTCCTGCATGTCAGGGAACTGTGGTCCCAAGGGAGGGGGGAAAAGGCTGGGAAGGAACAGGATCTGCTGGGGCTCGAAGGGTTAATCAAGGGATATGAGAAGAGATCTGAGTTTTTTTTTGAGTTCCCAACATTTCACAGTACCCAAAAAGTTATACAATGCTATGTTTTCTGGTGAGGGGAGGGTGAGCACTGCATCCTGAATGACTTAAATAGCTTGACCTGTCTCAGAACTGATAATTACCAGATTTCTGCAAGCTAAATGGAGGGAAATTTTACTACACAGTGGAAAAACATGATAGTGCTCCTCATGAAAATACAGCCCCAGGTTAAAGACCAGTGAGTTCTGAAATGGCTGGCTTGTAAAACAGTGTAACAAGAAGCTTTAAGAACACAGACAAGCAATTACCTTGTGCTCAGACCTCATAAATTAATTAAAAAAAAAAAACTAATGGAAAGATTACTTGAATTGTACAACTGTAAGACATTAGAAATCAAATCACAGTGTTTTTTCTTACCAAGGTGATGTTCAGTGTACTAATGAAATGCAAAATTTAAGTGCAGGGTTCTACTTCTGTCTGAACAAAAGACATCAATATAGTGGTTTACCTTTTGAAATAATTTAGAATGTATAAGTACAATTTGTCCAACAATATGTCAATTCCTATTTTCAAATTCATGTTGTAAACAAGAAATATACAATGGAGAGCTGTGTCCACATTAAATTACAACCATGTTCTCTCTGCTTATCTAGCATTTCTATCTAGATAAATGGATTCTAGTAGGAACTTACTGCATGCATGTTAGGATGAAACTTATTTGGAAAATTACCGTAAATTTGTGTTTAAATTTAAAAGGCATTCTTTTGAGTTTTATCATTCCAAATACTGACCCTGTAAAGCTAAGCCATAAACTTGGTCACTCTGACTTCTCTCAGGACTGAACTAGTGAACATCAGTCAACAAGTTTGTTGCAGCCTGCTCATGCTGCGAGAAAAGGGAAGCTGTGCGATACACAGCTTGAAATGGAAATAGTGAAATTAATTTTCCTGAAGGCTACCATGCTATCTGTACCATGCTATCCTTACCACTTTCTGTTATTTTCTCTGCGCCACTGTGCTTTATTTTCACTGCAAACTGAAGTGGATCAAGCTGACCATGATTCCTTGAGACCTTTTTGAGAACTCCCAACAAAGTAAGACATCAGTAACACTGTCTGTCGATGAGAGCTTGTTGTGAAAATACTAGTTTTAGTTCCATAGAACAATTGCTTAAAAATTACTTGCAGTTCAGTATGCAATTAAGTTTTGCCAAATACTTGGCAAGTAGCAAAAGAAATTAATTTTACTGCATTTTGTCATTCATTAGGCTGTTTATTTTAGAGATACCCTTTTGATTTAAGGTGATTTCCTTTCAGAGGCTCTGTAGCCAATAGGTCTGAAGACAAAATACACCTTGCCTTGGGTGGGGGTCTACTGAGGGCCTGCCTGAGTGTTTTGGGGTTGTGGTTTGGTTATTTTTAGAGTTGATTGGGATGCTCCCGTTAAATGTTCTTTTCATTAGGTCGCGTACAGCGCAACATACAGTGCCCCGTGTGCTTATGTTTCTTAGCGGACCAGCTATTTCTTCACCCTTTCCGAAAGCCCTGGACGGGGTAACTCCTTTCGGCAGGCCCCTCCTGGGCTCCCTCAGGCCTCTCCCCGGGGCCGCACCCCGCCCCCTCACGTGCCCCACCTCTCTCAGACAGGCCCACCCCCCCCCGGCGCGCGCTCTCCGGCGGGAACGTGCGGCCGCTCCGCGTGGCCGTGGCCCCGCCC
>JAWWMO010000121.1:63544897-63673686 GCA_035047845.1 Dendrocincla fuliginosa | reverse complement strand
CCCCCGTGTGGGGGGAGCCCCCCCCCCCCCCCCTCCGGTTCGGGCACCGGGCCCTGGGCCCTGCTGGGGGCGGTACCCGGGCCTCGGGGTGCGCGCGGGGAGGGCGGAAAGCCAGGGCACGGCCGCATGGCTCGGTCGTGCTCCTCCGGGGCCGGGCCGGGCCCGGCTGGGCCGCTGCTCGGCCTCGGCCTCGAATTACCTGTGGAGCGGGAGCGCCGCTGCCGGGGGAGCCGCTCGCTTGCCGGCCCCGACTGAGCAGGTCGGGACTTCCCCGGGCAGCGGGGGCCCCGTGGCTCGGAGCGGAGGGCGGGGGCCCGGGAGCGGCGGGGTGCTCCGTGCGCGGTGTTTATGGCGCCGTAGTGCGGGGCAATCCCCTACCGCGGGAGGGGGGTGCGTCAGTGGCGGGGCTCGCCTTCGGTGAGAGCCTCCAGGAGGAAGGGGAGAGCGGGGTGTTCCGGCCGGCTGCTGTTCCTGGGGCTTCCCGGGCTCGGTGTCCACCTGCGGGAGCGGTGGGAAGAGGATGGGCCTTGGGGAAAGTCTAATTGGGCACCCATCTTCTTACAGCATAACGAAGGGCTGGCAAGTTGCTGCAGCGAGCATCGACTCTTGTGCAAAATGCTAAGCACGTCATTTAATAATAACTGTTTTTCTCTGTACCCCGTTTTCAAAACAATCCTGTTCTCAAACTGTGTCAACATCCTCAAGTGGTGTTGAGATAAACTCAGCTGAGAGCTGCTCTAGGAATGATAAAACGTCTTATACATTTACATATACTGATAATGATTTACCAGTAACTTCAGCCAAAAGTCGCCAAAGGTGGTCGCAGGAGGCCTCGAAAGATTATGGTAGCTTTTCTTTCTTTTGTTGTTTTCATTTTTTTTTTTTGAAGAGGCGTAATAAGGGCTATATGAAGATTCACATTAGCTACCTTCAGAAGTGCTGGTTTTGCTACATTATGCTTTTAATGGAGACATTCCAGATTCATTGCTTATGTTTATCTTGAGGAAACACACCAAGACTTTTAGTTATCCTCGTTTTATTTTGTTAATTAACAATAAAGGCTAATTGAGATTCTGTGAGGCTGTTTCTAGAGGGAAGGTCCAATAATGACAGTTGATGTTATTGGCAACCAGTGTACCAAGTGTAACAGGAAAGGGAGAGTACAATTACTACAATATTTCACCTTCCTTCTATACAAATCTGTATCCTTATACTGTAAGGATAAATGCCATCTGAAACAAAACAACCAAATTTTGTCTCTCTGCATGCATATGTCAGTGAAACCAAGTGCATGTTGTCAGAGGAAATATGGATGAAGAGTACCAAATGAAGCACTTGGAAGACTGCTGTATGCTGCAGTCATTGGCACTAGAAGTTGGAAATTGTATTGAGCTGTGTAGTGATGCTTACAGGCCTTAATATCTGTACACCTTTGATGTAAATATCAAATGGACAAAGTGAAGACACCACATGGAAGTTGTCTGTTGGTGTCACAGGTCACTGTAGTGTCACGTGTTTGAGCACCTTCATTTGGTGAGTTTCACACAGCGTTAGCTAAAATAGTCTGTTCCTGGCACTTCTTTTACTTCCCCTTGGCCTTCCACTGATTCTCAGCAGGAAGTAGGCAGGCATTACTGGAAGTTTTCATCTTCCCACCTTTCTGTCAGTGTTAAGCACCTAACTCATCCAGTGAAGAGCCTTTTATAAAATCCCGTTTCTGATGTTCCTTGCTTCCTGGTTTATCAGCCACAAGCTGTTGTGGTTTAACCCCAGCTGGCAGTTAAGTACAGCACAGCTTCTTGCTCGCTTTTGCCCATCCTGGTTAAAAAAGTAAAACCTGTGTGTTCAGATAAGAACCATTTAATAGTTGAAACAAAGTAAAGGACAGAGAGAGAAAATCCAAGACCACACAGCCCATCCACGCCCAGCAGTTGACTTCCCTCCCCCACCCCCCGTCGGGATAATTCCCCCAGTCTGTATACCAGAGATGATGTTCTGTGGTATGGAGTGCCCCTTTGACCAGTGTGTGTGTCAGCTGTTCTGGTGTGGTGGTGCATACCACTGACTCCCTCCCCATGCTCCCTCCCAGCTTCTTGTGCACCTGCTCACTGGCAGAGCTTGGGAAGCTGCAGTGCATACCCTTGACCTAGGGTATGCACTGCACAGCTACAACTAAAAGATCAGTGTATTATGAACATTATTATCGTGCTGAATCCAAAACTCAGCACTGTACAAGCTGCTAATTAAAAAATTAATTCTATCCCTTCTGAAACCAGGACACGAGCCCTTGGATAAGGATCTTCACGTGTTGTGGTTCGTTCTTTAAGCTTCTTGTGACCGTAGAACTGCTGGCATTTGAGGATAAGAAAGAGATGTGGCTCACTGAACTAAAGGGCCTCTAAGAAGATGGAGTAACAGTGTTGAGATTTTTTGAAAATTACAGACTTTTCATTTTAATGAGCAGGGTGAGAGTACTGTGGATATACAGACAACAGCTAAGGCATTTTGAAGTAGGTAATTTGCATTTTGCCAGTTACTTCTGTAGTTAATGGGGCGCAGTCATTGGAGAACAAAGAGCTGATCTTTCTATTTTAGTCAAAGCCTGCGGATTAAATAGAAGATGAGTCCTCCCTCATAACTGGCATTCCAGGAGAAGGGGGATGTTGCCTTAGGTGGTTACCTTTTTGGTAACTCCAAAACCCAGTGGACGTACTCAGCTCTTTGACAGCTCCATCTGCTCTGCAAGTCCTGTCAAACTGCCCATGCTTTCGTTGTGGAAAGTAGATGGGACTTTTCAGCTAGTGGTGGTTTTTTATCTTGCTCAGGCTCTTTGTTAGTTGCCTTACGAAGACTCTAGAACTATGTACGAAATTGATAGTTTTGTCCTGTAGTGAAACTGTGATAACTGTTGGTAAACAATTCATTTCTTGAGGAAGCAAGAAGTAACAATAGGGATGTTCCCCTTCAGATACAGATAATGATGTAAATTGATAGTACCCCGTTGCTTTTTGTTTTGGAAAGTTGTAGGCAAACAGATTGGTAACATACTGCATGCACAAAGGAAACATTCCTATCTGGGGATAGATTCTAAAAGCCCAGTGTGTTTTGTGCTATGGTTTTTAAGTAGCTTAATGTGTCTCTCTCATTTTAGAATGGCAAGAGTTTCTTGGTGTTGGATGAACAGAGATTCGCAAAAGAGATTCTTCCAAAGTACTTCAAGCACAACAACATGGCAAGCTTTGTCAGACAGTTAAACATGTGTAAGTTCCTGGATTTTTCCGTTCTGGTATAGTTCTAGGTCCTGTATGCACATGTTTAATTATAATTTCCCTTGAGCAGTGGCCCTGTGTTCTCTGCAACTAGGATAGTGTTTTATCCTTGGAGTTGTTCATAGGATAGTTAATAGATAGCGTACTTTGAATTTTTTACTGTGGGTTTTGAAGCTTTTTTTTCTTTTTTTTTAAAGATGGCTTCCGAAAAGTTGTCCATGTTGATTCTGGGATTGTCAAACTGGAACGAGATGGTCCAGTAGAGTTTCGGCACGCATACTTTAGGCAAGGCCGAGAGGACTTGCTGGAACACATTAAGAGGAAGGTTAGTGAAAACTCAGTATGTAGAAAACCTGTACTACTAAGTATTGATGAACAGCAAAATTCATGTCATGTTTAACTGCAGGATTGTGAGTGTAAATTAAGTTTGGAGTTTATGGAAGCAAACTGTGCTGCTTACCATTTTATCTTGTTTAAAGATATTTTGGAGGATTTGACTAGCCTTCTTTATTTAACCTACTTTACCATCATTATAGTAAGTTTCTCAGGTGGCAAAAATGAGTGAGTTATGCAAATATGACAATTTTCAAGACATTATTAGAAGTGCAGAGTATGTTTTAACTTTACCATCAATAATACAAGAAACTGCTTATTTATGTAGCTTGTTTCAGAATAAAGTATTAAACATTCCTCCAGAGAGAACTGGGGGGAAAATCTATAAGTAAATGTTTGTTATGTTGCTAAATATGACTATGAAATGTGCTCTGCTGTTACTGTGAGTCAGGTGAATATAGATATCAAACAGAAATATGGTAAATTAAACTCTGGTGAGAGGTGGGTGTCGTGGTTTAACCCCAGTCAGCAACTCGGCCCCACAGGCCTGCTCACTCCCCTCATGTCAGGATGTGGGAGTGAATTAGGATAGTAACAGTGAGAAGACTCTTGAGTTGAGATAAAGGCAGTGTAATAAGTAAAGCAAAAGCCACATAAGCAAGCAAAACAAAGCAAGGAATTCATTTACCGCTTCCCATGGGCAGGCAGGTGTTCAGCCATCCCCAGGAAAGAAGGGCCCAGTCACGCATAACATAGACTTGGGAGGACAAATGCTCACTTCGAACACTCCCCCCTTCCTTCTTTATCCTCAAGTTTTACATACTCAGCATGACACCATACGCTATGTAATATCTCTTTGGTCAGCTGGGGAAAACTGTCCCAGCCATGTGTGTCCCCTCCCAGTTTCTTGTGCTCTCACAGCCAACTCACTGGTGCAGTGGGATCAGAAGCAGAAAAGGCCTTGACTCTGTATAAGCACTGCTCAGCAGTAACAGAAATGGATCTGTTATTGCCAACAGTGCAATGCAACAGTACAGATCCAAAACACAGCCCCATATGAGGAAAATTAACTCTGACCCAGCCAAAATCAGCACAGAGTGATATGCTTACTAACATCAGGTTATTGTGAGGCATTTATGATGAAGTTGAGCACTTGGGAGAATTCCTAAAGATTGTTAATGTACACATATGTTTGTAACAGCAAAAGCTAATGTGATGACTCCTATGTTTCTGGTTTTGGCCTTTGTTTTGATGCTTGGTTTATTATTAACTCAAATGGATAGTTTGTCAACACTAGTAAGAAAATATATTTGATCAGCAAAAGAGAATAATAGTTAAGTATGACTAAAGGGAAGTGGTGTTTCTGGATTCTAATCTTTTAAAGGTTTCATCTTCGAGACCCGAAGAAAACAAAATACGTCAGGAAGATCTCTCCAAAATCATATGTAGTGCTCAAAAGGTGCAAATTAAACAAACGACTATTGAATCTCAGTTGTCTGTTTTGAAGAGGTAAGTTGCTGCATCAGTAGCTGAACCCTAATGCTGAGTAATTCTGATACTACATATTGGACAAAGACCTAATTTTAGGTGTCCCTTCCTTTCTGGTTGCCTAATTTTACTATTGTTTTAGGAACATAAATTTCAATGGGGAAATTGCGTTAAAAATTGAATATTCTGATATTGTTAAAAGTAATAGACAATGTTGGTGTTTGCAGAACTGTCTAGTAATGAGCAATTCAATAACACCTATAATAATGGTTCCGTAATGCTACTGAGGCTGAATATTCAAATCTGCTTTTAGCATAAAGTATGCTGGTTTATATCATGAAGCTTGAAGTAGTTACTGGCTTTCATTTGAGGGAGAGTTTGGTTTCTGTAAATTTCATAGAATACTTTCTTAGAGCAGTTAATGTCTTTGCTTATTGATTTTTATTTTCCCATTATTTTCTTTGTTCCACCGCTGCTTAAAATTGCAGAAGAGTTAATGCCTATGAAAATGTGTTTAAAAATCTAGTTTGGAAATTCATGTTACCTCAGTGACAGAGGAAAAGAATCTAAAATCCAAATGTAAATAGAGTATTTTTGGAATTGCATTATTACTACTTAGAAATTATGATTTATTGTCAACAGAGAGAGACATTGTGTGTCACAAATTACTTAATCCTTCTGGGTATGTAGATACAGACAAGATATATGAGCATAACGTTGTGCACTCTTAAGTCACATCACCTGAATAGGAACTCGTGTCTCAGAACACCTTATGTTGCAAAAGTAAGTGATGGTGTATCTCTGTGCCAGAGGTCACTGATTAATTCAGGTTTTAAGAAGTAAATTCTTTCAGTTCTGGTCTTCAGTTGTGGTTGCTTAAGTGGTAGAATATTCAGAGGCAAACTTAACTTTGCCTAGGAAGAGTCTTCATTAGAGTTGGCCAGTCTAGGGTAAAGGTGCTCCTATTTGCCATTTTCAAATCCTAGTCAAATTTGGGTTGAAATAACCTCAGAAGACTGTTGGGTCCAAACCCCTGCCCAGAGCAGGGCTGACTTTGACTGCAGTGATGTCCAGTTGAAAATGACCTGACAATTTGAAGAGATGTTAGAATGGTTGGCTTTGACATCCCTATTGGTGTTCCATCAGTTTAAAATTACTAAGGTAGAAAATGGAGCTAAATCATAAGACCTAGTCATACTAAACATGTTAATAAAGCTAGTTAGACAGTTCAGAAGGTTCAGAATCCCTGACTTCAGTTGTTGATTTTGTGATGAAACTGTACTCTTAAATGGTATGTTGGATGACGTAGGAGCAGTCTAAGGAGTAATACCCTGCATCACACTGCATATGAACAGCTGTTTCTGGAAACTCAGCTAAAGGTTTCCTAAAAACTGAACATCTGTGGATTTCGTTCTCTGTGTTGAAAATTAAACTGGAAAAGAGAGGAGAGCGGTGTGTTGTCTTTCCCTATTCATTGAAGTTTTTGGTATTCCATTATCTACCTCTTAATATGCAATATGCTGTTGGACACAAACTTCTCATGGTTACCATAGCACAGGCAGTTTTTCCACTGTCCCAGTAACTGGCCTCCTGTGACTACTGGAGCAAGTAAAATTTGTAAAATGATAGTATTTAATGAAAACTGCCACCTCTGACATGCTCTTGTTACCTTTTAGCATCTAATGTGTCCCTTTACTGGAGCTAATAGAGGCAACTGAATGCTATAGCTGCATGTGTGACTAGAGAGCTTGTTTTGGATACACAAGCAAAACATGTACAGAAATGTGCTTTCAAGGTTGTTGGACAATTGCTGACAGGTGGCTTGCACCTAGCAAGAGCTGTATGAGAGAGGATAAGCAGGCTTGATGTAGGTGAAGAAGTCTGGCTTTTAGTAGTGAGAAAAAACAGCATTCTTACACTGTTTGGTCCTTTGCTGCCAGAAACCAGTTGTATGCTTGATGTTTTTATTTAATTCTTAGAAGGAAGAAGGGAAGGTAACTTCATTTTTATGGGAAAGGATTAAAATAGTTAATTTTTAAATGCTAAATGTAAAGGTAATAAATACTGCCAAATTAGCGAATATTTTTTTCTTCCTTTAAAGGGGCTGGAAATTCTCTGGAGGCCATTTGTTGTATTTGAGTCTTCATTTTATAATTACTTTTCAAGGCTGATGACTGTATGACATTCCCACCCCCTGATTTAAAAACACATTTCAAAGAGCTTTAATGAAGCCTACTAATATTTAACAAAAATTAATATAAATGTTTTATAACTTAGTTTTAGTTTGACTTTTAAATCATTTTTAAACAGAGAGAATGAATCCCTTTGGAGGGAAGTGTCAGAACTGAGAGCAAAACACTTGCAACAACAGCAAGTTATTCGAAAGGTAAGGCTTCATTCAAGTGTTGTATGTGCATGAGGGACTGCTTCTGAACTAGGAATACTGTGCCACATTACCTTGTTTTGTCCTCACTTATTTTTTTGTAGTGTGAAACGTCTCTTTAATAGAAAAAACAACATGGTGGTATATGGTGAACAAATCTTAGTGAAACAAACATTCAGTGTATTTTCCTGGATAAGCAGAAAATAAGGCAATAGTCTTCTAAAATTTTCTAAGAGGTTCAAGAACATCATACATCAATCATTAAGGTACCCTTAAAATGGCCCTACCAGCTTTTATTACTTAAGGAATTGGATAACTAGTAATCTGTGTTGGATGATCTTGAGAAAAACTTTCTCACTGCAAGAATTACAAAGTTCTGTACTGGAAATTCACTGCTGTCCCACTTAGCTGACCTGCTGACCATGTATTTATAATGTAAATTGTACATGTAATTTTTTCTGAATCTGTCAAGAATGCCTTTCACCAGATACCGCTTATGTATAAGATCCACATCCCTGTGTGCCTTCTGTCATTGCTTATTAGAATTCTAATTGTTTGAGTGATTAACAATAGTGTTCTTTCCCTTACAGATTGTACAATTCATTGTTACCTTGGTGCAGAATAACCAACTAGTGAGCCTAAAACGCAAGAGGTAAATATGATCTTGAAAACTTGCTGTTCAGTCAATAAATGGACATGCCTTGTTGACTAAAACTAAAGAAGTGGTTTTGAGATTGCTTGCTTCCTTTACTCTTTCTGATTTAGGCCTCTACTTCTGAACACTAATGGACCTACAAAATCGAATGTTTTTCAGAAAATTGTGAAAGAACCAGCTGACAGCAGCCACCATGTAAGTTTTCTATTACGGGTACTCTCTGTTATGATGAAGGAAGGAGTGCAGGAGGGCAGATGGATGAAGTAGATTGTCTTACTGGAAACAGCAGTGTACTGAGAGCTATCTCCTTGTAGGAGCAATAGGTCATGTCATGTTGATAATTGCTATTCGCTTTACAACATAAGCATGTATAAAGCCAGTTGCCTGTGTATTAAATACAGCTTGCCATAAGCCTACTGAAAGCAGTTTGCTTTTAGTAATAGTGCTGTTAGAAATAGTACATATATGTTGTATTATCTCTGGGAGTGAGGCACCCCTAGCCCCATACAGGGACAGGAGTTGAGTGAGTTGCTCTGCAAGGCAGCATCCAGTCCAGCAAAATAATGTCATGTTCCTGTGCCATTTGAAGCAGTCACACCACTGAAAGTTGTTTTCTGCTGTCCAAGTAATGGTTAGTGGGGAAATCATTAAAATCAGTGCTGGAGCATGGCACCACTGTTAGTTGCTTTGTAGCAAAGTACTATTTGAACAGTGATCACTCTTTTAATATTTTTAATTCTTGTGTGGTCCTGCTTTTGCAGCTTTTCTGTTGTGTTTGCTGACAGTGCTAGTATATTTTTATTTCTATGCCTGTAGTATTTGCCAAACTTTTTTTCCTGTAGCTGGCATTTTCCATCTTGTTCATTTACTTGTATGGCTTTTTCTATTACATGTAGATCTATACAAACAGCTTATAATCTCAGAGGTGTATAGGAAGACTCTTAGACTTTTTTAGATTTCAAGCGTTGTAAGATAAAATGGTAACTGTAGAAATGCTGAAGCTCATCATCCTTCTGTCCTCTGACTCCTTTAAAAATAATTCTCAGGTACCTCTCAACAGAAATGAGGGCTTAAAACAAAGGGAACAGATTTCAGATGACATCGTTATTTACGATGTCACCGAAGATGTGGGTGATGAAGAAAATCCCATGGGTGATGAAGAAAATCTTCCTGTTACACCAGAAACAAATGAAGATACCACTTCAGATTCTTCCAAGTAAGAAGTCCTTAGAAGTGTATGTAGATGATGGCTTTCAGTGTTGTTTAATATGCAGTAATTCAGATGTCTTAGTCAGAATTGTTTAGCACTGCAACACATATAGAAACTTCATCTATGAATTCACACTAGGTTTTGATTTATTGGTCTCTGGATTTGGTCCAACTAATGAATTGGCTGTTGAAGTTTTAATATGTGGCGCGTGGATAGAAACTGGTGAAAGCAATTTGTATTATTGCACTCTTATGAAACACTATTTGTCCAAAGACAGGTGCCTTCTTACTTTTGGTTATGAATACAGACAGGAGTGACTTACCTTGTTTTTACAGATTTTTGTGTAGAATAATTTGCCTGTGTTGTTTGTCAGGTGCTGGTGTGAGTCTTTGAACTTCATTAAGCCAGCTAAATTCAGGGCGGGGAGGGCAGGTTTCAGTTCCAAGTGTTTTGTGACTATGTTCCTTCCTATTTGTACTCTAGTACTACAGAAGTAGTTCATCTTGCAGCCATGAGCATGTCAAAACTTGGTCCAGGAATTGAGATGCAGTTCTCTTCCTGGGTTACGTTGGAATGATAGGGCATGTATTATGCCTTAAGGAATAAAAGTTAGGTATTTCTCCCTTACACTTGAACTGGTACCATTGTTCTTCCTCAGCTCATGTCCCAGGGAATGCATTCTCTGATGGAAAAGCTTCATGAGGATAAGGCTGTGATAGAGAGGCAGTGTAACTAACAGCTTAACTTAAGGGTTAAGAACCAGAATACAGATGAAAGGCAAATTAGTTGAGGCTCACTCTTGGTTTTCAGGTTATATTTCCTGGTATACATAACAAGGTTAATTAACTATAAACCTGTTGACTGAGATCCTTTATGTTATGGATGCTTCAGAATTGATTCTTTTGAACAGGAAATTTGCAAAATATATATTGTCTGTCTAGTTTGATAGCCTTCTATGCATTGGTCCACTTTGTACAATACTTTATATGGGAACTTATAGTTGTTTTAATGTATATGCAAACTTATAGTTGTTTTAATGAAAAAAATACCAGTGTTCCTATACCTTTTTGATAGTTGATTATAGTGGTCTAGCACAACAGTGTGTCCTAGCTGAGCTGCATTAACTTTTTTGAGCATTACAGAACCATATCAATGGAAAATAGATATTGAGAGTATCTTCCTGTGTTTAGTATTAAAAAGCAGTAGGAAAGTTTATTTCCATATAGGAGCTTGACTAAAGTGAGGAATAACTAAACCTGTTGAATTGTACCAATTTACATGAATGTATGAAATGCTCTAATTAATTTATCTTGTATTACAGCTGTAGTTGTAGCTATCATTCTCCTGATATTGTAATTGTGGAAGATGATAATGAAGATGAATATGCCCCTGTAATTCAAGGGGATAAAAGCACCGAGTCGGTTGCTGTCCCAGGTAATGATCCAGTCAGCCCTGTCGGTGACAGCACAAGTCCACTCATGTCAAGTGCTGTACAGCTGAATAACCAGTCAAATTTAACTGCAGAAGATCCAGTCTCAGTGATGGATTCCATACTCAATGAAAATGGAGTAATTTCACAGAATATAAATCTTCTTGGAAAGTGAGTAGTCTGGTCTTTTGGGTTTTTTCAAGTATTAGAACATATTATTTGACTGAAGTAAAAAGAACTGAGTAGTATTTTCTACTGAGAATGTTAAATTTATAATCCACTGTTATTCTAGACAGTTTCTAAAGTATTTTAAGGTGTGACCTCTGATTCTCATTGTGAAGTGAGTGAGTTGGGATGCGTAATCTGGCAGTGTAATATTGTTGATATCATTGTTTAAACTGTCAGGATTTATTTGCCTGCAGGTGGATGGGACTCATTAGGGCTTTGTGGGGCTAATGTCATGTCATAGTGTTATGTTGATATGATTCCTGCAATACCTGTGTTAGGGCACCCTTTTGCTTTACTTGGGTTCTCCTCTAAAGAGGCTAAAAGTTTTCATTTTCTTCATTTTCTTAGTTCATTCTAGTTCTGATGAAGAATTTTGGATGCATGTAGTACATCTGTGTAAAGTTTACTTGAGGATGTCTCTTACTTTGTTAAGGGATACAATACTGTTTGTCTTCTAGAGTTGAACTTCTGGATTATCTTGACAGTATCGACTGCAGTTTAGAGGACTTCCAGGCTATGTTATCGGGACGACAGTTCAGCATAGATCCAGATCTCCTGGTCGATGTAATTCTGATTGTTTATTTTAAATATTTTGGTAGTAAGTCTTTAGAAAGATTTGTATGTGTTGTTACTGTTAAGAATGGATTTAAAGCACAACTGATTTTTTTCCCTTTCTTACCTCTACAAAGCAAAGTTACAAATACTTATACATATTTCTGGAGCACTGGTATAATTAGTGCTATACCACTGCTCAAATGAATGCGTAAGCTTTTTATTGAAGAATGGCTTTATTAATGAAAGAGATCATGCTTCTATTTGTTGCAGTGTGAACTTAGACATCAACTAGATAAATACTCTTGCTTTGAAATAACCCAGCACATCATCTGTGATCTTCTCAATGAACTGGAGTTAAAAAGGCTCTTTGCATTTATTTCACAAGTTTGCCTACAATTTCAGATTCCTTCAGCTTTATGTTGAGTAGAATGGCCTGGGTTGGAAGGGCGCCTGTGCATGTCATCTAGTCCCAGCCCGTCTGCTCAAAACAGGGTCTTCTTGAAAGCTGGATCTTGGTGCTCTGGGTCTTGTTTACTCAAATTCCAAAATCTCCAAAGATGGGCTCTTGGGTGTCTGTTGAAGGCTTGACTCTTCTTAGTGAAAAATTTCCTTATGTTAGTAACAGTTTTCCCTGCTGCAGCTTGTAGCTCTTGCCTCTTGTCCTTCATCTAGTTGGAGTTTGCCTTCTCCGTAACAGAGCAGTGGAAAAGTGCAGTTATCCTCCCTCGTCTGCCCTCTTCAGACACAGATTAGCCAAGTTTCCTGAGTCTCTTCTATATCTTAAGCCTCCAAACATCTATGGCCTTCTGAACACCCTCTAATTTGAAAACTCTTGTACTGGGAGGCCTAAAACTAGACACTCTTCCACAAGTGGCCTCAGGTGCTGTACAGAGAGAAGGAATTGCTTCCAGTGACATCCTGACTGTGCTGCCTATAGCAGAGCTTGTCTCCTGGTAGCAAGGCCATGGTTTTGGCTGGTGGCAGAGTGTTGTCTGCGATGACTCCCATGTCCCCTCTCCAAGGAGCTGTTCCCTGTCCGTTTGTTCATAACCCTAACCTGGGCCAGTGCTTGATGTTACTGGATCTTGAGGAGGATATGTGGCTGTTGAACCTTGTTGGAGTGCCTGTTGGCCCCTCTCCCACTTCATTGAGACCCCTCTTAATGGCAGCTCTGCTCTCCTGTGTGTTGATGACTCCTTCCTGTTTGGTGTCACTTGCAAACCTGAGCAGGGTGCGTTTGTCCATATTGTAGACAGAATTACCTGTGCAGCAAAGTAAGAAGAAATTGGTGTTTTAGAACTGCAGCAGACCGTGTTAGTTAGATGCAATAAAATTGTTTTCTTTGTGACTGAGCTTCCTGGAATCCTAAACCATTGTGCTCCAAAGCTGGCTTTCTTTGCAAAAGTGGTAACTACCTGTAAATAAATTCCAATCCTCATAGAGGGTGGAATAAGTACAGGGGTTATTATTCTCACACATGCAGATGCGATGATACTGTATTCCTAATAGCAACATCGAGATACCTAAAACTTGATGTTTTGTCTCATTCAGCTTTTTACGAGCTCTGTGCAGATGAATCCCACAGATCATGATCATATCGCTAATACCAAAGTAAGTCTTAAATCCATTGCTCAACCTACGCATTAGTGAGAGATGCAATCTGCACTCGCCTTTTGCTGTTTTCTTTACTGGTATAGCACTTCATGCTCTGGCTTTTAAGACTTTCATGAGAATTAAAAGAGTACAGCTGTTTTCATCCTGTTTCTTAGGCTTTAAACACTAGAGGGGCAACGCCTTAATTATTAAAGGACATTAATAATGTCCTTTAAAACTTGTATTATCCTTCGGCCAATACCTCTACATTGTACCAGTCTCTTGACGTTTGTATCCCCCAAGATTTTAGTACTTGCAAACATGGTACACACTGTCAGAATGGTTTCATCTGTATTCTCTGGTGGAAAAGAAATGCAAGAATAAGCAGTGGAGCAAAGATGTAGCTCTTTGAAATTGTCCTATTCCAATTACAAGCATTAGTTTTGGTTCTTGCTTGGTAGGCTGTGTTTCCATTTCACATTTTCTCAGCCAAGGTCTGTTAGCATGGATAATATTGATAATGCCACTGCATGCCTTCACAAATAACAATTGTAGGTTTTTTTAATAGTTGGTCGACTGTGTTCCAGTGGTACTGATGCAGGCTTTAAGCTTGTGTTTAAGAGTTTGCTTTTGTTCCCAGACGGAGACAAAGGGAAAAGAAACTAACAAGAATAATGCTGGTCCAGCGGCTTCACAGGAAACACAAGCTTCTAAGCCCAGATCAGGTTAGTTGTAGTGATTTGTTGAAATACTTAAACAGTTGAATATGCGTTGTTCTAAAAGCCATCTTGGTTATTCACTCTTTTTCTGTTTTTTTGTTATGCCGATGAACAAATAACCAAAACAAAATACTTACTATATTTGATTTAGATTTTTGGCACTGCACCAGATGAAAAGAAATTGATGTTTAGCAGGAGAATTTGCACAGTGTTACATGTGAATGTAGCATTTCTTTAACAACACATTTAAAACAAACACCTATTATGTTTTTTATTAATTATTCTTGAAATAAGTGCTGTGGGTTGCATTTTGTTTTTTCCTTCTTCATATAGAAAGGCATGTGAACTGATATTCTGGGCATTTTTTCCCCTTAGATAAGCAGCTGATACATTACACTGCGTTTCCACTCCTTGCATTCCTGGATGGGAACCCAGGCTCTGCCTTTGAGAGTGGGAGCTTCACAGCTGAAACTCCTTCCACTGTTGACAAGTCCCTGGAAGGGGACGAGCTCCTGGAGAGCAGCCTGGATCCTGAGCCCACCCAGAGCAAACTGGTGCGCCTGGAGCCACTGACTGAAGCAGAGGCGAGTGAAGCCACACTGTTCTATCTATGTGAACTTGCTCCAGCACCTATGGACACAGATATGTCCTTTTTGGATAACTGATGTGAGGGGGGACTCTGTATAGAAGATGAACTATTTATTTAGAATATTGTTTGGTATGAGTTTTTTGTAAATCACTGTTTTATGTAACCGGGTATGTGGAATCTAAAGTACCTTTCCTATCTTCGTACAAGCAATTGTTTAGTTACACCCTTAGACAAGCCACCAGGCATGGCTGGCAGTACTGAGTCAGACTGCTGTTGCATTGCGCTGAACACTTTTGTTACACACCTCGCTAAGTACCCAACACTTGTCAGTAGTGAGCTTTCATTTATAGTTCTTATACGTCTGGTCTTACATATGATGACATAAACTAGTAGTGTATGGTTAGGGAGCACCAATTTTATGTATTTCCTTTTTTTTTTTTTAATTTTTTACATTTTGTTTAACACACATGAGGCTTTTTTGGGGTGGGGGGACCAGGACCTGATGTAGGCTTTTTTTTTCCCTGCGTGAACTGGGAACAAAGTGCCTGTACCTTGCTAAATCTTGGTTCTGCCTTACTTTCACTTCAGTGGAAGTGCTCACACATAGCACAAACTGGGGAAAAGTTCTTGATAGCCACCAGGCCCCATGACTGCATGAATACTTTGACCATCTATGCCGATAAAATAAATGTTACTTAAGTGTGATACTTGTTAAGAGTTTGTTTCTTATTCCATGTACCAGGTGGGTATGGATTCAACAGCCTCTGGTTTTCTTATCTTAGCTGTGCAAGGAGGTCTGCTTCTGTGAACAATTACTGGAGAACAGTTTATCTGCAAACTTCAAGTACTTATAAGTGTCCAAAATAAATGCCTAGTGCAGCAAACTGTTTTCCAAACAACAAAGTGTTTTCTCCTTGATTTCTTACTGAGAATCTGTGGCAGAGCCCCATCACTTTCCTTCCCAGGGAGGAGCCCTACACCTCCTCGAACGTGCATGTCCATTGCTGCACTCATTGAAGCCTGTCGCAGCTGCTGAAGTGAATTTCTGTAGTTGGGTTACAGAACCAGAAAGGTTTGAAGGGGCAGCTGACACACTCATCTCACCCTGAACTCATACTCTCATATAAACAGTAAGTCAAAATGAAGTCAAGAAAGTAAAGAACTGCTGAAGTAGGATCACTGTTGAGGTGTTTTACTGAATTTGAACAGTCCAAGTCGGCAGCAGCAGCTGATGAAGGAGGAATGCAGTCAGAGGAGCAAGGCATGTCTGTGTCTGCAGACACACAGCTGCAGAGCGCGCAGAGAACTGGCAGAGCACTTCACCCAGTGGGTTATACAGTATCTCCCAAATTGGTGGGGACGGCCTTAGTGGTGTGCTTTGCAGCACCATCAGCTGTTACTGCTCAGAATCTGACAGTGCTGTAAAGCATCCCTGGAAAGAGGGGATGAGAATGTAACACAAAACCTTGAACTGGCCACAGTATGAGACATCAAAAGTCAGGAAACATCTTCATCCAAATTTATTTATTAATAAGGTAACAACATACTCCAAATTATTACAAGCCTTTACTGCTCTTTCCATTACCATCTCAAGTTTGACTGACATGTCAGACTTTTGCAGTAAATGTCAGTGTTCAGTGCAGAATTAAAAGCTTAGAGAATAGCAACAGGAAGTCACAGTTACAAACACCACTGTAAGAGACGAGCATGACATCTGCTGCAGGCTTCAGGGTCACTCCCAGTCAGGCTGCTGTCGTCTCAAGTTGTAACAAGAAACAGAGAGAAATAATGCAGCTTATGTACTTCAGTTACAAAGCAACAAGCACAAAAGCTTTTAAGATTTCCTAACTGCACAGGAACTATAGTACTGTAATCAAACAGATATCTTACCTCATGCCTAGATTTAGACTTTCTAGGCTCAAGTCCATCTCTGGCAATGGACAAGCAAAATACCTAACATAGTAAAAGATTTCAAGATTTAGAGCCCCCAATATTTTAAGAAACACTTCAGCTGAAGCCTCAGTAAATGCAAACCCCCTCCTTTAGTTACTGCAATTTCAGTGCTCCTTTTCTTCCACTTTTTTTTTTAATAACAATACTCAAAACAATTCCTCTAAAGGGCTTACACAGCTTTCACCACTCCGCTCCTTGCAAAGTCTGTGATTGTAGCTTAGCCAAGAAGGAAGTGGCACATAAAACAGCAATAAATTACAGCACAGCTATCTCATTTAAACTACTTAGAAAAAAAAATACGTAGATGCACATTGTAAACAGGTGCCTTAAAAACATGCTTCTGAGCATCTGATACAAGGGTGTTTTTTCCCCAGGGCGCCTGTCCTCCTCTCTGCAGTGGGACACATCAGACCCAGCAGCACCATGGAGGGCATTGGCTCCTCTGCAGCTTCAGGTGCAAGTTTCCCCATCTCACATCCGTGCTAAAGGTACTGCTGCCCTCGGCATGAGAAAGGTCAGGCTGTTAGTGCCAAAGTGCTGCAAGATGTCCAGTAAACTCCAACATGCTCCATTTTGAGTCAATAATACTTACTCAAGGCTTACTTTGGAATCAAGGCAACAGGGATCATCAAAGGCAGCCCCTCCTTTACTTGCAAAGCCTGACCTAGCACTGTTAGTTACCCTAATTAACTTGCACTTTTTTTTCCTATAACTATTTAATGCAGTTGAGGGGAGAAAACATACTTCCAGAAGTTCTTGATCTTACATCTCATGCTCCCAAAGCACTCAATCTAGGAGTAATCCTATGAAAACCATCATTACAGCAATTACCATTGAGCTCAGCTAGAAAAAGTCATTTAGTGAAATGACAAAAGACATGATCAACGTAATCATGCAGAATAAAGCAGGGTATACTACATGGACAGCACGCACACACGTATTTACAGCTGCACTATTATCTGGAATACTGTTTGTTTCAAAGACACGGTGAAGCTGACACAGGCTCCCTGGAGAGCAGCACAGCTTAGTCAAAGTCACGGTTTGTAAGAACCAGCGGAGCAACCAGAGTCCACACGTACAACACGATGCCAATCCAGCTGGAAGATATCTTCACCCAGACAGACGGCCATTTGCTGGTCATTGTCTCGTAAGTAGAATCCGGACTGTGAAAGAACGAAAAGAAAAAGGTAATTTGCAAGTTACGACATACTTGTGTACTAAGCCACTCTTCAATACTGTTTACACAGTGGATCGCTTTCACTTCACACCTCAAAAGGACATCTCTACCCTTCTTCCAGGCAGTTCAGACCAGTCTGTACAAGAACACCATTTACAAGATGGTGTCACAGTAAGGAGGAAAACAACAGCAGCATAAAAAGTATTTACTAAGAGAAGTTGTCAAGAAGCAGAAATGATTACACGGAATATCTAAGCAAATCTGCAGAAGAGTGTTTCCTGATGTTCAGAGGGAACCTCCCATGTTTCAGTTTGTACCCTTTGTCCTGTCACTGGGCACCACTGAAAAGACCCAGCTCCATCCCCTTTGCACCCTCCCTTCAGGTATTCACATACTCTGATGAGACCCCCTGAGCCCTCTTTTGTCCAGGTTGAACAGTTCCAGATCTCTCAGCCTCGCCTCATATTACAGGTGCTTCAGTTCCTTCATCATCCTTGTGGCCTTTTCCTGGACTCTCTCCAGGATATCCCTGTCTCTCTCACAGTGGCAAGCCCATAACTGGACCCAGCACTCCAGGTACAGAGTCACCAGTGCTGAGTAGGTGGGAAGGAACACCTGTCCCTTGACCTGTCTTTATAACATGTCCTATTCCTCCTTTTTCTATCTCTCTCTGTACCAGACACAGGTCTAGTGTTTACTAGTTTTTAGTTGTTACAGAATTTAAGACTTTATCGTGTTCGCTTCAGCAGGATATAGTTCAGCAGTCCAGTGAATCACAAGAATTATCCTAGAAAATACGGTAAGTGCTTGTAAGCAAGGTTGGCTATGCCCAATTTTCAAATAAATTCACTAAATATAGCTAAAATGGTGTAATTCCCTTCAGAAGGCCTATTCAAGACCTACATTCCAGAGCACACAACTTGTGCCTCCTTGTCCAGCGAAAGACGGCATCTTGTATGCTCACTATTAGCACAGCATATTATCACATGTAAATACCTGTACCAGTTGGTAAGCGTCATCATGATATACAGTGATGCCAAGAAAAGCATGAAGTGAAAGAAGGAGTAGCTGTAAGTAACTCCATCCCTCTCATTATCTATGGCTCGGTGAACATCATCTCCATCATCAAGGGAGCCGTCACTCCTGGGCATCCCATCCTCTATCAGTGTGGATTCATCACTGGTCAGCATCAGCTTGTTAACTTGGCTGTTGTTGGATGTTCGGATGCTGTATTCAACAGTAAAGGACACAGTACAGTTACCCAAATAAATACAATTTAGTATCCTAAAACAAGAAATACTACAAGTTAACAGAAATTTTTCTAAAGGAACCTTACCTTGAATAGAGAACACACAGCAAAAACAAAACCAGTCCTACAATTCCTTGTGCATCCCACCACTGCACCACCTGACCTTGGGTTGGAATGGTAGTGCTGTTGTAACCAATGATGCTCAGCAAACTTGGGTTACAGCGCCTGTCTGTGAGGGAAATTGCATTAGAACTTATATAAAACAAGAACAGAATACATACTTAATAGCATTTTTCCATGCTGAACACATGGTAATAGAAAGGAACTTCATGACTGTGACAATCTTGAAGTAAAAAAGCTTTGAATCTAATTTTAGCCTATTCAGTCTCTCTAAAGCAGGGAAATGACAGTATGTGGCATCAGTCTGTCTCTTCAATAAAATGATTTTAAAATTACGTAAGATATGCATCAACTTCTTTACTGTTCCATCTAATAATTAGATACAACACAATAAAAATTTCTGCACATTAAGTTTTAGAAATTCTACCACTAGAAAGCAAGTTTGACAAACATATATTCTATAGATGGGATGCTAGAGTCATCTCCAAGTTCGAAAACAATGCTAATAAGTTGGTTTCATATTATCAGCAGTTCCCAACCTACGGCATCCACGGGTAATACTGATTAAACAGCTGAAAGCGGCAGACAAACTTATTTCCCCCAGAGTCACTGTCAGGATTTGATATGACTCACATATGCTGTGACACAGAAACACAGAAGATTGTTCATAGTTAAGATAAAAGGGTCAGAGACCAAATTAAAACCACCAAAATCAATATTTGGTAATTTGTTTTAATCACCAGAATTTCTGAAATAATTTACTGGTAGAGAAGCTCAGCTCTTTTCAGACACAATAAACATTGACAAAATTCATTTATACTGGTTTTAAATCCTCAGTTTGGAAAAATATAATCAGTACATGAAACCTGATAAGGAGATGAATCTCCCAGACACCTCAGAGGAGTTGCAGTAATCTGCATAATTTAAGCTTTAGAATGCAGCAGCCCTGTCAGTAATAGCTAGAAATTCTTCCATACCATGTGAGCAAGTGAAAAACACATTTGTCTTTAGAATAACGATTTCTTCAGTATTGTTACAGAAAGTTGGGGTTGGAGGAAGAAAACACAAACTAGTGAGTCCTGCCTGGACCATTCTACTACCCCATTCTAATGCCTTCAAAAAAGGTGAGGATACAATTTACTGCTGAAATGGTTACCCAAAAAGCTGTGCATTGCTACTACACTTACCTGGTTCATTGGTCATAGCTGACCAAGTCAAATACATGGTATAAATTGTGATCACTGAAGACTGCAGCAAACCAGACCTTGGCTGAGATTCCTATACAAAGGAGTCAAAAACCAGGCAAGTTAGGCACTTAAAATACTCGGGCACAATTATACCATGATACACACACACACAAAAAAAAAAACCCTGAGAGGTAACAGAATTAAAATTGTACCTGAATCCTTGGCAGAATTGACATGACAGAAGCACCAATGCACAGCAGCATATTAACACTGATAAATGTCTTGTTTTCAGAACAACCTTCTGGATGAGTGTAATAAACGTAAAACAAGACAATAGCTACAAGAGACAGCAGATAGTTGACAGCTGTAGCTGACAGGAGAGCTGTGAAAAGACAAAACAACAGTTAAACTCATTTATAACACAGCCTATTAAAATTGAAATAATAGTGTGTGATTAACAAGTTTTCGATATGGTATACAGTAAGAGTTCTGGGCACTGAAATGCAAAAGCCGTTCTCAATAGTCTGAAGCGTTATGAAGAAAGAACACAATACTATCTGGATGCAATTTTGAGAGACTGGAACGTAAAAGGTTAAAAACTCAAAACAATCGGCCATTGGCAAAAGCAGCAGGATGCTTTGCTGAGTCCAGGTTTGCACTCCTCAACCGAAGGGGAGGAGAAGAGTTTTTGGCAGGGTGCTGGCAAAACCTCGGATCTGCATAAGAACAGCCCAGATGCAGAAAGGGTGAGCACCCATTACCGGACAATGACCATGACAAACCAACCTTTGTTTAGCAACAAGCTGTTTTTTGAGCCAGATAAGGGAAGAGCAGATCCTGCTAGGTGGGATAATGCTTTTCATCATGCCAATGTCCTCCTTGCACAACTGGGTCAGTGGTAAAACACCCCCCCATTCCCTTTCACATTCATACCGGACATTGGCATTCTCATGTAGGCCTGAAGGTATTAATCATTTCTGATGGGGTATAACTGGTTCAACTACACTGATGTGAGAGGCAGCTGTCATGTTTTAGAAGGTGCCATAAACCATGGAAGACCCTCCTGAAGAGCCCTCAGACTAATTTCCGGGGCTTTCCACCAGAGGACTCTGCATGATCCAGTGTTGCATCTGTGTAAAACCCTAACCCCCCCAGAGGAGGTACACAGGCTGAATCTCAGCATATAGTAAACCCATTGCACTGAGTGTTCCATGGGCTCCGGTGCATCAAGACTGCAGCTGATACTTCAGCCAAAGGACATCTAAATTGCATCAAGTTTCATCGCTGGATCCACGGGTGGCATTATCTTCCTTCTCTTATCCTTTCTTTCTCTTTCTTTCTTTTCCTTATACATTTTATTATGTGTTATTAGCTTTTACACTCCTATATTTCTATATAATAGAAATTTCTAGATAATAACCGTAAGGGCCACATACCTCCTTTCCACTGCCATCAAATTGTTCTGAAATAAATCTGCCTATATATATATATATTTATAAACACCAGTCATCTAGTGTTTTTTCACTCTGATCTGCCCCAAGGGATCCATTATTAACAAGAACCTCAGTTCCATCTTCAGAGGCAAATCCTATAAGTAATCCTGGCAATGTGCTCTAGGATGATCCTGCCTGAGCAGAGGTTGCACAAGACAAGCTGCTGTGGTTCTCCAACCTCAGGCAGTCTGTGGTTCTATGAAACTGATGCCCTGCTCCCAGGGATTAGATCTTATTACTCAAAGGCTGCTGCTGCTCCCCTTCCTGCTCCTCCTTATTTAAATTGACATCAGGAGGACATCAATGGAGCTGAACTACATGAGCTGAGAAAATGAGACTTGGGCAAAAAAAGCAGACCTTCTGCACTCTGGTAAAATGCACTATTCCAGTGAGTAACTTATTTAATATAATGCACATTAACTGAAATTTAAAACTTCATTGTAGTACAGTCCTTTACCTGCATACCAGCACCTTGAGTTTCCTTCCTCCATTTTTTCAACCCAAGATTCATTCCAGGAGTGGGCAAAGTCAATGAGCAAGACCAGCTGAATAAGAATAAAGCAGAATGCTCCAGCCATACCTAC
Organism: Dendrocincla fuliginosa; assembly: GCA_035047845.1. Lineage (NCBI taxonomy): Eukaryota > Metazoa > Chordata > Aves > Passeriformes > Dendrocolaptidae > Dendrocincla > Dendrocincla fuliginosa. The sequence continues at coordinate 63,651,472 of JAWWMO010000121.1, read as the reverse complement.
ATAAAACCAGACTAAAAGAGAAAACAAAACCAGCTAAGAAACACAGATAATTAACCACCCTGTCTTAACGTCTCTAAACACAGAGAAGTGCTCTAGTTACACAGCTACAATTAAAATTGTAAGACATCAGCATGAACTTGCCTTTGTTTTAAAACCCATTACGATTGCACCATGATACAGTGGAAGACAATATTCCCTTACCAGTTGTAAATGGTCCCTCTGGTATGAAGAAAGCTCCAACACTAATTGCAAGTGCAGTTGCAAATTTAAAGAACCAGAATCTAAAGGGAAACAGAAAAAAAAAAAGTCAAGCAACTGCTACATCTGGTTTAATTCAGAGAAATGCACATCCTTAAGAGCTGGGTTTTTTTTAAATTCACTCATTCTTTAATTGTTTCTTTTGAAATATGGTATCTGTCCAAGATCTTTGTTCTCCAGAAAATCATGTTTAAACTGTGCTAGACTGAGTTTGACACATTTCCCTGAGATATCGCACTCATGAATTACAAATGAAGCCAATTCTGAGTTGTTTTTTGTATTTCCTAAGAACATTTTTAAACAGAGCAGTGAGATTATTAACTACCTGCAATCAGAAAAAATGGGCTAAAAAGACACAATGTCTGGCTGGTGCCTACAATGACAGAAAACACGCTGGAGCTCCTGACCAGTCTCCATTTGCTTCCTACAAAAGAGAGGTGTACAAAAGCCTGCATTCTTCCCACCCAACTTCAGACTCTTTAGGCCTGCATCTGATGAGGATTAATCACAAAAATAAAAGCAAATTATTTATCCTTCACAGAAAAGATACATCAAATTCCAGTGCAGTGGCATCAAAATTTTTTTCCAGTAAAAGATATGGACTCAGAGACCATCAAAACAGGTCAGATGTTTCCTAGAAAGACTCACCAAATACAAACTGTATAGGGAACTTCTCTCCTGCAGGCTGCTACAATCAAGTGATGGAGAACAGAGGATTAAGTTCCAACTGTGTATAAAGGAACTATGTGAGATGACAGGAGTGTAGAATATTGGAAAAAATTGACTGAATTCCTGGGATATAGAGGAGTGATTAAACCTCGTTTGAAAGGTGAATTAAGTAATAACATTTATGATGCCATACATAACCCACTAAAACTAGATTTTTAATCCACATGGGAATTTTTTACATGAATGTCACTCTCAATTACAAGAAAAAGAACATATTTAAGTTTGTATATATTTAATTCCTAATTCCAGACTTTTTTAAGGGATCTTAACACTGTACCCTCTAACTTGCTAGACAACTGAAAACAATACTCATTTGAAATAACACCTCCAGCTGCTATGCATTCTGTGTAAACCAGCAACTATTCTGTAAATACATTATAATACATTTTTTTTCTACTGCTATTATGAACCTGAGGCAAGAAACCACTCTGCTGCTAAAAAAGCAGAGAAAGTGAACATTGGCACTGGACCACATTACTGGGCTTTCATGCAAGCATGAGAACACTAGATGGAAAAACCTAATATTCTGAATATTTCAAATCACTGACAGGAAGATTACATTGCAAAGTATTACTGAAGATACATACAATTTCAATAATCAAAAGCCATAAACCTAACTGTAATGCATTTTACTGAAACAACTAGTTATTACAGAAGTGTTGGAAGTAACATTATTAAATATTTTACCAGTAACAGTTAACAAACATAATTTTCCCTTTTATCCTAGTGCTGATGTTAGATTGGCTATGAAGAATAAACTGCTATGGGTTGCATAAACTACCAAAATTTGTACTGGGAAGCACAACTCCAAAAAAGGGTATCAAGAAGATCCTAAACACTTCAGAAAAGTTTTAGGTACAAACATTCCATATCATGTAAAAGCTGACTTTTGCTGCGAAAGAAACAGAAACCACTGATATAGAAGGCACTTGAACAATTTTCTCCTTGCTTGTAATAAGCACGTTCTCCTGAATAAGGCAGGGTGGAGGAAAAGGCAAAACAAACAAAAGAAGTAAACAAAGCAATATTCTGATTCCTCTTAATTATTTTATTTTCCCCTACAGAAATAATTTGAAGTTTTTTCTCATTTTATGTTACATATGTTTAATCTCACTATACTGAATACAAAAAAAATTACTTCATCGTTTTTATGGCTCAGCTGTTCATAGCTTCTGTTAAATATAGTCACCTTGAAAAAACAGTAGTCTAAGCAATCACTGTGACCACCAAGACTAAGCACCATAAATGGTTTTAGGCTTTTCAGCCTCATGCCCTCTTACAAATATTTACATCTCCTTAGTTCAAGAAGCTCCATTACACATAGACAGAGACTGGATGAAAACTACCACTTTTTTCCACACACAAGCTGAAATCTCACTGTATTCTTCCATCTGATAATTCTGACTAAAATGAAATACAAAATTACTGAAAAAAATCAGAAACCAAATACATAACTTTTTTATGCAGAGGGGAAGAGAAGATAGTAGAAAGCAAAAAGATGTATTTTATACATCTATATAGGGATATATGTTTAACTGTCACAACCTTAACCTTTAACCTTGTTTAACCTTTAAACCAAACTCAGAAAAGGGCAAGCCCTTAAAAACTTCAAAGTTAAGAGGAACAGAATTCCCAGAGGACAAATGAGGCTTTTTGAAAAAAAAAATCTCAGTGGAATGAAACTTAATGCCTTTATTCATCTCTGAATTTTGTCATCTTTGGACAAAAGCAGAATTTCTAATCTTGGGAAACCTCTGGATGGATTACCCAATGTCACAGTTTAGGCTCTGAAAAGCAGCAGCCACATGTATCTTTTCCTTTTATAAAAATTATTCACTAACTGAGTTCTCAGTTCTGCATCTCACCCATTGTGCACCGCTGCTCTTGGGTCGTTGCTGCTCTTCACTTTGATCATCAGTAAGGAGAAGAGGAGGAAGAACATGGCCATGCCAAAGCACACACGGTACACGGCTTTGTAACCAACCAGTATATCGCAATTCACATGGCCATGCACACCAGGAATACTTGTTCCCATCCCTCCATCACAAAATCCAGGGATCTGCAAAAAATACAAGTGATTTTTAAAAGACCTCCTTCGAGTAAATGCATACTAATAAATGGCCAATATGTAATTCATTAACACTTTAACATTATGCAACTATTAACATTGTTAGAAAATATGACACTGAAGGACTGTAGTTATTTACAGTCCAACTGGAATATCAAACACATTCAAGGGAAGAAAATCCTGCATAGGCAAATACTAAACAAAACCAAATATAAATCTTATCATAGAATAGTTTGGGTTGGAAGGGACCTTTTAAGTTCACCTAGTTCAATGCCTTCATCAACATCTTCAACTAGATCAAGTCGCTCGAAGTCCCATCCAACCTGACCATGAATGTTTCCAGGTATCTTAGTAACAGAAGAGATTGGACAGGTATCTTAGTAACAGAAGAGATTTTTTTACATTAGTAATTTTGGAACTTCTCAAACAATTTTTCACTTGTTGATCTGAATCAAGAGATAAATAACAGATCCGTGAATTAGTAAACTTGTCTTGACAGTTGTTATCAGGCTTATGACATAGCTAGGAGGTGGCAGGTGGCAGCCTGTTTACTTTAAAACAGACTCATCCTCTTCCAAAAACTGTAACATCACCATTAATTAGGTGTATCTGTAACTTCCATATGAAAAAGCTGAGAGCATTCTTTACAGTCACTACCAGAACACAAGCAACATCTTTTAGAAGTCAAATCATACTCCAGAAGACTGTAATTTTCTTTCCGAAGTGACTAACATGGCTCTCATTGGAGCTCTAGTGTGGTTACTATACCACACTGAAACTGAAATAAACATTTACAGATGAATCATTTTGGGGGAAAAATCAAAAGCATGCCTAACCAAATTCACTATCTACTGAAAACAACAAAAGACAAAACAAAGACAAACAGAAGTAAAGTACATGCAATCCAAGTTGTGTGAAATCTGTAACTCTAACTCAGAGTATCACTCTGAAGTTTTATACGCACTATCACATCTTCATGTAACTAATAAACTGTAAGATCCTACAAACACTTCTTAATTTCTTGAGTGAAAAATACACTGCTATGATGAATGACAAATATTTTTGTTATGCACTGCAGACTTTAAAACAGAACTTGAACTAGTAAGCCATGATGCAACTCGAAGACATCTTAGTCTGTTGTTATTTTTTTCTTTTAACCACAATCAAAATCAATCAAGTGCCACACATACAAGCACCTCCCTAATGCATAATTTGACACTACACATACATAAATTCAATTTTCTTGTTTGGTATAAGATTTTATTTTTTCTGCTATGAACTATTAAAGAAGAGGTGGAACTTTACTTCAAAATAGTTCCTTTCATCTATAAAATGATTTTCCAAAAGTTCTTTGTTTATTTGATCTACAACCAAATGAATGATGACTGTGAAGCACGAGTGGCAGCAAAATTAAATATTTCCAAGTAAAATCCAGGCTTTCAAGACGTCAATTACTATTATCTGTGACATTTGTTCTACAAAACAAATAAAGTAACACAAGCAATAAAGTGATCTGACCTTCTTCAGCTGCTCTTCCATGCCTGGTATTAACATCACACAGGCAACGCTCACACCAAGAAGTAAAAAGAAGGCATAGATCAGCCGAGTTATGGTGGAGTTGTTTCCACTGGGGCAGCATCGGCAGAGCAGGCATGGGGCACTTCCGCACAAGCATGGTATCTGAGACAGAACATAAATTATTTAAAAAGGTTTGCATTGCTAGATTTTAATATTTAATCAGAATTTAAAATAGAAAATGACTCATTCTATGCATCCCACCACTAGTGCAGTCTAAGTCACTGCAACATGTTACAGAGCCACCTAACAACCTTGGCAGTGCTTCCTCATGCACCACTGTACAGTGAAATTAGTGCTATGTCAAAAGTAATCACTTATCTATTCAAAAGAAATAAAGATTGGATTCTGGCTCATCTGTCCTCTTGAATTTTGTTTCATTTCAGCTAAATGAGATGCAAGGATTGCTTTTAGTTAGCTACTACATTATCCCTTTCACAGCTGCAGAGATTCAACAAATACAACACAGGAAAAAAAGCATGAGCACAGCTGCCATGTAGGTACACTTTCAGAACCCGGCAGAGTTGCTCTGCCCCCTCACTGGGGCCATAAACATGTCTGGAGCACAAAAAGCAGGGGTAAAATAGCCTAATGCTTAGGTTACAAATTATCTTGTATTAGTAGCTACTCATATATCACATAATTCTGTTAGCTTGCAAAATTTACTTATACAACACAGAAATTATGAAAGACAAGAACAGAGCAAATAGACAACACATGTGTTATTGATACCAAATATCAACAGCAAAAGTGGATGGGAATGCTGTACGGTTGAAGTACTACAAGGGGGTAAAAAAACAGGAAAAAATTTACCTGTACTTATTTCTTAAACAGAAAACTGTGGGAGGAAAGAAAGGGAGCAAATAGTGCTATTTCGCCCGGAAAGGGTTGCGGAGCAAGAAACAATTCTGTGCCGTTTCTTGAGTGACAATTTGGGAAGCAAAAGAAAGGTAAGATCCCACAAGTAAACATCAGCCAAAAGAGGAAAGGCACAATGAAAATGTGCAAGCACGGCCCTATCTGAGCTACAACAGGCTGTGCTACCTGTGGCAAAGATACAGAACGGGGCTAAAACCAACCCCTCCCCCAGCACACCTCCAGGGACACCTCCACCGTGTGACAAAAGCCACAGGTGCTCATCCCCGCATGAAAGACACCCACTTGGTCACATAAGGCCATGACTAGTTACATGGACACATGACCAGGGTATGTCAATCATCCAGTATGACCGGCATGTGTCAGAAAGAGTTCTCAGAAGTTTAGTCATATGACAAACAAAAATGCCAGCAGCCTGCTGCTACCGGAAAGGCCCCGGGCACTGGAGGAAAAAGCACACAGACTGCCACAACACTCCTGGCAGTTTCCTGAGAAGCCCTCGAGAAAAGGTTAATTATCTGTTCTTACAGGTTCAAACTGTGATCAACCCACACACTGGACCCACAAACGTGGGATTTTTAAGTAATTTCCTTGTATTGTATTCTTTTTTGTACTTGTGTTCCTTCCTGAGGATGGAGGAGCCAAGGATTTTCACTCCACTACGCTACAGAACTATCCTTAAATTTGCAAATTTCACTATTACATGTCTTGCTGAAACAGTGAAACTAGGTAGTTTCTCATTATAACTACTTCAGGATGTAAAAGCTGTTATATGGCCCTTTTCTTAGCTTCTCCTCCACTCAGTATCATTGTAGTACAAATAATATTAAGGTGTTGGTTACAGGACATTTCACCTCGATATAATAAAGAAATTGTTTCCAGTAAGAACAATCAGTCACTGCAACAACCTCCCCAAGGCTGAGTCTCTATCACTGAATGTTTTCAAAATGCAACTTGACAAGGCATTAAATCATCCCACCTAAGCCCTCTTTTCCATGAAAGATGCATCAGACAATCCTTCAAGGCTGTTCTGTGACTGCGAGGAACTACATTAGAGGTATCTCTGCTTAGTAAGCAGGAAATGTACAGCAAATATTGGCTCAGAATGCATCAGAATTTTATAGCATTACTGTATTATGCTACTTCCCACACACACAGTCAGCCTTTCTAGTGAAGAATACCTCTGTTCAAAAAGTTACTTTACTGAACTAATTCTGTCTGCATTAGTATTTCCAAAGATACTGTTCAATAAAAGATTGAGTTTGGCAGGTTAGAATATATGCCGCAGAAAATTTGATGAAAGGAGCACCTCGTAAAAAAAGTCACTTCTCTGGTGAATCCAGTGTTAAATACCTTTTGTTTGTTAAATACCTGCTTTCTAAATTTTGTAAACTGCACTTATTTCGTAAAATACCTGATGGTTAAATTCAAGCAGTTTGCTCCGGGGTGCCCCAAGGGGAAGACAGAGAAAAGCATGTTTCTAGAGACACATTAGATGCTTGCAGTAGCTGAAATAAAGGTGACTGTCTCCACCTCACTGGGAAACAATGTGCTTCAGAAGAAGCAATTTACTCCATTTTAGTGTTTGAGCTCTCACACCAGCTTTAAAAACCTAGTTTATACAAGTTGGCCACTTCTACAAGGAATCACGTTAGAGTTCAAATCCTTTTTCTTTGGCAAAAGAGAATAAAATATATACCATTTCAATAAAGTAACATTATACTACTGGCAAAACCATTTCTAGCAAGTTACAGACTTCAAAAATAACAGAAAGCAAGGAACATTCAGTCCATGGAATTCAGACTATCAGCAGAGGAGACAAGGACAGCTTGTGCCACTTTCTTCCTAAGTTTGAAGGACACTTCCTACAAAAATACATAACAGTGCACATAGCAAGTTGCTACCACGTAGATCAAAGCTTAACTTCCCAGATGAGACTCTGCTGAAACACAGATGCAGAAAAAAAGTTACTCTACAATTAGTTTTTATCTTGTTTTCATAACGAAGCTTAAACAACAGCTGCAAAATCTCAACTGCATAAAATCTATTGCCATCCAGAAACTTTTGCACCTACCAATCAACTCATATCCCTTTACATGTCTAAGAAAAATAAGCAGCTTGGTCGTGTTTACTAAGGCAAAATAAGAAAAGACAACCCACACACCTATTCTGGGAGCAGCCAGCTGGGCAGACAAGTTAATTCATGCCTGCTAAACTAGTCACTTCATACCCTAGAGCAGTGGAAATTGCATGAGGAACACATAAAAAGATCAATATTGCAAGAGGGGGAAAGAGAGAAAACCCCACAAAAATCACTGAAAGTCAAATGTTACAACCCCTGATGGACACAGAACAAGATTTTAATATCAAACATAATCTTCTTACTGGAGTAATGACTGATTATATAATGAATTAAGTATTTGCAAAAACACTAAGCCCTCACTGGGCCTAGTCAGGTTTTAGCCACATCATCCCCATTCAGGCTCAAAAGCACTGAATCCATCAAGATCTTTGCTTTGACAAAGAATATTAAAGCAAGAAAAACAGCAGCTCAGCTATTTCAGAGAACAGTGCAAAGAGAGGCAAGATGCAGAGGAGGTCAAGTGGCACTGGCTCCCATCCCACTCCGCCACCTCTGACAAGCTCACTTTTGCTCTTAAAAACATTACAGTCAAACTGCCTGATAGAACACAGGAGGGCAGAGCTACAAGCCATAACACGTTACAGAAAATCCAGAAGAAACAAGCATGGCACCAGGCCTGATGCCACATGGCCAAGAGCATCCTCACAGGAAAAAGAGTTTTCCTGGCCACAGCACAGTCTGCACCAGCATAAATCTACTACATCTCTTTAGCTGCTCCCTCAGCCTCACAGTTTGTTTCTTTGTCAGAGCCACAAAGAGTGTTTGTACCGACATATCCTTAGAGATCAGCACGGACAGATTTCTCCTATTAAGAACGATCATACAGGCTTTAAGTGCTGATTAGCTGTGGTTTTAAATGTGGAAAGAAAATTAACGCTTTAAAGCCATTAGGGGAAAGGAAAAATAAACCCAACAAAAATAACAAAAAACCCCACTCTGATTTGTTTGGGCCCTTTAAAGGAAGCGATAGGGGTTAGAAACTCACAGTATATCTGACTTAAGATTACATTCTCACACAAATCATTTTATCTAACAGGTCATTAGCTGAATTTCTCTGTACAGAAGCAAACACTCAAGAGCAAGTACACAGGGGTTCTTCATGCACTACAAAAAACAGTAGTCAGAAAGGCTGTTTATGAACATAAAAATGCAGTATATATTAATTCAAGTATATGAATTAAAGCCTATAGTCGCACTGTCACTAAGTATTTAACAATATTTTTAAAAAATTAATGTTAACTATATTCAGCTAGTAAAGTCTAACTGGGTAAGTGTAGTCTTTAAAATGTTAATGAGAGGAAAATCAATACTGACAGTCCTTGGTTAACAGGGTATTATCAGTGTTCTAGTTGATTATTTATATGCATATCATCCTGGAAAGTCAGCTCATACAAATTTTCAAATTCTAGGATCACTTAATATGTAATCCGTCCATAAGATTAAGGAATTACGTATCATCTCTATTAATTAAACATCACTGTATCAGAGGAACCAAAGCTCATACATTCTGATAGCACAAAAAAATAGGAGCTTGGATAAATATAAGGTCTTGTTACATCACTAAAACGTATGTATGAACTGTTTAAATATAGGTAATCTAATTTATTCCATTTATAATACTTTTAGTACAGAAAATTCAGATTTCCACAATCCCATTGACATTTTTAAGCCAAACGTCTAGAAATTCACAGTCCATCTGATTCTGCTTATATACACAGGGACTATACTTGGAAAGATGTATCATTCGTTATGGATAAAAAAGCAATGCCCCGGCTCAGGACCCTTTACCAGCCTCTTGGCTTTCCTGCATAGTGCCAACACTTTTAGCACCTTTCCAAACTATCGTTTCCCATAAAGAAAAGCCACCTGACGATGCTTAGCACGGTGGCGACACACCACGAGAGAGACACTTGCCATGAGAAAACGACGGCTCGGCAAGACAAAGGTGCTGCAAAGGGTGGAGCTGCTCAAGACAAAGCCAGGGGAAAGAGGAATGAAATACAAATATTAGAATCGGGGTAACGGGCTAGTTCTAATTTTCCCGAAAGAAACGCTCGAGTCTGAAGCACCCAGTGGCTGTGCCCCCTTTAGAGATTTGGGGAGAGGGAATTTCAGCGGGCCCCGTGACACCTCCCGGGCGGTAACGCGGAGCGAAAGGGCGACGGGCAGCGCCACGGGCCGGCCCGCCTGGCTCTGTACGGAGCTCGGCACGGCCCCAGCGACACCGCTCCGCCTGACTCGCGAGGGTCCCCGGGGAAGGATGGCGAGGGAGGGGGCCCGGCAGGCGATGGGCCCGCAGCCTGCCCTGGGAAACACAGGCGGGGGGGATGCGACGGGCGAGGCCCGGGTGGGGAGGGAAGCGCAGCGGGGGAGGAAGGAGGGAGGAGGGGGAGAGCATGGTCCGCCGTGTGGGAGCCTGCGGCGGGCAGGGAGGAACCCCCCGCGGCCGGCTTACCCAGCTGGCCAGGGAGCAGAGGCCCAGGACGCTGCCCATGGCGGCGGGCGGGCGGGCGGGCGGCGAGGCGGGCCGCGATCCAAGATGGAAGCCGCTGTTTACCGCTCCCAGCGCCGCTTCCGGCCGCGCCCACGGCTGTGGCGCGTCACTTCCTGCCGGGGGCAGCGCCGGGACCGCGACCCGGACGGGGCTCCCCGGGGGGCGCCTGGGGCGCTTCCAAGGCTAAGACGGGCAGCGGGCAGCATTCCTTTGTCAGGGGCATCCCGGCACTAAAAGCTTAAAGCTTGTTAGTGGTAAAAAATAGGGATGTAGTAAATGAAGAAGCTGTCAGTGGGACAGGTAGCATCCCTTAGTCACGGACATCCCTGAACTAGCAAACTTCAAGGATGCAGTAAATCAGGATGTTGGTCCATGTCTGTGTATACATCGCTAATTTGGAAAAACACTGGAGGTCCGTGTGTCCTGTAGCTGAACTCTGTGCATTGTAACACTGAAAATCACACCTGCAGATAAAAAAGACGTTGCCTAGGCCCAGCCCTTTCCCCTGAGCATGCTTAGAGGTTAGCTGGGGCCATGTAGCTCGCATGGAAATTTCTAACTAATCACAGTACAGCGGCTGTACTTGGAAAGTTACAAACTGTGAATTTCTGTGTATAAATAATGGCTTAGAAAGTCCCGAGGGGCATGTTTGATTTTGTGGAACACCAGTGAGCAACCAGGCTTGCACCACTCCGAAATAACTAATTGGTGCTTCTCTCCAGTGTGTAAGTATTGGCTTGCTGCACAGCAGGTAATAAATCCAATTTTCTGGACAACAGGCTGGCTGGTGTTTGCATCCCTGGTCACAGGCCTCCTGCATCCCCTGGGAAGGCAGGCGGCTGCCTGACTGTGGCTGCTGTGCCACCCTCGTGTTTTGCTTACACACACACATACACACACACCCCCACACACACACACACACCCCCACGCCATCCTCTGATGTGTTAGAAGGACACAAGATGCTTAAGAGTTGGCCTGTGCTTCATTGCCTCTGCACACGTTTCTAAGCTAGGGGGTGCCTGAAAGCATGGAAGGTGTTGCCCAGAGCAATGTGCCAGGCTCCCTGCAACAACTGCCAGCGCTTGCTGTGCTGTTTCCCAGCACCTCCCAAATTCAGCTAATGCGCTGGAGCAGGATGGCTGTACTCTTCCTTACCCGAACAATACTAACCAGAAGGCTTCAACCCATAAAAACCATGTAAAATTTTAACTACACCATATCATATTAGGGACCATGTTTCTTAGAAGTACCTATAGTGTTGAACCTGCAGGGCTTTCTGGTGATGCTATGTAGAAGATGAACACAGCCCCCCAAAAAGGAGAAAGTCCAAAAAAGAAAACAGGCTGAAAGGAAAAAATACTCCTCAAAAATCTTTAAAAAATAGTAAGACAATCAAGGAACAGAAAATGTACATTTTAATAATAGAGACATTATAATAATAAGGATACTGTCTCAGCTGAAAAATACAACCCTTTAATTTGTCAAATGTCTTACTATTCAAAAGTAGATACTCGAGTATCAACAGTATCAAGAAGATACATAAAGAAATAGAATTTTTAAAAAATACTTAGGAGTATGAGGCAGAACATTTCACATCATTTTACAAAGTCTCTAAAAGCATTAATGTTGCTGAAATGGAAGTACTTGAGAGTGGGAAATGGGATCAGCTGTTAGGGTGCATCAGCTCCTTGGCTAAATAGTCTACTGACCGTGGCCACCAGGGTCTCCTTAGTCTGTTGCCAGTAAGCCCCTCCTAGTCCTGCAGTAAGATATCAGTGGAGGTGCAGATGAGCTCTGATCTGAGCCCAAGGTCTGAGCCTGAGCCAGGTTTCCACACAAAACTCACTGTAACATAACAGGACCTTCCCCTGTGTTAGGCAGTGTAATGGAAATGGATTTGCAGCTGTAGCAAGGAGAAAAGACACACGGAGAGGAAGGCAGCAAGTGTTCCTCTCTTCTGCTTCCTGACACTGGGGTATGAGGCTCTGGTTGGCAATGAACTAATATTTGATCCTCCTGCAGCTCGTGTATTCTCAGAAGAGCAATGGGAGAACAGTGGATGGGGAAAAACTTTGGAGTCCCTTTGGTTTGGCCAGTAGGTCCACCACAGTAATTCTTAATGTTCACTTTTGTTTGTGCACTAATTTGAGCCAGTGAAGTGTGCTGTGTTCATTTTCTACATAACACCACCACAATAGCCAGAAGGTCCTGGAGGCTCAGCATCAGCTCACAGCTAACACTGTGGATTGCTTCATGTAATGAATTCATAATCTCCATTCCCTCTCCTTTGTGAAGCCTTTAATCTTCTCCAAAGATGAGTTTTCATTAGTTACTGATTTTTTTTCAACTTCAGTATTCCCACAATCTTCACAGTGTGCTTTTTCCTTAAAGAACTTCTGATAGCCAAGGCAGTCTATTTCTGTCAATACCAACCTGATCTCTTTTCTTTCCAAATATTAAATCACATCATTGTTCTCTGATGCAGTCATTATTTCTGCTGTCTTATTTGGAGCATCTACTGTGGAAAGATACTGAAGAATTACATACACTTCACAGCCCCAAGTCCTGCTCCTGCTTCATCACACATTTTTTCCCAAGAAATTGTAAAAGAGAAAAGATCTACTACAGGGATTTCTCTTCTGAAATTTTCTTCTATTTTCAACTTGTACAGCTTGCCTGACAGCCTAAAATCATATTGTGACATTTTAGTTGTGTAGAAACTAGCTGCTTCTCAACATTGTCAACATTGTCCATTGAATTTGGAGGTCTATTTTGGCTGGTATGGAAATGCTTAGGATTTTGCTTACTTTCAGCCATGATAGTCAATGGTTTCCACTGTACTGGAGTTTCTTTTAACTAGTTGCTGTCAGTCCATTCATCACTGGAAAAGGCTATTGCAGCATTGCTAAGTTTGAATCCTTTCTTGCATTGTGGTGCATCAGTTTTGCTTAGGTTGAAGGGGGTTGGAATGCATCATACTCAGATATCTGCCCCAGATGGCTTCCCCAGTGTGATACCCTGCTTCCCTGTGCCCGTTTTGAGTTTGTATGGATATGAGAATAAAAATTGTCCATTACTTGACTGGCTCTCTGAATTATTTTGTTTCTTTAGAAAGTAATAGGACAAAAATAGCAGAAATAACGCTTTTATAATTTTGTTTGCATTAGGGAGCTTCTTACTAAAACCTGTCTTTTTGACAGCTGTTTATTGGAAAATTATGATTATTCCAGACTAGAGACCACTTGTCACTTCCACCTGCATAAGCAACTTCCATCAGCTCCTTTAGTAAACACCAGATCTGCAGAGGGCCCAGAGCTGCATTTTGGGGGATCCCAAACACAGCTACACATACCTCTAGCAGAAAAGCCCTGGGAACTACTTTTTTTGCTGAGTTCATGACCCCAGATCACTGAGAGGAAGGGTGAGCTAGAGAGAACAAAATACAATAAACAGGCTTATTCTTTAGGCAAGGCTTTTCCAAATCCATAATTTTCTGTTACTCGGTCAACACACTGGTAAAGAGCATGAGAGGGAGAATCCTGAAAATTGTCCTGGATGGGAGTCTGCCTCACGCTGAGGGAGGCTGTGCTTCTTGCCATGAATTCCTGCCCTCAGTATTTAAGTTACCGTTCATTGCGCTTTTTTTGGCTATTTGTCACTTGAAGGAACAAGCAAGTAGGATGCTGGGAATACAATGTAAATACTACCCTGCCTGACAAACACAGAATAAACCCAGTGGCTCACAGGAAACACCAGCTATATATATAGTGACAATATGTGTAGCATGTGCACTGTAAACCCAGGAATTCTTCATATAGTTAGGCAGTGCCCATGTATGTGGCACTGCATAAGCAAAAGTTGAAAACATCTTGTGAACCATGTTGACCCTGATGTGTTTTCTGTTCCCTTCCAATTATGCAGAAGCTGTGAGCAGGTTTCTCTGGGATATAGGGCATTGCTGCGTGAAGCATTTGGCACTATGGTCCAGCAGCATCAGACCTTTCACCACAGATAGACCACCTCACATCTACAAATTTCAGAAAGATATAAAAGCACCTCCAGACCTTCCTAGACAAGATTAACAAGCACACACGCACACACACACACACACAAAGTGAACATGTAAGAGAATAAAAAGGCAAATAAAATCTGGCTGTAATTTGGCCTTGCTCATCTTAGTGTACAATGCCAAAATCATACCAAACATCAGCATAACATTTGGAGGAAGCAAAATGTTCAGCCTTGAAAACTGAAGGAGAAAACCGAGGGAGGCTTTTGTTCTTGCAACATGAACATGGAACTACAGCTGAAGATCCTCTCCCCCAGAGGGCAGTGCAACTTAAAGAATGGAGATATCTTCCTGGCAGTGTTAAATGGAAATTGGCAATTTGAAGATGTGGTTTTTATCTCAACAATGTTAACGGGAAAATAGTCTACAGGGGCGTATTTTCTGGAATGCATCAGTGCACACAGTACGACTCTACATTTCACTTACTTTAAGCCATATTTAAGTGAAATCTACAAAAAAAAACCCCACTTTTTTTTTTCCCCGCTTGATCCTCCAAATGAAAAGTAATGTTGAAATAAGGTCTGAGATAACAGATTATAAGATCCAGGTTTTGATCTTTATTGTGAAAGAAGTGGAACACAAAAGAATAAAATTATTTCTGATGGTCTGTGCAAAGACTTGTTATAGAGATATCAGAAACTAAATGGAATGCAGAGGCCATATTTTTCAAGGACTGACCTAGATATAAATCTAATACTGATTCACATAAATAGATAGGAGTATAACATAAATGTTTCTCTTTATCTCCTTCTTACAAGTTTGATATTGTTTTTTGTTCTAACAATGCTTTTGTAATTTTTTGTTCTAACAATGTTTATGTAGATCAAAATCAAATTATGCAATTGATTTAAATGGTAAAGCACTATCATGTATGTTTCTAAAATGATGTCTTTTTATCTTGAAAAATACATCACTGAGTAGAAATTGATTAACAACATACTTTTTTTTGTAAATATACATGGATTTAATCCTTCTTTAGAAAATAGTGAATGGTCTGAATTTGTTTTATCCCACTACTGCCATGAAGCAAAGAACAAAAAATCATCAGATTGTGCAAATTGCTGTCACTCCATTCATAGCAGGAGAAGATTAGATGCAGATTGGGTCAAGATTATTATTAAATTCCTATTAAGCCTTATCACAGTCATTGTGAGTGAGAGAGAAAAACTAATTCCTACCTCTGTTACTGTTATTGTGTGCCTAGAATAAATGCTCTCCAGGGGTAAATTAACAAGACAGTTTCACATCACTATATAATGCTCTATGTTCTTAATTGGAAAAGACAGAAATATTTGTAATAAAAAAAATCCCCTTCAATTTGTATAACATGGTATGGTTCAGTGTTTCTAAATAATTGGCTTTTTGGAGACTGCTGCTAGCATTGTACCAGCGTGTGATGGATGCCTTTAAAACCCAATACTGACAACTTTCAGTCTATTCTCATTTTGCCTAGTGGTCCAGCCATGAGCTTAGCGCTTATATCACTCATCCTGGGGATAAGTCTAAAGAAACGTGGAATTCATCAAGAAATTATTTATTCCCCTTATTTTTCATTGGCCAGCAAGATTTTAGAAGACCTGGGTCCACCTGTATTCTTCAAAATCATCCTGTTTTGTGTCTTGGAGGGCTCACTCAGGTGTCTGGGAGGACCTGAGGACACATCACTGGCATTGCACTAGGCAGCTTCCAGTTTCAACAGAGATCTCTTTGCTGTGGCTTTGCTGAAGACAGCTTTCAGCACACATTTGGAGAGAGGCTGGTCATGAGTGGTGTCCCCCCACACTCAGTGTTGGGGCCAGTCCTGTTTAATATTTTTATCAATGATCTGGATGAGCGAATTGAATGCTCCCTCAGTCAGTTTGCAGTTGGCACCAAGTTGGGTGGAGGAAGGAGGGCAGGAAGGCTCTGCAAAGGGATCTGGATAGGCTGGATCAATGGGCTGAGGCCAATTGTGTGAAGTTCAGCAAGGCAAAATGTCAGGTCCTGCACATGGATTGCAGCAACACCATGCAGTGCTACAGGCCTGGGGAAGAGTGGCTGGAAAGCTGCCCAGTGGAAAAGGACCTAGAGGTGCTGGTTGACAACCAGCTGGACATGAGCCAGCAGTACATCCAGGTGGCCAGGATCTGGAGCCACCAGATTATTATTAAAAAATAATAATTTTTTAATTATTAAAGTGGGGTTTTTTTAAATAACCCTTAAAATACATGCATACACAAAAAGCAGAACTGTTACTGAAAGTTTATGTATTTTGAGATAATATTTATTTTTTATTTATTTTTATATATCTGCAGGGATGTTATTGGAGCTACACTGATGCACATCAGTTGTTAATGGTCTGTATTATTAATGACCTTCCTTTCATTCTCAAAGGCAATGAAGATGTATTTTCCTCAGTTATGAGTTTCAGCTAAGCATAAAGTTTGCCAGTCAGAAGTGGCAATACAGAGGTTCTAACTTTATAAAAGGTAATAATGTGGAGGTAAAGCTGTGGGATTTTAGTATTTACTCCATAAAAATATCTACCTGTTGCAGGAACAAGAAATCAAGAACTTAGGGATCATTCTGCTGTTAAGACTGATAATTTGTGCACTATGACTAATTTTGAAGACATTAATAACATTGGTGAAATCAGATGCAGCTTACCAGCTATTTTAAACAAATTAAAATACGCAAATACTGAACCCCTAGCTGTTATTTAACTGGAGGCACCTGTGCAGCTTAGGCTCCTGGGAACACATGCTGCACAAACCTAATAGCATTCTTTCAAAAAGTTAGTGAACCTATGAATAAGGATGATTTGGCTTCTGCAGTGTACCTAGATTTCTAAAAAGCCTTAGACAAGGTCCTCACTACCAGCTTTCAAAGCAACTAATCACTCATGAAATGACAAAAGAGGCTCCCTTTTCGATTAATAGCTACTAGCAAGATCCATCAAGGGTTATTAAGCATAATTTTCCAGTTCCAATCTCTATTCAGAAAATCCTTACAATGGTAATTGCTGGACCGGGATGGCAAAGCTATCACCACCTGCTTGTCCTTCAGTTACACTCTTTCCTAAAGCATTTCTATTAGTCTGGTTTAGGGACATAATGCTGGGCAAAAGGACTTTTACCCTGACCTAGTGCAGCCTTCCTGATATTCTTAGCTGTGTCTTTTTATGCACTAAATAGTTAAAACTACTTACAGCTCTCTCTTCTTAATGATAAAAAGAATCTTCCTTATGTATCTTAATAATTTTATTTAAAAATAAAGCAATAATTTCTACGCATAATCATAAAAAGGTTGGGGTTGTAAAGGACCTTAAAGATCATCTAGTTTCAAACCCCCTGCAATAGACAGGGACACTTTTCACTAGATCAGGTTGCTCAAAGCCCCATCCAGCCTGGCCTTGAACACTTCCAGGGATGGGGCATTGACAGCTTCTCTAGGCAATCTGTTCCTGTGCTTCACTACCCTCACAGTAAAGAATTTCTTCCTAATATCTAATCTTAAACTGCCACCTTTTAGTTTAAAACTTTTGCTCCTTGTCCTGTCACTATCTGCCTGTATAACAAGTTCCTCTCTCTGCTCTTTATAAGGTCTTTTTAGGTATTGGAAGACCCCATTAGGTCTTCCTAGAGCCTTCTCTTTTCCAAGCAGAACAACTCCAGCTCCCTCAGTCTGTCTTCACAGGAGAGGTGCTCCAGCCCTCTGTTATATTGGTGGCCCTCCTCTGGACTCATTCCAACAGGCCATGTCTTTCTCATGTTGAGGATGCCAGACAGGTCTGTGTCTTTATCATGCTGAGGACCTCAGGGCTGGATGCAGTACTCCAGGTGGGGTCTCATGAGGGCAGAAGAGAGGGGCAGAATTACCTTCCTCAACCTGCTGGCCACGCTCCTTTTGATGCATCCCAGGATGCAGTTGACCTGGGCTGTGAGCGCACATTGCTGGGTCATGCCCAGCTTTTCATCCATAAGGACTCCTAAGTCTTTTTCTGCAGGGCTCCTCCCAATGACTTATTCTCCCAGCCAATACTCATACATGGGATTGCCCGACCCAGGTGTGGCACCTTGCATTTGCACTTGTTGAACATAATGAGGTTCTCGTGGGCCTACCTCCCAGCTTTGTCCAGGCATACCATCCTTCACATGTGTTAGCTGCATTGTTCAACTTTGTGTCATCTGAAAAGTTGCTGAGAGTACACTCAATCTCACTGTCCATGTCATGGATGAAGATCGTGAAGAGCACCAGTTCTAAGAAAGAGCCCTGAGGGACACCACTTATCACTGGCTCCACCTGGACATAGAGCCATTGATCACAACTCTCTAGCTGTGTCCATCCAATTCCTTATCCACTGAATAGTCCATCCATTAAACCCATGCCTCTCCAACTTGGAGATAAGAATGTTATGTAGGACTATATCCAAGACATTAGAGAAGTCTAGCTAGATGACATCTGTCAGTCTTCCCTTGTTAACCATTGCTGTCACTCCATCACAGAAGGCCACCTAGGTCAGGTATGATTTGCCCTTAGTAAATCTTCTTTTGTGGAATATATAAACAGCTAATAGCTTCTCTCATGTAATATGTCAAACTTTCCAAATTTGAGTCATTGTTGTCTTTTTTTTTTAATTGCTGCAGTACAATGTAGAAGGCAATGCCAAAATCTATCAGTCCTCTTGCTTTTGGAAGATTTTGGCGAAAGGAACATGGTACCTGCAGTTTGCTAAGTTGTAACAAGAGCCCTCCTCTGCAGGGTCCTGGGAGACTGGCAGGGACACAAGTTGGTCATAATCCTTCAACCCAAGAGCTGCATTTGTGCAGGGAAAGCAAAGCTGGAATTTGTACATGTGTGGCTCACACAGCCACAAGCGCTGGAGTACTGAACACAAGGAGAGTTTGAACTACACC
Source organism: Dendrocincla fuliginosa (assembly GCA_035047845.1). Taxonomy (NCBI): domain Eukaryota; kingdom Metazoa; phylum Chordata; class Aves; order Passeriformes; family Dendrocolaptidae; genus Dendrocincla; species Dendrocincla fuliginosa. The sequence continues at coordinate 63,632,365 of JAWWMO010000121.1, read as the reverse complement.
ATGAACTTTACATCTGTGTGAACTCATGTAAGAGAGCAACACTATTCAAGTCAGCATTTGTAAATGTAAGCATTCTCCCTCATTACTGCTTCTTTCCCAGCACAACCGTGTGTATGTTCGTGGTAGGTTCAAGTGTAGGAGCGAGCAGTCCTGGCCCTTAAACAAAGCTGTTAGGAGAAAAAGATTTATGTCTGTGTACTAAATGGGCAAATTGCTCTCTCAGTCTGTTAAGCTGTCGGTATGATATCTTGGCAAGTGAGAATAGTTTGCTGCTATTTTTTCGAGTGGAACAAATTGCCTGTGTGCAAATATAGCCTAAGAGTAAAACATGCCACAGATATACTGATCAGTGCATTCAAGGAAGTAAGTCAGTGTTTCTTTTCAGAATCCTTTGACTTCATATGGAACTAGTTTTTAATGAGTGAGAAAAAGAATCAATGTTTTCAGAGATGAATGCCTGAATTAATACGTAAATAATTTCTCTGCAGTCCTGTTAACTTCAGTGGAACTTGCTCATTCTCTGGATCTCCAGCTAGCAGACCACTCAGGCCAATCATGCCTAACTTGGGGTCCTTATTTGCAAAAAAAAAAACAAACAAACACACCAAAAAACCCTAGAGCCAATTTTTTTTTTAACTGCTGCTTCTTTGTGATGACAGACAAGTTATTTTGCAGAAACCAAAGTTAATACCATGAAATAAAAAAAAATTTAAAAAATCTACACTGGATAACAAAAGTATTCTTCCGCCATTTTTCTTGTCTGGCATGATCAGAGCAGTCACTTCGTAGAAATAATGGAAGAGCCATGGGCTAGAGGAAACATTCAGAAGCATTGGTATTTATGTGACTGCTTTGGAGTATGTTCAGCACTGATTTCCTCTCTATGCCTGTGAGATTTCACAAGCATAGCAAGGTTTTGTTTTGCACATCTGGTTCAGTGCAGTGCTTGTAGAGGTTTGTTATCATTAAAAAAACAGGAATCTCAGTAATTTTCTTTATTTAATAGAGACTTTCTATCAACAGAGTCTGAACTTATTTCAAAGTGTTTTAAGTGTGCTGAGGGACCAGAGCAGCACCCTTTTTGGTTCACAGGCAACAAAAGCACCGTAGATGTGTGGGTGGGACTGGCAAATAACTTGACCACTCTGTGAAGCCTGGATCTTGATGGTGTGTGCCACTCCCACTCACCTGATCAGCAAGTTCACAAGGATGATGGTGCCTCAGGTATTAAATCATGACCTATAACCAACCATCCTTGATGGTCAACCATTGACCTGCAAGACATTATCAAAAAATACATAAGTACCAGCAGGTATAAAAGGTATTTGAGGTATTTACTTGAATACAAATAAACATCATTTATAAACTGAGGTCTGCTGGAGACTATTCTGGTCAATCTACCTGGCTTTGCAGATACAACTTTGCAACAAGGAGGCCTTAGTTTGGGGGCACTAGCACTTCTCATTTCCATTTTTTTACTATTTTTTGTCTTTGGAGTCTCAGTTATATTTGTTTCTCTAACTAAGACAAATGATTCTTTTTCTTCTTGAAATCTCTATGACAAGGAGGGACAGTGGTCAAATATCATACAACAGTAATGGTGTTAGGAAATGATTGAGTAGTCTGTCGTGAATTCAATGTCCCCGGTAGGATCCATTTCATGTATATAAAAATTCTGATGTCTGAAAACAAGAGACGGGGTTATTTAACCATGCAAGAGTTTAGGAGGGGGTCTATCTAATGTATGAATATGTCAATACATATTATTCATTACTAATAGCTTCTTGTTTCCTTCATGATCCCAGGTAGTCATGATTGCAGGTAGTCTTACTGTAACCTAAGGCAGGAAAAGGAGTCACTGTAACTTTTGTTTCTCTACCAACACAAAGTTTGATACTTTTTCATACTTGTGCAACTGGATTTCTGCTGTTTTATCTCTCTTACATAAGTGAATTACAAACATAGATTTTATAGCTCATTGATGATCTATTATATAAGTACTGGTCTAGATCTGCTTTCTTAAGTTTTCCAGGCTTTCACAACATACTATTATGGCAAATTTTCTCAGTATGTTCTCTATATTTTATATAAATATTTTATGTGGATATCCTTTCAGATCCAGATTGAAAAGTATTTTTCTTATCTCGTCTCCTCACTTTCATGGCAGTTTAACTTTTATGCTAGAAAACATCTGTCTTCATTGACAACATGTGCCAGTGGCAATATGTGGCAACTGTAGAGAAATGGTGTTCATCTAAAGGAAATAGTACCTGACCTCCCTCCCTCTCTGGGCTGTCAGTGTTCTAGCAGCAGTCGGCAGCAGGATCAGGGCAGCTTCTGCCAGTTCCTCTTTGCACTCTTATGTCTTACCACAGCTTGGCCCAAGCATCCTTACTGTTTTCACATCTACCCTTACATGAATCTTTCAAATGCTGCACTAGATTAACTCCTATTTTGACTCTAGTGTTAAAGCCAAGACACTCATGACTATGTTGTACTATCTCCTAGTGGGGATTTGCACTACAGTCTTCAGCAGCCTCTCACCATTTCCAAAATGCCCCCAGACCAGCTTTGTTTCTGGGCAAAGTAATTTGGCAAAAGCTCCGCAGATTGCAAATAGAATTTTCCTATCTTCTTGTAGCAAACCTATTTCAGGTGGGCATGCAAGGTCTTGTAAAAAAGGCAATGAGATTTTCTGCCAGCTCTCAGCAGTGACTCAGAGCTCAAGGACAAAAATGTTCTTGTCTACCCACTTGAAATCCAGGTAAGAAGAGCCAGCTTCAAGCTACTCAACAATAGAGGCAGATTTCAATTTCAGTGCTCCAAGAAAAAGAATAAAATGTAATTTTTCTTCTTTCCGGAGTGGTAAAATCTGTGACAGCAATGTGTCAAGAGAGGCAGATGATGTAACAGGTCTGAAGGAGGTCAGGTGCAGTTTCCGGGCAATGTGGATGGTGAAAGACAAAGTTCCAAGTAGTACTGATGTCACTGTCACTGTCCAGTGTCTATCAGCCTGGGTCAATTAGAGGCCCAGCAGGATAAATGTTTCCTTTTGCTGAAGCTGGTGTTTATACAAGTGTTTACACGTATCTTTCCAAAGAAAAGTCCACAGATAGTCAAGTTTGGCAGGCTGGGCACCATTTTATAGATCCCTCTGGCATTCTCATGTTAAGACTCAATATGCCATTGGCAGAAAAAGTGGTTTCTTTAAAGCTGACTGCGGGAAAGGAAAAACGTCAGTCCCAGAAGTTTTCATGCCCTGGTAAATGAAAAGAAGGGAGCAAACTACAGATCCTTTGTACTCCTACACTGACACATCAGTGGCCATCTCACAGGGATTTTATGGAAGGAAGTCTAAGGGCAGAAACGCCTCCTCAACCTGAACTGTGTGATCGAGAAGGGAAAGAAAACCTAGATGAAATAAGAATATAATTAATATGAAGGTGAACATACATAATGAATAGGGAGTATATCTACAACAAAAATGTGTAATGGAACAACCCAGCCTAGGCTAGTGTCACCTAGTTTTTAATGTTTATGTTTTGTACCATATATTTTACTTTCATCTCCTGATATTTGTAGCATTACCTGGTTGTCCAGTTAATGCTTAAGAGAGGTTCATACACTATTAGACATCCCTAGAAGCTACTTAAAAACTTCCTGTGGAAGTTTTGTCTAGCCATCAGCATTTAGGGTTTTTTCTGAATAAGATGTTGTCATACTTTTGTTTTGGATGTGGGGCTGAACTTTAATAGTGCTAATTAAAACTAAAAAAATCATAATTGTTTTTCCTGCTGTGTTTCAGTGCTTCAATGAAAAACCTTTTTCCCTTTAGTTCTTTTCACTTTTTGATTTCTAATATTACTCTTTCATCATCAAGTTGAATTTTCCTAAATTAACTAAAAAAAACCCAAAAAACCCAAAAAAACCCGAACACCCCCACAAACCAAAATTTAAAACAAAAAATCCCATTTGAAACAGTTTTTGTAGTATTTTTCACATCTGTAGTGTACCAGAGGAAATTATCATTCTCTCTTTCATAAAACCAAACCAGAAAAAATGTAAGTCTGTATTTAGCCCTTTCCATGTAGCAAGAACCACTTTGTCTGTCTTCTAAGTGAAGACTTACTTATAATAGCAGCTCTATTAAATTTAGAAACAATTCAAGTGAGTAAACATTGCATAAATAAGCAGTATAGCAAATGAACCTTTCAGTGACCGCCCCGCACATGATTTGTTTTATTAATGCAGAAGACTAGCCATCTCTGCACATTGTGACCTGTCCCATGGTATGCCTAGAAATCTGAAGAGGAAATAATATTTTCTAGTGGACAATTAGAGGAAATGTGTCTTTCAGGGGTTATGAGAGTGAAAAAAACTCAGGCTGGGTGTCTCCTACATAGTGATGATTTGAAAGTTTTGCACTCTACAATAACCAAGCTCTTTACTTTTGCCAAATTGTTGCGGCAGGAAGGAGTTTTACAGTAAGTTTGAATTATGGAAAGACCATATGAACCATTTCTGTAGTCATCAAGCTTTTCCGTGAATCATTACAGCTGTTCTCACAATCATGGAAAGTCTGCAAACAGAGGCACTGCTCTGGCATCCTAATAACACATGAATAAATTGGAGATACATCCAACCTTCATTTGAATATCATTTTTTGTTGCAACTGTTGTTGTGGTTGGACATTTCACATTTTAAATACCATCAAGGGAGAAATATTTCAGTTCTGCTTTCTAAAAGTTCATCCTTCTCCCCAACTCTTCGCCAATGGTCTTTCTGTTAGATATATACTTGCTCAAAGTGCCTGCCACAAAATTGATCAAATCTCAGGTAGGTCCATCCTTAATCTCTTCCCCTATGGTCTCATTACCTGGTATAATGTTTTGGACTTCCAAATCCATAGTGATTATTCTCTGAAAGATTTTCTGATTTATTAATACTCCCATCTTACAAAAGCCTGGATAATCTTATACAAGATTATTTAGGAGGGCCAGCCTGTATCTTCAAATCCATTTTCTACACCCTAGTTATCTTCTCTTCCTGAACTTTCTAAGGAATATAACTTTTGCCTTCCTAGTATTTTCAGATAATTACAATTCTGGCTGAGACTAATAAAAACAAAGTTAAGAACTTTGATCTTCAAGCCTGCTTAAATTTGAGATTAATTTTTTGACTAGGTGAAGACTTTTTTAGGGGAAAAAGTCTTTTTGAAGCAGAGACCATTTAATGAGGAAGCAAGAATAAAACTGTAGGTGATCCGTCACACTGCCTGACAGCTGAAATAGAAAGATTAATTCTCCAGTAATGTTGGTGAGGCACTTTTGAGAAACTTCCTGAAATAAATTAATTCAGTGATTCACTGAAGGTTCCTGAATGGTGAATACACAGGAACAGTCTGTTTTGTAAAGCTAACTTGACCCGCTCCAAACAGCTGATTCATTCTGAGAGGTTCTTTCATGAAACATCTTCTCTTGGGGCTTTGTTCGGGTTTTTTTTAAAGAAAAAAGTCCTTTTGCCCCTCTTGAAAATTGATTTTTTTCTACTTTTCAGTATCCACGTGCTCTCTCCCTGGAGACTTTTCTCAGCCAGCCATGAAATGAGTACCTCCCAGAAAGACACAGTGGAAGTTTATTACTGTTTACATCATCCCTGACATAATGATCTCTACATCTGAAGCAGAAGCTCAGATTCAAGTGCACTCTATTCTTTGATTTCTTTTATTCCAAATTACTTGCATTTAGTGTCTTTGTTATTTGGAACTTTTTAGTACAGATTACTCAGATACTAAATTTAAATGACAACTCATGCCAGGATAATAGTCATGTGCTTAGATGCTTATTAGTTCTCTAATCACCTTGTGATGACACGCAGATAATTCTCCACAATGCTCTTTCTCTTGTCTTTGTCTCTCTACTGATTTGTGCTTCATTCATCATTAACGTGTCTCAGTGCTTCTTTTCTCTTCTAGCTTTTGCAGCCTGAGAGTCCTGTTTATGTCCTTTTATAAGCTCCAGCTCCTTTACGCAATGCTTACTGAAGAGTGCCCTCTGGTCAACAAAAGTCTGAGGAAGAACCTGGCTTTCTGGAGATGACCAAGGTAAGCTGGATATCTTAACATGGCATTTATGTATCAAATATATTATAAATTGTATGAGAAGACCTCACAGAGGTGTCACTGTAGCCTGTATACCCATAACATAAACAAATGATAGCACAGTCCACTGATTTGATGAGGAAAAAACCAGATGTGTTGTTTTGGAATTATTAGAGAGAATCAGGCACTGTAGCTCTTCAACCTTTACTTCTTACAACTGTCTTGATGGATGAGGCTAAACAAGCAGTCACTACTGGTGTCCTACAATGAGTTCTTTCATCTGGTATGCAAGAAGCTACTGCACACACAGAATCAAGGTATTTGATATATTTACAGTTCCGTACAGGAAGGGGTGCTAGGTGGTAAATCCACAAATTCACTGCTGGCAAAGTTAGTCTGGTGCCAGGAGCACTGGTTGACTGTGGCTGCTGTCAGGCTGCATATGCTGTGTCTTCTACTGTATCACATCTGTGATTCCTGTGCAGGCAGAAGGGATGTACCACCACAGTTTGAGCAGCACATGTGCTTGTGACAGACATGTGGCCAGGTTTGAGAGACAGACCAAACAACCTTGGAAGAGGGAAATATGGAAGGGGACAGGAGGAATGCTGTGAGCCTGTTGTCTCTTTTAGAGTGAGAAAACATATTTGCCTTTTTTTTATCTTTTTGTTTCTCAGTTTACTACCTTCTTAGCACTTTCCCCCACTAATTACAGCTTATTCTGGACATCTAACAAGATTGCTCCTGGTAGGACAATTTCTCAACATTTCCAGCTAGGACTGGTTGGCATCCTCTTCCCATATGATCTTTTTGTCTAACTGCTATGGTGTGCAGAAGATAGAGAGCTCAGAAAATGTGAATATATTCAGCCCAGAAATTCATATTAGTATGTGACATTCCTGCAGCAGGCAGTGCTAGCAGCTCTGCAAGGCTGAACTGACCTCAGTCATGAAGAACACCTTGCAGACAGCCATACAAGTAAATGTTTTCTACCTTCCTTGTACCTTTCTAATAGAATGAGGAAAAACTAATAAAAAGATAAATGCAAAAGGAAGTGGTGCATTGAATGTATATTTGGTCCAGAATCTGATACCCCACCGATCAGGGAACTGTGAATCTTCCAATGGAGCTAACTTGCCAGGTAATTTCTTTCAACAGATGGCTGGGGGTCATGGAGTAGACAAGATGAAATCATGCACACCAAGGAGTGTTAAGAAAGAAACTATTTCACAAAAGAAGAGCAATTTGCATTGTTTTTGTCACTGCTATAAAGCAAACAGACAGCAATTTTCCAGTGTCTGCATTGTAACTTTCCTGTGCCTCATGCTGCAAAACTCAATTATTAGGAGACAGGTAATGGCCTGGCAGCTTTGCACTGCTTCAGTTCCACTAGGAACTTTGAGCTGTTTGAGAAAAGGAATCAGTGTCTTCTTTTTAAATATTAATGCATAAACTGGACATCACCCCAGCAAAAGGCAATGTCTGAACACACTCCAGCTGGTAAGGCATAGCTCTGCAAAGTCAGCCCAGTTCTTGACCCACACAACTATGTACATGTTGACGGTTGCACTATACCAGAGCTTGAGAAGGGACCATGCTTTCATGATACCCCTCTGTCAATATTCATTAATGACTGTGGTCCACCCTATGCTCCATTTGCTGCTCCAGTATACAGCATGACCCCAGAACCAGCTGTACAGAACACCTGAGGAGATAACACACTGTTTCCTGGAGCTAAAATCGACCAGCTGTGAAGTAGGCAGAAGAACACCTTAATTCAATATTGTTGCTGGCGCATTTATTGCCCATATTTCTGTTGTATTGTAGTAATATGTGTTAGGCCAGTAGGATGTTCCATGAAGCTCTGGAAAAGCTCATGAACACCACCACTTTGGGTCTTCTAAGCCTGTGTGTGACACTGCTTCTCTTCAGAAGCCCAGGAAGTCCCATTTGAGACCCTGCCTTGCCTTTGTTTTCTTTTTGGAAGTGCACTTACAGCTCTGTTGCTTTGATGCATCACTTTGAAGAAAATGTTTGTCTATTTATTGACCTGAAAAGGAGATGTTTCCTCCCCAGCTGGGGGAAAGATAGAAATATAGCCTGGGGAACAACTGCAAACACATTGCAATTAATTCTCTGTATTTTTTGGATGTCATCTGTTTTTCCTTATTTCATATTTTCACCTCAGTTAGCTTAAGTTATGTGGATTAGGAAGTTTATTTCAGAGGTATTCCTTTACTTAGTGTGATGCTTTGTGAAAATGTCAGCTAAGCATTAATCATCATTTACCCTGTCAGTTTGGCTGTGTCTGACATACATTAAACTGTACCTCGGGATATATACATCTGGCGATGACACTCATTTGTTAATTGAATGTGACTTTTAATGAACTTTTCACCCAACAGGCTATCCCAGGGATTTATGAACAACTGTATTTGTTACAAGTGGGTTTTTTTGTAATTTTTGGTAGCAATGTGCTGAATTCATGGTGACTGTTGCAGCACGCAGAGTTGCATTAATTTGCAACTCTCGCCTATTAATCCCCACAGGTATGAGATTCACCAAAGTTATGTCTGCCTTTATAAATGCAGATTTCTAATGACAGGTGTTTTATAGCCACTCTCAAATGTATCACCTGAATATGGCCATGCATCACAGCAGCCATCACAGCGAGTAACCTGCTCAGTGGCAGTATCACCAGCCTGGCCCATCTTCCTTCTTCACTGTTCTTTGGAGAGAAGACTGCTGTTAATGGCACGGTGTATGTGCTGCTGGTGAGGCTGCATGTGTGCCTGTGTTCCCCGTGGCAGTGATATGGGAACAGCTTGCTTTCCATTAGAAAGCAGAAACAGGCTTCAAAGGGTAGCATATGCTTTTCATACAAAAGAAGTGAGGATGACCAAAATGGTAGGACACCAGTCCACTGTGTGTATATCTGAGATGCAAAAAAGCAGCTTTACAGTGGGAAAGAATCCTTTTTTTTATTCTTTTAGTTCTGTTTCTACTAGGGGTTTGTTTGTAACAACTAGTTCAAGAGATGCTTCTTTCTTTATCTCGATTTCTGATTGCCATTGTATATATTCCTTTGGAAGAACTGGAGATCAAACAGAGAACAGGATGAGGGAAGCTTTGGAAATTATCTATGTATGAAGAGACTTGGCAGAAACATTAATACATGCAAAAGAAAATTGAAAAAAAAAGGAAAGAAAGAAAATAATCTAAATGAAGGCAACTCACAATATGAATATGAAAAGCGAACTAATTTGGAAATGGAAATAAGCACACTTGGAATTAATGTAGACTCATTCTAGGCCTGGCATGATTCATACAGTGCCAACAGGCTGTACAATTTGCATCAGTATCTATGTTTCAATACAATTTTGTAACCAGGCTATTTAAATCCTCTAAGCCTTTTATGACTGTGTGTGGAAGCCTGGACATGAGGACAGACAGGAGGCAGGAACTGAATATCTGCAAAGCACATCTCACGTGCAACCTGTCAAGGCCAAGTCTAGGCTGAAAAAGCAGCATCTCTGTTCAAACCCTGTCTTTGTCATTCTGATATGAACACACATTTCATCTGCAGATCCTCTGGGTAGACATTTCTGCATCTAGGCAATGTAATCTCCTCCCTTCTCCTTAGAGTGCTTTAATTCAAAGCACATATATAACTGTCAGTTCTGTTTTAGGTCAAAGCAAGATGTGATGCTTGATGCTGTATCACAGATGACAGGAAGTCTGCATGTGGAAGTTTCCATGTATTTGGATGCACACATGTATTCAATCTCATGAATCAGAAGCTTGATTTGTTCTTCACAGTTGCTTTCAACTTCTGTGGAGTTTACTGTTTCCTCAAACTTATTTAGAGGCCAGTTGCTGGAGGCCAATGTGTTGGAGGCCCTGTCCTGCTTTTGGTCCACGTGAGGGTATGATGACAACAAGAAAAAGATGCTGCCACTTAAGAGTAATTGTGCTATGCAAACTAGGAAGGGCTCCATGCATTGCTCATAATGTCAGTATTTTAATAAAAATACTGGTAAACAATAAAAACAACTAGTATTCCTGCTGAAGACCTTTTCCAGCTAACATCTACCCCAAGAAGATTTCTGAATGTCTCTAGAGTCTGAGCTTTCCCCAAAAAATACCACAGATGTTAAAACTGCAAAGAGCTCAGACACAGATGATGCACTTGCTTTTCTATTTCTGTAATGTATTATAAGCCTTGTTGCTTTGGGTCATTTATTAGAGGCCTCATGTATAAAAAGAATTGGAAATTTTTGTGTGTAATTGCACCTGATAGATATTTCTCCCATAATTTGCACTTTTTTACCCATTTATGATGTTTGTTTCTACATTATTCTCTGATCATGTGAGCAAAGTGTCATTTAATAATGTGTGGCATAGAACAACTACTTATTTTTGTTTCAAACACTGAGGATTTAATTCAGTGAATCTTTTCTTGTTTTGTGAGACTGAAGTTGAATCTGGATCACTTTCTTTAATATCCTGTTTAAGTAGTTATTAATTCTTTTCATCTCAAGATAGTTGAGATTCTTTATAAAGGTATTCACAGATCTTTCCTGAAAGACCTTGACAGAAGCATTAATGGAATTTAGAAGTCTATATAAAGTGATCATTTACATATGAAGGAGCTTGATGAAGCATTCAGCAGATAGCAGGAGACATGGCTTCCTTCCACAAAAGGCATGTTGATGCTTCTTCACTAGAATCACACAATAGAATCATAGAATCATTTAGGTTGGAAAAGAGCCTTAAGATCATCGAGTCTAGCCATCAACCCAACCCTGCCAAGTCCACCACTAAATCAGGTCCCTGAGTGCCACATCTACACCTCTTTTAAATACCTGCAGGAATGGGAATTCAACCACTTCCCACTCCAATGCTGGACAACACTTTCGATGAAGAAATTTTTCCTAATATCCAATCTAAACCTCGCTGACACAGCTTGAGTCCATTTCCTCTTATGCTATTGCTTGTTACTTGGCAGAAAAGCCTGACCTCCACCTCACTACAACCTCCTTTCAGGTAGTTGTAGAAAGTGATAAGGTTCCCACTGAGGGACTTCTAAAAGGTCCCTTTTCTTTAAAGGTCCCTTTTAACTTTTTCTCCAGGTTAAACACCCCCAGCTCCCTCAGTTGGTCCTCGCCAGATTTGTGCTGCACACCCTTCACCAAGGGGCAAGTTCCACTGCCCTTCACTGGACACACTCCAGCACCTCAGTGTCTTTCTGGTAGTGAGGGGCCCAGAACTGAACTGAGGATTCAATGTGAGATCTCACCAGTACAGCGGGACAATCACTGCCTTAATCCTGCTGGCCATACTATTTCTGGTACAAGCCAGGATGGTATTAGTTCAGAGTTATTCATGTGCCAACTGATAGTGTTCTTTAGGTTATTTTTAAGTGGATTATCTCAAATACAAATACCCTCTGGAGCCCTTTTCAAGATTTTTTTACCTTCTATTTGGCTGAGTTCAAAAACTATTTGAATGGTAAATTTACACTTCAGTTAGTGGAAGAGATGTTCAATATCTGACCTTTTGAGGAACTTCCAGGTGCATAGGACTTAGGCAAGCTGATTTTATTACCCATTTTCCATATCTGAGCTTATTTTTTTCCTTTCCAACCATTCAATATGAGGTAACTCTGCAGACCTGATTTTTGTAAAGAAAGTAGATTAATATGAATGTCTCCAAGCACTTAGGTAGTGAACACTGGAACAAAGAGTTGCATTAGTACCTCTTTTATGTCCTTTTTTGTGATCCTCCTACTCCTTGATCATCCCTCAGCTCTGCAGACCTTCATAGTTCTTGTGGTCTAAAGTCTTATAAATAACTTTTATACTTGCCTGCAGCAAGTTGTTTTTCAAACTATTTGTTTGTATTTTTAAGCCTGATTTGGGCTTATGATTTCTGTAAGCTCTCTTCCACATCTTGAAAAATGCCTTTTACCTTCAGATAAGACCTCTGTCATTTATCTAAGAATTTTTGTTTTTAACGAGGAATAATCATTTATTCTGCACCTCTTAAGACAATACTTCTAAGGAGAGCAAAATGTCAGTTTGCTAAAGCCAGCTCTCTAGTAGAAAGGATAGAGTTCAGAAGCCTTTACTGGGGCAAGACTCTGCCTCCAGCTTAAAAGGCAGCTCAGTCTCTGATACATCCAGTACTGTGGCTGCTCAGATCCTATGAAAACCCAGCTCAGCAAAGGTCTATCCCCAGGGAAGGGCCATTGCAGCGAGTTTGCTACCTGGCCCATCCAGTGAGGTGGCCAACAGAGAAAGACGGTGGTCCTGCAGCTCTCCATAGCTCCCCACGTGTAGCCCCTGCACTCTCCTGGCTGTATTGCCAGTGCCTGCTGCAAATGGGGGCACTGCACAGAGAGCAAAATAATTGTAAAAGTCTGCATTTTGCTTTTGTTCATTCTCACCGTATTTATATCCTGTTTATCTTTAAAATTTTAGATGCCAAGTGGAACATGGAATATGGTCACAGGACTAGCAAGGATCTGGGCCACTGACTTAATTCCATGTTTGCTAGGCATAATCTTCATAGATTTCTCAACTGGAATTCAAAATCAGTCATCTACAATATTTTTCTCACTGGCTTGTTTCTTGTAATAGCAGTCAATTTCATTAGAAACTTCTTTGGGATTTAATCTTGTATTATTTTCTATCTGAAATTTTCAACAATATGTACAATATAATATAAAGAAAGAAAAGCTTGATATGAATATTATTAAAACACACTAGGATTTTTTCCTAATCCTCAGATATCTAAAAATATAGAAACTGCACAGAGCTACAACTTGAAAAGTTTCTCAGCAAATCTTACAAATATATAAAATCTCTTTTTCAAGTGGCATTGATTTTGCTACAAGGAAGGAAAAACTAAAATAAAGAAGTAGCCATTTATGATAAAGAAAGGGAACAGAAACACCGTTGTACCTCTAAGTGGGAAGCTCTGTATTTCTGTCAAAGTATGCACACAGCAGAAAATAAGTTGATCCCAGCTGCTTCAAAACAGCTTTCCAGTACAGAACATCACTAAGGTAACTAATTCGCTCCTTTGCAGAAAGGATTTTTCTCTCAGTGTTACAGTGGGAATGTGCACATCCCTGAAGAACTTGCTGCCATGTAGTAATCGTCTCACTTACAGGCATCAGAGTTCTTCCAGGCATTTGTCTTCAGTCAGTTCAGAGGAGGTGTCTGAAAGTCCTCCACTCCAAACCCCACACATGAAATCCCACCTGTACATGGCAGATGACAGCTGCATCAGGGAAGCTGACCAGCATCTCCTGCTACCTCCGAAGTCCTAACACTACCTCAGCCTGAAGGAATATGCAGGTTGCATATTCCCTCAGAAGACAGGCAGACAGGCTAGATAGCCAGGCCTTCACATATTATCAAACTAAGTCCAGGACTGTATCTTGGCACTATTATCTGTAATGGTGGTTGATATGGTGGTTGGGTGTATTCTCCTTACCTCACATGTCCTTACACAAACAAAGGTTTGTGATCACTGTAGGTGATCAGCACACTAAATTTCAGTTTCTGCTGGAAAAAATGAGCCACTGAATGTAAATCTATAGTAGTAATTCAAGCTTCATGTGAGAATAACTGCAGGTTAATCTTTTGAATAAACCTTTCTTATAACCCAGAAAATGAAACACACCTGCCAATTATATTTATCATTAAGCTAAAAATAGTAGTCATAAGGGTTTTGTTTTGTTTGTTTTTTTTTTTTAGAAATCAAACCATCTGCCCAAATAATAAAATAAATTACAAAAAGACTAATTATTAAAGGAGGTACAGTAAATTATATTCTAAGAAAAATATTTTAGAGGGAGTATTGGCAGACCTTGAAACTATAGCTCTTATACTTTAAGAGGACATTTGGGAACATCAACTAAAAATGCAAGATAATCAATCAATTCTAAGCCATCACCTGAGTTATTTGGTGTTTAAAGTTCCCACTGTAAAATGGATTACTGTAACAACATGGCTTAAATAGTGTTAAAAATAGATCCTAAGTATTCTAGGTCACGCCAGAAAAATGTAAGAAGTAAAACCAAGGGATTTTAGGTTCAGGAAAGGCAGCCTCATTTTCAAAACGAAATAAAATTATAATCCTCTGACTCTCTTTGTTATCATAAATAAATATGATAAAAAGCTTGACATAGTTTGTAAACACTGTAAAACCCAGGTAAGATACCCACGTTTAGCTGCATCTGTCCAGTTCTCACAATACAAATGTAGAGTATCTCAGAGTATAAATGGAAAAGCTCTGTGTAGATTCTGACTGGACCAAGGAAAATGGCTGGATAAAGGCTTGGATATATATAGGTTGGCTGTAGTGTGGTTTTCAAAACAGTTTAAAGTGATTTCAAAATAGTCTAGTCTTTTAGGTAAAATGAAAAACAAAAAAAAACCAACAACAGAACAAACTATGCTAAAAATAAATGTTTAAAACATCTAGATCTTTTAAAAAGTGTTAAAAGCCATTTTGGTATAACTTGGTCCTACACATGCAGCTTCAGGGAACATACCAGTGTCTCAATATGCCCAAAGATGCCAGATGTTAATTTTGTGTTTCCAAGTGAAACACATTTCCAGTGAAATGCAGTAATAAAGACAGACAACTTGCAGTATTCTTCACAGGGCACCATTTTAAGAGGAAAACGTCAAAGACTGCTGATTTTAGGCCAAGGTTGGATTTTTCCAAACTCCTGCATAATGGCATGTCCCAGAGGCCAGCACTTATGACAGGCGAGCGCAGCTGCACCACGGCCTCTCCCTGTGCGGTGTAGCAAAACTCGTAGCCAAAAAGGGTCACATATGGCTACATCCAGGTGCCAACTTTTTGTCAGACGCGAGCTGCTTGCGTCGGGCAGGAGCGGGAGGATGTCCTGTGTCATTTTGCTGCTGCACTTTGAGGGACTGCAGCCAAAAAAAAAAAAAAATAAAGAAAAAAAAAAAAAAAAAAAAAAAAAAGAGAGAACTGGGACTAAAGTGAGCAAGGCTCCAGGTAAGAGCTGTTGGTTTAGCCCGCTGGTATTGGGTGACCGGGCACGGATACCTGCTGTCCTCCCCGCGACCGGGACAGAAGCGGGACAGCTCTGTGCCCCTGTGAGTGCCATGGGGGACGCTCGGTAGGGACGTCCCCTCCGCGCTTGCTGAAGAGGAGGAGGGTCCCAGCCAGGACCCCTCTCCCGGCGGCAGAGGCAAGCCGAATCAGCCCACGCCCGGTATTTTGGGGATCGCTGCCCCACGCCCGCCCCTCCGTGCCGGGCAGCCCCCCGGGCTCGGCCCCCCCGCGGGACAGGACGGGACGGGCGCGCCGTGGGGGCGGGCACAGCATCCCCGCCGCCTGCCGGCACTCCGGGACCGCGGGCCGGCGGCGCCCGGTGAGTGCGGGCGGGGGGCGTCGGCATCATCAGCATCAGCGGGTCACGGCTGGGCCGGGCGGGGGACGTGGGGAGGTGTCCCCCTGCAGCCGGAGCGGCGCTGCGGGAAGGATCGGCCGCCCCACGGGAGCGGCGCTGCGGGCGGTGCGGGCGGCGGGGACCGGGAACAGGAGCGTTCCCGGCGGCGCGGAGTGCCCAGGTACCGTGCGCATCCCTCCCGGAGCCCAGCGCGGCGACCCCGGGAACCCCTTCGGGCGTGGAACGGGAGGGGGACAAGTTTAGAGTGGAGGGCGAGGAGTGGGGAAGCCGCTGGTGCTGGTGCTGCTGCTGAGGATGCTCCTGAGGACGTCCCACCGCGTCCCAGGCGTTCTGCATGTCCATGGGTAGGGCACGGGTAATCCGTGCCTCGCTGTCCTGGATGCTTCCGGACCGACCAGGTTTAATGTTTATTAACGCCAGGTATTAAACCTTTAGGGAAGCCGCTAATCGGTGTTATACGTAGGCTGCCTCTCATCGGGAAGGAAACTGAAATTACTTTTTCTCCGGCAGTAAAGCAATCAGAAGTGTGCCAGGTGCGACCTTTAACTACATCTCCGTTGTGAAACTATGTTTGTATGGTCAAATTAATCAGTAGTGACAGCATGAAGACTAGAGAGTAAAAATACCGGTCTTATTTACACAGTGGTACTGCTTAGGTATATGAAAATACATTTCTGAAACATAAGCATTGTAGATGAAGTTTATAATTTAAGTTGCACGGACAAGATAATGAACAATATGTGGGTAAAAAAGATGTTATTAGAAAATAAGTTAAAATACATAATTGTCTTTCAGCTTTCTGTGATTGCAAAGAGTGTCCTTATACTTAGATCACACACAGGGCAGGCATTTTTCTTTCTGATGGCCACAAAATGTTTGTAGTAAGAAAATTGTTTCTTAGTCCAGTTATAAATGATGCTTCTCAGCATTTGTAATTTGTGAAGTCTGAAGTGCAGGCAAGTGCTTTTAACAAAGGGAGAAGTAAAAGAGTATTCAAAATCCCTGAAGTTATAGACAAAATATTCTTGAAGCAGTAGATAAAATTATCTACACCACACTGTTTGTCTGGTTGGTACACATATATCCAATTCTTAAAGATTTGCATTTTGAAAAGTACTGAGACTTTGGTCATTCCAAGAAAATCCTGGCCACCTTTGGAGGCACTGTGCTTAGGATTGGTGAATGTGGAAATATATAGGGCATATTGACTTACCCAGCACAGCTTCATCACCTTTTGTAGGTAGAAAACCCCCCAGTTTTTAATAAAATATTTGATCAGAGCAGAGATCTTGAAAACAGCTGAAGGAAAGACCACTTTGTTTACCTTTTCTCATGGGGATGAGAATGGTTGTTGGGTTTTTTTGCTTCAATTGTTAATATTCTCTTTGAAATTTTGAACTTGAATGTTTGTGCTATTATGTTTTTGAAATATTACAGTGTGGTTGATAAGAATACTTATACACAAGTAAGATAAGGTAAACTTAACTAGAAATACCCAAAAAACTTCAAAATCAACCACTTTACTATTTGAGGAACATTTAGTTCTTTAAATTGGTTTTGAAATACACACTGCTGGAACAGAGACCAGTGTACTTCTTCTTTTTGTTTTTGTATTAGGCATGTCATGATAGTGACAAGCTTAAGCAAAACAGTATAACATACATCAGTATGCTATAAAAATATACATGAACTTCAAAATCATGACAAATTTAAAAAATATTAATGCTAATCATGAAATGCAGAGAGAGAGAAACTCAGCCCAGGTCATACTGTTAATCCATCTGGAAGTGCAAAAGTGTTCCCTTGTGTCAATTTTTTGCTAGTCCTGTACAGATAGTATTTTCTGTTACTATACTGATGGTTGTTTTAAATGAGTCTTTCAGAACATAACTGCTTCCTTCAATTTCTAAAACCTGGGGTGGAAAATCTGTGAGGAATCATTTGTGTAGTTTTCTCCATCAGCTCAAGATTGTATGTTCCCTGAACTCCTGCTGGGCTTTTTGCTGGACTTCATTAATTTCTCCTCTAGGTGAAGATGCCCCAGGACCACACTCAGTTCTCTGGGCATGGCTTCCTCTTGGCTGGCTTTGGGGGGAAGGTGAGGGAAATTGGTGTTCTCTCACCATATCTTGATGTCCGAAAACCCTCCATTCACTGCAATGTCTCCCTAGGGTGCTCCTTGTTCTCTCGAACACTTTCATGAGCAGTGAATAGTGCAGGATCTTGGATTGGTGGCTTGATTTGCTCCACTCTCTGGGATCCAGACTGGCCACTCAGACCCATAGGATCACCTCCAGCACTGAAAGGGGAGAATTAGAAAAGTAAATCCAAGTGATCTTGTCTGGTAGAAGTATTTAGACAGTCAAACATCTGTGTTAGAATGGATTAAGATTCTGGTGTTGGCGTTTTTACAAGGGGATCATCCAGATTTTCATTGCAGCCTCGGAGTATAGCTTAGCAGAAATCCTAGAAAGTCAGAAATGGTGATCTGCTTGTGAAAAGCTTCCAAATCTGGCTTTCCTCACGTGCAATGTGTCCTATACTTGACTTAATAATTCTGATTTTAGAAGTTTTTCATGTTTTTGGTTCGTGTTTGTTATTTCTTCCCTTCTGCCCTGACTATATTCATTTCAGCCTTGTTTTCTATGGAGAAGCTGAAATAATGCTGTCTGACTGATAGCTCCTCTCATTGCCTTGGTGTAATTTTTTTTCACCCTTGGGGATTAATTTCAACCAATATAAATAGAAGAGTATAGATTTCAAAGTGATGAAATCTTACGAACCTCAAGACTTCTGGTGTTGTGTGGGTGCTCCATAGGGTGCTGAGCTTTATAGCTTCTGCTGCTCAGGGCTTGGTGGTTATGTTTTTCAATTTCTTTGCTCCTTGGGAGTGCACAGTCTTGAAAGTTTTGATTGTCCCTTTTCTTCCCCATAGTCCCTTCAAAATGAACTCTAGTTGTCTGAGATGTTTCTGGTAATCAGTTAAATATACAAACACTGTTCTTCAACTTCATAAGCTGACATGTTGCATTCCTAGCCCATAATTTAATACTTCTTTATACAGGTTGATAGCCAATGGTGCAGTAATTTTCTTTTGTTATCTTGACTCAGTGCAAGTGCTTGATTACTGTGATCACAATAAAACCCCGTTTCTTCCACAATCAGTTTCTCTGAATTGCTTACAAGTTTTTGATTAGACTTTAATTTGCTTCCTACTGCCACTGCTGTTTCTTCTGCTTATGTCTGCATCCAAACGTCCTCTTCTGCTTTCTCTGCACAGCGGGATGCTGTAACACTCTCCCTGGGTCATGACAGGAGAAGGATAATGGAGGAGAAATATGAAAAGGTATTGTGAGTTTATCTAGCAAGACCTTTATAAATACTTGTTGCTTTTATTGACTTTTAAGTGGTGGTTATTGTTCTGATTATTTGTTCTGTTACATAACTAAAGTTAAGAACTATGTTTATGAGTAATTGCCCATTTTCTCTTTCCTTATCTTGCCAACATTTATATCATCACAATACTTGTCTGTCTTATCTTTCATAATCTCCTTCCAAAACTGCTGTGAGTGGGCCTTTTTTTGGGGGCTGGTGGGTTTGGTGGTTTTTCTTTTATCATTTTTTTTTTTTTAGAGAGCTTTAATAGTATATTAAGTTGATTTGCTGGGTTTTTTCATATAGTAGAAATCACATAAGGTGGCCTTGCTCTCTGGGCATGAATGTACGTATATCAATGAAATCAATTTATGAAAGTGCTCAGTGAATAATGTTGATTTTTAAAATACTCATCTGCATTCAAGTTGCACTAAGCTCTCCTCTACATCTTTTATAATCGTTTATATATTATTAAAGCCTTCATTCCCCACTAAGGACAGAGCACTGTGCTTGTATAGCAATTACATTTCACTTTATTCTCTTGGTTTCTCTTAGCAAGAGGAATACTGGGGTGCACAGTGATGTCTTTTTCTCTGTGAAAAGCACACATGCTCATGTAGCATCTTGCCCTTCCTCATCTTCTTGCACTTCAGTGGCACCAAACATCCTTCCCTGCTGCAAGGACCTGGCCTCCTGGCAGCCCCACACGGCTCTCCCTGTGTTCTGGGTAGCTGCCACCCTGTATCCTGGGCCTGGTGCCTCCCAGCTGGTGTAAGAAACAACTCCCACAGTGGTTTCTCACCCCCTACCCTTCACCAGCAGTTGCGTCGCTCCCAGAAACGTGGGATGGAACAGCATACGTAGGTGCCACCCAGTCTGTTTTGGTTCAAATACATCCAAGGAATCGGATTTTAAAACTCTGCCAGTGGAAGTGTTTAACTTGTGATGTGGTGAAAGATTGGGTAGGGCGTGCAAACCCCATGCCCTTGGCAGGTCAGAGAAGGGCAATGACATCCTGCAGAGATGGAGTGGCCTCTGCCCAGAGGCCAGCAGTGTGAGCTGGGCTGAGCAAGACATCAGCAGGGCTGAGAGCAGGACCCCTTCACATGGGTCCACTGTGGCTGAGGCAGCATGTCTAACTACAGCCTAAAAAACCACTGTCAGCGAAAGGAGGTGATGATTTTACCAGCTGGGTCAGGTTTGCACTGCACATAGGGAGACGTGTACCTTGAGCTGCCTTTGAGTGTGGATCTATGCCAGGTGCACCCAGGCTGAGGCATTTGGACTGGAGGTGTTCAGCTGGCTTCCCAGAGCACAGTAGGGGCTAAATATACACAGCTGAAGCTTTTCTTTCTGCATATGCTTGCTTTTGTATGTGGCACGCATCTTCCTGTACTGACTCCCAGAGTGGGAGCAGGTCTGTGCTAGGTTGTGCTGCAAGGTCGCAGCTCTTATTTAAAAACCTTCCAATTTCTGTGTCATTAGGAAGATCCAAGAGAAAAAATTGCAGATCAGGGAGCATGTCTTGTTTTTTTCTTTTTTACTTCTTCTTTTAATCTACAGATTAAGCAGTATTTTCTGCATACCTAATGATACCAAAGCTATCTTTACTGGTTTTCCCCATCCTATCCACATATTCCGTCCAACAGAGGAAGGTGAAGAGGGTTTGTAGTATGCAGTACTGTTCATGCCTGCAGATCTGAACACCTGCTGATGCAGACCGGAGGGAAAGATTTATACTGCTTTCCAGACCTCGTGGGCAAATGGGCAGTCTTTTATTTTAGCCTTTTTCAATTATCTTTGCAACTAGTTTACAAATTCTGTGGGAAACCCAGAAGTTTGTTTGTAGGTTCCTGAGTAAACTAGAACTGTGACTAGTAATGCTGCTTCAGAGTTGTTGAAATGCCCTTGGAAAGCGTGCAGCATACAATGCTTCTTGGGCAGTAGGTACAGCTTCCTCCTCTGCAGTGAAAACCCCTCCCTCATAGTCAGCATTGGATTGGATCAATATTCTGCAACTCTGTGTAAAGAGAAGCTAGTGGATCCATTCAAACAAGTATTACAGTGATCCTCACTGGAGTACACAAGCTGGTTTTAGAAGACAAATTCAGATGCCTTCACATCTCTGGCTTTGATCTTTCTCCCTGATGGAGCAGGTTGACTTCTTGAAGGGTAGTGTCGCTAGGATACTCTTCATTGTACTTGGAGTTAGTTAGGAGTTAAAACAGTTAGCAGTAGGGTTAGCAGTAGGTTAACAGTTAGCAGTAGGCTGCTGTGGTAGGCTGTAAAAGAAGAGGAAAAAAAGAGTAAAAGAAGAGGAAACA
Source organism: Dendrocincla fuliginosa (assembly GCA_035047845.1). Lineage (NCBI taxonomy): Eukaryota > Metazoa > Chordata > Aves > Passeriformes > Dendrocolaptidae > Dendrocincla > Dendrocincla fuliginosa. The sequence continues at coordinate 63,611,103 of JAWWMO010000121.1, read as the reverse complement.
ACATCTGCTTAGACAGATTCAGAAGTATTGGCAGCTGTTAAATATTTCTCACTAACTAAAGAAAATGCTCTGTGGTATCACTGAGCGATGCCCAATAGATTGTCATTGAGATAAGTCTGTGCCCTCTCTCTGCCTCATCAAAAATAGCTTTAATTCCTGGACAATACGTGGTATGCGTTGTTCATAAAAGATTTGTATCTACAAAGGTGGAGTTTCCAGTCCTTAATTAAGGGAGTTTTCATTAAATAGCATTGGTAAGATTTGTCTCTGAGTATTTTTGTGGAGACCTTTGTATGTCTCTTCTGTCTGTTTTGGATAAGGTTTGGTTGGATAGGAGGACTAAAGGAAGCCGAAGACAGGACATGACATCTAGAAATGCTGTCTGAATGGACAAGCAGTTCTGAAAATAGTATTTGAAATGTAACCAGAATTTCCCCTGTGGTACCAAGTACAAGGATATGGTTTTCCTAATACCTGAAGTATACATGTTTCTCAGGTTTTAGCCAGTTGTGAAGAGCATTGTTGGCTTTGGGAGATGACGCAACAATGTGTTAAGCAATCACATGGCAGTTTAACTTAAATTAAATCCATGATACAGTGGGAGTGCTGGTGTTTTTCTACTGTCTGTATGAATAACATTTTTGAGGATTGGCTTCGTAAGCTGTTCTGGAAAAAAAAAAAAAAAAAAAAGAAACCCACCCTGGAACTGAGGAGCAGGGCAGAGCTCTGCAATTCTGTTGCCACTTCTTCCAGAGCATGAATGCTCTTACAGAGACAACTTGTAATGGGAAGGCGAGACACCGGTTTAGCTGTAACACTGCCTGTAGCAGAGCCAGGCTCAGACACAGGCATGCCCTTCCACCCCTGACAGAGGAAGTCAGATGATGCTGTGGAGTTGGCCAGGGCTGTCAATGCCATTCAGCTTACCTATTTTCTTGTAAAATGGGATGCATGTTCCTCCAGGGAAGGCACCATTTTCTAGAGTATCAGAAGCATTATGGTAATGAAGTTGCCCTGTGAGGAGAGACAGAGGGACGGGCTGGCTCAGCCTGAGGGGAAGTGGCTCTGGTGGCACTGACAGCAGCCTCTGGTACAGTGAGGAGGTGGTCAAGAAGAGAGAGCCAGAGACACAAAGGCCATCAGCTGGACCAAGCCAGAGAGGTTCTGATGGTACACAAAGAGAAGGGGCCAGGGGAGCAGAGGTGTGGGCTGCCCCAGGGTGGCTGTGCCAGTCCATTCTTGGGGGTTCCAGCCCCAAGGGGGCACAGCCCTGATCAGCCCCATCTTACCTTGACGCTGAGCTGGTCCAGGAACATCCTGAGCTCCCATCCAGCCTGGGCTATCCTGTGATCCTATAATTCCAAGTTCAAAGCTGAGCCTCTGAAAAGTTACTGTGAAGTCCTTGTTAACCATCTATGCAGGAAAAATATAACAGGGAAGAGGAACCTTATTTACCAGACCGAAAGAAGGTCAATGACAGTACCTTTAGTAAGAAATAACAAATAGATGCTAACAACAGCATAGCAGTTTGCAGTCCCTGCCTTAAAATAGCTTGCTAATGTAGTCTGCCATAGATATGGTTAAATTGAATGTTGTAAAACAATTTCTAACTGTGCTGCACGTGATCTGTTTCAGCCTTCAAGTCTAATTCAGTCTGCTGCTGCTTTTGTTCACTTAAGAAAAGCTTTCTCCAAGGCACAATAGAGTACAATAAAAATGCAGGGATTTCTGTCAACATGTTTTGCTAAAGCCTTAACATGATAGTTATGTTCTGTGCTCAAAAATGAAACACTGAGCCAACTGCTTTCTTGGAAATACACATCATGTGTGGTGCTGTGATTTTGATGTTTGAAAGAAAGGTCCCTAAATAGGGATGAGGTTCTTCCAATGTGTATTACTTGTTTTCCTTCTTGGGAAGGTCAGGTATTAGAAATTCAATACTACCCTTCTGATATTTTCTCAAAATGTCTTCTCAGAAGAGCTGGAGTGCAGTGAAACCTCTTGATAACAAAGTCTCCAGAGAAGACAGCCACTCACTAATATGTTATTAAGACTGTGTGTTCCTTCCATTTGATGAAAAAAATAGTAAAAAAAAAAGGAAATAAAAGCAATTGCTTTTACAATAGCCTCATTTAAACAAACATCAAGCAAAAGGTTCCTCTCCATGTTGTCAAAGCTGTTTCATAAGCAGTGATTGAACATGTGTTCCCTGAGTAACATAAAAGAGTTCACATTAAGAAACCAGTGGTGCTTTCAACCACTTCCTCGCTCTTCCCCATCATTATTCAGAAACTGTCACTAAAAGTGCTTGCTGTTTACCTCAGAGAGCTTAAAAAAGCTTAAGAAGATGAGTGTGGGAGGGTTGGAAGAATATTTGTTTTCTTTCCCCTTGAACTTGCATTTGTTTGCTGGAAAAGCTAGAATTGTAGAAGGAATTGAATTGAATAAAAATAAGTCTCAGCCAATTCCTAATGGAAACAACCTATTATTGGTGTGGTTGGAAGCTCTCCACTTGAACATGGAATGTATATAGCATGTTGCCTTTAGGAAAAAGGCACACTGAAAAGGCAGTGCCAGCTTTTTCTGTTCTGAATTGGTAGTTTTATTACTTGCAGTTTGAAGAGAGCGTACGTGCTGTCCACACAGTTCCTTTTATTAATGAGTAACTCACTTTTATGTGCCTTCTCTCCTTCCAGATTCTCATTACTTACAGGTAGCTGGAAGAAACACTTCAAAGTGAGACAGAATAAATGGGATGGTGTGTTTCTCAAAAAAATTTCCCAAGAGATTCAGTGTGTTGCTTCTGTTCTAGCAAGTTTTGAAACTAAAAGAAATAAATATTGTCATGATACTAATTCATTTACCCTGTACTGGATATTAAAATAATTCCAAATGGAAACCTACTTGCTGTAATCACATTTAAGGAGAGACGGATTCTTGTTTTGAGTCAACTAAATGATTCATGCACCTTACCATGGAAATTGAATGTTGTTACAGAAACTTAGCTGTCTCCAGGGGATGTAATAAGACATTCAACTGTATCTTCACTGTATTAATTGACTGGTTAACAATCCGGCCTTTGTAGAGGGTTAAATTTTGTCACGTAAAGGGAAAACAAAATTTGGTGACCTCTTTAGAAAGAAGTAGCAGTTGGTGGTCTACAGAGCATAGGAGAAAGCTGAACAAATTTATCCAGCTGATCTGTTTTGCACATCATCATGGTGTGATGCCTGTCTGATGATTCTGACAACAAAAAAAGTCAATTAAAACTTCACATCTTAATGATCTTAAAATTTGTTTGTTCTTTAGATATCTGCAAAACCTAGAAACTGAAGTTCTATTGCTTACAATTAAATAATAATTTATACTCTGGAAAAACTGAAAGATGAGATTCAGAGATGCACCTTCTTTTAAAAGGAAACTTTTTAATTACACTTATTTTCTTGATTAGCCCTTACTATAAATATGTCAACTGTGCAATTTTTCTAGGCATATATTTTGAAAGGAAATGATAATTTATATATTTTTTTTAATCTGTATCTTGGCTTATTTCTGTTCCTTTTCAGAATTTAGGAAAAACTGTAAGATTAGAGGTGAGTCAAAGCAAATTAAAAAAAGGTCAATTTAAATTTGAATGGCTCAGCACCTCGCCGCCAAGACACTCCTCTCTCCTCCCAGTGCTGCTCCATTTGATTAAAGCCACTAAAAAGCTGGGATTTCTGGCCCAGACCTTTCTGTATGGCTACCTTTCAGGGTAAGATTGAATGCATTTGTTACTGCACTATTCCTGGTTGAGAACTGGAGAACAGAGATAACAGCCGGCAGTGCCATCTCTGGAGCAAAGGATGTCTCCCGTGATCCTGGTTTCCTTGTTAAGACTTTCCAACATCAGTATTTCATATAGGAAGAGAAGCAAGGCTGACAGCCTGAGCTGCCATCTGAGGGGAATCACATTTGATGTATAGGTGGCAGTGGATCCGATGGTTGTGTCTGTGACAAGCGAGGCGGTCCAGTGTTCAGGCTTAGAAAATCAGGAGCCCATCAAAGGTGAGACAAAATTACCATTTGAAATCAAGCTTTTCTCAAATGGGGATATTTGTTCAGATGTCTTACCAGGAGCTGGCAGAGAGATCTGGCTCCACTCCTCCTGTGCAGGTCTGAACTGCTCCAGCAAGACAGCAGGCCAGTCTATATATACAGCCTAACAAAATAGGGGCAGGATAAGACCTAATTTTGGTTTTCTAGTGTCTGTGTTGACTTTTCTGATATTTTGGGGCAAAGGCCTTGACAGCAGAATACAGAGAGACATGCACTTTTGATGAAGAGCATATCTTTCTAAGGCTTGGTCTCCTAAGAGAAAGTGCAGCATTCAAATGCATGAGGATAGATGGCTCACCACTAAATGGGATGTGATGAGGGGGAAGATCTCAGCCTCAGGCAGCATGGAAGCTAAAAACAGCTCAGTGGTGTTGGGAGCTGCGTTTGCACAGTGCCAGCACAGCCAGTACTGAACTTGGGAGTGGCTGGAGATGTTCTGGGAATGTTCAGTCAGAGGAGTGAATCCTCATCAGGAAAAAGACCCTGAAGCTAAGGAAGGAATATTGTGGCATGTTCATGTCTGGGATTAGTATGGGAGTTTCAAAAATTGTTAAGAAAATAATCATATGGACTGTATAAAAGGCACATAGGCTTATTTTGGGTGAGGAACACAGCAGACTGTTCTCCTTCTTGCATCTCTTTATAAAGTGTCTTAGCACATTTTTCTGTAGATTTGTGTCCCTGAATTTAGGAAGGGAGGATGAGGAGGAAAGAAAGCTGAGAAGAGAGCTGTAATATGACAGGACTTAGCACCAGTTTGTTTGCAAATGGAAGATGAAGAGTAGCTGCAGTGATGTGTTATATTGTTAATTATGCTTCATTGGAAAAGCTGCCACTCAGGAGAAAAAGGCATTTCCACCAACAGCTTTGGAGTTGTAGGTCCTATGGGAAATGCTACTCTGTACAAAGGTGGTGCTCAGCATTTGTTGGTGAACTCTGACATCTGAAATGATACTTCTCTAATTAAAAAAGTTAACTGTGCTAAACATTTATCAAACACTTATTGCAAGTCTAATTTGAATGTTTAAACTGTGAACAAAACACCAATAAAAACTCGCCACTAATTCTGTGGCATCTGCTTTCTGGAGGAAATTGTGCCTTCTTTTTCTAAATTAGAGGACCAAAAATAACAGTTAATTATTTTTTTTCTGAGGTCATGCTGCACTTGGTAATAAATCACTGGAAAATAGCTCATTAACTATGTATGTACTTCTTGTTTGGGTTGCTGAATTTGCAGGATGTTCTCTTGAATGCCTTGGGAAGGGCAGCTGCCAGTGGGAGGGGGCAGAGCTGAGGTGACAAGAGCCATGGGGCAGCTTGGGGAACACGGTCTGTGGAATGTGGAAAGGGCTCGAGGTCCCCGCTGTTTGGCCTTGCAAAGCACCAAGGCTTTGACAATGGGCATCAGTGGTACTGGGCAGTGGAGTGAGAAAAAAGGTCAGGATGGTTTTGTTTTGTAACCAAAATGGGCAGGTTGCTTATTGAGAACTGGCTGACTTTGATGACAGCAATTGTACCCAGGTGTCATCTCATGTTTCGAGAGCTGTGGCAGGGTGTTCGGATGTAGGTTATTTTTCTTCTTGAAGATACAGGACACTTTGAATACCGTTTTAAAAATTGGATAGTCCCCCTCCCCATTAAAAAATGAATGGATGCTGTAAAAATACTATGGTTAGAACATTTCCTTCGGTCATAAATTTCCCATAGAAAGACTTCTCTGTCTTCAGCAATTTAACACTGGGGCTGGTACTGATGCTTGGGTTTAATAGGGTTTATTAAAGTATCTTCACTGCTCAGAAGAATAAAATTCTGGTAGTTTAGCACTATTTTGTACTACATATGTAGCACTGTTTAGATTGTAAAGACTATCTTATTTTTGTCTCCACAATTCAGCAAGAGCTTTAATGTTATGGTGTATACAAGTGGATCTGTATAACCAGAAAAGATATCAGTAATCAAACATAAATATCTGTAGGAAAGGTCATCTTAGTTATTGGATGCATATGCCCTTTTCCCATCCACTGTCTTGGTGTTTTAATAGCTTTGTGGTGGCACAGATTTGTTACTAATCCTTGCTTTGAATCAGCAGTGCCTACTGAGATAATGCAGGAATTGTACAGAGCTTTAGAGTGATGGATGGTTCAGATTAAAAAAAAAAACAGCCAAGAAACAAAACCCCAAACACATCAAAACAGCTTTTCTATTACACCACCAAACTGATCACTTCTAATTCAGAAAATCATTTAAACCATTCTTGTTTCACAACTTGATTGTCAAAAAGCATTTTTACCATGTAACCCCGATCTTTGTCTGGGGTTTTTTTTTCCCTCTGGGACCAAGTAGTGAGGGTGGCTATCCAATTAATCCAGAATGAGCTTCAACAAAGCCCAGATGTTGTTCAGCATCATAGTACCTCCCAGAAATATAGCAATTACGTCCCTCTTCACATCCAAGAGTGTGGGACATGGGGAAGGGGAGAGTAAGATCTGCACCTGTTTTTCTGCTGTTTATTGTATTACATCTATTGAGCATTCACATCATTTGCTTTGGGCTCACACCTCCCGCTTGGCTTGGTGGTTTCATGGCCATTTGTGGCCCCAATTCCTGCACAAATCTTCAGCCTTTTTTCCATCCTGATGATGAGCCATACCTGGCTGTCAGAGTTGATTCTTGCCAGGGTCTGGGTTGTGGCATCCAAAAGATCCCTCCACCTTGTGGTTTGGTGACATGGATGGTTATGGAGTATCCTGCATTGGAAGTGTTTCTCTGTGGCTGAAGGCCACCCTTCAGATTGGGATCTGTGAGGTAGGGGTGGGTTTTCTTGTCCTTGCTAAAATGGGATAACACTACCTTCTGAGTTGTGAGATGAAGCCTTGAAAGCACAGAATAGACAACTGTGTCACCAGGGAAGCTTCTAGTAAGACTGAGGAGTTTATGTCCTCTAGTGAGGCAAATGAGTGACATACCCTGGATTCAGTTTTGCCTAGCGAGTGATAATAAAAATTCATTGTTTGTGAAAAGTTTATGATCCCAGAAACATTTATTGACCTGTATGTAAAACATACTGCACAAGGCAAGTGTTCTGCCATCACATAGACTGGGCACTGTTTTTTCACTGAATTTGTTTTTCTCTACAGCCATTGATCTACTCCAGGTCCATTCAGCTATTTCAGCTCACTTTGTAAGCAGACTGAAACCACACTTTACTACATGCAGCTTTCCTGGATATGTAGGTTCAGCATATTTTCTTGCTGCATGAAATCTTAGAAAGGCTATTAGTATATCCTGACTTTGATTTTTCTTTTTATAGTTGTTCACAGTTTCAGATAAAATTGCCACTTTAAAGGACTTAGTGTGAGCTTGCAGCTCATTCTCCTTTGTCTAGGTTATTTTGTCTGCATCAGTTTTTGATATCTGGTACCCCTTTTTCTGTAGCTGAAAGATTGAAATTCCGGGAGAGTAGTTTTTTTGTAGATGTGGCTCCTTTTTCCTTCATGTAGGTATGATTTTCATATATATATATATGTATGTATGTATATATGTATCTTGAGTATTTTGGCAGTCAGCTCCCAGATGTCTTCAAAACACACATCTTTGAAAAATCAAGTATTAGCTCATGAAACTCAGTGACCATGAAAACTGAGAAGACCATGTAGGACCGGCTGACTGATGCATTCTAAGAACATGTGATAGGAAGAGCATTAGGCACAAATCCCTAACTGATGCTATTTGGAGCAGGGTAGCTTTTATGTTTTTTAACAGACATGACAGATCTGCTAAACACCTGCTCTCTCCTCTCCTTCATGCTGCCCTGAGGATTCTTTGGAGAAGCAAAAAATTACTGAGGACAAATAGAAAAAACTCAGTATTGTATGAGAAGTTGGCTGTAGAGCTTGAACACCCTTCAGTGGGAATGGGCATGCTTGGATTGCTATACATGAATATTTTTATGATGTTGAATAAAACTCTGAAAGGAACTTGGCTGAATACAGGGAATCTTGAGCCCTATACCATGTGTCTCTTCATTTTTGTGAGATGCATCCAGCATATTTCTATTTCAATTGGGGTTTTATACATTTGTTGGGAAGCAGTGCATCCTTAGGAGACCTTAGCAGCTCTTTCCAGAACAGTTTCCTGCCTCAGGAGGTACTTTTAGCAAGCATAGACCCACAACTCATCAAGACTTGAGGAATGGACCACCCAGGACTTGGAAGAGTCTTGTGTTGGTGCCTCTCTGCCCTGTGGAAGTTAGGGGTAAATGAGAGTGAATTTGGCTTTTGATATATATCAGAGTATTTGTTACAAATCCTGCGTGGCTGCATTAGCCTCACAGATGCATTTCTGCAACACAGTGGTACACTGGCTCTGCTTTTTTTGGGGAGATGTCCTCCATACCAAGGGCAATAAAAAATCTATAGATCTGCCTGCTTGTCACTATAAAGCCGCGTGGTTGATTGATGTGTGGCCTGACCGTATCCTTGTGTAGAGCACTGACTTGTGAACTGTGGTCAGAAAAAATGTAAGTGCATTTTGTCCTTCTTTTCAATATAGGTAAAGGAAAGATGTAATATCTGGAATGAACGGGAGAATGCTGTTCTTGTGCATACCTGAGAGAGAGATGGACCAAGAATAATACCTGATGAATTAGCATCAGAATTATGTTCACTCGCAGGTTGCTGCAAGCTGCACAAGTAGTATCCCACAATTTCAATGGTATGCATAGCAGAGAGAAGAGCAAGACCACCACCAGATTTCCTGAGGTGTGGCGTCACAGCACACTGAGTCCAGAGGTCACCTTCAGTTCTCATCAGTGTGATACTCAGTGTGCCAAGGCTTCCTTCCGTTGTTTTATTTCAGGTTTGATTTCAGTGATACCAGACACAGACTAACACGTGGTCAGTCACAGCCTATTAGGTCAAAAGAAATGTTAGCAAATGCAGTTAATAGAAGCCTGCGTGATGGATAACCTTGTGCTAACAGACGTGAGGCTTCTTTTGCAGGACAGTTTGTGTGGGGGCAAGGGAAGAGGAGGACCAATGATAATATGACATGTAATTAGGGAGGGGAAAACAAATGATGGATTCAGCAGTGAATTTGAACATAAGGCAGTAGTCTTCTAAGATGCTTCTCTTTAGGCTAATCATCAAAGCTTCAGGCTTATCATCATTCTGCCCTTAATATCAGTTATGCATTTTCTTGTTATTATTTGCTACACGCAGATATAAATACTGTGTTTTCATGATGTGTAAAATTGCATTCCTCTACTGATAGCAGCAAGGAGTCTTGCAAAGCACTTGTAAAAACCCTGTTTGGTGAAGGAACCTATAATGGAGTATGCAGACATTAGGGCTGGGGTTTAATGACTCCTGCTTTCCCTCTCCTGCTCTTTGCAGAGATGCTGTTGTTCCAGGGAGTGCTAAAATGTGCAGTCCTAACCCTCAGGGAATCCTTTGGGCTGCAGCTTTGTCTGGCCTGCACAGTGCAAGAACAAAGACTGAAAAAAGCCCTTTTCTCCTTTTACTGTCCCTCTGTATGTCTTTAGGGATCAGATGTGATTCATTGTCTTCCCTGGGAGCGCTTTCCCCTCACCTCCAAATGCCATTCAGCCTTTGGAGAGCTCTGGTGTGAGAGCAGATTGCTTTAGCTGGATATTGGCAAGTGACTACAACCTGCAGCTGGAGTCTGTCTGGGCTTTTGACCCCTTTTCCTTCTCATCATAGGTTTTAAAGAGGGATTTAGTTTTGGAACTGCTGACTTCAGGTCTCACATCTATGCTGATGGCTTTATTTATGGCAGTGACAGAACATAAATTGTCATCTCCTGACTGCCCAATGTCACAGATGTCTCAGTAGACAGAACAACAGGTGTTGATTCTTTGGGGCATTTGACTTTTAAATTTCCTCATCATCACCTTTCTTCAAAAAGGATTGTTTGGGGAGTTAGTTGCTTCTGTTGTCCTTTCAGAAGGGCACGCTGCAGGGCTGCCTCTGCAGCTGCCAGCAAAGGGTTGCTGGGCTTCAGGAGTGATCAGTATGGGAAAACCTAAGTGTTCATTTCTTTGTGCATTGTGAAACTTGCCGTTTTACCATTCAAGCAGTTTAGCACAAGTGAAGGGGTAACAGTTTCAATAGAAGGACAAAATTGATAGTTTTTTTCTGACTGAGCTCTTTCAATCTTTAGAGTGCTCTTTCATTGTCTAGTTCTTCTTTGAAATAAAAAAAAAAACTAAACTGAATGAGCAGTTAATTAGATCTTTCCCATTTTCATCAGAAAGCTGATCTCTCATTAGCACAAAATACCCTTGTAATTTTCCACTTTCAGCTTCTGCTTTCTACCTCTCCAAAAGCAGCAGAGACTTGTGACTTCTCCTTGCTATAGGAGGGACTAGTCCTGCCCCTCTGCAGCACATTGCTGTGAGCCTTGTTGAAGGTGATCTCTCACACCAACTTCTGGAGGTTGAAATCAAAACGGAAAATAGTTTTTTGTAGTCTTTGTTAGAAACTTGATGTTCTACCTTGTCACAGAAAGGAATGGGTTTTCATAAGTCAGTGTTGACTAAATGACTTGGACTGCTCTTTGGTAAGGAAAGGGAGAACTGACATAACGAGGATTTCATTTGGGGGGAGTTTATTTTCATATTTTCCTCTAGAGCAGCTGAGAACAGTTGAGCTGGTTCTTATCAAATGGCTCTCTAGTGTACAGTGTCTTATTGCTGAGAGAGGTTAAAAATAAGGAAAAACACTATGAACACATGAAGGTACATGTGTTTTTGTATATTTTGTATATTTTCCATGTGTCCAGTGCTCATCAGCTCACTGTTTGCTGGAGCCAGGCACAGTATTTTTGTGTTTAAGAGCTATTAATAGATTATTCCTTTCTTCAGTTTTTTTATGACCTTCTCAACATCAATTACCTCCTTGACCTTTCAATCATTTATGTAGGTTGAACATGGTTTTCAAATCGAGGCTCAATTTGCCACAGACATCCAGAAGTTGCTCCCTGAAGCCACGTGCATGACATCAAGCAAGTTCTGTCTTGGAAACAATCGAAATTTGTTGCCTGTTAATTCTGTGGGCATTTGAAATGCTAAGATCATGTGTAATGGAATGCAAACCATGAATCTGTGGAGGTGTGTGAATTTGCAGTGTGTAGGTTTCTAACAGAGGTCTTGGCAAGGGACTGGACATCCAGAATGACAGCCTCAATCTTCTCGAAGCCAAGCCTCTCTGCTGCCATATTTAACCTCTTTTTTGGATGTAACTGCTACCTGCTCATCAACCTCTGCCACCTGGTATGATTTGCTCCTTGTCCCCTACCTCAGCTGTAGCCATTGCTTTCTTGTCCACTTTAGGTATATAGGGTTGTTGCCATTGCCTTGCTATGGCAATGCAATATGCTGCTAAGGCTAAGCAGCGTGAAAGGGAAAAGCATTGCTCTTGTGCCTCTCAGGACACCCAGAAACACAGAGGTGAGAAAGGGTATGTGTTTGTGTAGTGAACACCCCTCAGATGATCTAGCTTTTGATTTTACGAAAGGTATACACTGAGATGTCCCAGAAGAAGAGAATGAAATAGGAACTCTGTTCCCCCATTGAGATGGAAGGCAGAATTCCTTAGTGCTGTATTTGAAGATCTGAAGAAAATATATGTTAACAAATCATCTGAACTTGTGTAATCAAAACTAAAGCCTAATTACAGTAGATTATTTTTGCACTCAATCATTTTACTTAAATTCTTAGAGATTCTACATGAGAAGTGCATATACTCAGCAGTTTTGCAAATGAGTAAGTTATTCAGTATACACTCACAGCCACAACTGTTAAGGGAAAGTTCCTTAATTAGGCCTCATTAATACAGACAGATTTGGTTTTGAAAACCTGGTTTCTGATGCTGAAAACAAGCTTCCTTCATTATTTATTCCTAAATGTTTAGTGCAGATTTAGAGATTTAAATAAGTCAATAGTATTAAAAACACTGGGTATGGAAATGTGGGGTTTTTTTCTCTCTGAATCTGTGAAATTTCTTTTGAAAGTAGTAGAATGCCCTTATGCAAGTGACTGGCAGAGGAAAGAACTACAACTGTAAGCAGATGTGGCTTAAACATGAGATAACCTACCAAGCAGCTATAGACACATTTTTAACCTTGATAAAAGAACTCATGAAATGTCATTTTTTTACATATTTCACTGCAGATGATGCTTATGACACAAGTTGTTTAGCTCGGTAGCTGCAACATAGGTTCAGAAATTGAGTTGACCTTCATTATCTGTTCAGATGTAGAGCCCACATATCTCTGTGTCTGGGAATGGTAAAAATGAGCAAATTGATAAGCTTAATTCATTTTTGAAAGATAACCTCCTCAAATACGAGTTTACAATGTGGAAATCATGTCTGCCAATATCCTTCATGTTCAGCATAGGCTGTGTGAGGAAGATTAAGTCATTGTGCGTCCTCTCAGGTTCAAAGATGCTTCACAGAAGGCAGAGTTCCCTTGCTGCTAGTCCAAACCTATACAAAATCACTATCTTTGAGCCATGTCCTGCATTTGAGATTCTGGAAATGCTCCTCCTGAATTCAGCACAAATTGGATCAAGTATTCAATCCACGTTAACATCACATCTTTATTTTTTTTAATTTAGGCACCTTTTTTGCTTCAAAACCTTCAGAGACTGCACCACACTGAAGTGGGGAAACAGTCCTCCAGATCAATACAGTTATACTGGACCCAGGAGGAATTGCAGTAAAGGATTTTTTTCATTGGAGAGACCCTGTCTATATCTCTCACAAAAAGGACACGGGAGTCTCTAAAGCTGCTCTACATGTGCATTAAAGATGTCCTGTAAAAGCACTGCACAGTCTAAATCGATGCCATATTTGCATATTTGAGAAGAAAGAGCAAGTTTGCCTCTTACAGCCAATACCATTCTGTAATTGCATGGGATTAGGAAGCATACGGAGAATGGTTTGTCTGTAGGCTGAAGTTTGGTCCCTCCCCTTTAGTGGAGCTGTACTCAGACAGTAATCCTGTGCATCTCAACAGCTGGCATAAAATGCCTCTTAGTAGAGATCAGCACTTAGGAGGCTGCTCCTAACACAGATGCAAACTCACCTGAAAGCAGAAGGAGGGGTAAAAATTGTTACCACGAATCATCTCTTAGGAGACTTGCAAATGTGTGGTTTGAGTCACTTAAAGAATCACTGTCAAAGGTATTAGCAAAGGCAGGTTTAATCTACATTTCTGCAGGTGCATCTTACCAAAGTTTGATGACAAGGTTCATTCTATCACTTTCTACATAGATAAAGTAGACTAAGCAAAATCAGATTAGAATTAATTATAAATTATTTGCATGGAGACTAGGACTTCAGAAGAGTAAGGGTGTAAAAGGTAAGGGAGATTCCTTTGAGTCAGGAGGTTCTAGGAGGATGCCCTTGCTTTCTAAACTCCTATGGGAGCCCAGGTGCAGCTGAGCCCAAGTTTAGATCCAGGCTTGGTCAATTTGTTATGTCCAAAGGATTTCATAGGGAAATTCAATGAGTAGGGGCGACCCTCTATCTTCAAGTGTTTTTGAGTCTTTCTAAGCAATTTGAGGCCAGCAGCAATAGAATGAATCAGTACCTTTCTTCCACACTGTTTTGAAGGATGTTGTTGTTTTGGATGTTTTCAAGTTGAAATTCAGTACAGCATCAGCCTCGTTAATCACAGTGTGAAGATAAACCCTGTCAGAGAATCTAGCCTTTATCCTTGCCTTTTGCTCTTCTTTGAGACACAGAAAGAGGAGGAGAAAAAAAGATGTCAGATGTGTCTAGGTGATAGTACTGAGACTCAGAAATTATAACTGGACTAGGGCAAAAAAATGTTGGCCTAGGTGCCAAGGATGGAAGTCTGAATCTGAAAAGAGAACTCAGAGGGCAGACTTTCTGACTTGTTTTGCTTGAGAGTTCTGTTGTTCTGATCCTGTTTTCTCTCTATGGATCAAATCTTTATCAAGCTGATTTTTTTCACTACTATTTTACACTAGTACAAAAGAAAAATATATTACCAAATCTAGTAGGTTTGTGTTTGTACTTGTATAAATAGCTCTTTAGCAAGCTGTTTATTAGTTATTTCTACTGCATAGCATCAGGGGATGATGAAAAACAGTCACAGTGTAGATGCGCTTACATAAAGATTGTACTACTTAAGGGAGCACAAAAAATGAACCCCAGTCTGAAAGGCATGTGCCACATTCACAGTCTGGTATTTGGTATTTGAAGTTTGTACACATAAGGGGTAGTGTGTTAACAGAAAGCATGAGTTTAGCGTACATTTCAAAATTTGCAGTGCTGACAGCTTCTACAGCACTGATGAATCAGCTGCATAGAGTTGAAAGATTTGTGACCTTCCTGTCAGCAAAGGCATATGAAGACCTGCTAGACAAGGTAATGAAAATAGGTGTGAGTGTTTTGACCCTCACTTTTATTTTTTTATGATGACCCTTCATTTATAAATGGATGTGGAAAACAAAGGAATCATCATTTTCTGGTGGCAATTATAATGTTCAGCTTCCAAGCTGAACTGCGTGATTAATTAGTTATTTACGACAATGCTCTTTCAGAGTGAGGGTAGAGTGGTTTTGTGTTTCACTGCATGGATTACAGTTGTTGTCTTTAAGGATTTGGGAAGGGCAGTACTTTCTTACAGTCTGATAAATCACAGAAAGCCCCAGGCAGCTTTCTCAATTGCTGTAACAACTCACTTGCACTTTCCTGATACTCCCTTGCCACTTATCTTTGCAAAAGATATTGGACATAGTTGAAATATGGTCTCTGATCCTGGCCAAAATCAGTGGAATCAATAGATCTCTTCTGCCATTGATTCTTCTGCAGTTTGAAAACTGTAATTGGGCTCTGGCACAGCTTAAAACCCAATAGACTGTTACTGAGTCTTCATTTTGATTTTGGAGCATATTTCTCTTGGAGTCTGTTGCCATGCTGAATGGTAATGCCATTTACTGTGAGACATGCATCAGAACCACAGCTGAGTAAATGTAACTTCCACCCTATGAAAGCACGTTTAAGGCTGGACTTCCTAATATGTGCCAGGACTGCAGAACTGCTAGTGCTGACTTGTGGAAAGCACTGGCTTGTAGAACGTCACAGAGAGTACAAATACCTCGTACAGCTGCTCAGAGTTATTTGCATGACAACATACTGAGGGCAGATAACAACTGCCACAAATGTTTACATATCATCAGTTCCCTTTATTTTTCTAGCTTCAAAGCAACATGCATCTTAGTTCTATCTCTTCTCCTTGCTTTTGTCCTGAAACACACCTCTAGGTAGAGGCCAATATTATATTAACATTTGAGACAACTGGATTTTTTTCCTACCTAGGCAAAACAAGTAGAATTTGACATTTCAGTTGTGATACATGCAAAGTGACTTATATATATGATAACCACACAGTTACTTGCACTTTCTTACAAAAATCTTGATAGAACTCTTCGTGAACAGCAATAGTGACATCTTTTTTTCTAAGTGGCCATCTGATGATTTAAGTAGTTAGTTCTGGATATGACCTTGTCTCTGGAAATGAGTTGTGGAAGCATTTTCCTAATCAGTTTCAGTGTACAGTCACCCAGATGAGCTCAAACAACCTGTGGTAGCAGTTCATGTGCACATAATCTGTTCTGGTGGATCAGCAAAGACAAGTGGGAGCAAGTTCTAGTGTATTTAGTAAGCTTCTGAAAGGATGTCTCACTCCCTCCTTAGACTCATACACTGTATACTGCTGTTGTTTTTGCACACATCTCCTGGATACTGAAAGAATTTCTATGCAGATTTGTTACTAGCTTTATGGCAGTTGCATATCCAACTTTTGTGAGTCAATGGCATTTCCAGATTCAGTGGCTCTTCTGTTCTGAAATCATATCAAATAAAGGAGAGTCGTCAGAAGAGATGATTACAGCTGTGACTTATTTGAAAAGGAAAATATAGGTAGAATGGAAGATGACAAAGATGGAAACCATCTGAACAGAAATTGTCTTTTTCAAAGGAAAACTAAGGAGCAGAAGACTTTGAAATAATGATAGCAGCAATAATTTGGGATAGAATAAAATAGGAAATAGCAAGACTATGTTGGAAATATTGCTGAGGCTGGTTGAACTTTGTGCATGAGTTATTTGCTGCAATTATTTTCATCAACCTGTAGCAATGGTCTTGCTGGGATAATAAGAGGCTGCAGGCTGTTGAAACAGGCAGAGGAGCATTCATAGCACAGATAGCCCAAAGGCTGTTAGGGTGGAAATGAGCTGTAAAAAAAAGGCAACCCACCAGAAACCCTAGAGGCATCAGCAACTTCATCTGCTCTTCGGCTGCTGAATGTGACTGGGGGGCTGGTGACAGAACGCACTTCAGAAAGCCACAGTAAAAAGCTAAGTGCAAACATCACAACCCTTAAACATACTCTTCTTACACCTACACAGAGGAACACAACTCCAATCAATAAAATTGAATTGTAGACTTGAAAAGCAAAAAGGGAGAAAGAAACTGATGAAATTTCTGGGATTTTTTTACATTTGAGGGAAACCTGGTGTCCTGGAAAGATGGAGTGGCACTGCAGTGGGCATGTTTATATTTGGTTTCAGCAACCAGAGCATGGCTGTATTCTCAGATGCCACAATTCATGCTCTGGGGAAAAATGCAAGGTATCATTTATGTGCCAGCTGGACTTTGTTGTTTGTCATACTTCTTAGCACAGAAACATTGCCCTTTTTTATTTTCTATCACCTTTATAAGCTGATAGAGAATGGAATTTTATGAAGGAAGAGTCTGATGGGGTGACAATAAGGTAAAATTTTCATAAGGTAAAATCCTTTTAGTCTTAGTAAGAAGCATTCATCTGCAGTTTTCCAGGAGGCTGTTTCTTTAAAAAGATGTTTTCAAGATTGATTGGTATCAGGTGTTCAGTGCCATGTGATGCAGGTGTTACTATGGTGACCACTCCACTTGTTTAGATAGGATGCCAGAAACTGGAATTGTGCTTTAAAAAACCTGTGCACAGTATGATAACCTGCACAGAAATAAGCTGTAGCCTCACTCAGACCTAGGCTTGTCTGGGTGAATTTGCTGATTTGTGACTGCAATCTATGGTGAATTACATACTGATGTTTGTGGGAGATTTCTTTCCCCTCTCCCTTTCTGTATGACAAACAGGAATGATGGGCTCCATAATATAAGAGGAAAGACTAAATTCTTTTGACCATTCTCCTTCCCCAGACCCTTTTGAGTCTATGGCTCTTTCTGGGTTTCAGGCCAGCAGATAATAGAGCTGGTTGTAACTCTGCAGATCTCTATGTGTGTCTGCTTCTGTCCACCTTGTGCTAGGGCATGTGAAAAAAGCTGTTTTACTGACATACTGGTGTCTGCATGGCTGTACTGTGGACAGTGGCAAGCCTGAAATGCCTTCTTTGCCTTTGGCAAATCTCTGATCGGGGATTAAAATTAAATTACCCTTCAAAAGGCTGCTTGCTCACCCTTCGTATTTCATTGGTCCTAATGTTGTAACCACATATTTGCCTCTTTACAGTGCTGGTGGTAGTAATGCTACACTTGTTCCTTAACTTCTGACGGATTAGGGACACAGGTTAATCTGTCCCCCGTCCGCACACTGCTTATGTCCATGCAAAGATAGTTTGACATTTTAGCTACCGCAGTCTGTAGAGTCCTGGATTTCTGCTTCAAGGCAAGTAAATTGTAGCTGACATGAGAAAGTAATAAGTTCACAAAGCTTATTACCTTGAATTCTGTATAGGTAAGATGGAAGATGAAGAGAAAAATTGGTAAGGAATGAGGAAACTATAAGATGAATTGAAGGTCAAGAGGCAAAGCCTGAAAGAACAGTATAATTAGAGAGTAATGTGCTTCCTGCCCTGATTCCTCTATCACAGGCTGCTCCTTCTCCGCAGCAAGGAGCACCAGGCTCAGCTGCCTATGGATGCCCTTAGGCAGGATGGTATGAGCACCAGAAGGAATCCTGTTTTTTATACCTTGCGGTATCTTTGCTCTCTAGGTCTGCTCAGAGGCCTGGGTGCAAGGCCAAAGCAGCACAAAAGATCTACAAGAATAAGATCCTGTTACAAGAGGTTGAGTGTCAGGGGAAATCTATTGTTATAAAAGAAAATTTCCTCAATGAAAGAAACATTTCTGAGGAAGTCTTGCACATTGCTGTAGTTTAATAGGGCTCAATCATTTAAGTAGCTAAATAACTTTAGCTGTCCCCAGTACCTGTAGAAGTCAGCAATACTCAATACTCTGCAGAGTTAAGAAGAGGAAGTTGAACATTTGGATCTTTTGTGTCCTGGTAGTCTCCCTTAAGCCTGCAATTCCTATTTTGAAAGAAGAAATTAGAAAATAAGATAAAATAAGCTTTTATGACCCCCGTTGTACAGAGTGCTTAAGTTTTTGTTTTTAAGGATGCAGCTATGAAAACTGGACATGCAATCAACTGCTCCTACGTACTGGAGCTATGTACTACAATGATGTGTGGTGCTACAACCTGGAGTTAAAGTGGTGTTTGATTGTATATTGTGTTTCAGTTTATTGATTTTACATTATCCTGACTTGCATTTGAATTGTCTTTTGCTGAGTAATAAATGGGCTCTAATACAAAAAATAAATGGAAAACTGACAAATCATTAAAGGTGAGTGTAGTTAGGAGTCCTTTAAGTCAACTTTGTCATGTCCCTGCTGTAGTAAGTATGTGCCCTTCAGCTGTGCTGAGTGTCTTTTAGAAGCCAGAGCTACACCAGGGGTCAATTTCTTAAACTGAAATTTTCCATTGACTTCTAATGAGATTCATGAATGAATGTGAGATCAATGAGCTACTGTAAGGAAAACTTCCAAATATGGAAACAAATGAACCAGACTCTAATACAGTCATTGAACAGTTTGACAAATTAAATATCAAAAGCAGACAAAGAACAAAAGAAATCAGACCTTGTATAGTATAGCGCACAAACACTGATATGAAGAATGACTGAAATCTGAGGGGATTGTAAACAAGAGCTGTCCTTTCAAAGACCACGTTTATTAATAAAGAAATAACAAGCATTTTAATGGATTGCTTTGCATCTAAGTGTATAAATAAGACTGGAAAATGCCAGCCAAACTACTGCAGACAGAAGAGTCAAACAGTGAATTGTTTGGCATAAAAGTGAGAGCTTCCACAGCTGGGTCCTTACTGGAGAAAACTGGCATGGAAAGTGACATAACATTCTAATTATTGCCTTATTCTGCAGGGGTTTACTTCTGCTTCCCTGATTCCTTCCTTCTTTGTGAGGAAGGGCTTCCCCTTCTGATTCTTCTGTGTTCCTCTAAGCAACAGAAGCTTGCAACAGAAACACACAACAGAAAACCATCTGGAAACCAGACTCGGTGCCAGTCCTATTCAGAATAAAAAAGCCGATTTTTGATGCCTGATTTGGAGTACCACATGCTCTGCTCTATATGTCTCACAGCCAAACTGGAAATCTGTCACCATGCCCAGTTCCCAAAAGATGGAGACTCTTAGAATACAAAGTCCTGCAGGATCAGTGGATAATTTCCCATCTCTTGCACACCTGTCAGAGTGAGCTGCTTTACCTGAAAACTCTTGGTAACAGTAACCATCTTACTCTGCTTTGTGTATTGCCCACAGCAAGCAAAACTTTACTCACCAAGGAAGGTGTAACAACATCCTGGGCAGCACTCATTAGACCATGTATGGAAGAGTCTCCAGTTTTGCTCCTGGTTTACCAAAAGAGTGTTGATAAGTGGAGCAGGAGAGCAGCAAGCTGATCAGGGGAGATGAGAGGATGAGGGGACTGGGACTTGTTGAGCTTGGAGAAGACTTGGGGGAACCTATTGTCCAGCTTTCCATACCTATAATGTGCTACTGAGATGTAGCCAGGCTCTTTACAGAGTTTCACAGCAGGAGAACAAGAGACTATGGTCATGAGCTAGAACAGAAGTGAGGTAAGGGAAAGTCTTTTCTTCGTGATGACAGTCAAACCCTGGCACAAAGAGGTTGTGGAGTTTCCATCCCTGAAAATATTCAATAGCTGAAAAGACAAATCCCTGAGGAGTGTGATCTGAATTAATTGTTGATTCTGTATGGAGTAGGAGGTTGGAGTAGATGGCCTCCTGAGATCACTTCCAGCCTGAATTACTGTGATTTTATATCACTGAGTTTTCAGCCTTGATTTGTCCTCTACTTCTACCTCTGTCCCAGACATCTCCTCCTGTCGCACCCTCAGAGACCTACAAGGAATGCACAGTAACACTGCTGTTTTCCACCTCATGAACCCATGACAAAACCCTACCTTGTCTTCGTAAGAAAGTTGCTAAGCCAGGACTTGTCCCAGCAGGAAAATGTTTGCTTTCCTTTCATACTGCCATATATTTTATTTAGAATGATTCTTTGTTGTCTTTCACATTGATGCTCATCTGGAAGCCAGTATTTGACTTTTCCAAATGATGGCTGGCAAGAAGCCATAGCACTAATTAGCTGGAAGGCAGAATGGAATTCCAACAAACACTTAGCTGAGGTGGTTTAGTATAACAAAACTGAACTTTTCATTCTGTTTCAGAAAATGAAGAAATAATACTGTTTAGTGTTCCAGCCTCAAGTTCAAAGAGCTTATATTCAGGGTCCAAAGTAAAGTGGAGCAATTTCTGGGAACAAGAGCAGGAAATGAGCCAAAGGCACTGGATACGTGTTCATTTAGGCAAAAAGACCAATGTGTAAAAAAAATAAAGCAAATTACCCCGGGAGTCACTGGCAAGAGACTGATTTGTTGCACCAGGGAAGTGTAAAACATATTTCACACCCAGTCATCACCTTGACTGATTCTGTACCAGAGTTCAAACGTGCCAGTCTGTCCCCATGGCCTTGTAAATCTGCTTGGTGAAGAAGTTGGTTTGGACCAGTGCTGAAAGTGTAAGTTACTAATTTCTTCCTGACTGCCTCATCCATTTACTCCCATCTGAACAGAAAAACTTTTTTTTAACTTGTTTTCACTGTGAAAGTGAAAACTGTTAACTGACTGTTCTTTTTTTTCAGGAGACAGACATTTTAGTCTGTCTCTAAATTTATCTGTGTTGATATTCTGAAGCATCAGCGGACTGTGGTGTGGCCTCTGAGAAGCCACCACAGTCTCCTTCCTCACAGACCTTTCTTCATGTCTCATGCATCCCATCTGTTCAGAAAGTGTTCAGCAAAGTCAAATAGGATTCTGTGCTTTGAGTTAAATAGTTTTTGTAGTTGTCCCAGAAACCGTAACCCTAATTCATTTTCATACACAGACTAAACAGCATAAAATAGAACTAGTTTGTACTCTTCCTAATTACATTACTTGTTCTTTTACCCTCCTCAGTTGACATTGAGAAAAACTCAGAAAGCTCATGCTTTTCTTCATCAGCAGTCAGAATCCCTACAGAACGGGCAGATACAATGACATCATCTAAAATTTGCCTATGAGTAGTCTGAAATAATAATAAAACGTGAAATGGAGTTAGGAAAAATGCAGAATTTATTTTCTTTCCTAAAATTAAAGGGACTCAGTTTCTAATGTGTTAAAGTAAATAACAAGAACACTTTTTTGCTCTTCAGCCACTGCTGAAAGTTTGGTATTACTTTTTTTCCCTAAAATGTTACTTTGGAGAGAAAATTTGCTAGACTGGCTTACAATAAGGAGAGCAAGGAGTCTCTCACAGAAAACACAGGGCCATGGGTTGACAGAGGTAGGATGGTCAATTTGTCTATAAAAAGTCAGTTCATTTTATCCAGTTATGTTGCCTTGAGAACTGGTCATCACTGTTTTCTTAGCTGTTGCTAAGAGTTCACTAACTTCAGATTCAGTGATTAACTTGGGATGTGCCTGAGAACTTCTCTCCAAAAGAGCAATGTGAACAAGACTTTTCAGAACCTGGGTAAATCAGCTTTCTATTTGGTGAAGGGAACGAAACAAGGCATCTTCTGATGTATGATGAAGTACAGATATATGACAAAGTGTTGGCATCAGTTCAGGCTTCATTATGTGATGATCCAGCTCTTGAACTCAGTGCAACTTGTCAGTGTTCAGGGACTGAGGTGGCAATAGGAGACGCAGGTGATGTAGAAATGATAAACACAAAAACTGATGTCCAGAGTATCCAAAATAATGACATGAATAGCTTCTGCTTATTTTGAACATTAGTGGTTTGTTTAGTACTGTGTGTGTCTTAACAGCTTACACTAACCTTCTTTACTCTTTCAGAACTCTAACTCCAGTATTGCTCACAAACTAATGTATGCCATGCTTTAAACACCACCAAAGGCTGGCAAGAGGCATGTTTTTTTCCCTGAGTGTAGTTGCATTAAAACTGTCTAAAAACTCTTTCCAGAGTCAGTAATCACCATTTGAGTTTGGTACATGCAAATAATACATACAGTTGAAAACTGACTCAAACTTTCTTTTATTCCTGTTCCTTTCTTTGTAGAGGTAGTAACTCCTCACTGGCAGGGGTAAATTCTGTTAACCATTCCACCAGGGAGATAAGAAAAATCAAACTATTAGTTGTGGTGAGTCAACATAGCACGTAGCAACAGAGGCAATTACAACTGCCCTGTCATCAGATCAGCAGGTCTGTGTTGTGACTGAGCTTATTCACTTTCCATTGAAAGAAGTGTCTAAATGTCCTAAGGTGTTTTGTAATTGTTGTCCCCAAGAGAACAGTGTCTTGTTGGGGTCCTCTTAGTGCTTTCCTTATCAGTATTTTGGTAATACTATGTTGACAATGCAAGGAAAATACGATTTTGGAGAAACACTCAGCATGTTCCATGCAGCATAGTCAAAGTTTTTTGTGTCAAGTCTTAAATAAATGTATGGTGTTTTGATCTGATTTTGTTTTGGGTTTGCTCATGTTTGGTTTAACCCTTTCTAACAGTTCAGTGCTGCCGACAGTTTTTATCCAGCTAGTTGGGAGCTAATTAGAGAAAAGGACAGGTAAGAATTCTTGGTTTGTGGGGACAAAACAAGCACAGTCATTCCAGTACTCATCTGCAAATGTGGAAGTTGTGAATGTTGGCCTGACTCCAAGGCCTCTTTCTTCTTCTGTAAAAAACGGTCACTGCATCAATTACGAAAGGAGGTTTGTTTAGGTGTCAAGCATAATATTTTCCCTCTGTGTTTCAAGTTGGGGCTTGACTAATGCCACTGCTGACCCCCAGCTTCTGTGACATACTTTTCCCTCCCTCAACAAAAGCATTGCATTAAAGGTTAAAGTGTAAAGAATAGGGCAAAACTCAAGTTGACATCAAAAGAGCAGAATTTCAGTTACAATACTTCTGCATATTGGAAAGGGCTATTGCTCAACTTCATTTCTTCCCTGGGGATCAAAGCATTCACGTGGCAGACAGCAACTCAGTGCAATTTCTCTTCAGATCACAAGGTATTCCTCTGGGCATGTTTTCAAAAGGAGGAATGAACTGTTCCTGGTAATTTGAAGGTGTCATTGCAGAGGTGATGATTTCTTTGTCAGCTGAAGATAACAGTAGATATGGATGCTGCCTGACAACCCAGAATAAGGCAAAGTCTGTGATGGGTGGGATCCCTAGGCATGCCCTTCTCCCAGTGTTACCTGTTGGTTAGTTCTGAGTGGCTCTCCTTTCATATATGAAATTTGTAGATTGAAGCAGTTTTCTGAAGCATCCAGCTTGTGAGAGGAAACTTTGGCATCTGTTTTGCAGCTGTGCAGTTTGGGTTCTCTATACTTTGCAGGTCTGCTACATCAAGAAAAGGTGGTGTGGCACCTGTCATACCTATACAGGCTCTTGGATGAAGAATGAAAAAAATCCACTCCCCAATGCTATGAAAACTGTGGTGTGTGGAACAAGAAAATAGGCAAGATGAGTTCCAGGAACAGTATACAAATGGCTACTTGCACTGGGCTTAACTCCACCTTTATTCACTTTAGAGAAAAGTGTGGGTTTATCAGATGTAAGGTGATCTCAAGTAGTTTCATATCCAGTGAAATTCAGAGACCTTCTTTTCATTCCTAGTCATCTCACCTTAATGGCTATGCCAAGAGCATTCAGAGAGAAAAGAAACTGGATGACATATCTCCTCAATGTAGATGTCCATACCTAATAATTCAAAACAAATGCACATTATAAATAACCTGAAATGCATTTATATGCATCTTATAAACACAAGAACATTCTGAACATCAATAATATATCTCATGGTCTAATTTTGATTTCTTTATAAACTTCATACAAGATACCTTGGCCACACTATAAATAGACTTAACTGAGCTTCTCAAATGCACTAAATTCAAGTTCAGATTACTTTGTTCATGTGTTAAAAAAATTAATAAATAGAACTTCTTATGGTAGAAAAAGTCAGCAAGTAAGACTGTTGGTAATATTGTCTGGAAAATAAATTTCCTAAAATGCAAAAGTGGTTTAGTAAATGATGACATTCCTGAATGGACTTTACACAACCCAAACATTATGTTGTTTGTGAGACTCTGAATGCTCTCAGTGTGGCAAGACCAACAAAATTTATCTGAGTTTACAGCAAATAATCTGTCCTTGCATATGTAATAGGCAAACTTTCATTGAAGCATCCTGCTGTGTATTAGGAAATTCTTAGACCATTAGTTTATCTGACACCACATCAATTGCCAAACTTCTAAGTGTGAAAGTTTGGTTTCTGAGTTTTGGAAGTTGCAGTAAGGGTTCAGAAAAATCTATTCTTTAGCTGGTAGAAACCCTGGAGAGCTACAAAGATGTATAATATATATACTTCTGAACTTCAAAATAGAAAAGTGGAAACCATCAACAGACCTTTTGTATGTGCATGTTGTTTTCTTCCTCTCCTCAGCACTTAGCTAACTATAAAGCAGCTAAAATCAACACACAAAATGTCAGGTGTGAAAGGGCATGTGTGCAAAGAAAGCATTTGGGGCTAAGGAAGTGATTCAAAGCAATGACTGTACTAGCATTTCGTTCAGTAATGTATCAACTGAAATAAAAGCACAAGTTTTGATCTTCAGGTGAGCAACAGATTTGGAAAAAGATGGCATTTTAACTTGAGATAACATTCACAATTTTATGCTCCCCTGCTGATACCAGGCATGATTTATTGAAGGGAAGGGGAACAGAAGGGAAAAAAAGAGGTTGGAAAGGGGGCAAATGGTGCTGTAGACATTTGCATTACTCTAGCTGGGTCGTCTGACTGTCAGCATGGTGGCAAGCACATACTTCCTTTCTGCTACTGTAGAATAGGTAGAAATTGGTAACATTTTCTGTCTCTGTATTCACACTAGTCTCTTCAGATCCTGGCTCTTAATTAAAAACCCATTCTTACTTTGCCCTGCCGACTATACTAAAATAAATGAAGCATATATTGTAACTAATGATGAAAGACAGTTATGTAGTTGAAGTTCCTTTTGGGTAGTTTAATAAAGCAAAACCAATAAAATGGGCATAATCAATATGCAAAAGAAGAAAACTAATTTTACAGAGTGCTAAAAGCTTCAGGGAAGATTGTGGTTTTCCTGTAAATTTATGTGCTCTTCATTGTATCAGATACTGTTCCAGAAATGTTGAGGTGAAAGCTGAGAAAGTTAGTTTATTCTGGAGTATTTTGAAATCCAGTATCTCTCTATGATGAAATTGTATCTACCTTGCAATGCTGGTCTTCATATTATTATTCTAATCACGTTCTGGAGCAGCATTTTTGTAACTAGTACCTGTGAAACAGGCAGGGCTTCTCTGAGTCCTTCACAAAGTTGTACTGGGTTTCATGAAGTATTGTCTCTCAATATGAGTTTGCTGTTCATCCAAGATAGAATATGGAGAAGAAAAGGTTATACCTGGCAAGTGCTGAATTGCTGAATAGATTGGTGTAGACTTTCGTGTGGTTTTATATTGTGCCCAAATTAATACATAAATTTTGTGAATGTTAGCTTAATATAACCATTTAAGCAAAATTGTTTCCTTTTTTATCGCCTTTTCATGTCTAGGTTAAATACTTGAAATAGACATGACACTGTAAAGAAAAGAAATACATATCTAGACAAATTATTTTCTCTTTCTGCTACCTGACTTTATGTTTCCACTGACATCTATTGAAATGTCCCATTTTCACTTTAGTGTCTAAGTAATTGGTTGATGTGAACAGCTTGTGGTAAGACCTCTATCTCAGTTGCCACCGTGTACATCCAGAGGAACCTAACTCCTGTGGGATTGCTCAAGATTTACAGCAGTTGAGTTTTACTCACACTGGTCCTCTGTGTTGAAGAAACGTATTCAATGATAAAACCTCACCTTCCCCCCGGTTCCCCACCTGTGGGTGACTGACCCTTGAAAAATATCAGGTGGAGACTTGTCTTGACTTGGTAAATAACACTGAGTCATTTCCTCAACCGAGAAGTTAATTTTTCTTCAGTGTTCCTTTCGTCTTTTTGCTCTGCTGACGTATTTGGCACAAAAGAAGGGGTTTTTTATTTGTATGGCTTCAAATTGTTTCAACCTTTCTGATTTTTAAAAGCAGGGAGGATTTTGCAGTGGCAATTTGCTTCTGTGGTAGTTATGGAATGGTAAGTTATTTTTGAGGACCCAGTGCTGGTTTGTTCTCCATCAACCAACAGCTAATACAAAATTAAGCAGTATGGTTATTTCCAGTCAGCTTGTCTACTGTGAAATCTGTGTGTACAAGCTGAAATGCTAACTGTTGTAGACCTTTGGTGAAAATGCATTAGGAAAGCATTATTTATCTTACAAGAATGTGAAAATAGTTTTTATGCCACGGTTATTTGTTTTGTCTTTGGCTAGAAGAATGCCATTGGAGAGCAGAATGCCACAGACCAGCCATAGCTTGCTTGCTTACACTGGTGTACCTTTGGGGTGACTACAACGGCATTGCTGGTGCAGCGAGATTTGTCCTCTATTATGGGAAGATGTAGAAATCCTTTAATGATATGGTTGTTAAGGACTTATTTTTGTACCAGAAATGCCCTGAATAGAAAGGCTGGAGTCCAGAAGTCCACCTGTAAGGCATGTGCTCCTGTATGTGAATTGGTATTCTCTTCATTTATTTTAAATGTATGCAAGTTTATCTTCCCTCTTGGCAACAGTTCAGCTTTCCCTTGGTGGTTTGCTGTAGTCAGTTGAAATGCCAGACATTGAGATCACATTCCAGTTGTTTCTGGGTGTCCCTGATATTCATGAGCCTCTTTGTCCTGTAAGTAGCTGTTTTTCTTATGCTCTCATTTGCCATATTGTGTTCTCTACCTCTTTTAAGCTGGTTTTAAAATATTTTAACAAGGTTTCATAAGCATCTACCATTCTTAAAGAACTTTAGTTAGAGCTGTGTTTGTTTCCTTACTGCCTTAAACAGACTAAGCAAACAGAGAAAATCCCCTTTATTTAAATGTTTGTAGCCTTGCCAGTGTTCTGTTCACTGGGCTTTACATGCTGTGGAAGTCATCTTTGTCTTTCTAGGCTCTCCTTTGAAATGCTAGAGCAAACCTCTTGTTTAGTATAAATGCAGTTAGATTAAAAGCCAGAAAGGCTCTAGATTATATGTTAAAACTTTGTTCTTTGGCTGAGACTGTCAGTACTTTAGGGAGTTCCCTGCTGAGAAGTACAGAAATGGGGTCAGTTTCTCTGTTGGGTGCATCTTTTCCGCCTTCAGAGGGGAAGAGGGATTCATCAGGCGAAACCATTTATATGGCCCTTAAGATGCAGATTGTCAGGTCAGTCCTGTAAGACATCAGTATCACGGCCAGGTTTCAGGAGCCCTCTGTGACCATGTCTGAGATGGAGAACTGGACACAAACAGCTCTGAAATATGCAGGAATAGCTGCATTTGCTTGGACCCAGTTTTCACACAGTCACCACAAATTAGAGGGACTCTACAGTTTAGCCAGAAACTTCTCAGACAGGAACAAACCTTCCTCTTACTTTTTTTCACTCTATCATCATAAATGAGCAGGGCTTTTGGAGGGGTATGTGCAAAGATTTATTTTCTATTAGTGCTTTCCTAAACCTCCATGTCATTGAACAAATCTGTAGTGGTTTGGTTGATGCTCTAAGGAACAGAATGTGACCCATGGTTTTAAAATGAGAATAGTATACAGGGTCTGTTCAGTGAAAGGTCATGCCTGCTCATCTGTAATCAAGAAAATGCAGAATTATTTCTGCCTTTTTTCAAAGAAAAAACACAAGTTATAAATAAACCAAATGTTTCAGCTGCTCATTTTAAAGTGAGACATAAAAAATGTAGCAGAGAAGACCAGAGAAAAATGTTTCCTATTGTGCCTGGAGTCTTTAGTAGCTCTTCAAGAACAAGAGGTCATCTGCAGAAAACTCCTCTGAAATCTCACCATCTCGCCCAGATTCCTGCAGGAGTCTAGGGAGGAGGTGTAGGCTTTACTCATCCCCAGTGCTCAGTGGTGTTTAGAAAAAGAGAATCCACCATCTCTAAGGATATGCACCCATCCTTAGAAGACCATGACAAGCAACCTTCTTATTCTGACCTTTTGAATATATAGGTCTTAATACAGAAGTAAATGCCAGCACATAAAACAAGGAGTAAATGTTTTGAGTACTACAACATCAGCATAATCTCTCAAGGATTTGCACTTGTCAGTCAGTATCACTTCCAGGTTTTGTTTTGAAATGCTCAACTCATATTTCCTCAAAAAAACCCCTAAAAAACTCCTGGAGTTTCCAATTTAGCAGTGCAATAAGGTGTGTGTGTTTCTGGGAAAGATGCATCTTTGTAGAATGTGTCCTCCAAAATGGTCTTGGTGTTGGTTTCCATCTATCCAGAAACAGAAGTATTAGTTTGCAGAAAGTTTCACTCAGTAGTAATGCCTATCTGTTTGTCTCTTTCTGTGTTTAATAAGACAAAATGGGGAAAAACAGGAAAAAAAAAAAGAATTCTGAGGCATTTGAATGAAAAATTGAAAAAAAAAAAGAGGAGAGATTAATTTACACTTCTGAGTGTCAGGCTGTAATATGATTATGCTGTCAAAGCTAAAAAAGGAACTGTTCGGAGCTTATAGATATTTTAGAAGAGGTCATCAGCTTAGCAGTTGGGAAAAATTTGTTTCTGAGCATTCAGCAGCCCCTGAACTCACACGTTACCCAGGTGAGACCCAGGTACAGTCTGACCAAATGCCAAGTTGCTCATTCTTCTGTCCCTCTGTGGGGCAGTTCATGTGTGGTGCTGCCTGCAGAAGGGCCTCAGTGGAGATGGAGGAGGCTCTTGCTGTGGTCCTCCTGTGGAGCAGGATGGGAGGAGCTGGGTGGGGAAGGGGTGCTGGCACTTTCTGTGTGGAACAAGCATGTCTGGGAGGGCGTGAATGTGCTGCTGTAGAAGGACAGAGAGAGGAGGGAAGGCGTTTTCTGCCATGGGACGGCAGGAAGAAGAGAGACAGAGCTGGTGCTGCAGCTTTGAGGGTTAAGGAGGGAGGAGTTGAGGTGGAGGATGTCCCATCTTCTGCATGACGTGTGTGGTAAGTCAGGATTGGACCATCTTGGTTTCAGTGCTGGATGAGAGCACAAAGGAACCACCTTCTTGTGAGAAAGCCAAGCAGAGACTGGGCTTTCCTCACCTCCTAACCTTTTAGGAAATGTCCTGTATCACTGGGACTGTATACAGGCTGTTTGCCGAGCAAGAAACCCTAGTAAGGCCATGTTTGTATGCTTGTAGGGGTGAAAGCAGCAAGTGCAAATTTCAGAGACAGCGAAATGCCTGTCTCTAATGGCAATTAAAGCACTTGCCATATCCGTAGCAACTCAAGCTGACTGTCCTCCCACTCTGTGCCAGCCCCTGACTACTGGGAAGCAGCTCTTCAGGAGCAGTCAGCAGTCTCTTTCTTAGCTAAACCTAGTAAAAAAGTTTCATTAAAATTGATGTGACTTAGGAACGGCATTGTTCCAACAGACCCCTGTGCAGTGGAAGTCCAGATTCCTCTGTAGTGAAAATCTAGTCCAATTCTGCTCCAAAATGAAGCAATATTTGCTCAGACTGATCTTAATTTTGCTTTTGCTACTTGTGGAAGACTGGCTCTGCTCTAACATGTCAAAATTAAACTCACCTCGCACTCAGAACATAGCAGACTAAATGGTAAATAAATACACCTTTTTTTGGTCCCTATTTGAAGCACATTATCCAGGTGTTTCAATAGCAGGACATCTTTACTGAAGCATCATTTACCAAAATGGAAAAGATTCTTTTAAAGCCATCTGCCTGAATTTGAGATAACCGAATTAATTTAAAATATATTAATTCAACTCTGTGGAAATTACCTGACTGCCGGCCTCATACATGCCTTGGGAAGGTCTGTATAGTCCTTGTTCTTGGACAACAGATAGGCTATCATATTTGGAGGTAGGGATTTGCTTTTAGGGCTTACTACTTTTTCTGAGATAATAATTTTCCTCAATTGCCAAATAAGCTCAGTGAGACCATAAAATAATTTCCTTACTTTATTTTACTAGAATCTTGATTGAAATACATGTTTTTATTTTTTTTTTACCAAAGTAGTCTATAACTTTGAAGCCCTAAGATAAGAAGGCTGTTTTAATGTTCTAGGCTGAGGGCATTGGAGGGCAATAGAGATGATTCATACTTTAATAAAATAGAAGTATATTGAAAGGTTAAAGAAATTAAACCAAATGAATCCCAGATGTAATTCTACTGACTTGTTTAGGCTTCTAACTAGTATGAATTTTACCTATTAGACATATTCTCATAGGGAAAGAGACACTCTTAAAATAGCATGAAAGTCAGGGAGTTTTATAAATTGCTGTGATCAATGGTATCCTTTCAGCAGAGACATGGAGGAAACAAATGGAATAATCTAAAAATAGGAAGGCAGGAGCACTGCAGATACACCTGAAGTATAAAGTTAATCCAAAAGAAGTTGTAAGAAAAAAATTCTGAATGTGTATTATGGATAATCATGTAGCCTATCTGTTTCCATCATTAGTCCTCAAGAGGTTGTGGGTTGTTGATTTTTGATTTATTTCCTTTCATTCATTAGTGATATTCAGTGGAGCAGCATGTAGCTAGCTCATGCCCAGAAAATGTAAGAACAAGGTGCTCTCAAATCTTTGTGCCCCTATATTCCTTATTCTTTGGAAAAAGTTTTCCGCCCAGCCTCAGAATTTTCCAGCAGATGAGTAAACCTGAGGTTTTCATTGTTCAGATCCTTTGTGCCTGTGGGTGTAAATACACTGCAGTCTCTGACCTTTATCTGTGCAGTCACAGATTTTCTGGTGCACAGGTAACCAGGCACTGTATCATCAGGGGTCTGATCCTCTGGAGACAACTCTTATCACCAAATTTGAGTGGGACAAATCTAACTGAGGGATCTGCTGTTGAATGTCAAAGAGCTCATTCCTAGGACTGTCTCCTATGAGTATTATCAAATTTCAGTGGAAGCAACAGAAGCTTTGCAATTAGATGAAGTACATGCAGAACTGTAGGGTCAAACTGTAAACCTGTACTACCAGGATATGTTTCAGTGAATTGTAATTGATTGAATTTGGCTTTTTCACTTGCAAGTTAAAGTCTATTGTAAATATAATTGAGAAAGTCTTGTGAATCAAGGTAATTATTTAATTTATAAGCCTAAAGGAAGACAGATTTCTCAAATCTCAGTCTGTTTTCTTGGTGAGTCACTATGGGAGGGGATAGATCTTTCTACCTGTAATATCATTAAAATCAATAAATAGGACTACTGCCAAGATTGAACAGGTAAGCTCTAGAGGATATGACCTAGTAGAATTGTATTAGAGTAAGCATGCTGCATGCTGGAGAATTAAATGAAAATGAAAAATTATTCATTTAATATTGAAGAAATACTGTTGCTAAGGCAAAAGTTTATGCTAAAGCATAAGTAAAATATAAATTGAACATACAGAGCAGGGTACTGAGGGTCCAGCTTTCAAAGGCAATTTTCTAAGACAGTGCAGCAAAGTCATATAACTTCTCAAAAGGTAGCTGTATGTCCTATTGATTTTTATTCTTTGTGAATGTTAAAGTCACGGACATGTCGAGCACAGCAGTAGGAAAGTTCAGGAGCTCATTAAAGGCTTCTTCAGTGCACCAGGTTGACTTGCAGTTGGGGGTTAGCTCCATTCTGTTTGTATTAGACTTTACTGGCCAAATGGCTGCTTTCTGCCCAGGCACACTTTAAAAGTCACCAGATTACTGTGAAAAGCACAGTGTTCTCTTCTCTGTTGGTTCACCTTCCCTTGAGGGCAAACTGAACCACAGTGATTTTGTAGACCTTTCCAGCACCACTGGTAGCCTAAGGACACGGTCAAGAAAAAGTTTTTAGGGAAAGAAAATATCTTTAGATATTTAGAAAAATGTAATTGGAAAAACCTTTGAGTAGATCAGCAAAGATGGTTTTATAGAATTATCCTACAATAATTAATGTATATTTGAGAAATTAAAGAGTTCTTACAACTCTTGAACTGACTTAATAAAATTATATTTTATTAAGTAATTAAACATTTACTGTGTTGAGCAAACATGATTTTTTTTCCAACATCCTATCCAGTGATGAATGTCAAATGAAGTATTTTGGATTGGATTTCCAGAAGCATTCATGGATGAGCGGGAAGAATAGTTCAGGAAACCCAGATCACTTGTGGAGTAGAAGAAGCAACTGAAGTGAGAAACATATGAATAACTACAGGGGAAATAGTTATGCAGAGCTTCATGATGAAAGCAAAGAACACTGAGACCCTGAGACCTGTATTTGAATGAAGTGCTGGGGTGATGTCTGCAAGATATCTTAGTGTGCTCTCAGACTGATATTTGCACTTTGTGGAGTGGTGGTAGAGGCATCAACTATAAGCAGTACTGAAATAGCTGAAGTTGTCAACTGCTTTGCCTGTCAGGCTGGTGCTTAAGGAAGATACAGAATAATAAAAACTTGGAGTGTTAGATTCATAGACTCACTCATGACAAAGACAAGCAGGCTTTGTTGCAGCTTGCTGTGGTAAGGAAAATAAAATTAGCCTTTATTACTATGCACTTTAACTGCTCAATAAAGAATTGGAGAGTTAAGCTGATTTTGCTTTAAATGCTGTATCCAGACTTCTGTGTGTAAGTAGCAATTTAATACTAAGTTTCACTTCATTTTTTGTTGGTTTGGCTTCTGTTAGTTTTTTGGGTTTTTTTTTTAATATTACAACAGATTCTATGAGTAATTTTTGGTCTGGAAACGGTGACTTCTCCTTGTGTGTGCTCAGCACTATGAAACCAGAATGCAGAAATGAAAAATTAAAATAGGAACGTTTTGCTCCAACTTAAAGAATGGTGCTTGGGTTTGGTTAGACTTTAACTTTTCCAGAGTGTTCATCAGACATAAACCTTATCATTAAAAGACAGAGAGTATTCTATGCTATCTTCAGGTGAAGAAATGTTAAGGTGTGTGACTACAAATCTGGCTAAACCCATGTATTTCCACATCAGTAAGATAAAACTGAGCTGACCAGGGAAGAAGTCCATGGAGAGGATGAAATAGTCTCCTGGCCATAAAAAGTACAGCTTGTAGGTTTGAAGAAGGAAGAATCATACAAATGAAATGCAACTAATTTGTTAGCTACCTAGCTAGTTTACTGCTAATCCAGAGGTTCTCTGTTGTGCCCATCTCTGTGCTCAGTGCCACATCAGCTCTGGTCTCCTGAAATGTTCCCCAAACTTGAAGAGGCCTCTCTTCCTCTCTGGCTCTATCTTGCTTAGCCTTCCGAAGAAACTCCTCATTATTGATTCCATTCTTCTTCCTCAGTAAGGTTCCAGAGCTCTCCTTTCTTCCTGTGCCCCTTTAGCTTGCCATGTCATTTCTTTATCCCATGTAGACCCTCAGTTAATCTCTCCTCTTTACATACAGGCACAGTTAGGGGCTCCCCAAGCCCCTTCTCTGTCATCCTTTTTCTCCTGTCTTTCAACCCTTTGTGCCCACATGTTGGTACCAGGCAACCCCTCTTGCTCTGCAACATCTTCTCTTCTGTAAGCACTTCCACAAGGATTTCCACTCCTGGGAACATCCTGTACATACTGGTACCCTCGAAATCACTTTGAACCAGATACACAAATTCCTCATTCACATCAGTAAGATCTCAAGGGGACTTGGGCCTTATCCAGTAAGAGACTTTGGGTACACAACCATGTTGGTTACATGCATAGGACTGTTCCATTCTCATATATCTGCTAAACTGTAAATTCATCTTCTCTCAATTGTATTTTAGATTGCACATGCCAATAGCTTTACTGGAGTGCATTGTGTAAGTGGACTCCACTAAGCCTTAAGCTGTTTGCTGGCTCAGCTTTTCCCACTTGTTTTGTCAGAGTAGTTTTCTTCCACATAGTTGGCAAGTGAAAAACCAAATCCCTTTCTGCTTCTAATGAAGAATACAGTACTGGCATACATATGCTGGCTTATGTAGTTGTTAACTTGTCTGTCAACAGCAAGTGTTTGTGGGATGCTGGGACAGCAAATATCAAAGTAGAGGGAAAAAGATCTTTGATTCTTCCCTGAAGAATTACCAGTTGAAAGACCGAGAAACAAGAGGATTTGAGAATTTGGAGGATACTCATTTCCTTGTGTGCCTTAGGCAATGCAGAAAGTCATAAATACAAGTGAACTGCAATGTTCTTAGTTGCAGGGCCTCTGCAAGATTAGCCTTAAAAATTATTCCTAATTTCCAGATTACTCCTCATGTATATTGCTGTAAGTGTGCAAAATTCTCTTGGATTTCAAGCCAGATGCAGATCCTCAGAGAAGATTTAGAAGGTTGGAATTATGTGGCTGAACTCAGAAAATGGTTTGAGGGTATGTGGGACAGGTGATATTTATATATTTTTGCAACAGGAAATGA
This sequence comes from Dendrocincla fuliginosa, assembly GCA_035047845.1. Taxonomy (NCBI): domain Eukaryota; kingdom Metazoa; phylum Chordata; class Aves; order Passeriformes; family Dendrocolaptidae; genus Dendrocincla; species Dendrocincla fuliginosa. Next base: position 63,576,090 of record JAWWMO010000121.1, on the reverse strand, counting down.
AAACTGTGAGCATGAATGGCCAAAATATGTAAGAGGAGAAATTAGGTTGGTCAGTTGATTTCTTACCACTAAACTTCATTTCTTATTCCATAGCAGGGAATGTGTTTGTTTTCTTTCCAGCATAGCTGATGAGTTTGAATTGATTTGTGTTTCCCATGAAGTCGACAAACATTTATGTCTGTCATTGCTCTTGGTCACTCACAGACATTTGGAAAGTGACATGCTTGCTTGCCTGGTATTGACTGCCTTCAGCTAATGTCACTTCATTTATTACTTACTGCAGATAACTTCTGATTCTCTTGTCAGTATCACGACCCCTTCTCCACTCTCCCTTATTTTCTTTCACAAAGGGAAAACTGTGCTATTACTTGGAACTGCTATTAGTTTTGTACTGTGTTCTCCTGTGCATCAGAGCACTGTGTGTACTCAGGGCTCAAACACAGTTCACAGTAAAGCTTTCTACTCTGTTCAGGTTTGTAGAGGGTGAACTGCACCATTGGTATCTGTGCATTCTCCAGAAGCATAAAGGCAGCAGGATTAATAACTTAGGTGGCTTTTTTTTTTCTTTTCTCTTGTCTTTCCCATGAGTATAATACTGGTTTTGTGGAAATGATCAGAAAATTCAATGGAAAGTTTTGAAGTACCATTCTGAGGAAGAAAAAATTCTTTCCTACAGGTTTGGCCAAGGTTTTCATAGTCTGTGCCCCAAAATGTTGATCTGAACAACAGAATCAAGATCTTGGACTTTCATTCAGTGCTTCTGAGAGCACCAAGGCAGGAAATGGAGGAATGGTGTAATCATGATATCCCAGGCTGACCAGTTTGGTATTAGGAAAAACCTGTATAGAAGCCATTTTTGCACATTATCAGTAAGGATGTTGCTTCTGGTGCAAGAATGTAGAGCAGGTCAGGCAGGAATCCAGAGGAGGAGGAACACACAAGACCTTTGTGTTAAATGTCCGTCCAGCTGTGTACACTGCAAACAACCTAAAGTGAAAACCTGTTATACAATATACCAAACTTTCAAACACCAGCCCAGAAATATTATGGGCTGTAACATCCAAACTGACACAATGTAGAAGGACTCAGACATGCTTCTGCACTGTAGATTTACTGAGATGAGATATAATTTAGTTTTTCTGTAGGGGAAAACAACAGGAAATAATTTAGTTTTCCTGTAGGGGAAAACAACAATTTTTCAGAGAACATGGACTAGAGAGGCCAACTCTTTTGGTACAGGAGACCCAAACCATCTTTCTAATGTGAAATAATAAAAGGAACTCATTTCCAGTGATATATTCAAAAAACAGACAACAAATTTACTTCTTTTTCCTTAGTGAATCACTTCTAACATTCATATAGTTAGCTATATTGCTTCTGTATGTTAAGAAATGTGTTGTCTCTTGTCTTAAGCTGCAAACAAACTCAAGACCCCTGTGTTTGGATATACATGTGGTAAAGACCATCAGCTTATCTTTATGTGTGCTTCCCAGCTCTGGGGTTACCAGCGTGTTACAAACGTTGCTGATGTGAAAAAACACATAACATAATTTTTATGTTTTCCACAAAATTTGTTATGCAAGTGCCCAGGTTACTGTTAGTCATTGTCAAAATCTCTGGGCTGTCTTCCTTAAAAGCATGGATGTTCCTGTTTTTCTTTCCTTTACTGTGGTCCAGAAATGCCTCAGGATAAAGAATAAGGATTACGTGAGCATATATAATGAGAATGTTTCTATTCTGGGACCTTTGGTAAGAGGAGGCAAAGCCATCAGGATGCAGCTGCAGCAGAAGTGGATGTGAAACGTGGCAATAGCATAGCAAGGAGATGTGGTCTTCATCTCAGTTGCACAGTCAGAAGCACTTCTTTCAATAAGTTTTCTGTTCTCCTTACTTAGAAAGCTTTGAACCCACAGGTGCTTGGAGAACACTCATTACTTAAAAGTAAATAAAAACAAACTAATCAACACTAAAAGGACTAAAGTTCTTTATGAATATACTAAGATGCTGAAATGCATCTTACAGTAAGAGACTCTCAAGATACAGACACAGGCAGTCTGGCTCTGAAAGTACTTCTTGAGTATTGTATTTTGCATCTGTTTATGAGAGGATTTCACACTTTCCTGTTTGTTTCTACTAAGAGGCATTAAAGGGAACAGTGTTTGGGAAGTGTATCTATCTCTGCTACAGGCAGAAACTGCTTGTAAGACCTAAGAGAAAAGTTTCTGACAGAATGCCTAGGTGGCAAGCAGTGACGTGTTTCATCTTTCAGTCTCCTGCCTGAAGTGGAGTGGCCACAATACCAATGTCAGGAACCTTTTGACATTTACTGAGGAATAGTTTGTCCCTCCAAGCAGAGCAAAACCAGTATTTTGTCTGTGTTAGACAGTAGAAAGACTAGAAGAAAAAAGCAGCTTTCACAAATACTTAAGGTGTGATTTATCTACTTTCTAACAGATAAGAGGGAGGAAGAGACGGCGGTGACATTTCGTGTGGACTGTGGCACCTGCTACAACTGAGAACCTTGAAGCATTATTTCCCTTGCTCCTCCGCACAAATTGTTTTGGGAGATTTATTTGTTCTTTTCTGTTGTCATTTATCTAAATAAATTCTCTCTAGCTTCTGTGACTCATTTTCCCCCAAAGGGCTGGCTGTGCTGCCAACAAAAGGAGATTCAGATATTAACAAACTAGCTGTCTCTCGGAAAAAAATGCCACTGGAAGTTTACCTGCCATTGTTTTGTCTGAGGGTGCTTACTTGAATGTCTGATAGATCAGTAATTGAGTTTTGCTTTTCGTTGTAGCCAGTTTTCACAAGCAGCGCCTTTCCTCCCGCTTTGCGCACCTGAGTGTTATGTTGTGTGTTCTGGGTGGTCCTGCAGGGATTTCAGAGGCACATATGAGAGGATTAACCTAGTAGTTCCAAAAACCTGGCCCAGGAATGAGCTCCAAAGTTAGCCTGATGCTGTGGAGTACGGATGGAGTGCTAGCTGGGATGCCTGTCAAAGCCTTTGGTCTCTTCCTTTAGGACATCCACCTGACTTCCTACTATTGACCCTCTACAAACAGCCGGCATCCCTGTCTAACTCTTCATTTCCACACAGTCCCCTTATATTTTTGGGTGGCCCGGGCTTCTGCTATGGAAAAAAAAAGGAGCTGGGGAAGTACAGAACCTTCTGTTTTGGAAATCTGGCATTATTCTTTTAGAGCTGTGCTCCATTAATCTGGTTAGCAGTGACATGGAAGAAAAATGGTAACACTGATTTAGAAACTGGGAGAAGCAACTGCATGCAGGCGTTGGCAAGATATAAGCATCTTTATCTTGGATAAGGCTCGAGCAAAATTGGTGCTGTGAAGCTAACAGAGATGTTGCCAGCAGGAGGAGGAGTGGAATTGAGAAAATAGACGCTGTGCACATTGTAATTATTGTTTACTCTGTGAGGAAGACTGAATAATACTGCACTTAACTGATGCAGGAAGATGCCAGAAAGGCAGATATTTCCTGATGGATGTGTTAAAAACACTAAAGATAAAAACAGATGAACAGGAGAAACTCTACATCGTTACTTGGATGTAAGCCTTAGAAAAGACTATGACAAGAGAGCATCAGAGTTAAATTGAAAACATTCCTTAGAACATTCAAAAAAACAAAATGCCATTTTTCTCAAGTACAGCAGCAAGCTATTTTGAATAATTTCTGTCATATGTTTGGAAGTGAATTTTAAGTTTTTATTTATATGGACCTATATGGACTATATTTTTTTAATGTCAGTTCTACGCCTGCTGGGGTAGTCCCTTGTCTTTGAAATACACTTAGAAAACATCCTGTGCTAGCACAGTGTAGCATAGGAAAAACAAAGGTGAAAACATAATAACTGCTATGTATATAAAAGTTGGTATACTTTTACTATTTTTAGATAGCTACATTTGAGTTATGGCCACCAGACATATGGATAATGATCAGCTGATTTTCTGTCTGACAGATGTTCTAAATTTGTTTCTGAACACTTTTGTAATCAAGTGGATAAATCAAAATTCATGTACACAAAGGCATGTCAGACTGTGTCCTTCATCAGTTTCCTGTGTTGCCTAGTATTGTGCAATGAAGGGAAATTACATCCAAGGAGAAAGGGATGTGCTGGAGAGGAAAGAGGTGGATTTGAAACAAGTACAAAAGGTGGGTAAGGTGAAACTGCACTGCAGAAGAGAGTAGTTTAATATAGCATGAGTTGTACAACAGACTTTCTCCATTTAAAAAGTAACCACTTAGGGACCAAAACATCCATGCAGAAGAGAAAAGAGGGGAAAAAACTCCACCAGGCAGACTTGAGATAGTCTTTGGTGTGTTTTGATGCTAACGTCATCCTGTAGATCTTCATGTGAACAGCAGTCAACTCTCAACAGTATTATTGTCTTCACTGTGTAAATGGCTGAAATTAAATGGGCAGGAACTGCAGCAATACTGGTATTTTGGCACTGGGAACAAATTTTGACAGTTTCACTAAAGAAAAGAAGCTCCAAAGTATTTTCTGATCCAAAGTGTAATTTACAGTGTTTTTACTTGCTCTGGTGAGTATGTGAGGAAAAACATTTAGAACACCTACAGTTAAGTAAATATGAACACCCCCAAAAAACCATGAGACTCTGTCTGTAAACATGGATTCTTCTTATTTTTTATTACATGTCAAGTGCTGATCTCACCCATTTTACCTAATACATAGTATAATACTATATCTGACAATGTCTGTGCATGTACTTTATGTATTTTCTCAAAAGTTGCATTCTTGAATATCCATGTTTTTATATTTTTGTCACTTACAGAAAAGATTCATTTGGTCCTGACCTTTTTCATGCAGGACAGGAACCTTCTGCTAAATCTCCAGGCCAGAACTGTCAGTTCCTGACTTTGGTTAAAGAAAGTGGCTTATTTGCATGTTCAGATCATCTTTCCAACTTGGAGATTTTACTTGTGCCTTCATTTCTTGCTGAAAAGGATTAATTTCTTTTACTTCAAAGTATATAGAGATACAAAGAAGATTTAAGAATATTTATTCTTGTTTTTGGAGTGACACAGCTGAAAGACACTTTGAAGGAGAAAAAGAAAATGTTTGTGGTGGAAATGCCAGGTCAGCATCAGTAACCAAATTTCTGTCCCTCCTTCCTGCACATCAGAGCAAGTCGTGTTTGATCTTACTTTTTTTTTTCTGTCCATGAAATTGAAGCACTGTATTTCCCAACCACAACAGAATTTTAGAAATGGGACTAAGCTGTTTTGTTTCCTGTATGAACAACACTAACATGATTGTGACTTTCCTTATCCAATTCTTATCCTAAATACAGCCAGCTGTCAACCGAAAGCTGACAGCCTTCAATCAGATTGGTCCCCAGTCTCATCCGTATTCCTCCCTACTGAAAGCACTGACCGTATTTACTCAGAAGACAAAATTCCTGTTTCCACATTTCGGACAGAACTGCATTTGTATAGAGCAAGTAACTATTGTTTCTGAGTAACAGATGACTAATTATTAGAAAGTACTCTGTTAATTACCAAAAATTATTGTGTAAATTCTGGTATGATCATCTTTTGTGACTGCTTATGGCAGTTTTCACACACTATCCCCGTGCATCACTTGCAGCCAAGTATCACCTTCTGCTCCGGGTATTCTCACTTAATCTGTTGCCTTGGGGTGTGATCCTGCAAACACCTCCTTGACTGATCCAAAGACCATTTTGGTCAGCAGTTTTCCCATTTAATTCAATAGGCTTTTGAGACAGGGATCAAGGGAGCGGAGCACAGTTGGTTCTGTTATTTCGAGGATTCAGTTACTAGATAAAAGTCACACACACAAGTTGAGGTTCAACCAGGCTAACAAGGAGCAGAGGAAAACAAGTGGTTTGGTATCTGCTGGATAAAGAAATTTTATGAAGAATTTCAGTTTGTTTTTGAGAGGTCTTGGTATAATTTGCTCCTCTGTGAAACGAGTTTGTTCTAACAAGATTCTAAATAAGAATCTGAACAAGATTCACAATAAAGAAAATATGCTTTACTTCATACACAGTATGTGACAACAGTTGTATGACAAAACCACTTAACAAGAAGGAACAGGTCACAAAAAGACATACAGATGCTGCCAGAAAGGCTGCTGACCCTATTCCCAGGTTTCTTGTAGGTACAGAGTTGTTCATTGTGCTAGTCTGACATGCAAATGGCACCATAAGGAAATGCACAGACATTCTTTTCTTCTGGGGCAGAAATAAAGCCTAAGGACTCAGTGTTGAAATGTATGGCTTTTAATAACCAAAGAACCATTAGGCCAAGCCTATGGCTTTTGTATTGTTGAGCAGGTGATTAGCATCCATCGGATTACAGCTGTTTGCTTCTTCTGTTTGTTCCATGTGCAGACGTTGCTATGAGGAAAGGAGTCAGCAATGACTGATGTGGAGCCTGTGGTCACAGATTTTGCAGCATCAGGACGGGCAGGGCGCCGGAACGCCTTACCAGATATCCTGGGTTCTCCTGCTGGTGCTGGGACTTCAGACCTGCCACACAAACTGGCTGAGCTCTCAGTTTCAGAAGGTAATGGCTGCACATGCAGACAGGAACATTTTTATGCAGCTGTCCTTTGCTGTCTCCTTAAGACTACTGCCACCATGCAGTTTTGATGTCAATACTAATATTTCTTTCTTAATTTATAAGCAAATTCAACCTTCTGAAGCAGTTATCACTTGTACCTCCCAATAAGACAAATTAATATTAACCTACACTACATTTGCCATATCCACCCACAGATTCAGTGTGCAGCAGCCTGTGGAAACACTTCAGTGCTGGGAACTGAATTCCAGTTGTCCTGAGGAAATGCAGTCTCAGTTGCATTGATGGGCAACTTGGAAAACCCATCACTTCAGCTATAAATTCAAGTGTACTCCTGCACTAAGAGAACTTAGCACAAGACAGCAAGCTGTGCTGTTAATTCAGTGACAGCTAACCTAACTCAGGCATGTACATTAATAGTAGAGTTTATAGTGTTTTACTCCTGCTAGTAGGCTTTCAGCTTTACTCTCTGAGACCAGTGCCCTATTTTGCCATGTCCTTTAATTTGATAAGATGATGTGTTGATTTAGCACAGATCTAATCACAGCTTTACATGTGAGTTTTTTACTTTCACAGTGGCTTCAGGGGGATTTTCAGATTCAGAAAAATCTAGTTTGTAATGCCTATGTAGTGAAAATTATAGGTTGGCCCTAAGCATGGTTTGCCCCTACTTTTTTAATCCGAATCAGAAATCTTTTGAGAAAACTTTTTCTTGTCTTGCTCATCATTGTACTGCCATGACAAATGCCACCAGAACTGATGGTCCCACATCCAGGAGCAGTGATGGTGTGGATGCAGCACAGGGGAAAGTAAGTTTGCACTGAGGTGTAGAGGGTCCATGAATCTGAACTGTAGGAGATTATAGGAGGGATCCTGGTCTCCAGGGATGCATGTCCTCACTTTACATTGCCTGAAACAATTACAAGATGTTGAGCTTACAGCCTCCTAAAGCATCATAAAGACTCTGGGATGGTGGTGGAGTGGGGGAGGATTTATTTGATTACACATTGTTGTTGCTTTGGGGATTTAATTTATATTCATGTATTTAGGGTTCTGTATCTAAACCAAACTTGGGTTTTCTACCTTCTGGGCAGGTAGAAAGAACATTTCCAGGAGGAGTAAGGAGGGACTGAATGACCTTATCCTGACATGAACCGGGAAAAGAGTGGAAAATAACAATCTGAATGTGTAGTGGAAGAAGGCATTACTTTTGAAAAAGGAAAGTGCAAAGATTTATGAAGAAAAAAGGGTGGACATAAAGAAAAAAACGGGAAGGACAGCAAGGTCAGATACCCTCAGGCAGCAGGGTAGTAGTGAAGGGAACTGGGAGAACCTGGAAGAGCAGGTGGGGGCCCTGTGAGTGCAGTTAAAACTCCTTTGTCTCAAGGAGAGAATTTTCCACTATGAATATAAAAATTATGTCCCTACAGATTTTCTCCTTCTGGTGTGTGCAACTGAAGCACTGGAAATCCATTCCAAAGTACAAACAGTCACTTTTAATGTTTTGATTTTCAAATAACACGGGGGCTTTTTGTTCCAAATTCCTCTTCTGCCTGGCACAGTCCGGCCTCAGCAGGAGAGAATTGTTTCCATTCCAAAGGGCAGCCCAGATGGGAATTTATATTGTTATCAGTGTCAGGAGGTGTGGAAGTGAAGTGACCAGTCCAACCCACAGAAATATTCATTGCTATATTATGTGTAACTAACCTTTGTATTCTTTAGTGAACCTTGAGGGAGGTGCACCATGTTAAAGCACAGAAGAATACAACAACTGTAGATAAGTTTCTTATGTTTTTTCCACTTTGGCCTCTGGCAAGTTTAGTAGTTTGAAAGAACATATTTTTTAAAGCATAAAAATATTCTCTCTTCAGTCTTTTTTTTTCCCTCCCTGAAAAATAAACAGGAAAGAGTGAAAGTCTTGTTATAAGAAATGTTACAGCATAGCATAAAACAAGTATTTAGCCCTCCAGACAGAACAGTACTCCTCTCCTGGTCCCCATCCAATGCATTAAGAAGAAATGAAATACAGCTATGTTAGTTTTATCAAAATATAGTGCTGCTTTCTTACAAATAGAAGGACCAGCACTGCTGGAATTTGAAGAACAATTAAGATCATGAAATTGCCCTTTGCTTTTGTCATTGACCTATAACTGTGCCAGAGCGTGCTGGAAGGGAACAGATTCTGTTATCAGCAGTTTACAGCAGTGATAATAGGAAATGAATACAAGATGTAGTTAGGTCCACTGAGTGTTTGGGTGCTTTTTGGGGATGGCAATTCCACAAGCATCAGATGGGAATTACAGCCTCATTGCATTCTAAGTTAAACTTCTGATGAGGCAACAAGCAAATTGAGATGAATTCATGTAAATGGAAAGACAGTTTGAAGTTCAAAGGCTGTGACAGGGAAATAGTTTGCAAAATATTTGAGGCTCTAACAGGCATCTCTTTTTGCCTGTTTCAGGCTATAAGTTGTTAAAAAATGAAAGTAATTTCCAGCTCAGAAGAAAGAAGTTAGATAAATGAGAGAAGTGGAGAAGATGGAACATGTGGCTATATAAAGTATGCCCTATTTTGTATCTACTCTGAAATTCAGGTTCAGTGAAGATTATGGGAAATGGTGAGGAGGACTCTCTCCATCTTGTTTCAAATTTAGCTAATGCTCATTGGATCATACATTTCCTCTTTCTAAAATGCTGTCAGCTCCTGTCATAATGAAAAGTCAGGAATGGGATGTGCTAATACTTTTTGTCTGACTTAGAAGAGAAAAGAGACTTTGCTTTATTATGTATATTATGCAGGGATTGTAGCTGTGTGACACAAATGTCCATGTACACTGCAAGCCACACCAAATTCATGTTATCATGAGATCAACAGGAGAGATTCTGGCACCAGCTGTTTAACTTGGATCCTAACTCTGAAATGAAGACTGTCTGTATCCTGTCTGATCATCCTCTGATGTTGCATAAATTTTGGAGGGCTGACTTTATGCAGGTGGTCTGATGGGAGGTTGTACTGGAAGCAGATTAAATAGCTGATTGGTGTCACTGGTGATCCAAAGGTTAAAGAGGACGTGTCAAGAAGTTTGAGAGCAGAGGAGCTATAATCATCTCCCACATTTGGTAATCTACATTAGGGCACCATTCTGCCAATAACCTTTATTGTTTGCTGATATTTTTCTAGGTGACCGTGTGTAACTATCTGAATACACTCAGCAGTTTAACACCTGTTTGCACTCCTAAGTGCTACCAACTATGAGATTAGATTTCCTCTAACAAGCTATTTTTCTCTACCCTGTCTGAAAGACTCCATTACTATTAGACATCCAACGCTGCACAGAAACAGTCAGTAGAGGAGATTGCTCTTTCTCCTTTTCTACAGCAGTGCCATGATACATAACACTGAAGAGTATAAAATAACTCCATTCTTTATTTTCCAGTATGGACCTCTGAACCTCTGAGCAGACTTAAAACAATTGGTTTCTGCCAAGAGCTTTAGGTGATGAATTGTGTACAGCATTATGTATTTGCTGTGACATGTAGAGACCAAGATATGTAACTGTTTTGGGTGTTTGTGATATTTTATAGCAAGTCTACAGGGCAAATAGCTGAAAATGTATTCCTTAGATTATGAAAGTGGAAGATGGTACAGTCAGATGTGCTGAGCAGACATCTCCTTGTCCCTGAAAGCAATGTCCTGCCATAGATTTGAGTATTCTGTTACCCGTAGTACAGCCTAGTACAGGGACTTAAAGGTAATGTGGAAATTATCATGGTTTGCAAGGAAATCGAAGGAGGAGGAGTTCCTGTTTCTCAATGAGTAAACTTGAGCATCAAAAGAAACAGAATGGAACTCTTCATATAATGACCAAGCACAGTGGGGAGCTTTTACTTATATTAGTCATGTAAGCATTTAACTCTAATCCATGGAAGAGCAAACTTCCAAGTGAGAGTAACAAAAAATCCCTCATCTTGTGAAGACAGAGTGAATTCACATAGGTCTTTCTTGGCAAAGAAGGTCAGACAGATAACTGGCCTGTTCATAAGCTGTAATGTTACGTACCTGAAACCAAGCAGGGCTCAAAGGAATGCAGTATTCTGACTGGACTATGGAAATGATCCAGAAAAAAAAATAACAGTAATACAAAGTTATATCAAATCTGTTTCTTAAAGCCAAATGCACATTGATCAGTATGTGCAAGGAACGGGCAAATCGACACCAATAGGAAACTGCTTTTGGAAGATGCCTCTCCAAGTTCTTTATCTTTCAAGTTAATCTCTTTCTGAAGCATCCATGACTGTGGTAATAAAGAGCCAGTCCAAACAGAGATGATCAGTGAACTCAAATATTTGGCTGCATCAAAAAAGCTATGAGAATTGTGTGTGGTATAAATATTTAATTCTGTCTATTTTTAGATGCAGGAGCAGAGGGTGGAGAAGTGCCATCATCCAAAGCCTTGCTGGAAAGTCAAGAGGCGGAAGGGAAAAGCAATGATTCCTAACACCTAAGGACTGCTGGGTTAATTGAAATCTGACAACAGACTTTCCAGCTTCCCTGTGTCACCCTTTCTGAAGTGTGGTAGCAACTTTAGCAGCATAGACATGGTTTTGCAACACTGTACCTAGATGACATTAAGGTGGATGACATACCGTTTTTTCTACTGTCATCCTCCAAAACCAGTATTCTACACATCCAAATAGGAAGAGAACTAAAGAATGTATCTCTTGTTTGGAGTTTTTGTGTGGTTATAGTATTCATTCTAACTAATCCTCTTTGACAGTTCAAATTAATATACCTAGCAGATGTACCAGGAATTAAGGATTGTTTCAAAATAAAAATCCTGTTTAATTTTCCAAAACAGCTTCCTTCTCTCTGAAGCAGAGGTGTATTCACTCTCCCCACCATGATATTAAGTATATATTAGATTACAGACAATATCTGTAATTTATCTCCTGAGATTTTTGTTCTCATTTGACATATGCAGATGGATGTGAGAAATAAAAAAAAAATTGAAAAAAGGAAACCAATTTTTTTCTCTCTCCCTGTCTCCAGAAGGTTTTGTAAACTACTTAAACACCAATGTTTGTTTTCAAAGTCTCTTTAGCTCTATTTTATTATGGCAGATCATCTCAGTTCTCTGACTCTTTTAGCAGTCTTGTCACTTCTGTCATTTGTTTTCAGGCTGAATATTGTAGCTGTTCATGTGTATCTGAAATAAACTAGCCATGTTTGTATATGATGAATATTGTCTAATCTCACTGTGCAAATTAAATATCTATAATCTTTTCTGTCTTGGCTTGATTCCTTAATGTTTCTGCTGTATGACAAAACCCCACAAGACATACTTTTATTTCGTCTGGATTTTACTTTATTGTTTGCTGATAATGAAAATGTTTCAATCATTGTGATTTTTACAAAGATTTTAAGTAAACGTTTTAGTCTGTTGAAAGGAATTGTTTTGTTACCAAAGTCATGCTCCTGAAAACACTTGGCATTCATTGCGTTTTGTAGGAGACCTAAGATTCAGGTACAGCCATGCACCTTCACTATAGCTTGGGGCAGCAGCATCTTGAAACCATTACCTACATCTTGAAATCTAATCACCACCAGCAAGTGAATGCTTTTGTTTGCCCACTGTTGCGTTGTACCCAGACAGAGGAAGCATCTCTGATGGGTAGATTCCACATTTGACTGGTATTCTGTCTGTAGAACATTTGTGTATTCTACAGCTGGCAGAGAGCTTTTAAGAGACCTCTCTGCACAACTTCCATTCCTCCTGTGCCTTTACTCACACCGTGCCTTTTGGGGACCATTCAGTAAAAGATCCAGAGTCATTCAAGTGAATTGACACTTAGTTCTCTCCTCTTTAAGCTTTATTCATGTAACAAGTGCGACATCCCAGGATTTTTTCAGGTTTGAAAAGGTAAAATAACTTCCTCCACCGGAGAAAAACAAGTTACTTAAGAAAGTCTGAGCGACTGAAGTAGCTGACCCTGGAGGACTAGATTTGAAAACCACAGTGGATCGGAACTTGAAGATAACTATATTTGTGGTACACACTCTTGTTCTGGGTTGCAGCCCCATTCTCATATAGCAGCCTCCTAACATCACCATACATAAAATTGGCGAATTATAAGAAGCTATAATGATCGCATGGAAATCAAGTGGCCAGGTATTACTAAAACAGAATTCTTTATATGCTTTAGGTGGAGCATATATTAAAGTGCTTTTCTGGGTCACAGCCTATACAGAATTCTGCACTTCCACAGTTGCAGCACTGAATATATTTAGATTTGTCTCTGATAGAATACAGACATTGAAATTTGGGTTACAGGAGTAGATACTTAAGTACTTTGTTAGCATAAGATGATTTGAAGTTTTTTACTGTTAAAATGCCAATTACGAACCAGCTGAATTTAACAAATTATTCATGTGCTAAATTCTATATAAAAATCATTTCACAGCTGTATACATAAATGGAGTTAACCATTCACAAATGTATAAATTAGAACTAGTAAAGAGTGCTCAACACGCTGAAGAATTACTGTAAGCACTCTGGTGCTTACTTTGTACTTGAGTAAGCATGAACTTGTCATTGAAAATACATTGTGTAGAAAGAAGAATTTTAACAGCAAATTTGAAAAAATGCAGAAGTAGTAAAGACTGGGATTTAAAATTCAACTCAATTAAAAGCAGGATTAACATTTTTAAAATATCTATAGCATGTTACACGGTGTTACATGTGTATTACCTAGTTGCATATTAACCAAGCCATAGATGCAGAAATACTTCTTTGGCCACATGCACATACAGTTTGTGTCTAATCAGTTATTAGTGTAGACTGCATGAGACAGCTCCTTTGTAGTTAGTTCAGATATAGAACAGGAATATAAGTAATGCCTGGATTTTGTCAAATCTTTCCAGTTCAAGGCCAGATGCATATTTCTGACCAGTATAAACTGAACCACAAACTGGTTGGTGTGGAAGACATTGTGCCATATAAACTCTTGTCAGGAGCAGAGTTTATTAGTTATGCATTACACTTAACTCAGGCAGCTAGTAGACAGTTCCTTTAGAGCTCTCTGAGCGGGGCTCTTTTCCATGCTGTCCAGGAATCTGGGGTTTGGGCAGGGTTACTGTCTTAAGCACAGCTAAAGTGGAGAAACTGGTTCATTTTCTTGAAGACAGGTAATAGTCCTACTAAACTTTGGCTAAGCCTGTAAAGAGCAAATGAAGTGCTTCTGAATCTATTTGTCACTGAACCAGTTTATACAGTTTCAACCATTACCCAGGCTGTACCACCCTCCCATTAGTTCAACTCATGAGTAATTGAGGGCAGTGCCTTCTCTTAATTCACGTGGCCACAAAGTTGTGGCCCTGAATCAGCAGGGTATTTTAAAACATGCTTAACTTTAAATGCAGGCTAGTCTCACAGGAGTCAACAGAACTACTTAGGTGCCTAAAATTAGGTCCATACTTAATTACCTTGATAAATGACTGCAGCAAGGTCCTATTCAGGCTAATCTGGTATTATAATGCATTAATCCCAATTTCCATTGCAGCAAGTGTGGCACAGGTAATAGCAACTTTTTCATAATCTTACAGCACTATTCTGAGCTTTTATAAAGAATTTCATTTTCATACCAAGAAAAAAGTTAACTTCCTTGTCTCCAAATTTTAGAATTTAGTGAAGCAATTATCCATTGTTACACACTTTGCATGTTTAAAACAAAACAAACAAACAAACAACCAACCCAACCAACAAAAAACCAAACCAACCAACCAAGAAATACCCTTGTAATTTTACTATGCATACATAAAACAATTTGGGTATTTCTGATTTACAGAAAATTGGCCATAATATATCCCAGATGTCATTAAGAAGGTAATTTTCTTTGAGTCAGCCCTTCCTCAAAAGCTGCATGTAAGAGGTGGGTGAATATATATGCTGAGGCACATCTTTTGTTAATATAAAACAGGAGAGTTCAATTTGTTATCTGAAAGGTAATAAAGGACTAAACAGGTTCAAGGAAGGGGACTGATTAATAGAATGTTAATTTAAAATGGAAGCCTGGTTGCTATGATTCCTCATACAGCTGTGCTGTATACCATCTTTCTGGTGTAATACTGCATAGACTGAACTTGGATGGATGAAATGAGTAGCAAAGCCGTTCACAAGGTGGTGTATTTTATAAGAAATTTCTAAATCAGTGATAGTACAGCGGTATACAGGCCAAATCTAGTTATCACTGAAGACAAAAATCAGTTCTATACTAGCTTCAGTGTCTATATCTAGCTTTAGTTTCAAGTCATGAGTTACTAATCATACAGAAAATACCTCCCAACTCAGAAAGTCCATGAACACAAATGCTTGGAGGCAAGGAAGCTAGTCAGTGGAAACATCATGTATGTTTGCACTATCCAAGACATTGTTATATGGAGCTATGATCTGACCCACAGTGGCCACTTCCCTGTTTTGCAGCTTTTATACAATGGTGATCATACAAAATTATAACTGCACTTGCATTACTTACAAATAACAACAGAGCAATGGCTAGAAGGGGTTTAAACTACACTTTACCACTAAAAGGCCAAATATCCTTTATGTAAAACACACATGAAGAGGAATACTTAAAGATTTAGCAAATTAGAATTAGTTTGTATTCTTCTCTTCTGACGGTGCTCTCTGTGTGATAAAGCCCGTGAAACAGAACTGAACAGAGATTTCTGCATGGATTTCTCCACCGGTTTGGCACGGCTTGTATTTGCTGTGTCCAGTGAGAGCATAAGCGTCAAATCGTGGTGAGTGTGGGTTCCCCAGGGTCCAGACATCACAGACCAATGAGGCTGAGCCCACTGGCGTTCCAGGGCGCTTGCTCTGAAGTAGAACTAGCCAAGGCTTAAACTGTCCTGCCATCTAGTGGGATCCTCAGCCTGCCAGGTAGGTTGTGCAAGGAACTGGAGTGAGACAGTCTAAGAGACCTCAAACCCGGCTGGAAACTGGTCTGGTGAGAGGCTGACTGTCTCCAGCTAGTCTGAGACATTCACTTCAGGGGTTTTGCTAAGGGCTCAGACCCTTGGTGTCACTGTGTATTCAGAAATCTGGGTGATGGCAAACAGGAGGCATCTCGTATTTCAACCCATAAACTCTGCCGTAAAACAGGTGCCTGAACCCAGCCTTAAGTGCCTGCTCTGCAATTTGGAATAGGGTGTCAATCCCGCCATAGCTGACTGGTTTTGACCTATTGTTAGAGAGAATTCAGTTCCATCTTCCCAAGTTGAAGCTGTTCTATTTTGGCTAGTAATTAGCAATAATTGCTGAGAGCTTTTACTTTACTATTTTGGTTTATTTCCCTCTTCAGCCCAGTGGGGCCAGTTCATCTCCCAAGATGGCTGAGAGCAATAGGATGCCTGAAGGCTGTCGCTTCGCCTTGTCCTGTGCCATATCCTAATGCCAGACCTCTGGATTTTACTGTAAGACTTACATTTGATGGATTTTTTTTTTCTTTTCCCCTGGGTGCTCTGGGCTTTTCCGTGTTAAGCATGTCTTCAACAATTGTCTGCACTGTAAAGGGTCCTGATGTGAGGATTTGGACAATCTCTACCACTGCTTTATACCTGGGACTCTGCTGTGCTGCGATTGGGAGTGTAAATCCAGTGCTTATCATACAATATGCAGGAATCTGTGGCTGGTTTAACCTTACTGTGTATTTTGTTTAGGTTTTTTTCCTCCAGGTCCCTTAGGCATATTTGCAAACGATATATCAGCAGGGTAAACACAAAAGGAAGGTTAAAAGAACACTGCTGTTAACCCTCAGCAGTATTCCAGAGGTAGTTTCCTAACAATGCACGCCCTTCTCTGGGGTTGCAGGAGCAGCTTTTCCCAGCGGGCACGAGGTGGCGGCCGAGCCCTCGCCTTCCCCAGCCCTCTCCCTGTCCTCGCCCCGGCTCCGAGCGCCTCGGACACGGCGGGCTCCGGCTCTCCTTGGGGATGATCCTGACACGGGATCGGGGGGGCTGTGCCAGCGCCCCGCCGCCCGGCCCCGCTCATCCCGCACTGCGGCCGCGATTCCCGGCGCTCCCAGAGCCGGCGGGGACGGGCTGGGAACGTGCCTCCTTTGGAGCTCCTGCGGGCGGAGGGCAGCTGGAGGCGCCCCACTGCGCAGCCAAAATGACAGCGCTTTAGTCACTGCATCAGGGCTTGTGGCTGCCCAGCAGGGCGGTGGTCCTGCACGGCCCGCGGTCCCCAGCACCCCTCCACGGCCCAGGAGCCACCCGCATAGAGCTGCTGGGGAGCCGGGATTCCCCCCGGGCAAGCCCCGGCTTCCAGCAGACAGGGCACCACGGAGGAGAAGCGCCCTTTAAATGGCAAACAGAAAAACTTTCATTAATGTATTCATAAGAGAACCACAGGCTTTGAACCTGCTTGTTCCTCTCACCAATTTTGCACCCGTCTTCTGTTTTAATTGCTCAACAATTCCATCACAATCCTTCCTTCACACTTAATTTCTCATCTAACTCCATTCAAAGCTCAGATCCATCTAATCCCTTTTCTTCAGCGCTCACCCCTCACTTCACTCACGCCTTCTGTATGCTCAACATCAATTGTTAGTGCTTTCAACACCCAAGACAAGAAACTAATATCTTGAATTTCCTCTGTGTTCCCTAAAATGAGATGGTAGAAGGTCAACTCACTGCTGTTCCTCCCAACAAGTTCTGGGTAAATCAGAATATCAGACAGACTTATTAGAGACCCTTGAGCCAGTCCCTGAACAGCCCTTGTCTTGAACATGGACAAAAAGCTGCTGTAGAAAACAAATAGCATGTGATTGTGCAGAGATGGTGTTGCAACATAAGAAAGTGCTGAAATAAGTGTCTTTCAGGCATCTTCTTTCAGACAGCCTTTGAACTCTGTGCCCTTTTTTTTTTTTAACGAGTCAAAACTTCTAGGTAAATTTATAAAGGATAAAATTAAATGTTGAAATGTAAGAAGGAGTATATTTAAGGGCTGGGGAGACAAAAGACAATGAGATGGACTTAAATGCCGTATTTCCTCTCCATAGCCCTTCTTTTATTAGAACAGATGAGCCAGTCATGGTGCAAGCAAGTCAGCCTGCTCCTGCACCCTCCACTGCCTCTGGACTCTGGATGTTTTGAGCTCTGGCTCCCAGGATGATCCGTCACTCAAGAAAGTTTCAAAGGTCTAGAGGACAATGCTATTAGAAGCCTTGTTTAAATGTTACAAGATTAGTTAATAATTTTGACCACAGAGGGTCTGGATTATGTTTACTACTGCCACAGGGAGGGGGAAATATTTTAAAACATGTTTTGAAACACACAAATATGTAGAGTAGCGACTGTAACTATACTTCCCCACTGGCACTTGCTGCAGTACAGTCCAGAAAATGAGTCCCATGATTAGCCAGGCAGGGACTACATGCCTGTTTTCTTTTCTGTGTATATCTGTATCTTCTCCCATAGTAGACTCTGGATTTGGCAAAGTGCAAGCCCACACTTAGCAAGTGGGCTGTGTTTTTAAGTTTCTTGGTATAGACTTGCATATTGTGACCATCTCGTGATTTCTTGCATAATCCAGGGTATATAATTTCTCTGAATTACTTCCTGTATCATGTCCAGTAGCTGTGGTTCTTAGCATAGTTTACAATTTTCAGGGATGAAAAGTCTTGTAAGGCAGTTTGAAAGTTGGTCAAAGGGTTAAGTCTCCTGGCAGCTAATATACACTTTATTTTTAATAAAAATTTCTGTAGGCTCAACTTCTAGTGACTGGAGTTTTGTATACAAGACTGAAGAGATCACAGTTTCTCTGGGATTGTCTCCAAACAGCCAGGATGACCTAAATATTCCTGAAGTTTGTCTTGGTGCTAGTCCCTATTTAAAGCTAGTAATGAGCTATCTTAACTCTACAATGGTTCAAGAGGCTTTTGAATTTTGTGTTCCTGGAAGTTTATGTATTTAGATTCATGGAAACTCAGAAATGACTCAGCGCTTGGTCACAAACCAGTATGTAATGCAGGGATATAGTTGCACTCCTGAATGAATCAAGTTAGGTGTGTAATTCCAGCTAGGTCACCCAGCATGAGGTTTCATTTCAAATGCCTGATCTGTGTCAGGCATTTGTTCATCCATGACCAGCCCATAAATTGATAACCTAATTAAATTATTTATCAAGACTGTGGAATTCAGACATTTCTCCAGGGCACATTACCACTGCACTTTAGAATTTCAGAGGAAATGGCTTGTTCCAGGTGAGAGATTCTGATTTAGAGGACACAAACCCAGAGGAGTGTGGCTCTAGCTGCATCTGGGGGATCACATCTAGCTCCAGCAGGCTGTGACTGTGTCCTTTAAGTCCATAGCTGAGCGGAACAGAGAAGGACCTTAGGAATATCCAAATGCAGGTTGTTAATCAGTGGAGTTTTAACTTTGCATCTGTTTTTTAAATTCAGTAGCTGTTTTCTTGAAATTTAGTCAAATAACCTGATTTCACTTTTTGTCTAAATCTCGGCTGGTATTGAGAATTATTTCAGGATAATGCAAAAATGGAATGCCTCAGTATTCCAGACAGAACATAAACAGAAGGAAGTTGCATTGAGCTATTAAAAAAATTTCTTAAATCCAGTCCTGCAGACGGCACAGTTGTCTTTTGTTATGCTGAAAGGATTTAGCTTGAGATTGATTACACTGAATTTCAAGTAGTCACACTTATTAAGTATTTGACAGCATCCACGGTGTATACCAGGACTACAGAAAGAGAACATGATATTTATGACATATGACAATTTAAACTTGTACCTTTAACACCGTAAAAATTATATGGATGATAAAAATCATTCCCTCCTTTGCTATAATACAAAATTCTTGAACCTTAATCCAGAGTGTGTTTCTGCTTCACTGATCTGCTCTGAACACCAAATCTACACGTGACTCTCAGAATCAGTTGCAACAAGTCAAATGTAAGTCATCTAATCTCCTTATATCTATGTGCTATTTTTCCATTTCTCCACATAAGGATTATTTTAATTTAGTATGTTCATCTTATTCATATGTCTTCTAAATTTCTCTGAGTCATTATTACCCCTGAAATAGTCAGTTGCTTATCTGTGAGACTGTATTTCTTCCTCAGTGTACAATCTTTCATGTTCCCATGCTGAGATTGTAAGTCTGGAAAGCTGATTTCTTGTATTGGTCTTACAATAACTAGATAGTTATTGTAAGTGACACCCTGTATCAGACATTTCTGTTACATTTTGGAGTATTATAAATAGCTTTTCTACTCTTAAATACAAAAGAAGACATAGACAAATATTAAAATAACAAAGGCCTAATGGGACAAAATTAAAGTCACTGCATCTTCAATAAATTGAAGTGGGAGCAGGAAGGGGACTGGCTTTAGTGCAGGCTAATTCTTTGAGGAGAACCTCTGACTTGAGTCTTCTAAATGAGTTGATAGAGTAATATTAGACAACGGATAACAACCCCCTGAATGCCTGTTAGATGCAGAGAAGACCCTGGAGATATTTTGTAGCATTTGCTTACTTCTTTAAACCATTGTCTACCAGCTGTCCTCTCAGCTTAAACCAATCCGAATATATGTCTAATAGTTCATAATGAGGTATTAGTGGGTATTTACTTTCCAGGACTCTCCTAATCTCATGTCACACCAATTTGTAACATAAGAGTCTACAAGAATAAAATGCATGCTCACAGACCACTTAATTTTCACCAGTTAGCAATTGACACCAGAATTAGACCTTAATGTAGCTTTTGTCTAATGTTAGACTGTCCTGGCATTATTTTCATTGAGCTTTTGCAGTGGCAGAAAGCCTGCTGAACATGCTCCTAAGTTTTGCCTACAGTATGCTATGCTCTTAGAAGGGATATGATATAAACATGCCTACCCTGCTCCTGCCTGCATTACCTTGCACCCTGCCTATCTGCAGCTCCAGCAAAGCCTTTCTCATGGGATTTATGCAGCATGAGAGATGCTTTGTACCTGGGGCCATTCTGTGACTGCTTCCTTGTGCAGCTGAATAAATGGGTGTCTTCTTCTCCATAAGGCATTTAGCTCTTTTGTTGAAACTGGGATTTCTAAAGAGCTACCCATCAATAGAGTAAATAAACTTAGATATTTTCTGTGACTCACCAACAGCACTGTGAGATGGTTTATTTTTATTAGGGTGATCAGCAAATCTCTTAGACAGCTAGAGGACACATGATATAGTTTTAGTTAAGGACATTTTACTGCTCTGTTTGACAAAAGGGTTTTCTGCAGCACCAAAAATCAAATCACACTCAGCCCTGAAGTAACAACATCCCATCTGACAAAATAGCTACTAAAATCTGATCATTTCTGTGTTACACTGAGATCAGAACTACACAGAGATTCACAGAAGGGCTTCAAAAAAGCTTAAAACATGCTGAGAATATCCTAGATGTCTGTCCATAAATGGAAGAAACTTCTTTCAGCTGCACACTATTATCAATTTCCTTAATTCAAAAGTAGTTCCCTATATGTTTAAAGTTTAAAGAAATGCCTAAGTGAATTAGGACCCTGAATCATGTTGGTTTTCAATGGGATTCAATACCTAAAAGGCCTCTGAATGCCTATGTCTGCTTTTGTACCAGGGGAGTCAGGCCCTCTATCACAGCTGCCCTTTGCTTCATGCTGCAGTTCCAGGGTCTTCACTGCATCAAACACAGAAATGTTTGACTAATGGAGTCATCAGTAAATTATCTGAAGGTCTTATAACATAGTATCACCTTAACTACTGATCAAACTTCACAGAGTAATATGCTATTCCTGGCTGTTGTACTGTAAAGATGGTGAAAGGGCAGAGATTTAACTGAATTGGTGCAGCAAGAGTGCACCACCTGCATTAGATCCACTGAGGGACAGGGCAGAAGGGTAGATAAACCTGACTTCAAACACTAGCTGCACCGATTTAATTATATTTTTACAGCCAGACACTAAGTCTTTAGTGTCTGGCTGTAGTGATTAGATGCTCAGCAGTTCCTGACATTGATTATGAGGAATCCACACATGACAGAACCTCACGGTCAGACTTGTCTACCCCAGGAGCCTGGTGGCCATCCTGTGTTGCCCCCCTCCTCCCTCTCCCCTCTTTTCCTTTTTCATGAGCAAGTGAATTTTTTCCTTTCAAATACAGCTGAATGAGGCTGACACCCTCAGTCTCTGCAAATCTGAGGGCATATGAAGGAGGGATATAACAGGGGGGAAAGGTAGCCAACAGCAGGTTTTGTGTTCTATATTTGAAGGCTGAAGGTTAGAGCAGCCTCACATTCACCCTGAATGGCCTTTGGAAGCAAGGATTACTCATTACACAGGGATATTTTGCCACAGCATTTTCATTTTTCAAGCAGGCCTTGCACATAGAATGCAAACATGCCCGCGTACATTGCTCAGGTGGTGTAAAGAGTTTAGTGTAAAGGAGAATGAATCCCTGGGTGTTTGGAGAGGAATCTCCAGAGATAGTTTTCATCACACAGGCATTTTACACTGGAGTACAGAGTCTGTTAAAATCATCAAACTGCTGACAGCACAAACGAAACTCCAAGCTGGTCTCTTGCGCAGCAACTGAAAATGCACACCAGGTCAGTGTATTTCACACTGCAAACTCCACTCCAGCCACAGCAAAGCATTTATACAGATCAAGGTGACTCGTACTAGTTGTTGACGTTAATATAACTCTCACATAAGGATCCACAAGAAAATACAGGGCATAAGATGCCATGGAAAACATTTTGAGCTGTGGTTTGTCCCCCACACAAGTAGTCAATAATGTCACATTCCTGCTGTTAATTTACCCTGATCCCAAATCACCACTACCACAAACAGGTGGGATCTCACCATCATAAAACCTGGAGTGACAGCTCTGGAAATCTATCTAAGCAGGAGAAGGAATGTGAACATTTTAGCAGACCCTGTTTTACATCTGAAGTATCTGAAAAATGTTAAATAATGCATTTTTCTTAAGAAATAATGTATTTTTCTTAATAAATTCTCATGTGTTTCCTTCCCCTGAAGGGTGGGTCATCACACGAGGTACTTTTCTTAGTTAAATACATTGAGAAATCCTGACAGAACTGAGCCATCAGTATATGTATGATTGCTTAAATTAGGAAGGATCCTGAAGTGGCTGCCTCCCAAGGGTCAGGCTGCAGCACTGTCCAGAGGAAGATGCAAGGCAGAAGTGTCCTTGAGGAGTCCAGCTACCTGCAGTGGCACTGAATCATTTCCAGTTTTATGTCACACAAAGTCCATGAGACTGGTTGTACACAACAAGCCCCAGTGAGCACAAGAGAGCACGGAGCTCTCCCAGGGCTCTGTGTACACATCTGCATCAGAAGAATCAGCGTGGATTCCAGGACTTCTGCAAACAGAATCTATATGATTCTATTGGGAGAGGAGGCACTGCCAGTTCATGAGGGTATTGGTAAAGTCATTTAGACTTTAGAATTTAGTATCATAGAATCATAGAATGATTTGAGTTGGAAGGGGTCATATAGTTCCCCCTCCCCCCTGCCAAAAGTCAGGGACACCTTCCACTAGACCAGGTAGCTCAAAGAACCATCCCACCTGGTCTTGAACAATTCCAGGGATGAGGCACCCACAGTTCCTGTGGGCAACCTGTTCCAGTGCCTCACCATCACGTTTGGCTGAAAAATTATTGTTCCCAGGAAGGGAACAGGCCTATTGTGCTAAAGGAAGGGAACAACTCAAAGCATGACATGTAGAAATGACACCTCAGCAGCTTCAAATTTATTCCTTGCCAGTGCAGAGGAAGAAAACTAAACCAGACGCTGTTGAAGTTGACAGGTCTTAAATTGCATCTACTCTAAAGGCAATAAGTGACCCTCTTCCTGTGCACTAGAAGAATTTCTTGCTAATGTTTAATATAAACATATTCTCTTCCAGTTTAAAGCCATTTACTGTTTGTCCTATCACTACATGCCCATGGAAAAAATCCTTTTCCAGCTTTCTTGTAGTCCCCTTGAGGTATCGATGCATCTCAGATGAAGTAGATAAGTGGTGAGGTCAGTTTGCATGTACTTGTGTGTCAGCTGCCTGGATGCCAGCAATGAGGCTCTGTGAGACCACCGCTGCAGTTTGGCTATGACTGGTGGGCATTATTTACCTGATAATGTTACTCTCTTGAGGAAACACAATTCCCAAACTGAACTGGAGCCATCCATAACACCCATGCACAATACCAAACCCATGTGCCCCGTGCCATGACAGTGGCAATCACAAAGTGTATTCCTCATTCATTACAGTGGGTTTAACTGACTTACAGACATGAGGTTAGTGAACATCTCTATGAGATGCACCATTGCTGGTATTCAGTGCAAACTTTGGAGGCACAGCATTATTCAGCTTTGACCAAAACAACAAGACTAGATTCCTCTCAGTCTCACAAACAACAACTGACGGTTTGTTATTTCAAGTGATGCTCTAGTCTCCTTGGCTTTCTGAGTCCTGCCTGAAAAGCCTCAGAAGTGCTGGTCAGAAGAGGCCGTCACACATACACTGAGCAGCTGCAGGAGGGCACTTCATGCTTCAAAGTAAGTGGACAGAAGGTTATAGAGAAATTGATGCACTAGTTCACACCGTTAGATTATGCAGACTAATAAAAATTATGTTGTGCGGTAAAAAGAATTGGGATTATAGTCCTGCAGTTAATTCAGAGAGGGTCAGATTCTTTATGAGAAGTGAGAAAGTGGCAAATTAAATTAAAGCCCCCTCAGAAATCAACACTTGCCCTACACCCAAAGAATGTGCCGTAGTACAAGAGTCCGAAAAAGTTGCAAATGATGGTCAAAAACTAATGAAAAAATATTAGGAAAATATTCATAATTACTTATATTTTGTATGGCTGAACCAGGTAAAAATTGTTGAGGTTTTGTTCCTAATCACATAAATTCTCTTTCACTTATTCCCTGAGTTTTGTTATGAGAACTGAAGCACTTGATTCAATATTCTGGAATCCATCGAAGTCATAGGTCTGGAAAAGCTGACACTGGTGTGTCCCACAGAGACAGGCTGTTTTCTGGAAAACATTCAAGAGACAAGATGACCGCCTACCGCCTTCAACAAATTTCAAAGAACAATTAGGGGTGGTCGTGGGGAGGTCGTGGGACGGGGGGAGGAATAGAAGAAACAGTTTAAAACTCTTTTCCTTTTTTCTTCATTCCTGGTCTCCAAATGCTGCCAGTTGTGGAGCCAAGGTGCTGTTTCCAGTCAGCAACAGCAAATGCGATGTTCAGACAGCATCCATATAGATGCCATGATGGGTAAAGGAATCTGCCCTTGGCCAACACCCGACTGGGTTTGGGAAAACTCAGCGCTGTGATCCTGTATTTTCACTCAGTAGAGTCTTTCACGTTGGGTGCCCGCTTCTGTTCTTCCCAGCACGTTACTTTTAGGGACAGCAGCGGGGGCCGACGGGGGTGCCCCCAGAGGAGGCTCAGGTGCGGGGCAGCGGTGCGGGGCGACGCCGGGCTGTGCAGGGCGGGGTGCGGGGAGGTGCGGGGCGGCTCCGCGGGGCCGTGCGGGGCGGACCGCAGGCTCCCCCGCCCCCGGCCCCCGCCGGGCGCCCGCTTTAAATAGGGGGCGGCGCGGCGGGACCGGCGCTCTTGGTATCCCCTGGCACTGCAATCGGAAGACGCAGCCGGCCGCCATGGTCGAGGCTTTCTGCGCCACCTGGAAGCTGGTGGACAGCCACAACTTCGACGAGTACATGAAGGCGCTGGGTAGGTACGGCCGGGCGGCGGCACCTTTAGAATTTTGCACCATACTATAAAAAAAAAAAAAAGAAATAAAATCCAAAAGGCCCCCCCCCCAAGTTGGCAGAGCTGTAGCGAGGCATTTGCAGCGGTGGTGGTGATGATGGGGGGCGAGGGGGCATTGAGACGGCTGTGTTTGTACCCCCGGCGCTGCTCCGCTCCGGGTCATGGAGCCGGGGGGCGGCCGGGAGTGTTCGCGGGGCTGGAGGCTCCGGGAGATGCGCCCGGGCCGGGGGAAGCGTGTGAAAGACGGACACGTGCTGCTTTGCGGATAAGCTGGATACAATCGAACACAAAAGGAATCATTCTGGTGCAGTGATAAGGAGCCGGAGCTCTGAGTGGCAGAAGCGATTGTGTTCGTGCGGGTGACCGCGGACGGGGTGCGGGGATGGTACCGATGGATAGTACCTTCGGTCAGGGCACAAGCGAAGCAAAAAGCGGTGTTTCACAGGGATGAGTTACAGCTGTAGAGCGGGGGAAGAGATTTCTGTACTTGGATGTGCGGTAAAAAGGAAAAAAATACGTAAGGTCCCGAAAGTCTGATGGATTTCTCCTTTTCCTTCAACGCTCTAGGAGTGGGGTTTGCAACACGGCAGGTGGGGAATGTGACTAAACCCACTGTGATTATCAGCAGCGAGGGGGACAAAGTAGTGATCAGGACTCAAAGCACTTTCAAAAACACAGAAATCAGCTTTAAACTTGGAGAGGAATTTGATGAAACTACCCCCGATGACAGAAACTGCAAAGTAAGTGAACTCGGGGGCTGCAGTGGCCTCTCTCTCTTTTTTCTCTTCTTCCCTCACCGCCCCCGACGCTCTGCCTTTGGTAGGGTCAAAGGGAAAAAAATGTAACTTCTGCTACTACTAGTTGTACCACTGCGAAGGACAGGGGAAAAAAAAAAAAGGCAAGGTTGCATCTTGCTTGCCCCCGTCCTGGTTACCGATGTCCTCTCTGAATCAGTGTGTTGTGTCGCCAGCCCCCGTCTGCCTTCCAGAATTGTGTCGACAAATTGTGTCAGTTGCCCGCATTTCTCTCAGTCCAAATACTATTTGGCATAACTTTTTCCAGTCAAAGTAGTCAAATTCCTTTTTTCTTTTTCCCTGCACCTTTGGGGGCTTAACGTGAAAAGTTACACCAAAGCATATCTGAAGTGTATTTTTATAAGACTGGAAACAACTTTTTCATCCTTTGACACAAACAAGAATTGTGTAGCGTTCGCGCTTAAAACTAGGATGATTCATAGCCTTGGCTTGAAAATGGCTGGGACTACTTTATCATTCTAGATCCACATCCATCCGTTGAAGAGAATTCAATAGAATGCTGAATGTGTGAGCAGAATCCCAAATACCCCCAATAAATGAATGTCTTTGTATTCCTTGGTATCTCACAGTCAGTT
The DNA here is from genome assembly GCA_035047845.1 of Dendrocincla fuliginosa. Classification (NCBI taxonomy): domain Eukaryota; kingdom Metazoa; phylum Chordata; class Aves; order Passeriformes; family Dendrocolaptidae; genus Dendrocincla; species Dendrocincla fuliginosa. The sequence goes on along the minus strand of JAWWMO010000121.1, from coordinate 63,549,284 downwards.
GTGACCCTGGATGGAGACAAGCTAGTGCATGTACAGAAATGGGACGGCAAAGAGACAAACTTTGTGAGAGAAATAAAGGATGGCAAAATGGTAATGGTAAGTATAAAACTCACTGAGCATTCAAATGCATCGCTAGCACTCCTCACCCTGATATCAAGCTTTGTGAACAGGTAGTGTGATTTAGACACAAACCCTTAATCTAATTGGTGGAGAAGGCTAGCAGAGATTTTTCAAGTAGTTCTTTTGGTTTGTCTTGTTTTTGCAACAACTAAAAAATTACTAGTGATTTTTAGACAGGCCAGCCTGGGGTTTTTTTTGAGTGTATACATTCTTTCTAGACTTTTATGTAAATACCCAAGAAAAACAAGTCCTGGTAACAATATGAAGTTTTTTATTATATAGGAAATGATCTGTTACCAGCGGTGATTTAGATTTATTTTCTTTTGTGTGTACACACATAAGTTATATTTATTTACACAAAACAAGTACTGTCTTGTGAAAATGAAATTACAATATTGCAGGAGGTAATGGCATTCTCGTATTTAATGATAAAATGTTTAGTCCTCCTATCTTGTTATAAACTGATAAACAGCAATTGTGTGGAGAAAAGTCTCAGTTTAAATTCACATTATTTTCCTGACTTTTCAGAAACAGGAGTATTGGGTGAAAAAATGCTGTAAATTCCTATAGCTGAAGTTCAGGGTAGCACTTCTCGTACTTATTTTTGGCACAGATATAGCTTTCAAAAAAATGTTTTTACCTATATTAATCTCTACTTGGTTGTTGGAGAAAACCAGTTTGTTTCCTAAATCCTTCAGAGTATCTGCATGGATGAAGACTTGTAAATAATGTGAACTTTAAACCATACAGTCAATTCAACATCATATGGCAAGGGATTCAAGGGAAAACACGTGCTTTGCTTTCTGAAACAGCTGCACATACACAGAAAACATTTTCCTTTGGAATTTGAACACAGTGAGGTACTTGAGGAAATAGCTCCAGAATGCACACTGTATGTTGGTGTTCTATACAGCTGCAGCAATTGAAGTATTTGGTTGTTCTAGATACATAGGACTCAGAATGCGTTTTCTTTTTTAATGTGAGGTTCTCCTTAAGTATGTACTTATGCATAACAGTATAGAGGAGTTGAATTTTAGATTGTACATCTTCATGTGATCAACTTTGAGACAGCAAATATTAAATCTGTATTAAAACAATGCTATATTAAAAAAGTAAATTCTAGCCTCACTTGAGCTGTCTTGTAAATGTGCATTATGTACTTATTGGGTGTGAAAGTAGCAAGGAGAAAGTTTCATTTCATACGGGAGCTATTGCGAAGACTTTGCTTCTTTTTAATTTGTCAGTCTAGACCAATTTGGGTTTTTATAAATTACATAATGTAAACCAACTTTGCTTTAGCATGACTTTGATAATATGTGTTATTACAGAACATGGTCCAGCATCTAACATGTCTGTCTTTTCCTTGGACTTGCAGACTCTCACCTTTGGTGATGTGGTTGCTGTTCGCCACTATGAGAAAGCGTAGAGTTTACGTGACCTCTGTCCAGGTGTTACTTCTGCTGGATGGATTAATGTCCTGTCCACAATCGAACGTGGCTAAAATGCACATTTATGATGTGAAATTATGATGTGAAAGGTCAATAAAGAGTTTGGGGAGGGGGTGTTTTTTATAAAAAAACAAAAAACAAAAACTTCATGCCATCAAATTGGCATGCTTGTGCTCTACAGTGAAACAGGCTAAACTTGGCATTAAATTTATGAAATACTTGCCTTTTTTTACAGTAAATGGGAAATATTCAAATTGTTTTGGAATGCAAATCAAAAAAATTAAAACGTTTTTTAAACCTGTGCTGCTTTGGCATTTCATCAGCTAATATTCCAGTGTTCTGGAGGGGGGTGTTCAAAGTTCCTTTTTCTGAGTTTAAGAACAGAAAAGTATGTGGCACACAAAGATGCAGCAGCCTTTTTATGTGGTGTAGAGTACTTTGGGAAATGAAAAATTGGCTTGCATTAGTGACTTCGTTTTGTTGGAGAAATCTAAAGTCCCTGTCTTGATGTAGACAGAGAAGTGAGATGCTCAAGCCAGTTTCAGCTCCCCTCTTCGCTGGGAATTTGTTTCCTGGTGCAGGCTAAGGTCAGTAGACAGAAAGACTTGGATGTGGGGCTCATCATAGAGTTTTGGGGTTAGTAGTTAAGAGAATTTTTAATTTGTTTTGATAGGTTTGTTTGTTGGTTTGGGGGGGTTGGGGTTTTTTTGCTAATATGCAAATATTGAAGTCTTTCACAGGGTCAGTGGAAAGGCTCAACATGATAAACCCTTTCATCAGTCTCCACAGGGATGGTAGGAAAACAATGCAAGACAAAGCTACTAAAATTCCCTTCCCTGAGCTGTTATTTTGTAGCAAATATGTACAGGAGAGATAAGTTTGTACTGTGAGCAGATTAAAAACAAAATGCTGCTTAAAACAGCTAAATTAAAACCTTATGCCTGAACAATATTTCCCTAAAAGACGAAGGTGGGAAAAACTGCCTTATGCTTCAGATTATTAGGAAAACTGGAATGGAATGTTGGCAGCAGGGAGGAGATTGTTCAGAGAGTCCATGTTTTCTGTACATTAAGTCAGTGAACCACATGAAGGTGTAGGTACCTATAGCCTTGTATATCCCAGCAAACAAAGACAGAGCTGAGCCCAACTCCCAGGCCTAATCCTGCAGAATCCTTCAGAATCTGCTGTGTAATATCATGGGAAGAAGCTGCTTGCTTACCTGGATAGCGAGGATAACATGGGTAGCTCATCTCACCCATCTGATAAAAGTTCAGATGTAACTGGCACAGTAAACCCGCACAAATAAAAAATTCAATTCTATTAGCTTTATTTTTTCACAAAGAAGCTGTCTGAAAGGAACATTCTAGTCTGTTTTTTTTCTTGTGGGGAGCACTAAATGTCATGAAGAGAGTCCTTAATTGTGAACCATGATAAATATGTTTTATTTGGTAGCTATTGAGTTTTTAAAATCTAGGAGCAAACAGTTTTCATCATCATCAGAGAAATAGAAAGTTGAACTTGTTCTAGTGGTATGGGGAGCTGCAGTCTCTGTTTTGGGCTGCTTAGCTGCTACAGTGCCAGTTATGTTTAAGCAGCATCTTCTGCCCTTCAGTTTTATAAGCTCAATTAATCCTCAGCTTCAGTACCTGATGCAGCTTTCATCTGCCTTCCCTCCATTGCTTGCGGGTGCATTTGCCACATGACTGTCCTTCCCAGCCCCGCCTTCTCAGAAAGCAGGGAGCAGCTGCTTTTTCTTTTCACTGGGAAAAACCAGACTTGCCTCCCCAACATTGGCATTCATCTTCGCAACAAGTGATTTGTGGGTTCATGAATTTTATTTTTTTTTTTTAAGTAAAAGGTTTTTAATTCAATATGAGGAAAGGAATGCAGAGATTTATTAAGACTTGGTTTACAAATAAACCCTGAACAGTAAATATTTTACATTACAGTTGCTTTTAAACAAAGGCCCCTTTTCCCTGCTAGTGTTGGTTCTATATACAATATGAAACCATGAAGCTTATAGGTATAGTCTGTTGCTCTTCTAAAGATAAATAATATTTTAATGTTAAGTAAGGGAGAGAAAAGTAGAGAAGTCATGCCTGTCAAGTGCTGGTGCCATTGCTCAGAGGAGTGGAAAAGTGACACGTGGGATTTCCAGCTGCTGCTAATAAACCAGGAAACACCTTTGCAGAGGTCTGGAAAGCAGATCTGAACAGAACAGCATAGTGAGCTTTGGGACAGCAGCCACAGGATCCATGACACCACTGTTGTGATTTGCTCCTAAAACTGACACCAAGTGTTCTTCCTCTGGACCAAACTACTGTGACTTCAGCAATGACCGGCAGCTCTGCTACCCTAAAGCCTTGTCAGCTGAGGCTCGTGTTTGCAATACACCTCATCACTCCCTTAAGCCGTATTAAAGGTGTACCTAACATGTTTTATTATTATTATTTTAAAGCATGTTAAGTAACCGGGATCCGTTTTTACGTGTCTAACCCGTGAGAAACCTTCCTTCCAAGGGATGTCCGACAGTGGCGTGGGGCGCCTTGAGCGCGGCCCTCCTGTCACCACCACCCTGCGGGCCCGGCTCGGCTCCTGAAGGTCACCGCGGGCACGGCCGGCCGAGGCCACACACTGACACATATACACATATATATAGTCATACACACATACCCGCGGCCCGCAGCGGGCGGGGCGCGGCGCTTTCCGGCGGCCCCGGGGAGGCCGCGGCGGGCCGGGGGTTGCACAAGCCGCTCGGGCTCGGCCCTTTCCCGGGCAGAGCGGCCGGCGGCGCGGCAGGGCCGGCATGGAGCTGCGGG
>JAWWMO010000121.1:63512106-63544578 GCA_035047845.1 Dendrocincla fuliginosa | reverse complement strand
CGGCGGGGGCAGCGGCGATGGGCCCGGGGCAGGCGGGGGGGGAGCCGGGAGGGGCCACTGCCGGCCCGGCCGGGGGGACCTTTTCCCTTCCTTCCCTCCCTCCGTCCGCCGGCACTGCCGCGGTATTCCCTGTGCCCGTGGCTGCCAGGGCGGTAAACACGGCGCCGTCCAGGTGCGGGGCGTTCAGCCGGGCTTATTCCCGGTTATCCGGAGGGTGAGGCGAGGTGAGGCGAGGCCGGCCCTGCCCGCGGCGCGGTGTCCCGGGGCAGGCACTGCACACACACACACACATAAACACACACAGATACACACACACACACACACACGGAGGGGTCCCGGCACGGTGGTGCAGGCGGGTGAGCGCCCCGGAATAGTTTCCCACAGAGTTCTCGGTCCCCGCCGCTCACGCCCGGCTCGGACCGAACACACCAGCAGTATCCCGGCGTTTCTCTGACTCCTCTTGGTAGGAGCCACAGTTTTACTGGGTTTGGGTAACCCTGCTGGTCTTTGCTTCCTAAAATAAAACTCTGCGGGGCAGAGCTGCGTGTGGGCATGTGACCTTGGGAAAAAATCAATTTATATCCGTCCCTGTTTCACAACCACTGCCCCACATACATGTGTATCAAAGCCTTTGCCAAGTGCTTTGAAACTGACAGAAATAAATTACTCCAATTTTACATGAAACTTGAAAGCTTGTAGACTAATACAGGTTTCATTCATCTTGTTCAGCATGTTGCTGTACTTTTCAGCTCCTTTATCCATGCAGTGCTGTGTAGCCATGGCTGAGAACACGTCAGCCCGGAAAGTAGTGAATTGGGTAAGGCTGACACACGGCTCTGTGGTGAGAAGCCCAGTCTCTGCTACTGTGGCTGCTGAGGGGGAGAGCTTTGAAATTTTTGCGTGCTGTTTCTTGTCTTCCTTTCTAGACTCTCATCTTTTATAGTAGCTTCCAGCCTGGGAAGATCTGGAAAAATAATTAAAATGCAACTCCCTCTCTTTTCAGGTGAAGTGGAGAAGTCCTTCTGGTGCCTCCTCTACTGTGCAGTTTCCAGATTGCAATTAATGAAAACCACCTGATTTTTCAGTTCCTTCCAATCTCCTTTTTATTTCTGATGAACAGTGTAAACCCATGCCTCTGCTTCTGTTTTCAGTTTTTCTAAACAGACTACGTGAAAGACTCTTGTCAGGAATGCAGAACTTACCCACACTTATCAGACAGGCTAATCAACAATTTGTTAAATTTATTCTCCTTTTCAAGACTTTAAAGAAGAATAGCAGTAGACAAACTGGAGCAAACTTGGCATTACTCTGTATATGCAGCTCAGATGCAAATAATGCATTTTCTTTAATCTTTCTTTTCTGAAAACAGGGCAGTTCTGGCATGTATCTGATCTACATTTAGATCCGACTTATCACATTACCCCTGATCGCACCAAAGTTTGTTCTTCTTCCAAAGGAGCCAATGCCTCCAACCCAGGCCCTTTTGGAGACTTTTTATGTGATTCTCCTTATCAACTTATTTTGTCAGCATTTGCATTCATGAAGGATTCAAAAGAGCAGGTTTCATTCATGATTTGGACAGGGTAAGTGTTAAATCACTCAGCAGTTAAAGCTGGATAGCCAGATAGTTTGATAATTCACAAGCTTATATTTGCACCAGCGGATTCGAGTTCGGTACCTCACAAATGTCAGTTGTCCCTTTAGTTGTCCAAATGGCTACTAAGTGAAAGACTGAGAGTATAAGGCCTCAGGAACAGACGTCAATCTCTGTAATAATTGTTGAAATATTTATTAATTGTGATATTTACCACATGGCTGTATCAGTGCAAGTTATTAGAAATGGTGCAGAGAGGATAGAAAGCAGGAAAAAGCAAAAAGAAAGGTCAGGGCAGTAACTGACTAAAAGGAATTATTACAGGAGGTAGTTGATTTTGTAGATCTTCAGGTCTACCTCTGAAGTCTAATCTAAATCTCACGTGCATCCTTTCTTAGAAGATACCCTGTAATTACATTGTATTTGGTTCTGTAAGATAAGAGGTAATTAGAATTAAGCAATACTATAGTTTATGCATTTTTAAAAAAAATATATAAAGTTACCATTCTGGTTTGGTGCCTGTATGGATTCTAGATCAGCAGCTGGCAGGGGGAGGGTAACAGTATTGTAGATGCTGCCTCTCTCTTCAGTACTGTCACTCATAGTTGCATATACTTCTCAAGAAAGTGTCCCTCATTGCAGGCCTCTGTTTAGTAAAAACATTTACCTTTCCTGTTCCAATCTTCCATATTAGAATATGGGCTTAATAATACTCTCACAGAGGTGTAGCCTATGGGGCTTTGTGTACCTTAGTGGTGAGAGTGGAGAGAGAAGTGTGAAAGGGAGGCATATGAATAGCTTGGTAGTACTATGCCTGTTACTTTCTAGGTATGCATAAAAGATAGCATTGATATACCCTTCTGCCACAGCAAAACTCTCAAGTCTACCATCACATAATTTTTTTATGGTATACATCAATGGTTAGTATTTTTGAGTGTTTGTGAGAACAAGTTTGTTTATATTGTGTCAAATGTTGCTGAGGAGGGGTGTTAAAAATACTAATATATGAAGGTAAATGATGAATTTATTTCACTTAGCTTATTGTACTTAATTTTCAACAGGATGTTGTTAAAAGGGAAAAAGGAGACTTGCAATGTTGTGCCGGTGATGAAAAATATATAACCCAAACTGCACAGTAGCGCAAAATTATGGCATTAAGTTATTTAAATTTCTAAGAAATCTTTGTTATGATATGAGTCATAGGGAAAACTAGTCTACTTCTTTGAGTTTTGGGGGTTTTTTTTAAAAAAAAAGCCTTTGCAGAGCATCTTTCAACTAGTTTTATGGTTTTAATTAAGAAGTATAGTAGTGTTACATGCTAGAATGTAGATGTGTTTGCAGAATTTTTTGCCTTTCCTTATGTTGTTAACAAATCTTTGTTAATAAAGCCTTTTACTTTTTCAGAGATAGCCCTCCTCATGTCCCTGTAAAAGAGCTCTCCACAAAGTTGGTCATTAGCATCATTGGCAATATGAGTTCTACAATTCGTCATTTCTTTCCAGATCTTCAGGTTTTCCCAGCCTTGGGCAATCATGACTACTGGCCACAGGTAAGACAAGTTAGCAATTCATACCTCATATTGAGTGTGTTCCTAACCCCTCAGAAATTATTCTGGAAGCAGAAACCTACAGTTCTTCAGTTAGAATTTAAAATTATAAATGGTTCCACTGTAGAACAGAAACTACATCTCTTTCTGTGTGCTCTTACCTAAGGAAAGGTTGATGCCAGGTAAAATTTGTACGTGGCCTGAGGTCATGTGAATTTACTGCTAGTCATTCCTCCTGGCTTAGAACCATCATGTGTCAAAATAGTTCATACACACTTATATATACATGCATGTGTATACAAGAACTTAATCTAGTAGAAATGAGATCCTTAAAGGATCTGTGAGCCTGTGGTAAGTTCCAGGGTGTACTGAAAGTCCTACTGGAAAATTAATGTTCCTATGGTTTTGCCACTATTATTAAAAATATGTCTATTTTGTCCTTCCTTATTGGACACTTAGCCAGTGGATCATCAATGTGAATATTTCTATGTGCAGCTGAGGACAGTGCTTTTTCACTTTGAGTGTACTGTGAATATTATTCTTGGCATAGCTCAAAAGTAAACAGTTGCTTCATATGTCCTTTAAAGTGTGTTGTGGCTTGATCTGGCAGCACACAGAACTCAGAGGCAAATGCTGTCATTGGATCTGAGGGGATCGGAAGGGATGTGAGGCAGGTCAACTAAAATATTTTGTTTGAAATGTCTCATGGGAATTCAGTAACACCCCTTCACACCCCAAAGGCTTTTATTCCAGCCTTCTATTCATTAGGCCTGTCAGGGTATATGTCAGGGTTGGACTAGCAGGTAGTTATATCATTGCCTGTGTCATTGCTGGAGGCAGTGGTTTCCAAACTGAGGAGTAACAGAGGTACTGAGAGAGGGTGAAAAGGAAATGCGAGAGAGAAAAATAAGAGCTAGACATATACTGGAAATGTGAGCATACAAACCAAACTGGGACTTCAGTCTCTTGTGTTCTTACTGTGGTAGTATAGTGTTGGCTTGTCATGTGCACTGATGGGGACAGGTTGGTTCACTAGAAACCACTAGTAAAGTCACCTTAACTGAGGTCTCAACTCTGTGTTCTGTTTTCATTTTGTTTTGTTTTAAAAATATCTAAACAGAGAATAGTTGCCATTCAGCAGTCTCCTTTGATAGAGAAGAAAAATCAGATATGATAACCTTGTAGGCAAAGAATGTAGGGACTTTTTCAGCAAGTGTGAATTTTGTTGGTGAAGTTAAATCTGAAGATAGAAAAAAGGGTTCTCAGGAGAGGCAGGTGGGCAGCAAATAGGACTTTGAAGCAGGCTGGTGATTGGAATAACTGGTGATTGTTGTAGTTTTCTCTGCATGAAGCCACACAGGAGTGTTTGTGTGATACTTTGCTTTGAAGTGGCATGCCTCACTGATGTGCAGAACTGGCATGTCTTCCAGTTACTGCTTGAAAGAGACCATGGGATCAGAATATCCCTACTGTGGGGTAATTTTAACTTTTTTCATTTTTTTTTTTTAATGTTTGGTTTTTGCAGTTTATGATATTTCTGGTTTTCACATGAACATGACAGCAAATGTCCTGTAGGCTGGAAGTGATGTGGAGCAAGCCACACAGTGTAGGCTGTTCCAAAGCAAGTGTGAAAGCTGAACATGCACCATGTGCTGAAGAATTTTATTGCTCTCAATGATATTCTGACCTGTCTGTCTTAACAATCGAACAGTCTTGGATGATTTTTCTTTCAGAACATGTTAAAAACACTACTCAGGTTAATCAAGCATTGGGATACCTTTCAGATTGTATATTGTGACCTTGGTCTTTCTGGATAGTCTTATTTGTTTCACACCCTTGCCCCTGCTTAAAACAAATTACCAAACTACCGTCTAGCAGTTCACAGAACACTGTCTTGCCTGGGTCCAAACCACCTTCAGTACCTGACACAGCCTCTTATCTGAGATCAGATTTTGCTGTGTCTGTTAGTGACTGTTAGCCCTGGCTCAAAGCTGTCCTAATCACTGGTGTCTGTGCACTGCAAGCAACAAACGTCTCAACAGATGTCTGATTGCACTGCTCCTAGACAGAGACTTACTACCTAAGCCTCTAACAACGTGGGTTTAGTTTCAAAGATCTTGTAAAGGTCAAATTTTATGTTTAGGAAAACATGCACTGCAATGCTGTACCTATTTTTTGACCCCTGTTAGGACAGGTTGGTATCTTCATGTCAGGGTTAGATCAGAGCATGGCTTTTAACAGGCTGTGGCTCAAGCGGAAGAGTGACACAGTCCTAATTAGAGACAGTGGGAGAAAACACACAACTTGTTCTTTTACATTTTAAATGCTTTGTTACTAGAACTACAGGACATCACGGCAGCATTTGCCAATTTCACCTGAACGTTTCTGAGGGTCATAGCGCAGTTTTGGGGAGCTGCTATGAACCACAAGTTGCTTGGAAAAAAGTCACCTTCTTTAAAAGAAGCTTACATTCAAGCTTTTCATCCAAGATACTTTATTTTTAGACTTTGACTTGTCAGCTGATATGTTTATTAATTTTGCAGATTGTATGATTTTCCATTCTGCTATATTCCTAAGGTTTGACATATTTCTGGCATTAGTTAATCCATGCATTAACAAGGCCATGAAGTCAGTTCTAAGTTTAGGCATTTGAAGCTGATCAGCAATACTGAATGTTCAAAAGTTTTTTTTTTTCCTTTCTTGAATTCCTCCTGGTGGTGACTGGATACACTTACATGTTATGCAAGAGGCAAGGTAGGATAATTTAGTGGTTTTTTGTGGGCTTTTTTTTTGTTTCAGTGTGTCTGAATGCTACGAGTTAGGTACGTTCTCCTCTCTTACAGGATCAACTTCCTGTAACTACCAGTGAAGTTTACAATGCTGTAGCAGATTTCTGGAAACCTTGGCTAAACGATGAAGCAATCAATACCTTCAGAAAAGGTAAACTATGGCAGTAATGCATTGTGAAGCTAGGGCTTAGGGAATTAATGCTTCTATGGATTTGTCCTGTTTGGTTAGCTAAGTCTCATACCATGAATCAGAACAATGGATTATCTGTAATGCTTCTCCTGGAAGAAGTTACTTATCTTTTTGAATAGCAATGCCTGTATTCAGAGTGCATTTACTCCTTTCTGATGCAGTAATTTTCACTTCTTGTACACATATACAGTGTTATTGACTTTGTACCAATGCATGTGGAATACCTTTCTGCCTTTACACCTCTTCATACTTTTTAGATGAAGACATATGGATGCACAAGAAAACTTTGGTTGTAAAAACCTGTTACAATGTTGTTTCTGTTTTAATGCTGTACGTATTTCAGAGCATGTTGAATACATACATTCTTTTTCAGGTTATGATACCATGTAATCGTGGTGATTATACTGTTAATATTTGTGTCCAACTTACTAACTGGGAGAATACTGATATCCTAATTAGGATTTTTATTTTTAGCAAAGGATTGAAAAGTTCAACCCAATTTCCAACCCACTCAAACATTAGGGATTTGGAAATTTAATTTGTGGGGTTTTGTCCCGAATGAGAACAAGCTCTGGATAAGAATGGAAGTAGAAACTTTAAGAAGAATAATAAAACTCAAAAGGGCAGACAATAAAAGTATACTGATGTATTTCTGTTGATATGGCTCCACTGAACTATGAAGTTACACCCATTGAAGAAGCATGCCATGGAGAGTTTTGGGAGCTAACACTGAAAAATGTGATCTTTACTTTTCATCGTATTACCAATCTGAAGTTAAATTACTTTCAAAGCACGAGGCTGCTGAACTCAAATAGTTCTTTCTGGAGGAGCCTGTATGTTTGCAGTATTTCAAAAAAATGTGGACCTCTTAACAACTGTTGTATCTCAGTGTGCAGGGCACTTCTTGCATGTCAGTTGGATAATTGCATCTGAATACTGTAAAATAAACGCAATTACAGGGAAGAATTCATAAATAATTCAGTGTCAATTTCTACTAAAATGTGGCTGAAAACGTTAAGATGTTTTGTTGTGCTAAGGTGATGTGTTGCTTGAATAAGCATGCATAGTCTACTAGAAGGAGCACAGCTGGGTATTTTGTCAGTGGTGTACTTTGATTGTAAAGTTACACCTTGAAACCTTTCGTTTGTCATAGGATGTCGGTCCTGTTTTCACAGGTGGCTTCTACACACAGCTGTTTGAATCTGGTGATAGCTCTCAACCACTCAGGATAATCAGTCTGAACACAAATTTATATTACAGCCCCAACAGTGTAACTGTGAATATCACTGACCCAGCCGACCAGTTTGCCTGGCTGGAGGGAATACTTGAAACCTCTTCACAAAAGAAGGAGAAGGTAGGGGCCATGAACAGAATCCATCATCTTTTGTTTCAACTTTGAAAATAAGAAGAAGTAAGCAATAGAGACAATGAAAACATAAATATGCTTCTAGAAGAATATTAATGCTGCCAAAGATACTACAATATCAAAATTTTTTTTTAATAATTCTTCTTTGAATATGCACATTATACTGCAAAAGTTAATAAAATAGTTGAAGTTTCTCAAATTATACAGTAAAATACTTTTTTTTCTTACTGTGTAAAATACTGCAGAAGCCAGTTTCTGATCTTTTTTACCCATAGCCTTTAAGTTTAAAATATACACTCATCCTAAGACAAAAGCTTGCATATTTCATTTACATTTTAATATAATTAAAAGTATCAAAAATAGAAATTACAAAGGAGTTTGTCAATCACAAAACTTAGCCAAGCTGCAGGAATTGCTATGATTTGAGTGTTATAATAAATTGTCTTATAATACTCAGATTTTGAAGTGAGGTCATAAATTGTTGGCTCCTGATAGATTGATTGATCAGTGCAGGGATTGGATCATCATCCAAGCAGAAGATATGTTTAATTTGCAACATGTTTGCATTTTGCTACAGTGTTGTAATTTGAAAAACATAATACAGCAAGGAGAAATTTATTTCCCTTCCTCATGAAATTCTGCAGGTGTGTGCAGTTGGCACTAGGTCTCTACCTCAGTCAGAAGGGTTTCAGCCAGTTTTTCTATGTTTCTGATGACTCTCTGACCATGCAGGCTCTTTAATACTTGAACATAAGTTTTTCCTTCTACCCACTTGAGATGCCAAATATAAGTCTTGCCATATTAACTAATTTCTTTCATTTGAAGTAATTGATAACATTTTCCTTAGGCCTAAAATCACGCATAGATTTACTGGAACTTTTTTCTTCCAATAATGTAATGAATTGATATTATGAATTTAAACATTCTTACTGTATTTTATGTAAAAAAAGCCTGCTATGATTTATATTTTTCGGAATGCCATTTCTGAGATAACATTATTATGAAACTGTGGTAACCATTTCTAGTTTACAGCTAAAAGTGTAAGTTTCAAATGAAGGTGCTAATTGTCCTTTTTGTATTTAATTCCTTAGGTGTATATAATAGGTCATGTACCCATAGGATACTTGCCATATGCAAGGAATACTACAGCTATAAGGGAGTATTACAATGAGAGACTGGTAAAGATTTTTCGCAAATACAGTAGTGTCATTGCAGGCCAGTTTTTTGGACATACACATAGAGATAGTATCATGGTCCTCCTGGATGAAGAAGGTAATGATGCCTGCTGACTCCTAAATATTTTTCTTCCTAATTAAAAGCAAATTAATACTTTCTTGCATGTTTTTATTAGTCAGCCTCTGTTATAAATAACTGAAAACGGAAATTGGGAGATACTGCTATTTATCTGCAAGAGCTCAAGTCTCATGCACTCTCATTTTTTTCAAAGAGAACTTTGCAAGGCAGATTGTCTTTTTTATTGAAGTCAGAAGAGTCTCCTCAAGCTTCCTAATTTATTTTTTTTAATGAATGCTTATGCCTAGACAAGAATTTCTAGTCTTTCCTCTCCACTCTCTCAGTGACATGGGCAAATTATAGTAGCCAGTTGCTATTGTGTAATGTGTCAAAGAGAATGTTCTCAGGCCAGCTGGACATGCTCTATGTTCTTGTGTTTCCTGCATCATTACTGTTCCTCTCTGCTGAGTTCCCTGCTGCTTCAAAGTTAATTAAGATAAGGGTAAGCAGGAGGCAGGGGAAAGAAAGTCTCTGCCTGTTGAATCTCTTAGATCAGCTAATTTCCCTTCAGGAAAATCACCCACGTTGAAATTTTTGTTTATTGCTTTGAAATCCCTTAGTTTTGAAGCATGGGCATGGCCATATGGAGCACTCTAACATCTCTAACAGAATATCTCTACCAAGTTGTGTCTGTAGCATAGAACAGTGAGAGGTCCATTGCTTTGCTTTATGTAAAGCACCCAAATGTTAATTTGCTATTCATTTATAAGTTTTACATAAACTCTTCAGAGCAATGCCTGAAATGCTGACTGGGGTAACACTGTCCCATATCTTTTACTTTTTTATGTGGTGTTAATCTCCAGGAAAAAGGAATCCAGACTGATGAAGGAACTGGCTTTTCATATTTTTTTTTTAAAATGCTATTGAAGGCAGTCCTGTACCTAATTTTTTTTGTACCTTGTCCCATTTGTGCATTAAATCATCATCTCGACTGTAAACTTCGTTGAGGACAGACTGATCTTGGTGCTTGTTACTACAGTTCACATGTGCAACTGCTTCCAAATTATTTTAATAATCGTGCATCTTTTGACAAAATTTAAAAGGAATTTTGCATGCAGTTGCATACATATTGTGTTTATTTGTAGTTTTAGACTGTCTTCTGTTCATGACATTTTCCTCTTGACAAAATTCCAAAGAATTCAAGATAAATGCAATATTGTAGCCAATGTTAGTGTAATGAGATAGAGCTCAGTTCTATCTTCTCCAGAAGAATTTACTGATTCCCAAGCTTTCCAAACTTCTGCTCGTATGTGGAGCATGACCTTGTGATTTTACTGCTGTGACATTGTCAGAGAAGGGAGTACTTAGGGTTTCTTTCTTCTTCCATGGAGAACCTCTCAATGTACTTACCTGTGTATTCTGTCTCATTAAAACCCACATGCATCCTCACATTTCAGTTGCTGTAAAGATCGGTGTTCACATACTAAGTGCTGATAGTCTAGCTGAGTCAAGTCAGGGTTAGGTGATGACACTGGTGTTTCTAGTAACATCATAAACATATAGAGCGATATGTAAAGTATGGAAACAGCAACTGAAAGTTTTGAATATGTCTTCAGTAGAAATGTGCAATAGGCAAGACCATTTTGCACAGGTAGTTGAATTGGTTGGGAAGCCTCTACTATAGACAAACTTAAGTGGTACACACTGGAGTGGGTACTGTGGTATCTCACACAGGTTTTGGTCCATCTGTTGGAAGTATAGAAGGAGTTCACAGGGATACAGCTTATCCGTGGGGAAAAATGCAAATGTCCTTAAGCCAGTCACTCTTGTTCTTGCTGTGTTGGTTTTCTAAAAAGACATTTGTTTGAAAAGTGATGGAAAGGAAACTGTTTCCTCACGTTCCCTTTTTCTGCAGAAAAGCCAGTCAATTCCTTATTTGTGGCACCTGCTGTAACCCCAGTGAAGAATGTATGGCAAATGGAGTCCAATAACCCTGGTGTCAGATTATATCAGTATGATATTCTTGATTATAGCTTGCTGGTAAGTAAATATTTTAAGGCATTGTTCAAGACTTTAAATATGGTGTCATTAAAAATTAGAGTGAGATATCAGCCTTTGTAGTATCATAGCTATTAGTGGAACTTTGGTTCTGTGTCTGATGAACTACCCAGTACCTTCTGTTCTCTATGGAATATTCTTATGACATAGAATCAAAGACAATTTTCCCTTTTTTCTAGGCAAAATCCTAAAACTACTTGCAGGCACCACTGCAAGCGTGAAAGAGTTTCACCCCAAATCCTGGGCTTGTTTGCTGGAGATAGCCTGAGCTTTGGGATGCAGTCCATGAAATACTTCTAAAGGGTGTAGATGGGCTGATGAAGAAAAGCACTTTTAACCATATGATGTCTTTCGCAATCATGCATCTTCCTATATAGAGTTTATACTCTTTATAGGAAATGATAAATTTAGAAGGAGAAAAGTAAAATAGTCTGTAGTCTCAGGGTTTTTGGAGATGAAGTGAATCCTGTATAATTATTTTGGCTCTGAATGACTTGGACTTTCATTCAGGATAAAATCTTGACTCCACTGAGTTCAGTAACAATGCACCTTGCAGCTTGACAGGGATTTGGGTTTCTCTCTGGAGACCTGTGCTAATACAGTCTCCTTTCACTCCTGCATCAGCATCTCTTCCTTTCCATTCAATTCTCCCAGGGCCATTCTTTTTCTCTCTGTTCTGCCTGCAGAAATGAGACTTTTGGTTCTCACCCTTTTGTCCCACTCCTAAGGCGGACATGACCATAGGGGAGTTTGGACAGGAAAGACTTCTAACACAGCCACTGCTACCTTTTGTGGCTCCTTTTGCTTCCCCTCCCCATCCCCCCACCATTACTGCACTGCCAGTACCAGCTTTGGGTGTAAGCCCAGCTCTTGGGGTGGGACATGACCTTCTATTCACTTGTGAATAATGAGGAGTGACAGCTTCCTAATCAATATATCACTCCAGAGACTTAATGAAGCAGGGAAGAAAGCAATACAGCCGTGACTACTTTTTCCTTCTTTTTTTTTTTTTCTTTTTTAAAAACTGTAGGATCTTTGGCAGTTTTACTTGGACCTTAGAGAAGCCAACAAGAAAAATGAATCGAACTGGAAATTAGAATATATTCTGACTAAAACTTATGGTATTGAAGACTTGAAGCCAGAAAGCCTATATGAAATGGCCAAACGGTTGTCTATGCCACACAGCACACTGTTTAAGCAGTATTACAGTAACTTCATTGTGAGTTATGACGAAACCATTGTCTGTGAAGAGGGGTGCAAGACCTGCCAAATATGTGCTATCCAATATTTAGATTACTCGTCATACACAGATTGTATCCAGCGGGAGGCAATGAGGAGATGAAATCTCTGTGCAGTTAATGCAGATAGTGACTTTCGCTTGTGATTTAAAGAGCGTGCTTGTTCTTTCGCTCAAGCACTGACATGCTGACAGGGAGCTTGTGGGACTTCTCTAAATTTCAGGGGAGCAATAAATCTCCTTAGATCTTTCTTCTTGCAAATATGTTTTCCTTGATCATCTAAATAAAAGCTGATTGACAAAGCAGTAGTGGCCAAATACTTTGCTGTTGTTTTCAAGTGTCCTGTACCCTCTGTAACAGTTATCCCAGTATGTGGGAATTGAAGTTACTCTGTTTTTTGTAAATCCAAGTCTTATTTCTCAGGGTGTGTAAACATAGGCAATGCCATTTCAGGCATGGGATTTTTATGGGGGCAGGTTTCAACCATCTGCTGTCACGATTTGCAAACTGAAGTCAGGAAAACCCACAGATGCTGAGACTTGAGTGCAGTTACGGTGTTGATGCGATGCCAGTATTATCTCCTTGTGCCAAGTTTTCCTTCTTAATCCCTCAAACTTGCCTCTGCTTAGGGGCATTTTCAAACAATGGCATAAAAGTGACTTAATGGAACACAAACCTCCATCCTGTAAATGCTTAATCTAATCTTTTCAGAATGTGTGTGTTTGTCCAGCACAAAGTGCTTTTTTTCTTATGATAGAGCTATGTACATTGATACTGCTATCAAGGAGTCTCCTGGTATGAGATTTTACAGCAGACCGTAAATCAGGTTTAATTGATCAACATCAGTAATTGAACATAGCATATACATGCACTTATCATGGTGTTTCTTAGGTTTCTTTCTTCACAGAATAGTCTAGTACTTAATATGAAGATTATCACATGTGCGAATTTACAGTTTTAGAGACCGCTTCTTCCTCTTCTTGTGGTTAAATATGTGCACAAGATGATGCTATTAAGATGACCCTTTATCTGGTGTGTGTATAACCAAGAAGAACCTTTACCCGTCTTTCTGTCATGTCAAGAGCAGATACCTCAGATTTGTCACACATCAATCATTCACTGAGGAAATGTTTGATTTGTTGAATTTGCATTCAGAAACAAATCCTCCAGTGTCACTAATGTTTAGAAATGCCATTAATCATGCACAGTAGGCAGTCTTGTATTTTAAATTCAGTGCTTGGAGAAGATATGGTAAGCATGTAAACTCTTCAGAGCTCTCTGTTCTGGCTGCTCTCAAATATATCTGGATATGTAAATAGCCTGAGTTAATGTGAGTACTGTACACACTATGACTATGAGGAAGTGCCACAAAGTTTCAGCACTGAAAGCTGATGATTCCTTCTGTGTTGGATGTGTTCCTTGGTTGCGTTTCTCATGGGTGTGTTTATTTCAAAAAAACCCTGTTACCAGTACCAGTTTTCCAAGGGCAATCAAGAAGAGTTGTGGGCGGACAGCATAAGGGCATTTGGAGCTGATAAGATAGCTGAGCTTCCTCCAGTTTGCCAGATGGATTTTGTTCAGTCTTGAGCTTTGAACCAACTGTCTCTTTTCTCATACTTGTTTGTTTCTCTGAGTCCTGTGGCTTCTGTTTAAACTTAATACCTACAAGACATCCTGGAAACACTATAAAATTTAGCAAATTGCATTTTTCCATTACAGACATCTTTATTGCTAAACTTCAGGGAGAGCTGGACTGTGTGGCATTTTAGTAGCTACAGAATTCTGTGCTGCTGATGGCATGTTGGGCATCAAGCTACGATCCAGGAAAACTTCTTTTTTTTAAAACTAGACTTCAATTGAAGCCAAGAGATGGCTGGCACCAGCCAAGGTGTTTTATTGTTTTTAGCCAGAGGGATATATCCACCAGGGTTACATTTAGCCAGGGTATATCCTCCAAGATACATACTGTTATGCAGGCTAGCATTCTCTGCTTCCTCTGTATATAACTATAGCTATGCAAGTGCAAGCATAACTGGCCAAGAAAGATCCAGGAATATGTTTGACTGCATTATATTTTAACTCAGATATAAAACAAGGAGAGAGCTTCCAGAAATGTTACACTTTAAAATACATAAGCTAGATTACATGAACAGTTTAGATAACAAGGCACTATGCATCAGTACACGGGGAAATAGAAGGAGACCATGATGCTTTTGTTTTGGGTTCCTACTTTATTCCTTCAAGGATCTAGGAATGTTCTACAGAAAAGTTTTCCTGTCCTTACAGAAGCTTTTTAAAGGAATCATAGGAAAGGCCAAAGAGGCACGACCTGATAAAGTAGCTGACTCCTGTAGTCCACATTCCCATTTCCCTTTTCAGGTGATATCTTATGGCCCCACCTTGAATGAAGTATTAGGGGGAATATTTGTAAAGCCACATTTTACAGAAGGACAAATTACCCCACCTAGTGGAGTGAAAGGCTTTTAATTTATCTACAGTTGAACTAGAGGCTTACAATAAGGAGAGCAATTTTTCAAACATCATGGGATTTCACTTCTAGCTTTTGAAGGTAAGTAGTTTTTGAAGGAAGTACTGCTACTTCTTTGAAGCGGTTACTGCCACATTGCACACTTTCTGTGGATATTAAGTCATTGCTGGTTTCCATGTCACTTGATGGATCCGGAACCCTGCGGTAGGTACAGGTCTCAGCCCATATCCAGGGTAGAACTGAATGCTGTGGAAGATATCCTCAGAGTCCAGGGATACAACAGAAACCAAAGATACATCCCCAAGCAGGCTGGTGTCTCCTTCCAGTTAGTTTCTGTGCTTTAATCATCTGCTGGAGTTAACTGTCTGAGCTTAAGTCTACATTAACAAGTCCTGCAGCATAATAGGAGTGCCTTCTTTAACAGGAGAGTAAGTGCTGAGGAGCTGATGTGACTGCTGCATGTTTCAGTAGCAGCTGAAGGAGTTAGATGTACCTTGGAAATCCAGCTGCCAACTGCAGTTACATCTGAAAGAACACTCTCCAAGAGCACTCTGCAACCTGAATAAAAGCATAGTGGGGATGATCAGTAAACTGTTCAAAAGTGTGCTTCAGATCCAAACCGAACTGAACGTTCACCAGAGGCACACGTTAATTGCTTTATACTGGGGCACTCATTAGTATCTGGATGTGATCTCTTAATTTCTATTGTTTTTCACTTGCCAGTCTGAAGAAATTGGAGTGACTGGAGGTGATTGGCAGTGAGTAACATATTGTTATGTTAACTGATGAGCTTAAGTTGGCTAAAACCAGAAAGAGGTAACTAAGTACATGTATTCCCGTGGGGTGAAATGGACAATTGATGAGCACATAGCATCTCCAAGGGTAAGTATCTAGTTTAACACTCTAACTCAGTTCCTTCTGTGGAAACAGCAATCTCAAGAAGGTGAGTTGTCACATCAGTCTAAGAATAAAACAAACCTCTTGGAAGTTCCTCGCGTGCCCAGTCAAGAGGAACTATGAATATGTCAATGAAGAAAGTAACTGTAACTGTCTAAACAAGATTAATTGCTTTCCTTCCTTAGTTTCCAAAATTTGAAGACTAGCTTCTATCTGCTTACCACAACAGCTTTCAACAACAAAATACTGCTTTAGGTAATTCACTTGTCATCTGTCAGCCCTTGCTTTTGTGTTCTGCTGGAGGAATGTCCTAACTAGGAATTCTACCAGTTTTGTTATTTCCTGGTTTGCAAAGAACTCTAGTGTAAAATGAGTGTTGCTTTCATACTGTGTATGGAATATCACAACTGTAGGAACTCAAAACACACAGAGAAAAAAATAACCAAAAATGTTAACCAACCTATGTATGCTTAATTAGTGTCTGATGGTTGTGGGAACAGTAAAGGCACTGTACCAAAGATTGCTAATGTGCTGCTGATCACCATTGATCAATTCCTGCCAAAGTAGGTATCAGGAGAGTGGTAGCATGTAGAATGGAACATGCAGTAGGTGGATGACTGAAAATATAAGGGAGTCACTTAAAAAATATTGAAAGCAAAACTACTAGAAGTGTGGCAAACCCCAGACTCAAGAATTTAGTGAAGCAGTGAAAAGAACACTGATGTGCTTACAGATGTTTCCAAATTGTAGCTTTTCACGTGCAACTTACATTGCCTTCAGAAGTAGAGCTGTATTTAAGGACTGTCTAGTAAATATCTTCTTCTATTATTTGCATTTGAAAACATTTTATCTGAATTTTATCTACATTTATCTGAATCTACCTGTCAAATATGTTATAGATAATTACTGAAATACTCCCCCATCATGCCTTCCAGCTTGCACTGGGTAAGAAAATTGGACACTGTTCTCATACCCTATAAACTCTTTGTTGCATTTTAAAGCAATCACTCAGACATAGAGAATAATTGAGCTGGAGAAATTGCAAATATGGAGCTGGGCAGAAAAAGTTTTTCCCATTCTGAGATTTCAGTATTCCCCACTGGAATAAAATCACGATCTTGCTGAGGTTTTAGGCAGGGAAATACACACAGTGAGGATTTGCACCTGAGACTGTCACCTTCCCCCTCAAGCATTTGCCATGCATCTGTTGCAGTGCTGACTGTCCTCTCTCCTTCTAACCTGGAACTGGACAACTTTCTAAATTAAAATTTTCATTGTAAAATTTTTATATTAAAAAAATCTGATAGTGACACAGCATTTTCCACTGAAACTGTTAAGCAATGCTCAAAACTTCTCCTGCATGCTATTTAGTTGGACACTTTGCCTGTCCAACAGAGTACATGCCAATGGATACACTGCAGCAGCTTTTTTAGTCCTATATAGCCTTAAGATTTTTGATGGTTTGTGTGGACCAGATGATCTGATGGTAAAAACTGACTTTGGAGCCCTGAAATTAGTGAAATGATGTATTCATAAAGTAATGAATATTCCTAGTTGAGATTCAGGAATGGGCTTTCAGATATACCTGAGAAGTATTTCTGTGTGACATACTGCTGTCCTGCCTGGAAATGAACAAGCAGCCTCATGTAGCAGTGGATCTGTATCAGTATACTGCTTTTCCTGGAATAATTGTTCCTGCAAGCCAGAGTGACGTGATAACACAGCTATCCTGCTTTCCCTTTCAAGTTACCCTGGATGTTTGCCTGTATAACGTTGATTTATGACATGTAAAGACATGCCAACAGACTTAAGCATAGAAACCAAAGTGAATTGTGCTCCCAGGTGTTCTGGTTTGATGTTTGTTGACTATGAATAGGAACTCTATACTGTATTTCCGAGGAGGTGGAGCATTCTGCATCTTACAGATGTTGGAGTTTACAAGACAATTTAGGCATGCCTGAGGCTGCTAAAGAATAGCAGTTTCTCTGCGATCTTGTATAAGCATTGAAGAACAAATCTCCAGTCTGTCGGTATCTTCCTTCAAGTGGGGGTGGTGATAAAAGCCTCTGGTTGTGTCAATCAAAATACATGCAGAAAGGCTGTTCTTCCAGATGGGTGGAGTGCCTTAAAACTCTTGCATGCTGCTCTGGCCTTTTTATGCTATATAAAATGGGAACCATCCATTTTTAGCTTTGCAAAACCTTCCCTGGCCAACTTGTCATTCCTATTTTGTTGGATGTTTCAGGCAGAACTTGTCTGATATATTAGAACATTTTACACCTCTGAAAACTGCCATCTGCCACAGAGCATTTTTAACCCAGCTGAAACTTGAGACTTTGATAAAATATCATGCCGAAAGATTCTAAGGTTGTTGTAGGTGATTGCAATGAAGCGTGCATTGTTACCTAGCCTTAACTGAGTCACCGCAAAGAACATTTAACTTAGTCTCTCACAGGAGGGGATATTTGATGTTGTTTTTACATCAACCTAGCTGTAACCTTTCAGCATTTCTAACAGAATTTGTTGATAGCTAACAAGACATGTTTCAAGCTGTCTGTTCTTAATAAAGTCTCCTCATTTGTTGTGGTTTTGGTGTCTTTTTTTAAAAAAAAATCTAATAGAAAGTATTTATATAAAGCTTGAAATTCTAGACAGGCACAGGATATTGCTCAGAATTTGCCAGTGTACAATGGAGGACTTTTCTATAGCATTTTTTTTGTATTTCTCCCCTCCTCCAATCCCCGAGCCAAAGTAAATTTCTGCTAAGCGGTGTCAAAAAACCATAGCAACTATCTTGTGACAGAGCTGAGGTTTTGTTCTGCAGAGGACCCATGAATCGCTTACATCGCCCCCAGCCCACAGTCTCACCCAATGAGATGCTGGGAATTTTCGGCTGAAAATGGTTGCTAAATATTTGTATGGGTGAAGCGCTCCCCTCAGAGTGACCCACGGGAGGAAGCGGAGTGTGTTACTCGTAGCGTGTGAGGCTTTAGGGACAGATGGAGGGATTCCTGTTGGTTGGAGACAGGAGTTTTCTCTTCATGCAGGGCAGGGGAAGGAGGGGCAGGAGCAGGGAGTTTGCCGGGGAGCGGGGGGAGAGCAGAAACATTCAGTGGGCTCCTCAGGGCTTGTGTCGGGCAGTTCTCAATCGGGTGTGTGAGAAACAGAGCCTCAACCAAATGAATTTACTTTTTATAAGAAAAAGGTTTATTGTATGGTAAGAGCAATGCAGGCCTGGACACGAGGGGGGAGTCTTCGCTCCACCAACTCGTGCATCAGGGTACAATGTGTGTGTGGCTTTTATCTAGCTACTTTTATGCATATTCATTACATGGTATACGTATGAATTTTTACATTCTTCTCTTTATGTGGCTACAGTTAAGTCATTATTTTTGCAACTGGTTAATTACTACATTACAATTTAGTATCTTGATAACTTCCCACCATAATTCAGGTATTCCTTGATAAAGGGGTGACAGGGGAGCTTGGGGGGTCATGTACAATTTAATGTCTTGATAAAGGAGTGACGGGGGAGTTTTAGGATTTAGTGTTTTGACAGATTCCTTATAATTTAGGTATCCCTTGATAGAGGTTCAGGGAAACTGATGACCTTACAACAGTTGGTTTTATTGTTTTATGAGGGTGCAATAATACCATTTGTTTCCCTACTGGCACCAATCATGTACATACTTCTTACAGGTGGGTGCAAGTGCTGGAGCTGGAGGTCTGCTGGCTGCTCAGCAGGCGCCACTGCTCATGGCAGCACAGCCAGCGGGACAGCCACTGCCCCTCTCATCAGCCCCTCTTTCTATTCAGGATTTTCATGTCACCCGTCTAAGATCCCATGCATTTCACTGTCATAGAATCATAGAATGGTTTAGCTGGAAGGGACCTTAAAGATCACTTAGATCCAAGCCCTCTGCCATGGGCAGGGACACCTTTAACTAGATCAGGTTGCTTGAAGTCCCATCCAAGCTGGCCTTGAGCAATGCCAGAAACTGCTTCTGTGGGCAATCGTCTCTGTCACCCTATTATATTTCCTCTCTTATTTAATTGCTAAATGTCAGATATTATTGTTAGCTTTTTGCATAATATCAATTTAAGTTTTCGGTGGAGTCTGTCCTTCAGAATATGGCTGCAATTAAGGTTTGATGCATTAAAAAAGTTAAAAAATTCCCACTTGATCACTGCACTTACTTGCTTTCTTAATCTCTAATATCTTCTGGCTACAGCAGAAATCCATCCCACTGGAGTTTGTATTCTTGAATATGTTAGGTGCACCAACACAAACAGTGTCACAGTGCCTCAAATGACTTCAGAAAATCAGCAACTGGGAAGTCTGAATGTGGCTCTTCCTGTATCCCAGTTGTCTGTATTTATCCCTCACACACAAACACCCTTACAACCTTAATCATATTTGCTACTTTCATACAATTATACAGAAACATATTTGCTGTGTGAGCAGCTGGATGGAGGCAAAAGTGGTTGTGCATGGAAAAGGGGTGGCCCTCAGCTCCCCCTATCTTCTAGAGTGATTTTGGATGGAAAATAGGAGCCTGTCTTGCCTAAAGATTTATGTGAAAACATGTCAGTGCTTCTCAATGTCTCTGAGGGGATGTTTTCCCACAGAAATTTGCATATCTGCCTTAGTTCTGTCTTCACATCTTTTCACCAGGCTGTGTTTTGCCACCACTTCTCTTCATGGGACAAAGATAGTATTAACAGTCAGGGACTCATGGTGTGCCATTTCCTTGCAGATATGTTGATTCCCTTTTGAGGCCCCTAGCTGCATTCAGGGTCTCTTTGCTTTGCTTTCCCTCCCCAGGAGAGCTAAGGCCATTTTAGAGAGACCTGCCCCTTTGCCTCTGAGCTGGGGTAAGTCATATCATGACAAGGGGAGATGAAAATCTCTTTCTTCAGCTGCAGTTGCACAACTCTTATTATACTGCTGTTTGACAAAACCTCACAATAGGTTTTTTTTGGCTCTGTCTCTGATACCTGTTTTCTTAGGTTTGTTTTCAGGTGAGAAATATTTCTTAACACTTTCTGTGTGGGTGATGTGACAGACCAGTGTCCTATGCTTAAATTGCAAAAGGTTTAGTCCTGTGTAGTGTATTGCATGCTCAGCTTGAAGAATAATCTCCACACACTTCCTTTGCCTAGGTATAAGGCTCACCTCTCTGTTTATGCCAGTGTAAGGAGTGTTTAGTCTCTTTTCAGAAAGCCAATGTTGGGAATTTTGGTTTGCTCACATATATGAACAATGAGAATGTTGTCTTGAAGACGTAGTTCCTGGAAAAGAAAGTAAGGTGTGGTGAAAAAGTTAACCAGTGCTAATTGGTTAAGCTGCCACCTAGCTTGGCATGCTTAGAATCGGATGCAAATCCAGTGAGGTCAGAATGAAATTTACATCTACATCATCTACATCGTTTAACCCAGGATATGAGAAAGCTAATAATATTTAGACTGCAAACGATGTTTTCCATTAATTTGTTAGCTGAAAAAAAGCCTTCAACATACATGCCAAATGTAGAATTAGAAATAGCAAGTATATTTTAAACTTTCCTGTTGTGTAACTAGACATGTCCTATCCTTGTTAAATTCATCCCTTCATTCAGTGCCTTCAATTGTGGTTTTTAGTGTCTGGCCAACTTTTATTTCAAGAGTATCCTTTTATTTTTGCCTTTCCAAATTTAGTGAGACTTTTTCACCCACCGGTACGCAAACCCATAAACCATTGACTTTAGTTAGGGAACAAATTCTAAACTTTATATATATTACATGCAACACATTTAAAATCATGAAAAATTCCTTCTCTTTTCCAGTACAGGTCTCCGGGTGCTCACAATCAGTAATAATTTCAGTTTCCCTGTACAGCTGTAACAAATGACCTGATGTCAATATTTTACTCTCACTCTCTCTATTCTGCCTTCACCCCTTTCCCAGTTATGAATTACTAGCATTATGAGGCACACTCTTCGTTTTGTTGAATGTTGTAAAATATTCACTAGAATCATATAAGAATTTGTCCTGCTGCTGGCAGAAAGCAGCTCTGTAAACAATGTGCTCCTTTGTTTGCCCGAAGCATAGTAACAAATGGATTATGTGTAACAGCCATCTATAGGGCTTTTATTTCATCTCCATTCAGGCTCTGTGTGTTTTGCACTGCTTTTAATGAGGCTGCCTGAACTATGGTAACCCCATGGTACATTTGTAAGCAAGAGATGTTAGATGAATTAGCCCCTTCCAGGACTGCATTATGAGGTGATATGCTTTCATTACAGGATTTATTTTATAGGTGGTAGACCTCAGCTAGAGGATACTGTGGGTGCAAGCAACACTTATCTGCTCTGTAAGGGCAAGTTCAGGGTCTGCATGAATGTGAATCTGCTTTCCCACAGTCAAATCTCCTTTCGTTGCATGGCTTGAAACACAACCATTTTTGTGCATGACCTCTCCTTTGCTTCTCTTCTGCTTCAGACTCATGCTGGAATGATTGATAGTCCTTTATAAAATGCTCCATAAAGAACTATTTTACTTCACCATCAGCATGAAAGCTTGGGTCCCTATACACAAAACAAGTACAAAACCCAGCATCGCACAGCAGAATGAAAAGCCTCTTCTTCCTGCCTTTCTGAAGTGTGAAGGTTTCCCCTCTGGAACTGGAAATGTTTGTTCCCCACAACAGAACTCACTGTTGTCAAAAACAACCAAACATATTCATATAAGTACAGATAGATCCTTCTTTTTTTTCTCTGGAGGCCCATGTAGGTTTTACTTCTCTTTTTTTCCTTTTTTTTTTTTTTTCCAATCATAGTTTACAAATTTTACCAGAGCAATCCAGTATTCACAAGTGGCATAGTACCCTATTTATCTTTTGTGGTTTGTTTGAATGTTCCATGACCTTCTGTTTGTTCTGCTGCTGTTCAATCACTATCAGAATCAAAACTGTGTAGTTTTGCCTAGGAAATACTGTTACAATACAGAAGGCAATTGTAAGCACAATAGCAAAGTAGATAAAAAGAAAGCCATGTCACAGGCCTCATCTTCCTCTCTCTGGACACATTTTCTATATGTTGTTTGAAATGTTTAGCTGTCAAAAATTATAGCTCAAGCAATTCTTGACTTTGCATTGGGGACCCAGTGAAAAACTGGGAGCAGCTGAAGGCATGCAAGAGATCATAGAATCACAGAATGGTTTGGGTTGGAAGCAACATTAAAGATCATCTAGTTCTATTCTCTTGCCATGGGCTGGGACACCTTCCACTAGACAAGGTTGCTCAAAGCCTCATCCCACCTGGTCTTGGACGCTTCCAGGGATGGGGCATCCACAACTTCTTTGAGCAAGATGCCATTGCTTCGGATAACCCTGAGAACAGGACTAGAGATTCCAGCCTTTAAGAATTCACTGTTGTTAATTTTTTTGATTTCATGGTTGAAAGGTGACTTTGGCAAGGAGTACTGGCAGTAAGGTGAAATCAGGTTGAACTGTGAATTGCCAAGTCATAATGAGAATGCTAAGCACAGGACTGCAAGTAACACCTTGTACGAATTGTAGTCTTTGCTAGCCAGAAGCAGTGAAAAGTAGAACACTGAGATTAAAAGTACCAAGAAGAAAAAGAGAGTGATAATGTAACATAGCTTGTTATTATAAGAAAAGAAAAAAGCCTAATGGCAAAGACAAATGAATTAGCAAAGAAAATTGCCTGGGGGAACACTTTCAATTTTGGTTTTATTTTTCTCTCAGTAACAAACCATCCCCACACATTCTTCTCCCCAACTCTGTTTTCTCTAAAAGCATAAATTGGCAGGCTCAGGGAATTCACTGTCTATTTTTAATTTTACTTTTTCATACATAAATCCATTCCAGTTTCCAAGCACTTCTGATTTTACTAGTGTAATTGTAGCCCATCTACTGCATACATTTCCTGCTGTCCTAAACATGTGTACGTGTGCATGTATGAGATACAGCAAGGTAAAGAGAGACAGACCCTGAATGACCTAGTGGGTGCATGGGTTTGCTGTAATATGTCAGTTTTGGCTCCATCATTTTTAAATGTTAATCTCCAAAAGCCAGTACCTGGAAATGAGAGACTAGAGACTGAACTGCCTGTGAGACAACTTCTGATCTCCTGAATGGAAAAGTTCATTACACTTTATGTGCATGAACTGTCATTGAGCTGCAGAAATAGGCAGCACCTACATACCCTTGAGAAATGGACTGTAGTAGAAAGAAGATTTGCAAATGTTTTGTGAAGCTCTTAAAAAGGCTGAGCACAAACTTGACGGGAGGGCGTTTTTTAATGAGTATTTGTGTTGCTGGGTGATAAGCACGGTTTATTTGTTCTTTGACTGTGCTTTAGCAAGTATAAAGGCATGCAAATCGAGTATCTGGACACTCATTTTCACTATAATTAAGAATTACAGAATTACTTTACATCCTTTAATTAACTGAATTTAAATACAACAAATTTCAAACTCAAGAGTCTGAAAGGCATTTAAAAGGATGAAACTGCATGCTGTCAGACACCTCATGCAAGTTTAAATGATACCACAATGTCTTGGGAAGTTTCATCTGAAAAGCAAATTGATTGGTACTTTGGAAGTTGATCCAATTTTAAGGTGAGAGATGTTTCAGGCAATATGGAGTGCTTAATCTCTCCCACTCATCCTCCTCTCACTTAAGTCTAATATTTTTTCAGAAAAATCTGCCTATGTGCTTTCAGTCTCTTGCCTCTGAAAACAAGCTGCAAACTTCCACCACTTTTCATTCCCCTGGATCTGTCAGTAGGCTGTAACTATTGTGAGACACAAAACGTTTGAATGTGTCACCCCAGGAGTCAGTCTTTGATGGGCAGGGTGAAGACTGAAAAAATAAGACTAGTTAACAAGTTAGCAAGCATAAATCCTGTATTTACTACTTTCTACTGTGAAGAAACCCTACGTATTTAATTGAACCTTTCTATGTCAGGTGTCTGACAAGATCACACAACAATCATGAGAATTATTCATTATCATTTTGTGGTAATCTATACCTACTTATAAGAATGTAACTCATTTTCAAAATTAAAACCGGAAAGTTGATAAGCAATCACCAAAGGACTGACTAAGGATTTTTTTTTTTCCATTAGACTAATGAATGTTTTTTAGACAAAATGAAATTTTGTAGGATGACAAAAATCACAAACTGGTTTTAAACCCACTGTCCTAATGCTTCTGCTTAAATGTATGTTAGTAGGTGTTTAATGTACTAATTGTCTGACAAGGAACTGTGCAACAGTTGTAGAGATAAACTGCCTTTGGCTATCTGAAATCATGGGCCAACTTCTGTGCTGATGTGTTTTTGAATATGTCTGCTGCTGGAGGCAATGACCCTATGCTGATTTACATCAGTTGAGGTCTGTGAAACAAAAACAAATTTGGTTTTCTTCCTTCTTTGCTTACTTCTCCAGCCAGCCCCAGTTTCACAAAGTCCCGTTCCACCAGCTAATAATAACCACCGCCATCATCATATCCACAGCCCCAGGCATGAGCCAGGAAGCGTGCAAGCTCTGGTCAGGCATTCAGGTTAGGGCTGGGAGCCATCTCAGTGCCGAGGGGGAGATCCCCTTCAACTTCATGCTTGGCTGGCACTTTGTTTGCGGTTGAACGCTCTCCCCTCGGAGCCTTTGTGCGGTGGCGGGCCGAGGTGCGAGGCGGCTGCCAGCGGATGGCCACGCCATGCCTGGACAGAGCATGACCAGTTTGGCCACAGCCACTCACTGCCGGGCCTGCTGTTACATCACCATCAGCCCATGGCTTGGCGAGACGGAGCCAAACAGGCTCCTCGTTGTTTTACCTCTTTTCATGGACAAGAAGAAAGCCTGGGAAAAGAGCAGGGATCCCAGACCTTCCTTGAGAACAGCCGAATATTGTCTGCATGGTAATGAGGGGAACAAAACCACAAACACACAGAGCTCTCTCCTCCTGGCAAGCTGGGACACACAAAAGCGGGGTGTGTAATCGGAAGGATTGGGCAAGGGCAGCACAGTGTGGGGAGGAAATAACCCACAGTAACCCCCAGCACAGAGCCCGCTGCAGCTCCTGGGAAGGCCAAGCACTTCTCTTGATCCTGTTTTTCATGGCAGTGTCCTTACAATTGATTTGGAGAGTCTGTGTTAATATGGTAGCACAGCAGCCAGATCTCTTAAAAAAAAAATAAAAAATATTGTAACACATGGTGTGCATCTGTGATTCCAGTTTTCTGTTACACCCACAAAGTCAAGATGGGTACATATGCACAGCTTGTCCTTGTTTTTGCAAGCTCCTGATATTATCTTAAGAGAAAGTGATTCCTTTGTTGTCCTGTTTTGAAATTCAAAAGGAGTTCAATTTTTCTGTTTGCAATGTGTTTTTTCGCTGCTTCTTTCAAAGGTGGAAAAATGGATTGTCTTTGTGTGTACTTTGGACACCATAAGCATCCGAGCAATTTCCATCTGCTGGGGACAGGTCCAGCTCCTGTGAAATTTCTGTTTCTCACAAAAATCCATCTCTTGGAAGCCAGGCACAGTGTCCCCATGGAGAAATATGGTTGTCATGGGAAACTACAATCATGGAGAGAAAAAACAATTTCTCTGAGCTATTAGGGGACTTGTATTTCTGTAGCATGACGGCAGGCAGAAAGCTTGTACTCCTCTGGAAACCGCAGAAGAGTTTGCCCATGGGGCAGTGAGCTCTTGGAGGACTTTTGTTGCACTCTTCCATCACACCTCTGCATGAGCCAGGGTCTTCTAGGACTCCCCAGGCAGGCATTGCCCTCCATGCCGTACTTTGCTCCCTAGTTCCATTTCTGCTGCATATGGTATTCCTTCTAAAATGTCAAGAAGCAGGATATCATCTGGGTGGCTGGAATCCCATCTACCCTAGAGCATCTGTTGTTGCTGTTAAGCAGTTGTGCTAGTGACAGTGGCATTGTAAACATTTGTTTGGGAATTGAGATCTCATGCTGCACACCTCTAGCAATTATTGGAAGTTGCGTTCTGATTTGCAACCATTATAATCAGTCTTCTACAGTATATTTTTACTAAGTTAAGTAGCCCAAGTTACTTAGTTAACCTAAGTTAAAGAAGTCTGACATTTTTCCTATGTTTAACTTCCTATTTTATATATAGAAGGCAATCATTCCTTCCCAGACTTCTCTTGGAGACATCCAAAATAAAGCAACATGTAATGTGATTCTTGTCTAGCCTATGTGTATGGGTTTCCTTTTAGAGAAAACTGTGATGTAGAGTTGGAGGTATATCAAGATCAAGCCCCAGAATGTGTTGTATATGTGTTCATTGCATACAAGATATTCAGCAGCTCAAATGTTTCAGGGCTCCTTGACAGTCTTCCTCTGATCTACTCCATTTTTTATCTCATCTTTTTGATCAGGGTTGACCAAAACAGTGGACCAGAACTGTATCAGTGACCTGTAAAGTGGCATCCATACCTCTCCATTTTCTCATAAATGCTGCATACTGTTGCCTCATAACTGTCCTGCGATTGACCAACACATCCAGGTTTACTCCTGCTTTACTATATGTCACGTGGTATAAAAGATAGTATAAAAGGTCTCTAGAAAAACACCGAACTTTTACCTCTGTTGAACTACTAAAGGCTCATAAGGCCGTCCTGCACTCTGCAGTGATACATTTGTGCACTAATGCATGAGATCTGATTATAGCCTTGCACCATTACAAATGTTACCACTGGTTACAGCATTATCCATTAATTAAAAAAAAAGTTTCTATAATTAAAAGAGTCTTCATTCAGATGTGCTTTTACAAAGAAGGACCTCAGTTCATGATCTCAGTTGGTATGGTGCACTCTGACAGGCAGAAAATGGGAAGAATTGTCTCAGCTTCATACGCTGCTGTGAATCTGATGGTAATTAATTATGTAAATTGATGTATGTTGTTCATTTCTGTCAACAAAACACACTCACTTTGCTCATGAACATGAATCATTGCTTCCCATAGGAGCCAAATTCTGAACAAGTGTAGTAAATTTTCAAATTACCTTGCAGGAGATTTCTTGGAAGTGCAATGAAGGTTACAGTCCATTGTCCTAACATGTCAGTTCTTTAGTGGTATTAGACCAGTTAGAGCAAGGACCGTATGACCATATATTTTTATTCTAAAATTTGACTTGACTGACTAGAGACAAATAAAGCTAATGCCTAAACACACTAGTCTGGTTCACACCATGTCTTCTTCTCTCAGAGACCAACATGTTTTTAGAAATCTATTAACTAGGATGTATATTTCCTTACTTGGCTGGAAGATGATTAAGCACAAAAGCAAGGTTTGGCTTCAGCAGCTTTTCCAAAACATTAAGGATGTGGTTCAAGCAACTTAAAGTACGGTGTATCAAAGCTTTTTTTCATTGAAGAAGTGTACATAACTGAGCCTGAAATAATTGAAAGGCATATTTACATGTTGGACAAAGCATTGCTTCAGCTTTCAGATCCATGTGTAACTCTTTAGTGCCCTCCCCTGTCCCAGTTTGGAAATGCCTATGTCTGATAAGGAAACTTTAAATACGGTTATGAAAATAATATTGTAACTTTATTACTAAAATTAAATATTACTGTTGCCTGTTTTCTCTCCAGAATCAATCTGTCTTAAAAGTGGGGAAGGGGGCATTTCATTTATTTAGAGAAAAAGAAATCAAAGAGCACCAAAGGAGCGTATGTGTGCCATCTTTGTGTTTTGGATATTGTTTTCCAGGGGTCATAATGATACTGACTTATCAGTGAAGTATGTCAGAGAGGCAAGTGGAAAAAAAAAATTAACAGTTAAAACTCACCACTCTCCAGGTCAGTCAGATATTATTTCATCTGGGTAATTTAGCATTGAACATGGTGTGCATTTCTCCTGCATGAGAGAGAGGACAGGTGTGCTATGTGTGATATCCAAATCAACACAGTAGTCAAAGAAAGAAGGAACATAAGGGTGGTGGAGGCTGAAAGAGATACTAAGCAAGTTTGCAGATGACACAAAACTGGGAGGAGCTGTTGACTCCCTTGAAGGCAGGGAAGCAGGCCCTGCAGAGAGATCTTGACAAATGAGAGGACTGGCGAGTCACCAACCATATGAAGTTCAACAACAGAAAGCATTGGATTCTGCACCTGGGATGGGGCAACCCTGGATGTTCATACAGGCTGGGGAATGAGATGCTGGAAAGCAGTGCCATGGAAAGGGACCTGGGGGTCCTGGGCCATGGCAAGTTGAATATGAGTCAGCAGTGCCCTGGCAGCCAGGAGGACCAACCCTGTCCTGGGGGGCATCAGGCAAAGCATCAACAGCTGGTCGAGGGAGGGGATTGTCCCACTCTGCACTGGGATGGCCTCACCTTGAATATTGTGTGCAGTTTTGGGCACTGCAATATAAGAAAGACACTAAGCTCTTAGAGAGTGTCCAAAGGAGGGCAATGAAGATGGTGAAGGGCCTTGAGGGGAAGCTGTATGAGGAGCAGCTGAGGTCACTTGGTGTGTTCTGCCTGGAGGAGACTGAGGGGAAACCTCATTGCAGTTACAACTTCCTCATGAGGGGAAGAGGAGGGGCAGGCACTGATCTCTTCTTTTTGATGACCAGTGACTGAGAGAAGGGCTTGAAGTTTTGTTAAGGATATTTAGGTTGGATATTAGAAAGAAGTTCTTCACTCAGAGAGTGGTTGGGTGCTGGAACAGGCTCCCCAGGGAAGTAGTCACAGCACCAAGATTGACAAAGTTCAAGAAGCATGTGGATGAAACTTGGGCACATGGGGCACTCTTGGGGATGGTCCTGTGCAGGGCTAAAGGTTGGACTTGATGATACTTGTGGGTCCCTTCCAACTTGGCATATTCTGTGATTCTGTGAATATATAGAAGAATGAAGTAAGGTGTTTATTGTATTTGTAGATGCAGGAGACTCACCTCACCCATATTTTAACATGTCTTTACTGGCACTGTTGATAGCCAGGGCAGCATCTCCACTGCCTGTCTGCCCTGGGACCACATCCTTGCAGCCTCACAGCATGCCACAGCATGCCATTCCCATGCAAGGTCAAGAAGTTTTGATGTGCAGTCAAGAGGCTCAGATTTCCTTAGACTTTTGGGAGCTGTTATCTCAAATAGTCCCTGCTTGCAAAAGGGTTATTGCTTCACATCCCTGGACCAGTGCTTCGATATTTCCTTACACAATGTCTCTTTCATTTCCTTCCTAGTAAAGAAAAATTTCCCCATGTGCCACCCTCTCTTTTTTTCTGTCACATCCTCCCTACAGGAACTGGAATTCACTGATAAATTAATCTGCCACACTCTGGTCTGTCCTTTCTCTTTATGATGTGTTATCTTTGTAGCTTTGATGAGCATTGTAACCAACACTGAAAAGAGAAGTAGCAATGCAAGCAGCATGGAGATTGGTGGTTTTTTTTCTTTTGTGGTGGGGTTTTTTTTTGTTATTACATTATAATTTTCTGGGGTAGAGAAAAATTTAAATCCTGTTTTCAACTGGTTTCCTTCTGCTATGCAATGTGTGCTAAAATAAGAATCTGTCCATCTGTCTTTCTTTGGTATACAGGTACTTTTTGCATGACTAAAATTGGATCTTATGTCCCACAAGACATTTATATGGGTTAGCTTGTCTTAATATGCTTTAAAACCAAGTAAATGAAAGAGACAGTAACTAGAATATATAGGTCAAAGATTTCTTCATCCTTTAGCTAATCCAGTTATTTTAGAAAGTAGCAGAAAGTAATCCTAAAAGCTGAGCTTATCCAAATCAATTACAAATATTGCTTTGAAATCCCTCATGGATTATATTTTATATTTAAAAATATTTTTGTAAATATTTTTGTAAATATTACATGTCTTGGTTAAAAAAGAAACCCAACAAAAAGATTGTTTGTTGGTAGTGTAAAGTTCACCTTAGGATCAAGGCTTTGAGACCTTCACATACACTGCAGACACACTTATCTAGATAGGCATCTGCCCACAGAGGTTTGAAACAGAAGGAAGAGTGGGTTCCCTTCTCAGATAAGGCTAACTAAGAAAAAAGGGTGTTGTTTGTTTGTTTGTTTGTTTGTTTTTTAATTACAGAACAGAGAACAACAGTATTCTATAAATGCAGTATGAAAGACATGATCACGTTTCGAGGCTTTGCCACACACAAAGCCATACTATTATGTGTTGCGTATTCCACAGCATTTACCCACTGACAGGATTTCCAGAGGTAGCACACTACTGTGAGCTCTCCCTCCTCCAGCCCCTGGCTTGTCCCATTGTGCTGTCTGTCCGCAGCCATTTGGAGTCGCTTCCTTTTCTGTCACTGCACCACTGTGAAACTGAAGCACTAAAACATATGAGAACTATTATGTTGCCACTTCTTTATCTCCAAAGACCAGGATAATTTACCTTTATCTGTCTTTTGCTGAAGATAGATGTTGGGACACAGGGCTGTATATGGCTGCTGTTCACAGCAATGAGAAATTTTGTAGCTGTTGCTAAGCGTTCAAAACCAGGATGTTGTTATAGTTGGCTAAATGTCATTAGAGACTTCTAGGTTTAACAATAGGTCTTTGTGAGGGATAAAGGTAAGAAATGACTATGCTTCTGTAGGTATTCAGAGAGCTGAAATGAAAACAGTTTCCATCTAAAATAAAGACACAGCATGAAAAGATTTTGCAATATGATAGTTTTTTCAAATCTGTGGGATGCAGAATGACAGAAATAGCTGTGAGAAAAGCCTACAAAGGATGATTACAAACAGGCATGGGTTAAAATAGAAAATTTTTGGTCTAAGTGTTGTTCAAAAGAGACATTTACCTGTGTGTTGAGAAACCTGCCCTTTTTATTTTCTCTTGAAGTCAGGAAAGGTGACTTTGAACACCTTTTGTAATAAACTAATTTGTATCTAAGATATGCTGGACTTGGCCAGTTTCTCCTCTATTTGAAGTGACTCACAAGACCCCAGATTCTTGGCTCTTTGCTCAGGCCAGAAAGAGGCAACTTCATCTTTTCTATACTTACAATGCTACATTTATCATTAAATAATATGAATTGTGTACTATTAGGGTGTTCCTTACCAAGCTGGAGTGAGTTTCTATACCACAGAATAAGTGCATGGCAATCAGCAAACCAATCCATTGCCTGTGCCTTACTAGAGACTCAGCACACAGAAATCTATTATCATTTCCAGTTACAGCTGAAAGTGGGAAAGGCTAACCAGAATCTCTCAGCAGACGACTACAATGCATTTCAAAGCAGTGTAGAAAATACTGTAGATTTCTAAGTGTGCAAATATCTTTCTGTTATGATTTAAAAATTAGATTCCTCAACTCTACCGGGACCAGGCATATTTCCAACTGCATGGTTCTTAGGCAGGTTAACTTGCTTCTACAATCTCTTTGAATTTTTAGCAGGAACAAGTTTTCAAATTGTAATTGATTTATAATGGAAAAATGCAACTTCCTATTTTATATTTCAACTAATATAAAGATGTTCCAGCAGTGGTTGTGAAAGGGTTGGACTCTATCAATTACTAAATTTCTCTGCTTTGCTCACAATTTTGTTTTTCTAGAAGAGAGACATTATTTTTGAACCATGTGTTTGGGAGAACCCAATCTTGATTTCATGAGACAGCAGCTCCTGAAGGTCTTTGATGACACCCAGATCAAGGCTTGTCCTCAAATTTGGTCTATATCCCATTCATCACTTATTATTTGTATTGTTACCATCTACTGAAACTGCCAGCTCTTTGGGTGCTAAGCTCCTGTTCCTCACAAAGACGTAGAGCCTAATGCCACTTTGTTTCACCCTTCCTTTTCTAGGGAAGAAAGCTCTTCACTTTTTCAGATGACACTGTTGCTTATCCTAGGTTATTGACTAATGGTACATTCAATAACATAAACACAAATTAAAGAAAGAAGATTGCAGGCAAACAGGTCTACATTGGAGCCTTTGAAATGGGGTATGTATTACTCAGTGAAATTAACGGAATTTTCTCTATCCACAGTATTTATTATTAATTATTTAGAGTACTGTACCATGTGATTGCTTTTTTCTCAAAAATT
>JAWWMO010000121.1:63487035-63512006 GCA_035047845.1 Dendrocincla fuliginosa | reverse complement strand
CCTCCCCTACTTTCCCATATTTGCTGTGTCCCACCCCAAACTCCTCCCCACTTCCCAAGCTCCTCCCTGACCCTATATAAGTCCCATGCTCCTCAAATAAACTGTTTCAGCTCTCCTCCCCTTGGCTGTGGACCATGTCTTTTTCCACCCCCTCGGGATGCGGCACTAGGTTATTGACTAATGGTATATTCAATAACATAAACACAAATTAAAAAAAAAAGATTGCAGGCAAACAGGTCTACATTGGAGCCTTTGAAATGGGGTATGTATTACTCAGTGAAATTAACAGAATTTTCTCTATCCACAGTATTTATTATTAATTATTTAGAGTACTGTACCATGTGATTGCTTTTTTCTCAAAAATTAAAAGCTGCTTTTATACCTACCATGCTGTGAATGATACAGTAATTCAACTTTTCAAAATTAAAATTCCACAAAATAAAAAAATAATTGACTGGCATTCAATATAAATCATGCAATAAGAAAATGCTTATGCAATTAATCATCTAATTTACTGATGTGACAGGTAATAAAAAAGTGAATTTCACTTCAGATCGTGTATAAGATAGTTACATGTTAGATTAAATGTAATTGTGTTCTTGTTTTAGGACCACTAATTCTTCTAGTTTGAGAATTAACCTGAGCATATTTCTGTATTACATGTTGCATTACTGAGGCAAAAACACCTGTCTGACAGATATAAGCAATTCATCCTCCTCAAAGCTGAAAAAGTTAATGAAGTGTAAGAAATTCCTGTGAAGAGATCTCTGTTTACTATATACATAAATCAGCTTATCTAGTAAAATTTAATTAAATGCATTTGAAATTTATTTTAATTATGTATGTATATCATATATATTTCAAGCTTTGTGCCACTGAAGGACAGACCAACAAGAAGACAGGCCAGGCTGCCAGGACTGATGGTGATTGGTATATTCATTGGGTGCAACAAGGTTAAAATGAAACTGTTTTAGTTCACTACAACCCAGAGCTCTTGCCAAATCTCAAAAAGAATAAATTAAAAGCTGTCTTTTGGACACAAAAATAGCCGTAATCTTTCCTTAAGTCTTAGGACTGTCTGCACTGTAAGAGGCATTTGAATCCATCTAGACATTTACTTGGCTGTTCACTAGTTTTTTTCTGCTTTTGACTCAGGCCATTTGATGCTCTGGGTGTTTTTTCTAACTTTTTCTCTGAGAGATTCCAAATCTCTTAACACTAATTTACTTCTCTGATCTCTTCTCCTGATTGTTTCTTCTTTTTCCTGTAGTTGACATATTTCAATGTTTTGTCTTTGAGAGCAGTGGTTTCTTTCAAACAATTTCCTTGCTGTGTTTTACTTTCTCTTGGATAGTTTTGGCCAGAATTTCTGGGGCTTGCTGAGTTTTCCTGTCAGCTACATTTAGCAACATACTTCTTTGTCTTCTCATCCTCATTCTCTTTTGCTCTAAATTTGGTCATGAAATTTCATTCTTCTTCCTTTAGAGCTTTTTCTTTTGATTCCCTAATACTTTTCTCCATCAGTTGATCCAGAATTTCTTGAGATCTTTGAAGCTTTTGTTCCACAGCAAGTCTTTTGCTAAAGCTCATCAGCTTTGCCCAGGTGATTAACTCACTTCAGGTGCCTGTGACTTGTCTCTTTGTGCTGGATCAGCTCTTGTCTTTTCTTCTTCCCTTCAGTTTCTTTCAAAGACCTTGTCCCAAAAGCCCTTGAAACCTTGCCTCTGAGCAGATTATGCTTCAAGTTTTCAGTATCCTTCTCCATGATCATCTTCTTTCCCAGATGTTTTTCATGAAAAATTTTCCTGTACTCACCTTCGAGCTTTGATCTTTCAAGTTTTGCCTTGTGCTTGGTTTCTTTCTCCAGAAGTCAATCTTTGCTATCTCATCTCTTGTAAGGCCATTACTTTCAGCCTGGCTCCGGAAGGTCACTCGCTGTCTGGACTCCTTGTGCCCTTCCTTTTATGCTCTGGCCTTTTTGTTAGCAGCTATCATCTTTGCTTCTCCACTCAGGATTTTAGTTTCTTGGCCTTCTCCCTGTACCCCAAGCCCTGGAGGCCTGTAGCTGCACTCTGCATGGGAAGGACCACAAAAGTCTCACCCAGAACCAAGGGCATAGTCAGGAAAGTGGGAAGATTCCCGTGGCAGAGGAGTGTTGCAGCCCTTATAGTAGTAGACACGAGTGAGCACCACACTCTGCCTTCTGCCTTGTCTTTTAAGGAGGCAGATACTGCCTGAGCTGGCCCTCAGTGCCATGGGATGCTCCTGACTGTGGGATGACAGGACTGGATCCCCCAAATGGCTTATGCCACAGGTTAACATTTCACTGGCCCACTGCTGTAGGCTCTACAATGTTTTACTAATGCTATAGTCCTCCTGCCTTCCCTTTTTAAAAACTAAAGTGTGAGGTTGAAGAAAATAAGTTATTTAGGGTAGTAGGGACCATCCTATACTAAGCATAGTTGGGACTAAGGACAATGTTAATATGACACAAATCTTCTAGAAATATCAGTTAAGGTGAGGTTTGTTTAACACCAAACAATCCAAGGAGTCTATCCACAGTGTTACATGAGAATGGTTTGTGGGCTTTTGTGGGCTCAGCCACAGCTGTCAATGCTGGTGGTGCTTCAGTCCAATAACTTAAGGACTTGAAGAGGACTTTCTAGACTTAAATCCCTTTGTGAATATAACCTGTAATTCTGCCAGTGTGGTGAACAATGCTTCCAACAAGGAGCTGTTGGACCATCTGCTGAGAAAGCTCACCACAGAGCTCCGCACTGTAGCATAGAAGGCTAATTGGCTTCTTTGTTTGCTTTGGAGTCGGGCTATGGAGCAAAGTGCTCATGTTTTTCATGGCTAGTACCATTAAAAGAGATTGCTGGGATTTACATCAGCTGAAGCTCTTTTTAATCTCAGCATGTGCATTAAGCAGTACAATGAGGAGTATTAATCCACCCTGAATGTTATGAAGATGTAGATTGCTGTGACTGTCTTTAATCAAAGATCAAGAGATATAGCCTTCTCAAAGACAGTCATCCCTTAAACCCCCACTGAAATAAACTGTGTTCTCTTTAGTCCCATAGGTGACTTTTAACTGATTTTAATAACAGGAAACACTTTATTTTCCATATTGTTGTAATACTGGGGTTTTAGTCAGTTTTTAGTCCTCTGAAAATCAATGTATTGTATAAATTTTCCTCAATTTATTAATTTTATTTTCTAGCTTTCTCAATGTAAGCTCTGTTTGGTGGCTGAAAACTCTCCATTGGACATGTTCTTGAAATTATCATTATTAATTTAATAATTAATAATTAATAGTTGAAATTATCAACATTAAATAAATATTGTATGCTTTCTTGGAAGCTTTGGTATGGGTTTTCTTTAATTTATTTAAAATTTGACTCAGGAATCTTGATTATTTCAGTACTCTGATACAGTTCCTTTGCACATGCAGTTTCTTTAAATGTGAAAATAACTCCCTAATGAGTGAACAGGCTTCTCAAACTATTTATCTGAATTAATAAAATTATGTTAGAAATGCTGTGTATGGAGATGAATTATAGAAAGACCAGTTGTGTCATGTAAAAATCATGCTGACAGAAACAAGGGCAAGAAAATACAATGCTACTAATCAAAATGCTGTCAGCATGTTGGAAATTGGAACCTCTTTATCCTAAAAGAACAGTACTCCTTGTGGAAAACCGATTTCAGTTAAAACACCCCCAAAAAATCAATCTGCCACAGATGTTTGTACCAGTGTTATTGCTATTGTTTCTAAGGACTCCACACATCTCTGTAATGTGTAAAAAAAAAAATACACTCAACACAATTTTAGAGATGAGGACTGGAAGAGGACAAATGAGAACATGGCAAATCTGTTGAGCAAACAATTGAACTTTTCTGACAGGCTATCAGTGGTGTGCTCTTCCTCTCTGATACACTATCTAAACATAGATATTTGTAACATAGTTTTGACATATATTGACATAACTGCACTTGGACTTACCTACCATACAAAAAAACATTACATCATCAGTGATGGTGCTTATTCGAACTCTACTCTGCTTAGCCTCCATTTCTTCGTGTTGTGACAGGTGGTGGGGAAATTTGGCTTAAGGATGATTTAAGATATACGTATTTTCTCTGCACAATATTTTTGTCTGAGATATTGAAGGATCAGCATTTTACTGAAGAAATGAACATTAGCCTTTTGGCCCCTCACATCACTTAGAAGACATAGCTTCAGAAGGGATGCTGGACTGACACACAGTGACTTTTGGCCGTTGATGAGAGAGCACAAAATCTCCTCTGCATCTCTTCCTTTTGTCATGACATATGCCTCTCTAACGTTGACAGATATTTTTGCCAGACTTTGTGTGCTGTATCCTGTCAGTAAACTACAACACCGCATAAAATAAGCAAGAACATGTTATTTGAAGGTGATATTATCAGTAGGAATAATATAATTTACATAATAATACCATTTATTAAGACTTGCAAAAGTGCCGCTGTATTGCCTATTTAGTCTCTTAGACTTTAAAAGGGAAATGGTCTTATGCTAATGATAAAAATGCAACCTTAAAAGGTCATCAAACCTCTGTCTTTGTAGCCTTCCTTTCTGTGGGCATGGTGCCAGACTTTTGAGATGCAGAACAATTGGTGTAGTCAGCCATACAATCAATCTGTAGGTACTTGAATAACAAAATAACTGTACAGATAAAATAGCAGTACATGTAAGATCCAAAGCCAAACATTTTGTGATATTTCATTCCTTGTACCCAGGTTAGCTACGTGACCAGGGAGGTAAGGCTTTCTTCTCACCAGTCTGTGAGTTGCAGCCATATTTATCACTAAACAGCATTAGTAATACATAGCTATATATTACTAATATATAGTTAATATATGGCTACGAGAGCTGTCATTGTTTGCTACTCCTACAGTTTAGCTACAACTTTTGGCTGATGATCTTATATGTTTGTTCTACAGGATCTGAAATAGAGATGTGGGATTCATAATTTGAATTAAATTTAGCTGGCTATAAAATTTCACTGCAAAACTGGGCCATGGTTAGAATATACCTTTTATGATGTAGTCAATACAAACAGTGGGGCTAAAGGAGATAAATGAATTAAAGACACTAATATTTT
This sequence comes from Dendrocincla fuliginosa, assembly GCA_035047845.1. NCBI lineage: Eukaryota > Metazoa > Chordata > Aves > Passeriformes > Dendrocolaptidae > Dendrocincla > Dendrocincla fuliginosa. The sequence continues at coordinate 63,506,859 of JAWWMO010000121.1, read as the reverse complement.
TTTCTTCCTTTTTTTTTTCTTTTTTTCTTTTTCTTTTTTTTTTTTTTTCCCCCGAGGAAATAAGTATATGAAACAGTGACTATCTGTTACAAGAAATGCTGGAGGTGAAAGGTTTCCCACGTTCCAATCCAGACAGAAGTTCAGGGTGGATTGCTTTTGTCACATGTAGTAAACAGCAGATGGCTGCAAGCATAATGGAAGAAAACCTGTATTTGACAACCTTATATAAAAACTAAATAAACCAGTTCTTCAGCTGGTAGGGAAAGGTATCTGTCTGTTGATTCTAATAGAGATTTAATGTTTTACATGTGTCTTGTCCTGAGAAAATGTTTCTTTGACTATCACTGGGTGGTAGGAGATTTTATACAGAGAGATGGAGCTAATCAATACAATAAATATTTAACCTTTCTCAGAATATTTGCAGCCTGGATGTTGGCTCAACTTATGCCACAGAAGAAGCCAGCTTTAACATTCAGATCCTGGTGTCTGAGGCTTTTGAATCTGCTATTGAAAGCTGTTCTATCTTAGCTCATCTGCATATAGGGAAGCTGCCTACCAGAGCAAAATGAAACTTTTTGCCCCTTGATGGTAGACAGGTATGAACTGTGATACCAAATGCTCCTATTGCTAATACTTTTGTTTTGATTATCTCAAGATTCCAAAAAAAAGATTAAAATACTGCAGGACAAGGCTGAAGCGTTTATGGAACAGGAATTCCTGTTTCCTAGTCTGAGCAGCTTATCCCGTGTGTGTTTTGCCACCATACTAAGCTTTTGCCCTTAAAGCTGCCCGTGGAGGCAGGAGGCATTCTGGAGGGACTCCAGTAGGGAGCACTAGGAGGCTACTGCACATGCAGCTGCTGGGGAATTGCACTGACATCAAACGGCTTGAGGATTAATTTGTTTCTGCTGCTTTTTCTTTTAAAGTTGATTATATTAATCTGGAAAACAACAGTACCTTTTATGAATGATCAAAGCTGCCACGTAAGAAATTGCAGGGAACTTAATATATTCAAGTTTTCACTGCGCTGGGTCGGACGGCTTTCCTAAGAGAGGTGCTTTAAATACACGATTGCAGCAGAATCATTGATAATGTGATTGAGGTCAGAGATTTTATCTCAAAGTATGCCCCTCTAATGGCTGGGTTTCATGTGTTACTGGTCGTGAGGAAGACGCTTATTACATTTTTACTCTGTGAAGGGACTGGTTAACACAAAGAAATCTCACTCCTTTTGTGATGCGCTCAGCCCAGCAGTTACTTTTTTACTAAATTGGGCCTGGCAGCCTCTAGAGTGAATGATTGACATGTCAATGTGTAATAGAAGCCAGAACCAATTCTATTGTCTGACACCTCCTTTCCTTCTCCGAATATTAATGATGAGTGACCCAGCTGAATGAATGAAAAGTGCACATATCCCTTGTGGCTCCCTGCAGATGCTCAGAGATGACAGCAGGACTTGCCCAGGAGAGGACACAAGCCCATGAAGCCATCTGGTATTATGCAGTGAGCTTAATGTGTTCATTGACTTGGCCAAATGTTTGGTAAATCAAAAGTTGACAGGAAAGGATTCATAATATTTATGCTTAAAATACAGTAAAAACCTCACAGAGAACAATAGGAATCCTAGATGAATTCCTAGAAAAACACAGAGAAATACAGCACATATTTTGAGCTGGGAAGATGGGCAAGAAAAATATAAAAATATTTTAGTTAAATAATGGTCACAAAGCAGTGATTTGCTTTAATAGTGCCTTCAATTACCCTGGGATTGATTTCAAAGAACACAGGTTATTGATGATCACACCAGGCTTTTATAGTACCATAGCACAATTTTCAAAAACATCCAAACAAGCCAGCCTTGGAAGCCATTTTGCAGTCACTCAAAATTTATCAATTCGTAATTCTGATTTATGGTTAAATCAAATAATCTACTCTTCCTTATTCTGGACTATGTAATATTTATTGTTATATTACAGACTGAGACTATTAAATGTGTAGTCAGACTCTTAAGACTAGGTGGTATAATGCATAACCAGGCAGCAGTTTATTTATTTTTTTATATTTTATTTATTCTTTCAATAAAATAGATTCCCTTGGATAGTATACAAATAAAGATTTCCCATGTAAATGTTTCTAGTATCTCTACTATTTCAGTCAGCAATTCTGCCACAATAGGCAACCAGAGAAAAAATCCATACTAACATGCAAGAAACTATTTCTCACTGTGAGGTCTAGATCCAGTTCAAAGAAAAAAAAAAATTCTCACTGCATTTTGCATATCATATATCATATCATATCATATCATATCATATCATATCATATCATATCATATCATATCATATCATATCATTCATCTCTGCTACAGTAGAAATACAACCTCTCTTCACCTTCAGTGCTGTCCTCATCTTTTGAAGATACTGCAGTTGAATGCGTTTTGTATTTTCACAATGTCCCAAAGAGTGGCAATTCTTTTGCATCCATACAGGAGACTCCATGCACTGAGCAACTTTTGCACTGATATTTGCAAACCTTTCCCCTAGCCGCTTTCTCTGTTTTCTTCTATACTATATGATAGCCCCGTCAGATTTACCTGGTTGCTGCAAAATAGTTTTGTCCTGGTCTTCAAGCCCTTTTGTGTGACCCCACTCGATTACCTAATAATGTTATTTCCCATCTTCCATTTTCTTTCCTGTTACCCCAAAAGCCCTTTGCAGTTTACTTTCCTTTTATTTCTCAGCTGTTGATGTTGCTCCCATTTCTACTTTGCAAGCCATGCATCTCACCTAACTTTGCTGTCGAAGAGCTGTATGTTTGGTTTAAACCAAATGTTTCAGTTCCCCTATAGTGTTAGTGGAGAGAAAGGATACCTTCCGAGCACATTTATTTCATTTCATTCTAAGATAAATACCTAAGTTAATTGAGATGAATTGGCCTCTAGGTATTCTTCTCATATACAGGGATTCTAGACAACCAGTTTGGTTAGTACCTTACAAGTAAAAATGAATCCCAATTTTAACCAGTTTGTCCAGAGTTTTCCCAAGTGCCTTATTCCCTTCTACCTCCATACCTTCTACTCCTCCCTGGAATCCATTTGATACAATTTTCACAACTTGTATGCTATTGAAATTTAAGTCTTCAAGAAAATATGTACACTGTTACTGTAAACATCCACTTAAAAATAATTAACTTAAAATAATTTTGCTATTACTTCACAATGCTTCATTCTGAGCTTTTGTTTCTAGGGTATTGGGGTTTCGTGTTTCTCTGAGAGGGTGCCTATCTGCTCTTGCTATACATAGGTGTTATTAAGGGAAAGGTGTTCAAGGTTACAAATTAAACCAGCAATTTACAACATAAACCTAAATAACACCTGTTACCACAGTCCCACTGAGATGGGGTACATCTGATTGCCTGCACTGTTGCATTCCGACTGATGATTCAGGCCTGAGGTGGCTATAAGTTATTTAGATGCAGCATGGGAAATACATTTCTTTTTTATAAGTTATCTGTTTGAACAGAACCCTTTCACAACATTACAGTAGTAAAATCAATAATAAAAAAGCCTGCCTGTAACATTTGTTGTAATATTATTTTAGAAAAAAAATTCTGACAAGATATTTTAGGTTAAAAAAATAGTAGCTTTTTCTTTATTCTTGCATCTCAAAAATAATGAAGTAGTTAGTTCCTAAACATTTACAAAGAGAATCACTCTGGGTTTAGACCTTTGAATGACAAAATTCAGCTGCAAGCAATTTTATTAAACTTTTTTTTTATATGTAAATAAAAAATAATAATTGTGCCACAGGGACAGTAGGTCCAAGGTTCATAAGACCTGAAGTAGAGCTGAACTTCACAGATTTATGATCAATCTCACTGAAAAGCAAGAAAGAACTTTTCAGCTGTTGTTTGCTGTCATATGGGTTGTGCCCTTTCAGCTTAAGCAAGGCAAGATGATGATCGGTTTAAATGCTTAAAATAATAAATTCTTTTGTTAATATAGGTTATTTTGCCAGAATTAAAAATATATCGTAATTATCTTGTTCCAATGGACCAAGGCATTAACTTGCTTCAGTAAAAATGTTTGCACTCTCTTGCGCATACCAATTTCAGCTTTGAAACTCACAGAAAGGGCTTAATTTCATAGAATCACAGAATTGTTTGGCTTGGAAGGGACATTAGCAATCATCTGGTTCCAACCCCCCCTGCCATGGGCAGTGACACCTCTCACTTGATCAGGTTGTTCAAAGTTCCATGCCTCCTGGCCTTGAACACTTCCAGGGATGGGGCATCCACAGCTTCTCTGGGCAATCTGTTCCAGTGTCTCACCACCTTCACAGTAAAGAATTTCTTCCTAATATCTAACCTAAACCCACCCTCTTTCAGTTTGAGGCCATTCACCCTTGTCTTGTCACTACATGCCCTTGTAAAAAGTCCCTCTCCATCTCTCTTGTGGATCCCTTAGGTAGTGGAAGGCTGCACTAAGGTCTCCCTGGACAGTGAGCAGGTCCTCCTTTAGGCTCTGCCTCAACAATGTTCAGCCAAGGTAGTTTTGGTGCTGGACACTGAATAGAGATCGCTGAATTTTCTCACACTCATGTGGACAAATTGTGGCTGTGAAAGAGCAAAGTGGTTGTATATACATATCAATTCTTCTGGGTAAGTGACTCTCAAAAATGAAATACAAACAGAAAACCTGGCAGGAGAACAAAGTTCAGTCTGGGAAAGTTTTTCTCACAACAGAAAATCCAGGTCCCTCCAACATGGAGACTTGGTATCAAATTAGTGCCAAATTGTTGAAGACTCGGCTGCATTGTTCCTAGATTGAATGCTTACAGAATTTGTCCTATTAGGATTAAATTTAGGGAGATGGGAGCATGGACAGATGAGTTGATGTGGGAATAGACTCACAATATCAGGAGTGGAACAGATCATGTAAGAGATGGGCCTCTGAAGATGAAGAAATCAATCAAAGTAAACCTGAGTTTTTTACTGTATTGTAAACTGAAAGTTGCTTTTTCCCATGCCCCTGGAAAGAAACCCCTTACCTTCCTAATTAGTATGCAAGCCCTGGCCAGGCTGTGTGAAACCCTCCCTGATTGGTCTTTGTATCCCTCCCCCTGAATCCTACCTGCTGTGAAGCCTATAAAAGACCTGGCCAGGTGAATAAATCTCTCTTTCTGCTTCCTGTTCCCCACACGTGTGTGTCTCCTCACTGGGACCTTGGAGGACTGTGTGCCCCGACCACGTGGCCCTGAGGAGGGGACGGGAAAGGGGGGAGCGAACCCCACTCAACCGTTGCAAGTTTCCAGTTGCCAGGGTCCAAACAGAGAACCTGTGCAGGTGGGGAAGGTCTCAGCTGAATGGTAGACGACATGTTGATTTGTGATGGATGCATTTACACCATGGGATGCAGTTCACTTCACCTGTATCTCTGTGGTGCTTAGGAGAAAGTTATTTACTGTCCATTGCAAGGGCGGAAAAAAAAATGCCCCCCAGAATGGAATTGACACAGTTTTAAATGGTCTGAACCACTAGAGAATGGTTTCCTCTTCTACTATATCAGACCATAATTTTTACTACTAATTTTGATGTACTAAATATACCCGCAAACATAAGACTGTAGGACCAGGAGGAGCAGTTCAGGAATGTAGCTTGGGCCATGGCTCTACAAGTCTGCTCACAATGAGCTTTGAGACGTGTGGGAAGCCTTTCCATGCCACTAGGATACTCACTGCTCTCAGGAGAATGCCTACTCAGTGGCATCTAGAGGGGAATAGGGATCTGTACTTGCCATGCCTAAAGAGAAGGGAGTTATGACAAATCCATTAAAATATGGGTAAAGGACAGAGAAACAGAAAAGGCAAAATGAACAAGTGTACATCATACGGTCAAGAGAGTAATGCCTCTTCAATACAATTTTCTGCTGCTTAGTAAATATTGCTTAGGTTTTGGTCTGGGGCCCTTTCAGGAGTCAAATGAATATATTAGCTATTGACAGCTATGAACAGACTATTTGGAGCTATAAATTAAAATAATTTATTTACTGGCATGATGAAGCCTGTAAACATTCAATGAAAGACAGCAATTAAAGGACACAGTACTAAAACCCGCAGAGGGAAGGAGAGAAGAAATATTACTGAAAAAAGGCACTTTTTATTCTGCTTTTCCAAAGGAATAAACACAAATGATAAAAAATCCAGCATAGATTTAAGGTTAGGGATTGAAGGGAGATAAGGAGCTTAAGTCCGTTGCATTAGCAGCAACTGGTGCTGCACATACGCTCCTGTGTCATCTGATGTAGCCAAGCTTGTGTAACTGAACAGCAGACACAGGCACCAGGCAGGGAAAGGAAAGCAGTCACTTTATCAGCTGGGCACACCACAAACTCTGGGTTTTCAGTTTCTCCTACAGGTTGAGTAAAACTAATGAGAACTTATTGGTGCCTTGATTAGATACAAGGCCAAGCATCATCCTTTTCCTGGCAGATTTAACCTTTCTACCAAGGAAGTGGTGTAGCTGTCTTAGCTTACCTAAGTGGGTTGCTTTTATTTACAACTGAAGTCAGTACAAGAACCACTGTGAACATTGTTACTCAGATGGAAAGCATTTCATTTCTGTTTATTTCTAATTAAAGAAATCACACTTCAAGTGCAAAATCCCCTCAACTCCTACATAAGCACTGAACAAAAATTGCTTAAAGAAGCACTTATTTTTGTTAGATTGGTGTAATTTTGGGAACAGACAGGGTCTCATTCAAAGGAGCCATGTCTCAATTTCTAGTATCCTCATGCTAGCAAAATTCTTAACAATAATTTCTCAGAACAGGAGTTCTGCTTGAATAATGTTTATAGGAGCAGGCTCTGGGTTTCTCTGCTGACTGTGCTAACAAGAGTGTCAGCTGTGATTTTGCTTCTTGTGCTGTGGATTAGATCCAAGCTGAATTTGACTTTTTTCCAAGTCAATTATGAATTATCTGAGAACCAAAGCAGCCAAATGAAATTGCCCTGAACTTGAAAAAGAAATTAAAGTGCTTGTATGCTCAAGAAAGAAGATAATCTTGCTATTTTTAAGAGGTAAGAAACAAATTTATTTTGTGGCTTGGATTATTCATAAGAAGATGCTCAGATATTATGTGGAAGAAGGGTCAGTTAAATAAAAAGAAATGGAAGCAGAAAGGAAGAAAACATGCAAGTGAAAATTTTCATAGGCCAATCATTGTGCTGCATTTCAAGCCATGTACTACAAGCATGTTTGCTTATGCAAAAAAACCCCAAAAAACAACCAAACCCCAAAACAACAAATCAGCAGCATTCTGAAAATGGTATCTTGTGGCACTGGTGTATGAAAGAGCTGTATAGTTTCGATTTATGGTAGATGAGGAAACCAACTTCTGATTCCTTCCCAACTCTGATTTGCTCTGTGGCACACCGCTTTCCTACCTCAGGTTTTACTACTAGTATAACTGGAATAAAGTGAAGGGCTTAATGTTAACAGAATTGAAACACATGCTCTTCTGACTAAAATAATTTTAATCTCATCTAGCTGCATCAGTAGAGTGAGATGAAACAACAGATATGTCTTCATCTGACCCATAGTGCAACATTCATTGTCTGCAGCTATGCCACTGCAAAGTAGGTGAAGTATGATACAATACTTTGTATTCTGAACATGGGCTAAATGATTGAAAACTGTTGAGAGATATGTGGGTGAATTGTATTTTGTCAACAATTTTTTTTGCATCCACAAAGATAAAAATCCAGTTATAGCAAGAGCTAAGAATAAATGATGATCCATCCCAGCTGAAGGTAGTGATAAAATGCCCTTAGAATTTAGTGGGGTAAAATTTTAACTTTAGAATGTTTTTAATGAAATCTGTTTTATTTTGTTCTTTCAATTAAAAAAAAAGTGAGGGAAAAAACCATTATATTCCATCTGTAGTTTCATTTATGAATCCATTGAATCTTGGTTACCATAATTTTATTTCCTTCACATGATACCTATAAGAAGAGTTTTATTGATCTTCTTTTTATCATTCTCTGTGTATTTTCCTGGGAATAGATATGCTTCTAAATCAGGCAGATATTGCAACTGTCATCAAATATTTAATGATTTTTCTAATCCTTGTGTCTTGAAATAACTCTGAAAAAAGATATATGTGTCCATTAGTACCTTATTGTTTGCTCAGTGGCAAATGAAAGTTCAAATAATGCAAGTGAGGCAGAATATTGAGAGATTTTAAAAGCTATAATTTGTCACAAGTTGATTTAATAAACTGTTATTTTATAAAGCCGTATTTATTAAAATTCCCTCCACCCCCTGGTGTATTGGTCTATAATACACATTTTTCTCCTCCTTTGTTATGCACAAAATGTCATCAAAGTTTATTACTATTTAAATTTTGGTTTTATCATCAAGAAATTATTGCTTTATTTCCTTTTTGGCCTTCATCTGATTACCTTTTCTTCTTATCAGACTCACTCATTAATGGGAAAATTTCCTAATATTGAAATAAACAGATTTTCAGCTATTGAGCTGTTTATGTCACATGAAATGACTAGAAAATACAGCTCAGGAAAGCTGCACTAAACTAAATCACCCCTGTCCACAGTATGCTTCCTGCTAGTAGATATTAATTTTGAAATTCATCCTGTGCATTAGAGAAGATCTAATTATGCCAGGTAAAGTTGCCAAGATAATGGCAGTGATCATGCTGTTAGGGAGGCAGTACAGACCAGCAGTGGTAGCAGCACTGATTTATGTGCAGATACCAACTTTCTCTTCAGGATAGCAAGTTGTGAAGAAAGCTAGTTTACACATCCCCAAACCCAGTCAGTTCTATCATTGAAATGGATTTTATGTCTTGGTCATTCAAGACACACTTTTGATTTCCTTGGAGAATCAAAGGTTTAAGAATAAAATTTTATTTCATTTCAGAATGCCAGAAATTTTGCGTATTCCAAAAGGATGAGAAATCTGTGTGAGGTGGCATCAAATCCTTATTTCTATTCTAAGGAAGGTAAGAGAGTCCATAAATAAGGATGGATTCTTGTAGGGCTAAACTTTTTTATTTTATATATTTTTTTTTTTTTAAATGTCATGGGTTTCTCAGTGAGGGCATATGAGAGACAGTAAAACATGTTATGAAGTCTCTTACATTCCTGTTCCATTTGGGGGTAACGAACATAGAGTGACACCTTGTAAGTTTTTCTTTAGAGTCTCTCAATCCTAGTAATGTGATGATCAATTCATAGAAGCTGAGAAGACCCTCCACATAAGCTTGTGCTCTTTATTCCTCATTCTGACAAGATGTTTGTGTAACAATTTTTCAGCTGAACTTGTTCAGTGAACATGTTTTATACCCAGGCTGTATGTCACATTGCATGTGCTCTCCTCTTCCAAACCAAAAGACAGATGGTAGCAAAAAAGATGTGCAGAAGAAGCAACCAAAGGCAGTGCCTGGCAATTTTGTCTAAGATTTATGGAGAATAAGTAATGCTATGAGATGAAAGACCCCACAGTAATAATTGGTTGGCTCATAAAGGGAGTCTTAAAAGATGTGCACAAACACCAACCTGTTATTGACATGCAAGAGGAAGCCAAAGGACACAGTGAGGACTCACAGTAGCTCTTGCTCCTTGCTTCCTGGGTTGCACACAAGATATCCTATACAGACAGCTTGGATACATGCCTCTTGCTTCTTGTGAGTGTTTCAACTTGAGAAGATGAGCAAGTGCCATCTGTGACGGCCTGTCACTTCTCCTTTCATAAGGTCTCGTCCTGAGTCTTCTTACATTAACTGTTGACACAACCATAAACATAACCTAGGCAAACAGTCCATGGAAAGGCAAACATGAGGAGGTGTTGCTTCAAACACAAGGAATTTCTTCAGAGCAATTTTATGCCATTTCCTTAATTCAGTTTAGAACTTCATAGGGTGAATTTTTTTACTTAAGTTTTATAAAAGCAGTCCTCAAGCAACTGCTAAGAACATAAATGTGGAATAGTAAAGCTTGGGAAAGTCAGAAGCAACTGTAACAGCAAATGAGCTACATTAATGCTTAAAAAATGACTAGTTGCACTACTGGGAAGTGACAGATACTTGCCAGTATATTTGCATGTCTTTGGCTTTCAACTTGATTCCAAAATTTTCTTGAAATCTGCCATTCATGTTTTTTGGCAGCACAGTGATAAACAAGAGACTGTAACCCTTATAACTGACTAAACTGTACATGATCACTAAATGGACATTGAATATGCCAACTATACCTTTGGTTTGATCAAAGTGAAAATCAAAGTTAGTAACAGGATGTTAGGAACAAGAATGGAAGGATGGATGGATGGATGGATGGATGGATGGATGGATGGATGGATGGATGGATGGATGGATGGATGCTTTTTCATAAACTGCCATGAAAGAATAAAACATATAATCCTGCCTTTTGCTCTTTTCAATGGTCTTTCCTATCCAGTGCCCAATTCTTTTCCAAACACGGTCAATCCTTTTTGCTTCATTATTTCCTCAATAAGTATTCAAATTTATCCAAACAGAAATGGTACAAGGGACCTAGAGAATTACTGCATCTCTTGCTGTCTGAAGCTCTATTTCTAAATCCAAGATTTAGTTTCATTCTCTGTCAGACAGTGTTGATTACTGAGTTAGAGAAATTGATTCACGAGGAAGGGTTAAGGAGCTAAATACAAATAGCTTGGCTGCACGATGACTAAGACAGATGGGAACATCATAATAGGCTGCAGAGTACTGTTGCACTGAGAAGGAAGGGCCTCTGGGGAAACGCATAAAACATAATCTGGCTCATTTTGAGTCTTCCAATTGTCCCCAGAACCATTATGGTGAAAAGGGAAGCAGGTGGCTGCTTTACATACTGTTTTGAATTTAAACAAGTCTCGGCAGAAGCACTTAGTCAGTTATGGGTTATCACAAGAGTGCAATACTTGCCCTGCTCCTTTACATCAAAGATCCAACCAGCTGCAAATCCTGCCTCCTGCAACTCCATGAAGCAGATGCTCTGAAGCTGAGCAAATGCGCAGTGTTCCTTTCCTTCGTCTTCATCCAGTTCCCAGCAGTTTGTGGCATAGGGTTTTCTTGAGGTTTTAAGACTGTTACATGTAACAACTGCAAGTTAACCCAGCCCTCCATTATTTATCTACTTTTAAGCCCATTATTAATTTTGACATCGGGAGCAATTTTCTCAGTTTAGTTATGCGTAGAGTGCAATTGTTGTCTAATCAGTAGATTGTGTGTTTTTGGCTGCTGTGTCGAAAGATACAATAGTTGTCTTTTCCTTGGTTTTAGGCTTTATTTCACTTGCATCTTTTCTGTGGTCCTGATCTGTGTGATCTCTTCTCTTAAATTCTTCCCCTAAAGAGCTATTCGACATTTCTCATTACCTTTGCTGATGTTTTTTTTGATGCCTTTTTTTTTTTTTTTTCAAATCAACTATGTATTTTCATGATATCATATAATAAACCCTGGTTGCACCCAATACTCAAGATATGAGACTGTCAAAAACTGTGATAATTTTGTAGATTTTTTGACTGCTGCTGAGCAGGGATGACATTCACAGTGCTATAATGGGACCCAGCATCTCTTTTCTACATGGTGGTAATAAATCATATCATGTTTGTGTCAGTGTGGTTGTTATGCCCCAAGTGTCTTACTCTGAAGCACTGGATGTTGAAAATGGGTTATCTTCTATCCCAGTCTAATATTTGTAGATGTGCAGCAGGGAAAGATAACTCTTTTACTTCTCTGTCACCAAGTACAAGGAAAAAGATTTTTTTTTCCTCCTCCAAAGTTAAGCTTACATGGAGATGGTGGGTTCCTAAAGGGTAATTCTTGTGTCAGTCCAAGAGCCAGAGCCATGGGATTACTGGACAGTCAAGGATTCTTATTTTCAATGTTCCTTCTCTCTGTGCAACACCTTGTTGGATTCAGGAGCAGTTATAATGTGAGAAAGATGAAGAGTGGAGCATTTGTATGGGTGGAAAAGAGGTAGAGAAGGAGTAGATTTACACAGAGGACGATGACAACAGAGAAAAGGCAACTCAGTTCACTGCAGCAATGCTTTTGATAAAATACCCCAGGAGTTATTTTAGACTGTGTAGGATGCACAGAACATTGATAGGGTTAGAAGTTATTCAGCACAGATATAAAAGCAAAATTCAGTTACACCCATGTACAAGTTGCCTGAGTTTGCAAGTTTTGTCCATAAGTGCACAAACCTTTATTTTGTAATAACTACTGAGTATCATATGATTTCCTAAATCTCTCTGATAAAACTTCTTTGAAACTGAAGGGACTCCAAATTCCATTTACATCAGTACCTTCTTAAACAAGCAGAACCTGTAGAAGAACACGTTCTTGCTAAAAATAAAGTTTCTCTTCAAAGATATTCACAAGATTAGAAGAATACAGGAATCTGAGAAAAAGCGATTAGTATATATACACAGCTTGTGCTACTTGGTAGCTGTCATGCTATATGTAAAAACTGATGTTCAAGCAATTAACATATTAATGCTAACATCTCACACTATAATTTAACTGAAGTTTTATGGGTGAGACACAATAAAGATAAGAAAATGTCAAGCACTCACTGTTCTTTAGGAAATGCAAAAAGGGAATTCAACTTGAATATGTCACAGTACTCATTTCACTTTATAATATTGCAGAGGCTTTCCAGAAAAAAAAAAAACAAAACAAACGCAAATACCTGTATTTTGATATGTATGTAAAATAATATCTCCCTTTGTTATCACTGTGAGCTGGAAAGCCATATCTGAGTGAAAAAGGTTTCCCTAAGTAAAAACAAAACCCTGCCTAATGTAATAGTGTGTAAAATTGTTTGTGAAAAGTGCATTTCAGATGAAATCTTAATTATAAATTGTGATTTTCAACAAAATCATGATGAATATAAACACTTGCACAGTCAAAATAATGCACTTACATTGATAGTACTATGGTGGACATTGTGTTTCAAAATCACTGACAAACAACTCTGTTTTTTTTAGTTTTTAATTTTGTAAAAACTAAGAGAAGTGCACCTCGAAATGCATTACGAATACGGATTTTATCTAAACATTTTGGCATCCATTTTTTAATGACAAACCACCCCATGTAAAACAGACATTTGTAACCTAAAAACCCAAAAATCAACCCGCAAAGCATTTAGTTGCAGTGTATCAGCTGTCACTTATAACAAACTGCTTTCTCTAAGTCTCTGTATTCCTGTAATCAAATTACAGATGGACATCATGTTTTTTTCATAATATGTCATCATACTCAGAGAGAGCCACTGTAATTTGGCATGTATGCTCTTAATATTTTTGCTTTCTTCCACTACCTAGCCTAGCAAGGAAAAAGAGAAGAATAACACTGTTTGCAGATTTATTCTTTATTTTAAAAGGAAGTTTATCCCTACAGACCTGGATATGTTTACTATTATGATTTCGATTTGGAATGCTGAATTAAGACTCTGATGAGCATGAAACCCTTTTTGGGTTAAAGAAAGGATACATGAGCTATTTTTCTGTTTTGCTCTATGAGACCAATTCTAAGCTCTTCTGGTTCATATACAGCATTGCAAAAAAAAGGGGTTCAAATACTGAATGCAAATGCTTTCCTTTGCAGTACGTTTTCTGAGGCCCTTCTCATTTTCAGGATTTGTGGATTTCATGACCAAGAAAACAAAAAGCTAAATATTAATTTGTAACTTCCATTTTAAAATCACTTGTACTTTTATGCAATGCTTCAGAAGCAAGAACAATGAAGCTGCCTTCTAATGCATGTCTTTCATGTTACTGAAACTACAAGAAATGCTGAAATACAAGTGATATTGGGATAGATTTGTGTATGCCATATCCAAGACTGGCTTACCTTTTTATCCTTTCTGGTTTTTAAAATGATCTTGCAAATTTTTTTCTGTATGACAAATTATCAGCCAATACATGAGGTTGAAGGAATCCATTCTCCACCATATTACTGCAGTATTTTGTGTATTTAATTTTTGCTCTAAACAAAATCATGTGCTGTACTACTTCTTTTCTTGTGCATCAAGTTTACATACAGCTAGTCACTTAAAAGTGCAACCTATTTGTCATCTCTCATTTGCACTGAAAATATAAAAAACTGCTTTTGTTAACCCCACAGTTACAGCCTCCATTAACTTGTATGTTAAATTTACTGACAAGTATCTGCCCTCTTTCTTGGAATAATACAATTTTGGGTTATTTAGAATATATTGGGATTTTTAAAATTATTTTTTTCCAGATCTGTCTGCAAAGCATCTTCATTGTTCTTTTCAGTCTGTCTTGTGCAAGTGGTGACTGCCAAAGCCTACAAAAATATTTGAGTCACTGCCAGTCTGAGGGCCCAGCTTTTTCCATTGACCTTTGCATTGAAATTTTGAATGTCTCTGCAAAGCTCAAAACTTCAGCCTGACTCACAATTGCAAACAAAAATCAGCGTCAGAGCAAAGTGACTTTCTTTACGAATGAAAACCAAATTGCAGTAAGAACAAGTGCTGGTGAATGTATTGGATCAGACTGTTAGAGACAAGGGGTAGCACCTTGGAGCACTGCTTTTAAAGCCAAATTGTTGGATATGTTTTCAGTGAAATCTGGGGAATTCAAAGGAGAACATGCTGCTGGCATACTGACCTGTGGGCTGGCTGAGCCAAACCACCCTTGAACTCTCAGGGTCTCATTTTAACAACTTACAGGACTAGAAACAGTAGGTGGGGCAAAAAACCCCATGTGTCTCTAATAAAGAGGTTTGTTCATTCCAGGATCTTCTCACACTTAAAGACAAGCACTTAAAGACTGAACACTGTTTTCAGTGTCCAGCTTTACCCCAAGCAGGCCAGGCAGATCCACTTTGGGTCAGGGAACAGTAATTAGTTTTTCTGCCATGAAAGCATCTCATTCAGCTCCCTTTTTCAGAGACACAGAGAAGCAGCTTTTCTCAAGTAAAGGGCACTTACTTGTCCATATGTACGTGCACTATATTTTTTTCTGAAGCTTCTTTTCATTAGTGTTCCCAGTATCTAAAAGCATCAATAAGGATTTGGATTTTGAATATTTTTATCTGGCTGTTGTTGAAGAAGCATGCAATGTTTATAACCTGGAGTGAAAAATCCTGACAGCTATTTTGGTAGTCGTGGACAACCAAGGACAAAAAGTGAACTGGGATTACACAGTGATAAGGTTCAGAACCTGAGGCTACTGCTCTTAGGGGAGCTGAATAATGAATAGAATGAGTGTGGTTTTAGAGCCAGTGGCCTCTTTTCCAATGACTTTGATGGAAATCCCAGGCAGTCTCTGGGAGGAATCCCATGTAAAAACCTGTTAACATTTGGACTTCATATTGCATTTACATGCACAATGACTGCCACATGGAACAGTGTGAAAACCATGGGAAAGATGAGACTTTGTGCAGGGCAGATTAATTTCACCTAATGCTAGCTAATCTAGAAGATTAATATCTCATCTAAGATCATGGTCTTGTCTCCTCCTTATCAGCAGGAAAGGAAGCTACAGAGGACCTTCTCCAAAAGCTGGTCTATCCTACACACTTCAGACACTGGTCTCAGGATGGAGTGGGTAAGTTGCCCGGAGATGCCTCTTTTTTCCCCCAATGATTAGACTGCTATTCTAGGCAAGGTGCTTAATTTCTGATTGGCTAAAGTTAAGTAAACTGGATACCATGCTATTTGACTAAATAGCTGTATATATTTTGCTGTGTTTTCTAGTTATGCATGCAGAATAATTTATTGTACCATGCATTTATACCATTTGCTCTCTACAACTACTTGAAAGGAAGCTGTAGCAAGGCTGTGGCCAGTCTCAGAACCCCAGTAACAAACGATGGGATGAAAGAAAGTAGTCTCAAGTTCTGCTAGGGAAGGCTTACCTTGGATATTAGGAAACTTTTCTTCACAGAAGGGGTTGCCAATCATTGGAACAGCCTTCCCAGGGAAGTGGTTAAGTTACCAGCACCGGGGTCACTTAGAAGATTCACAGATGTGATGCTTAGGGACACGGTTTAGTGGTGGCTTTGGCAGGGCTGTGTTAATGGTCAGACTTGAAGATCTTAGAGGTATTTTCAAACATAAATGATTCTATGATTCTATGATTTTGGTTCTATTATTGTTTATACAATATTTAAAAACTATCCTTGGACTTTGTCAGGTTTTTAAATTAAAATGATAGGGAATAAAATAATAGTATTGATTGTCAACTTTTTTTTATCTTCTTAGCTGGATTATGTAGTGTGTTTTCATGCAGATAAAGGCTTAACAGGAAGGAAAAAATATTGTGATGTGTGGAACCCAGCAAATTAGGCTTGCAGGTGTCAAAAGATACAGAAGATTTATTTATAAAAATAAAGATAACATTGCTCTTTCTAAGCAACACATAAATATATCCTGTCATCTACTCTAATAATTGCAAGATCTCTGGAAGCCTTCAGGCATTTTGCAAGCAATACAAAGGATACAAAGCATTACAGCAATAGTAGTCCCATTTTTTTTTCCCTTTTGTCAACAAAGGTCACGTGTTTCTTTTTTAAAAAGGTGTGATCTTCCCTTAAGCTGACTATGTTGTACTCAGAGTGGACTTTGCCATTAACTACAATAGGACACAATTCTAGATAACGAGTGCCTTGTAGCAGGCAGCCCAATGTAGGAAATAACCTTGTGAAATCAAATTTACTTTCCATTGTCATGTGCTGGCAGACAGAGTCAGGTAAACAGGCAAGTGATGCATATCTGGATTAGGCAGTGGGAGAGAAGAAGGTGTACCATAAAGATGTTACATTGGTGGGGTCATGCTTGTGAATGATCACCAGCAATTGGCAAGGCAAATGAATAAAGAAACAATAAAAACTAAAGACCAAGGGAGCCTGTGCAAGGCCTGATTAAACTTTTGTGGGTTTTATGCCTTCTAAAGAGTTCAGGTCTAAGCAGGCAGTCTTCCATGGAGTGGATATTTGGGGAGTGAACAAGCTACAGCTGGACTCCAAGAAGCTGGTACTGGCATTGGGCTGGGGTTCCCACTCCCAGAGGCTGCAGGGGAAGTGCCTGTACTGAGAGCCCACAGGCAGGCACTCTGGTTGGTCCACTACGCAGTGGACCTGGGTCCTGGGCCACCTGTGTATCTGCATGTCTTGACAGCAGTGAGGTAAGAGGCCTAGAATTGGTGCTCAACCCTATCACATCACATCATACAATTGATAAAATATTTTATAGATCAGTAGCTTAATCCAGTGATTGATACATCAAGGGGCACCTCTGATGACTTCAGTAGTGTCACAGGCATGTTAAAGATTTGAAAAGGGAAGGAATGAGGTAGAAGCTACACCTGAATCGGGTGCTTCATAGAACACTACATAGTCCTGGACTTCTGAACTTCCAGGTTGAGGGCTATGGCCACCCTACACTATTGTTCTCCAGTCTTGTGAGCTCTCTCAGATGTGACTTTTTATAAGCATCCAAACACATTCAAAAATCCATGTTCCACTGACTTTGAACTGCCTGGAGTACCTGCCTATATCTTTTACTTGATAGCAGGAAGACTGGGGAGAGAAGGGTCAGCAGTGGTGCCTCTGCAAATATTTGATTTCTCTTTGAAACAGTAGCTATGACTCTCAGAGGGGAATAGTGATTACATTCTTGGAATGTTTAAGCAATAAAAACCCTGTTGTGATCAGTTTAAAAAATTATAAAGAAAACACTTGCCTTCAGAAAACTAATGTTCAAGTTTCATTTCCTCTAGAGACAAATATCAATTCAGAGGAGCAGGAGAAGATAGAATGGAATGAACCAGGTAACTGTCAGAGTGTGGGGTCATCACCATTTAATTCTATGCATTGTTGCAAAAGCTGGAGTATTAAATCTCACTGGGTGTAGAGATGGATGCAGACCAAGGGCAACCTAGAGGGAAATAAGATTGCATTAATGAAAGTTTGCTCTCTCAGTAGTATGTAAAGAATGTCTGCAATATTGTACTCACTAAAATAGTATCTCTGGGCAATGTGTGAATAATCATAGGTAGAAATTACACTTCCCTCCTAGAATCACATGAAGAAGAATAAAAATTGTGTCTGAGAGAACATGATCTGTAGATTTCAGCAAGCTGTTTCACTCTTAATGACGTTTGCCAATCTTCTGAGATTCCCTGACATAATGAGATTTTGGACTGTCTTAGGGGATATCTTTATTTCCTTGAATTCTGTGGAACTGCTGATCACTATCTGATTTTCTTCCCTGTTCATATTTGTTTTTTTCAATGTTCTGTATTGAAGTTGTTAAAACAATATATTTGACTACATCTCTTTCGACAAAGCTATGAGATATACTTTGAAAAATTCAGCTTAAGTTTACTCAGGTGAAATACCACCTGAGGATTATCCCTTCAATTTTCAAGGCAAGACTGAAACAGTAAATGTTATGTTTCTTTTTAGGAAGGAGAACTTGTGAGAATTAATATCATCCTAGGGCAAAGATCACAGAATCACAGAATAACTGAGATTGGAAGGGACCTCTTCATATCATCTACTATCGCCTCATGGCTCAGAACAAGGCCAGCTAGACCACACTGCTCAGGGACCCCTCATAAATACACACTGACTATGCCTAGTCACCTTCTTGTCTGCAATATATTAGGAAAAGTTTTCAAGATTAGTTGTTCCAGCACCTTCCCAGGGGTCGAGGTGATGCTGAAAAGCCTTTAGTTCTCATAATCCTCCTTCTTGCTCTACTTGAAAACAGAACCGAAATTTGCTTTCTTCCACTTCTCAGGAAGCCTCTCTCAATTACTATGAGTTTCAGCTGGCTTCTTTGTGACAACTGCCAGGTCCCTTAGTGCTCGTGAGAGCACCAGTCCCATGGATTTGTGTATGTTCAGTTTGTTCAAACCTTCCCTAACCCAGTCCTCTTCTATCAAGGGCAATTCTGTCTTGCTCTAGACTTTCCCACTGCTCTCATGAACCTGGAATTCCTGAGGGCTAGTTTTCCTTGTAAAGATCAAGGCAAAGAAGATCTTGGCAACCTCCACCTTTTTAACAACCTTTATTCCCCTATTTCCTGCACTATTCAACAGTGGGCCCATATTTTCCCTACTCTTACTAATGATAGAATCCTGTAGAATCCCTTCTTTTTACCTTTCATGTCCTTCTACAGGTTCAATTCCATGTGGACTTTGGCTTTCTCACTCTCATTCCTGCCTGCACAGACACTGTCTCCATATTTCTATAGCTCACCTGATAGAGCTTGCACCTCTTCTGTGTTTCCCTTTCATGTTTGCTTTTTATCAGGAACTTCTTGCTCATTGATGCATACCTCCTGCTGCGTTTGCTTGATTTTTTTCTGCTTTTTGGGATGGACCAGTCTTGAGCTTGGAGGAAGCAAACTTTAAAGTCAATCAGCTCTCATGGATCCCTCTTTTCAGCAGGGTCATATCCCATGGGATTCTCCTAGGCAGAGCCCTGAACAGGACAGTCTGCTTTTCTAAGCTCCTAGATTGTGATCCTGATTTTTCCATTCTTTCCTTCTCTCAGGATCCTAAAGTCCACCATCTCATGGTCACTGCAGTCAGGGCTGTCCCTGACTTTCACATCCTTGTCCATTTCTTCCTTTTTGTAGATATGAGGTCTAGCAGAGTGGTTTCCCCTCATCATCTCAATTGCCTGTGTGAGGAAGTCATTGTCAATGCACTTCAGAAACCTCCTGTTTTGCTTTTGCCCTTCTGTGGTTTTCTTCCAGCAGGCATCAGGATGGTTAAAATCCCCCCATGAAAACTGTACCCTG
Source organism: Dendrocincla fuliginosa (assembly GCA_035047845.1). NCBI lineage: Eukaryota > Metazoa > Chordata > Aves > Passeriformes > Dendrocolaptidae > Dendrocincla > Dendrocincla fuliginosa. Next base: position 63,487,036 of record JAWWMO010000121.1, on the reverse strand, counting down.
C
>JAWWMO010000121.1:63470112-63486935 GCA_035047845.1 Dendrocincla fuliginosa | reverse complement strand
TTGCTTTTGCCCTTCTGTGGTTTTCTTCCAGCAGGCATCAGGATGGTTAAAATCCCCCCATGAAAACTGTACCCTGCAAAGGTGAGGCTTCTTCCAGATGTCTGAAGAAGGCCTCATCTACCTTTTCCCTAATTAGGCTTACTGATACAGGTCTGCATCCTATTTATCACAATCTTAGCCATGTTGGTTTTTCCACTAACTCTGACCTATCAACCGTTCCTGGCTTGTCATCCATCCCTAGGCAGAGCTCCGTGCATTCCTGCTCTTCTTTCATGTAAAGGGTGACTCTCACTCTTTGCCTTCTAAGCCTGTCCTTCCTAAAGAGTCAGTCATTTCAGCTGACCCACCATGTCTCTGTGACTCTGAAAAGACTGTAGACATGCAACTGAACATGGATTTCTGATTCTCTCTGTTCTGCATGTTCGGTACATTAGTGGCATTACTGACAGAGAGACATCCAGTTCTATTGATTTCCTCCTCATAATCTTTGAGGTATGTCTACATGGCTAGCACAGACCGACCTAGGTGCTTTGGCTCATCCTTTAACCTCAGGAACAAGATAGCATAAATTCTAGCACTGTTCAGCTGTATTAGAAAAACTGCTTTGCTTGCACTAATAACTGTTATTTCTATAATGTGCATATTAGCCCTTTCTAACCCAGATCTTCAGCCTGTAGGCTGGCATGGATTACAGATTACATCCATATTTGTCTTAACCCATGTACACTAGACTGATTAAAGAAAAAGAAAAAGAAAAATACTGAAAACACGAAAAATAACCTAGCATGTTCCCACAAATTTTAAAAGTAGGATAATAACATACTAGTTAGATACATATCTATATTTTTGATAAAGGAAATGATCAATAAAGTAAGCCTAGTTTGAGAAAAATAAGGTCATGGTCTCAGCTAGAGGCAACTACTTAAATGACAGGATGATGAAGCATCTAATTTCTTAGACATCTGAGGAGAACTAATAAACTTGAACTAATTGTTCGATGCCATGTGGTGACTTCCTGGACCAATATTGAGTAGTTGCTACTAGTCATTTAAGTGTGTTTATTCATAGTACTGAAGATATTTTGGTGAATTATGCTCTGTCTCATTGAGTACCACTGTTGGCTATACTACTGTACTATGCTATTGAAAGAAAAAAGAAACCTTAATCCCTCTTGCAAAAACTTTCAGAATTATCTTTGTCAGATCTGTTTTATACACTTACCCATTCCACTTTATCCGTCCTGACTATATTACCTTTTATTTCCATAATGCATAGGTGAAATATACTGTTCCACTTCTTTTCACAGATCATAAGGCACCTTGGTAGCAGCCCTCTTAATGTCTGCCAGACCCCTGTTCTGGCAAACACAGTACAACTCTCCCAAATGGAAGTTCTTGTTTTCTAGAAATGGCAAGTGTTTTAATATAAAGTTATTTGCAGTGTAATATGCTGTAATGAACCCCTCCTGTCCCTTCTGGAGGAAGAGACAGCCAATGGCCTGTGTACACCTCTCTTCCTGTGCACATCTACCTTCCGAACAAGTCACAGGCATTTGAAATGGAAATGTAGACAGAGGCATTGTTTACTGATTCATTTCTAGTAAGCAGAATTTCAGTATACTTCCTTCTTCTTGTCCTAAAGTGGTATTTCAGAGATATAAGTATCCTGATGTTGGCAAACTGACCCTTATCAACAAGAAGTAAGTGAAACCAGACCTCACGACTCTGCCACTAGAAGGTCTTGATTCCAGATAAAATTATAATATGTCTTGATTAAAAAACCCACACAAACTATGTCTCCACGTGTGCAACTTACTTTCTTGATGTTCTTGCACTGCACTGCAGTCTAGTGTGGTATCCTCGAGTCACTTTGAGCATACAAAATGTTACATATTATGGTACATATCTTCAAGTATTACAACAACAAATGGATAAACATGTTCTAGATTAATCAAAATCATAGAATATGTTCCAAATATTGCCTGCAAAAGATTGAAGTAAACCCAATTTAAAGCTTCATTGGCTAGTTTGAGGCAAAAGCTTTGGAAAAACATGAGAAAATATTACTAACAATCACTTCTACATTGTGCATCTACCCTCCTCTGGTGACATGAGAACTTACTGTCTCCCATTTACCTTGAGTACAGAGTTAAGAATCTTGAATATGGACTGTGTCAGCCCCTTGCCCTTCCAAAATGTACTGCCTTTAAAGTAGTGCATGCTGAGAAAATCCCAAGAATCCTATACAAATGAAGGGTGTTACAGTTGGTTCCTGCCAAATGTGCTGGAGCTTTGGATAACCTGCACAGTTTGCCTACTGGGACTTTTAAAGTAATTACCTGCATCAATTCTAAAAGAGAGAAATATTTCAAACATATTATGGAACATGAGCCAGACAGATAATCTAGAAGTCCAGAAGTACTAAAAATTCCCCTCCTAACTAGTCTGTATCCTTTGGGAGAGGATTTTCCAAGGAAAGTTAATTTCTCTGCACAGAGAAAGGGCCTAACTCCTCGTTGTGCCCAAGAAATTCTCCTCCCCTTGTTTTCCATCTACTTCTGTAATCCATCTGTGCTAAAGGACACCTAGAAGAGTCAAGTGTCAGCTTGAGAAAAAACATCGGAATGGAAACCTGCAGTTTCACAATTAAACGTAAGTCTCTCTTTTTGCGTTGTCTCCTTCATTTTTCTTTCTCTAGTTCTGCTTGTATTATTCTGACAAGGACTTCTGCAAACTCCCAAGATGCCAACCTGAAGCTGACAAGAATGGTGGCAAAAATACCTAAAGCACAAATTCTTTTGACAGCCTAACAGGAGTCTGTTTTCTGCTGGAATCACCTTTCATTTTCCCTGTGTGCATTTCTTCTGCTTTGCCTCTGCAGACACCTCAGCGACAGCCTGAGGGTGTCAGGAATAATTCTGCAAAGACACAGAGAAGAGAAGAAAATGCCAAGTTTCAAATCTATCCCTTGACCTCCCACTACTATATAGACTGAAAATAGAAATTGTGGGAAAATGGCCTGTTAAGTCCTTAAGCCTTGGTAGATTTAATTGTTTTCCAAGTGTTTTCATAGCTAAGCTGGAGAGAGATGTGTGTTTAGGATACAATACAGTGTCCACTGAAATCAATTAGTGTCTTTATACTGACTTCAGTGGGCTAAAGGTTGATGGGTTTCCATCACGAGAGTTCTGTATAAAACCAACCTCCTGAGGTGCATTTTTAAAGGATCGATATAAACCCCCTCGTTCCACTAGCATGTAAAAACAGAGGCAACAAGGATTCTGAAGTTTTGCATTAGAAATAAGATCAGTAGAGCTGGTTAGAAGCATGAGAGCTCAAATATGTGCTCTTATAAAACAATAAAAGCAGCTTTTTTCGCAGTTATTGATGATGCAATCATACAAGGTCTTTAGGTTGCTGTTCTGAACAAAATGTTTGCCAGGCACCACTAACCCTGATCATTCAGTTATATTGCCAATTAAGTCCAAGCAGTAATGCTCAAAGGAAATATAGATAAGAATACTTTGAAAAAGGGTAACTATGCAAAGATAAACCACTGACTGTGATACAAACTAAATCAAATCCAGGTATTTACTCAATATATCCCTTTGAATTTTTGTCATTCTGCGTGATTTTTATTTTAAAACAGAGACTGTCCACTTCAGAACAGGAAATCTGACATTCTGCATCTGTGTCTACTCCATTTGATGTTGCTATCGTGGCTACTTACCTTCACTGCCATTTGTCACAAATACTGATGTGGATATGTCAGCTGCCTATGCAGATATGTCACAGAGAAAAAGCCTGAAATAATACTAGATGTCAACAAAGAAACTAAATGTTTCTGTGAGCATTGTGTTAAATTAGTTGATGTGATCTCTGCTTACACATCATCAGTAGCTGGACCTTACATGTCAAGGAGTGGTAGTATGAAGGATGACGTTCTACAGGTTTGAAAGGCCTTTAATTTTCCAAACATCTGTAAGTTTATTTTCAACACTTCAATGGCAAATGAAATTCACTTGAACAAACTTGTCATATAAATAACTCACAGTACTGAAGATATAAATTCTGAGTAAAATTGGGGAAATCATAGTCCCTACTGGTTAAAAAGAGCTAAAACCCTGGAAGTCAGAAGCAGCTGGCTCGAGTGGCCACAGCATTCCTAAATGGGAGCTTTACTAAGTACCAAAGAGCAGGCACATATTTTCAGTGGGAATAATGCTCTGTGCTCAGTGTTATTCAGAAGTTTAATATTTAATATTCTATAACATTTGTGCAGGGAACGGTACAAGGGAGACAAGAGTGTAGGGAGTCAGACTGCATGCAGAAATTTTGGCACTGGGTCTCACTAAGCAACTAATCACTTTGGAAAGGAGAGGTTTGGAGCACTCAGCTTTTGTGAAATCCAAATGCAAATGGTGCAACCCACTTCCTTGTGGCTGCTGACTTCAGTATAGCTGTCACAGTCATGACAATTGTCATAAGCTGGCAGTCCTCTTACATGGTGTAGTGGGTTCGGTGTGGGATGTGCTGCCCAGAAGGGAATGGAGCCTGTGGCCTAGCCAGCAGCAGTGAATGACAGGTCTGCCCTGTTTTCCTAACCCAGCACTTGCTGCCTCTTGGAGTTGATAGTTATGATACTTATTATAGTGGTGTACAGGCAAAAAAACTGGAGTTAAATGACTACAGAAAATACAGCTGACTAATCTTTTCAAGATAATAGGCATTTTATTTAAAAAGATATTTTTCCTCCTAACTTAACTTATACTATAATATTAACTCATGCATTATCTTTCTCTTTGTTTTCAATTTTCTTTTTCTCATTCTTTTAATTTTCCTTCACCTTCATTCCTTTCTCTCCTGTGCAAGCCACCAGTCTAATTAGCAAAATAGAAAAGGGATGAATGACTGAGAGGGACACAGAAAAGAAAGAAGTATGGGATAAAAATATAGGAAATAATAAGAGAAAATATGAAACAAGAAAGCAGCACATTTCAACATCAACACTCTTCAATAAAAGTCAAGAGAAACTATTACAAAGAAATATAAAATTAGCCTAATTTTACATCATCAGAATGCAAAGAATAAAACAAATACTTTTTTTTCAAGTTCTTCATCATTAGTACAAAGTTATTGGAAAATTGACTCTGCTTTTTATCGACAAAGTTTGTTTTGGTATTCAAATTTTACAAAAGGATCTGTTTAAGAATGCTAGTGGATAGAGCAAGATTTCTTGCACTTGTGATTTGTCTGGCTGATGAAGGAATAATTTTCAGCACTGTTCTCCATTAAGTAGCCATAGACCTTCAGTAAATGCAGATCATCTTCCCTTTTGTCAGTTTTCAATAAGAACGTGTGCTGGTCTGTCTTTAATCTGTATTTAAGCCCAAACAGAACATACCGGGTTTTCTTACATTCAGTTTGAAATAGCCCCATGATAGATGGGACAAATATCTAACTTAAAGAAGAAATCTTTGCCTTGATTCTTATCTCTTGCTACTATAAATCACAGATAATTCCTTGAAGGTTATTGGAGTTACATGAATGTAAATCCAGAAGGAAGTGCTTGCTTGCCTTAAGTGTTTGTGGCTTTTTCTAAGCAAGGCTTTGGTTCTATAATCAGGAGCAGTGATAAATCCTTAACATACACCTATTGTTCACAGTCAAATGGCCTTTTAGGTCAGCTGTTGAATTACCATGACTTACTAAGCCATGGTATCTCTTCCATTCACTGCCTAGTGTTGAGTGGCAAGTTCCTGACAAGCAGAAGAAAATCCAATTATCTACTTTTCTTTCTTGCTTCTTCAGGAAATATTATAATTTTTAATACAGCATGTGTCCATGTAATACAGATGTTGGAAGGGCTCCTTAAAGAGAATTATATTTTTGTAACTCTTTTTCATAAGAGTTGTGAAAGACAGAACCAATTTACTCCTGCAGCTATCTGAAGAAAACAGCATTAAATCTGTGCCTGGACAGACTCTGTGGAATAATTTTGTGAAAAAGTCATAGAAAAGATGCTATTGCATTTCTTTTCCAATCCTTTTGGACCAGACAACTCATCTTAGGAGGGTTTCTGTGAATTGACTGACACCAAATGGGAGCTACCTGTCATGAAATAATTGTTTCTTTGAAAAGGAAACTATTGCATGGCTTTCACAACTCTTCTGAGGCCAATTGTCAAAAGTCCTTTAGAATCAGGTAAATGGCCATAGAGTTTCACAGGACACATTCAGCTCCTGAGAGCAGAAAGACCTCTGTGTCACCCTTTTCTCTACAACAGTCTACCTCACTGTTTTTCAGGATAAAAGAATGTTCTTCATAAAACCCCAATCAAAAATGTCAAATTCACTTAGGTGGTGCCCACATTAGCTTTATTTTTTTGTTTATGTAACAGCATTAGAGAGTGCTTGAATTTCTTGACTTTTTTTGGGTAGTTTTTGCCACTGCTTCATGGAAGAAACAAACTTGGCAGGTAAAAACTTATTCAAAACCACATATGTATCTCACCCAACTTGGAAGCTTAGAAATACTTCTGAATCACTTTTTATACACTGTCTATTTGCTTTTGTGGTTATCTCCAGAGGAGATTGCAGGAGAATTTGGCTGGATTCTTCCTATTTTAACAGCTAGTTTTCCATTCTTTATAAATCATCATAAATGCAACTGGGAGAACTTTTGAGTCTCAATGACTTGATTTTCTGCAGCGGAATAAATAGTGCCCTGGGAATACATTTCATTGTCTTCAAATGCCACGGAAACCCTCTGACCTTTAAATGTAAACTTTCCAATTTGCGTGAAGAGGTTTAGCCAAAAGATTCTCATTAACATTTGTGGCAATTAAGAAGCTGATTCCTTTTCTGCTAAACTGAAATTTACCTCTACGCCACAGACTGAAAGAGTATGATGGGAGTCAGAGAAGCTGCTAATGCCAAATGTCCTTTCAGAACTCATTTTGGAAAGCTGTTTTACAACAGGCACAGCCATATCCTAGACTTCTTTCATGCAGTGCTGATAGTTTAAAACCTGATGTCATTCTGACTTGATATGTTCAAAAATTTACTTAACACTTCTATGGTGTTGGAATATCAAATGCCTTTTGTCCAATAAACAAAATGTCTTTTTACAAGATACAATGCTCATTCTCTTGAAAGGCAAAGAACCTGTGGAAGTACACCCATTGCTTTATCGGTAGCATTTTCTCTTCATTCAGTTGCATTTTCTATGAACTTCTGACAAATTCTTCAGACTTTGGGAACACATTTATTTAAGCTGGTGATTTAGGTTCTGCTTTTCTCTGAATTTTACCAATTCCTTAGCAGTAGGTTTCCTAATCAGCACTGTGACATATAATTAATTCTTTTTATTTCACTATTAACAGTAAGGCAATTAACCTTTTCATGAAAATTATACTTTATAGAACCATATATTTTTAAGACCGGGGGACTGCTGTGTTAGTCTAAGCTTACTACCTGTGTTGCAAGTATTCCTACAGATGTTTGACAACTGAGTGAATTCCCTTACTTTTCAAGGGCACTAAGAAAAATCTCTCTGACTTTGTGGATCAAGACTTCATGCTTGCATGATATTCTCCTTGCACTGATGTGTGAAAACACGTGCATTAATTCCAGGTTTGTTGATATCATGTCACTGAGGTAATTCATGAAAAGGAGCTGAGAGCTAAAGGTAAGAATGTTTGGGTTCAAAAGAACTTATGGAGGTGGAAAAGGGTTTGGGGGCAGTTTTTTGGCTATACAAGGGACTGGTAAATTGCGGATCAAATTTTATTTTTATTTACAGGACCTACCAGGTTAAGGTTCAGGTTCTTTCTAGGTCCTTTGGTAAACTTGGTGAAAGTGAAAGAGAAGATAGCAAGGTACCTCGCCTCCAGTATTATTAGTGCAAAAAGGCTTGGTGAGAGCAAACTCTGCTGAGCCTTGGCCACACCATGGTGTTATCTGTTGATGCCATTTATTTTCCTACATTTCTAACCTGGTGACAAAGAAATGAGCTCACAATTTTTTCTCTTCAATCCAGAACATGCTCAGTTAAATGAGCCCTGATAACCTCAGTTGTTTGAAAGAACAGATCTTGTGCTCAGTGGACTCTCAGTCACCAAGAACAACTGTAGAAGACGTTGGGGTTTCTCCTTGAGTTGTCTAAGTTCAATAAAAAGGGTTTCCTTTGTTACTGCACAAAACATGCCTGTACACATCAGTGTGTGCCTCAGTTCTTCTTTGCTCCTGTCATTGAAGAGAAAAAAGGTTACCTGTGCAACCTGTGACTCTTCCATGGTTGTTCAGCCTCTCATGTGAACCAAACAGTGCCTGGAAAATCTTCACGCATTTATGAAAAGTTTTCAACAGCCATCTTATTTTGCACTTTTCCTTTGAATTCCTGAGTGACAAAGGGACTTAAATCTCTGGCAAAACTAAAAGCAGTTGCTTGCTTCTCTAATTATCAGATCAGGTCTAGGGGTCCTTTTCACCTCCTACCATTCTATAGCTCCATAATCTAAAAGCCAAAAGATAGCTAAATGTTCAAGATGTCATCCTACACTGTTGTTTTTTAATAGGGCTTAATTTGCTTTTCAAAAGGCAGGTGTTCAGCACCAAGTGAGATTCCCTGAGAGACAGATGACACCTGCATAGGGCTGGCAAGTGGGCAAGAACTATGGGTGACCCATGCCTTCCAGAGCAGCAGCTGAAGACCAGGTGCCATTACTGACAGCATCTCAAAAGACTAAATTCTTGTGCTTTGGCAATTGAATTGAATCCGAAGTGACATTTTTAAGGTACTAAAATCAAATCACCTGCAGCAGTGGCAGAATGAACTTAATTTCCAAAACCAAATGTGTCTACGTTTGTTAGCATTGAGCTGTTTCCATCATTGTTTTCAAAGAAAATGGAATTTCTGTTGCCTGCTACCATTACTGTCTGTAAAATGCTGTGACAACAAGCTCTCCGTATGTGTAAGTTTAGAAAATAAGGCCACCTTTCTGCCCATTACAGCTTAATGACTTTCAACGGCTCCATTTATTTTAAAAGAAGTTACAGCATAAGGCAATTTTGTTACTCAATAGCTTTTGGGTGCAATCTGTTTTCGACTTGGTAAATAGACAAAGCTCTCAAACAGCCTGAATTCTTTAACTGACCAAAAAAAGTCTAGAGACAAATCTAACAGGCAGCAAGCTTCTTTATGCTTCGTGATATTTTCCAAAAACAAAATCAAAAAATCACAAAATATATGGATGATATGCCAAGTTTTCAAAGAAGGAAAAAACCTGGAAAATCCTAATGAAGTTATATCACTAAAGAGAGCCCATGGTAGTTATATTATCTTGCCACTAAGTATTTGTGCTGTGATGGAGTGTAAGTACATTTTGCTGAACAAGCTGAAAACGCTGCCACAGGAGAACAGGCTGACTTCAGCTTTATTCAATTGCTTTGCTTTCAAGCGGTTTCTGATATTTCAAAGCAACTGACAGATTCAAACCAAATTCACAAACCCAGTCATTCAAAAGGGTATAAATTATGACCTTTAAGATCAGAATGGATGTTTCTGTCCATACTGTATAGTTATGGTGGATGAAAATGATCGATTTCTACAGAGAGCAGGTGGTTTAAGGCTGCTGTGTATGAAAGGCGACATGAATGTTCATAAGAGTTCACCTGCAGGTTGTACCAAATAATCTGATCAGTGGCTGTAACCAAGTTACCAATGACGGATTTGTTATTGCATCTAGATGTGGGGATCAAACGCTGCCAGAAATGGTGTGGTGATATTGTAGGATCAGTGTCAGAAAATGCATCTAACTTGCAATGGGCAGAGTCACACGTACCATTATTGCAGTGCGTATGACTTGAATTAAGCTTGCCCAGAGAACACTAAGAGTAATACTGTACCAAAATTTACCTATGCAAATGTTCATGAAATCGCACGTTGTAGGAAAAGTATCCCTTAGGAGATGCTGTGTTAAAGAGAAAAAAAAAAAAATCCTGTATGTCTTATCAAGAAATATGTTGTGATACAAAGTGCCACCTCTAGAGATAAATTGTGTGATGTGGTCTGTGCCAGCAGGTATCCATGTCACACAGCAAGTAAAACAGACTTCCAGTGAAGAAGTATAGAGGTACTTGACCATGAGGACAAAGTAGGCATTAAAAAATATTATAAAAAAATATCAGGAAATGAGAGCTTGAAGACAGGATATAATAGTTCAAATGGGAAATGCTTGCTTGCTTGATACAAAATGAGCTCTAAACAAGATAAATACTTAGAAAGACACACAGACATAGAGAAAGATATGTCAGGGAGAACAATAAACCACAGAAAAGGTTTCTCAAAGGCTGGATTTTTGTTACAACAAATATTTTTATGAACCAAAGTAATACAGTCTTTCCAGTCAGATGAAGGCTGCAACTTATTCTTAAAGCAAATCCACTGAGAGATTTTGAAGCTGGAGATATGGAGGTTTCCCATAACCCCACTTAAAATGATGAAAACATGTCCCCAGATTTGGCAAAGGCATTTTGTAATACCTTCACAGGACTGAATCAATCCAACAGCATCATTTCCATCAGGATTTGAAGAGAATAGTTGATACTAGCTTGGAAGGAACTTAGCTTCCTGAGCTGAAAACTGAATGAGGCTTATGGAAACCATAAGCACCCCTACTTCGTGCAGCCAAACTAAACCTAACCTGGTTTCCAATGCCACAAAGTTTGCAGTTATTCTGGCATAGGTAATACCAGCACCATGAAAGGGATAAGACTTGTCATTCTACGTTGCATCCAAATGTGGGTTTCATCCAACTGATGCACATGCTGGTATGTGTTCAAGGACAAAACTGATCACCTTCTACTTTGGTATGCAGGTTTGGATATTGCCTTCAAGAAATCTAAGGCACAGCTCATCACTAAGATCTTTTCAGACTTACATGTCATTCTCACAACTGCATTAAAAATGATTTAATGATTTTGTTCCATGACTGCATTCATCTATTTTTAATAAAATGAACAGTTATTCCAAGCTTAGTATTCTTCAGCATTCTGTATTAATTATGTACTGAAACTATGGAATGTTTAGTGTCCTATCTCATCATTTGACTAAGCTTACTGAGACTATTGGCTCAGTTATGAATTCATTATCTTTTATTCTCTACTTATCTCTAATATGCAAATTTCTACAGCAGTGAAATATGTCTGACTGCTTTGCTCCTAGTTAATGCAATATTAATATAACAATGAAGTTCATTATAATTCCAGATACCTTTTTTAACAACACTAAATTAATGTTTGAACTTGCTTGACAGAGTCCTGCAGTTGCCTAAGTTTGAGTTATTTTTTTTTCCCCAAATTAATACAGCTGTTAAGATATTTATGTTGGTAATAATGCCAGGTGAAACTTCTACTTTTGTGTACCATCTGTTTGTGATATGCTGGATTTTCTAAGTCATGGATTAATTATTTCTACTTATAATTTCACCTCTGAGAGACTATCTGTTCCAACAGTAAGAATTGCATGTAAAGACCTCATGTAGATAGAAAAGGAAAGCTCATCAAAATGTTGTTCCCATGATGTTAACCCCCTGCTGACACCCATCCCATTGCACTGTACATCTGAAGTGTTTAAAATGCCAGAAGAGAGGCTGTGCAGCTAAAAAAAGGAGAACAGAGATTTTACCTTAGATTTTATACCAGTCTCCAAATAAAGAAATAAATTATTCTGTCAGTCTACAGTAGATAAGATTAAAAAAATAAAAAGGAGGGGGGGGCTAAATTGCCAAGTGATAGATAGGCCAGACATTGTGAAAAATGCACTCAATGGATAGTGAAGCTGTGGGACAGACTGTCTAGAGAAACTGTGGAGTTATCTGCTGCTGGAGGTTTTAAATACCATTCAGACAAACATCTATCAGGATGGAGGATAGATAAACTAGTCAATCTCTTAAAATACTGTCCAGTTTTATTTATTTTTTTAATGATTCTGTGAGTATGCTTGTCATACTGGAATATTTTTCTGATTAGGGTCTGATGCTGTGCCTTGTCTGCTGTAAAGCTATTTATTTAGAGACCTACGATGATGAATAAAAGACAGATGCCTACTTTGTTATCAGAAGCTGATTTTTCAGCTAGTTGGCATCTGAAGTTACAGACAGATTTCCAACAGAGCTCATTTCTTTGTTTCAGATATAATGGGACTTTCTAGGTCAAGCATCCTGGTATTTTTTACAAATATGCTTAAGTAAAGTTCCCCATCATGCTCAGACGTATGACTGCATTCCTGTAACTCACCTAGTTACAGAACAAGACCTGAGGCTAACCGTCAACCTCATGTGAGATTTAAACTGAGAAGTTTTATTAGTTGCTTTCAGAGAGACAAGATCATACATAAGATCATTAAGGCTCTGAGGAGACCTTATAGCAGCCTGCAGCCTTCCAGTACCTAAAGAGGGCCTACAGGAGAACTGGAGAGGGGCTTTATACAACAATTAAGGATCACTTTTTGCAAGTGATAGAAAAAGGGGGAATGGCTTTACGCTGAAAGAGGGTAGGTTTAGATTAGATATTAGGAAGAAATTCTCTCTTGTGAGGGTGGTGAGACACTGGAACAGGAGAAGAGAAGCTGTGGGTGCCCCATTACTAGAAGTGTTCAAGAGTAACAATGATGGGGCCCTGAGCAGCCTGATCTAGTGGGTGGCAGAGGAGTTGGAACTAGATGATCTTTCAGATCCCTTCCAACCCAAACCACTCTGTGTTTCTATGATCAGTTGCTAAGTCTCAGTTATCATATGGGAACTTGTGAAGTTCACAGCACTGTGAATTGCTTGAAAGATTAACGTATATTGAAGAATATATTTCAGGATTCATGAAGCCTAGCACTAGCTGATACTGTTCCTTAGGCTTCCACATTAAGCCACTCCAGGGGTACAGTAAGAACTGACAAAGGTGATTATTCTGACCAGCTATAGTTGTTCTCATGCTCTTAGAATGTTTGAGTGAAGTTTCTAAATTGATTCTGAAAATGGGAGCTAGACTTTGAATTTACCTTATTTTGATTTAGTTGTTGTTTAGGTGTGTAATGCACCGGACTTCCAGCCACATGCTGCCCAGGTGGTTACTTATATTTATGACTTTCAAGTTTGCTCACCAAACTTTTGGCAAGCCTTTAGTTTGTTATCATCTTGAATTCATGACTGGAGAAAACATTACCATGCTTTCTCTAAGACAATTTATTTTAATTTAGTGAGAAAATAAGACCTTTTGGTAAAAGGTTTTACAAGGATAACATACAACCACGGTGGAAGTATTTCACTAAAATTTCACTAGTATTTCACACAAAGACCCAGTTTACAAAAGCACCCACCACAAAGCAATCCATACACTAGCTTAGTAAAACACAACTCATTGGTTTTAAGTTACCCACATGAGGAATAAAAGAGTAAAGTAAGAAAAGAGACTAACAGTAAAGAAAAAAGAAAAAAAGAGAGAAGGAGAGAAAAATAGTTACCACGAAGAGTCACATGTTGGCAGGCTCCAGCAGAGAAAGCCAGACCAAAAATGGAGGTTCTGTTCAGTGGGATACGAATCCGTCTCTCATAAGGTGCTTTTGAAAAAGTTGCATTGAGCACTTTTTTAAAGCTTTAAGGACATACTTAAGTATATGGACCCACAAAAACGGTGCTGAAGAGGAAAGGACGCAAGCATATATGTTCCTAGTTACATGTACTTTCAAACATATTTCTCAGCTCTTTAGCTATATCACAGCTACAAAAGACAAACTGTCTTGGAAATTTGATCCTATAAGTAGAACTGTCCTGAAGGAATACCCAGAGCAGGATGATGAGGACAATGCTGAGTCAAAGGAAACAGCAAAAGCTGTCTAGGGTCTTAAACCACATCAGAGAAAGTGAGGTACCAATACAGTTATTTTCTTATCCACCAGTATTTTTTATTCTATTTTGTGTTCTGTATTTCTTTTTTATTATTTTTTTTGTTCCTGAATACACTAGTCTATTGCTGATTTTAAACAATTTAATTCTGAATGTGAATTAAGATTTCTGATATCAAACACTTACAGAAACACCTTTGTGCCTCATTTGTGCTTTATTTTTATTTTTATTTAGCTGTCTAATTGTAGTGCTCACAGAATTGCAGGGCACTTGGATTTTAATTGTATCAAGTTCAGGTAAAAAGTGACTATAAAAGCATCAAAGAAAAATAATAGTTTCTAAGTGCAAGTGAAAAGACGCTGAGATTTACATAATGGATTTAGTCAGACACCCCTACTGTTTAACAGAAGGAAAAGTGCATGTGCACAATAAATAAATCACACTGTGCCATCAGTATGTTGCATCTAACTGCATTAGTGGCTCCATGTTTCCCCTCGTGACTTAGGTGGGGTAGCATATTGGAAAGCACATATTTCTTCATTATACTCTTTAAATGGTTTGATAAATCTGCTTATAGATGACAGAAAGAGTTTTTTATTGCTCCTACCAAGTTATTTATATTTAAACCAAATTTTTCATGTGTTTGCACACAGGATCTCAAAATATTGAAAAAAATATTACTGCCATAAGACCCATCTGTGATTCAGGTAGAACAAGACCAGTATCTTATTCTTTCACCCACTCTGCCTTCAGGCTGCCTTGTCACGAGCACTTTTCATAGTGCCCACCTTCTAAATCTACTCAGTTCAGGAAAGAACTGTGTAAACCACCTCCTTCCACCTCCATACCACCTTCCATGAGGGCATTTTGGCCTATCTCTCAACAACTCATTGCTGAAATGATTTTCTTGAAATGCTATTCACATTAGGTGAATCTCATTTTAATGTGGCAAAGTACTGGTAAGAAATTGTTTAATTATTAAATAAATTTTATGAAGGCTGAAATTTGCTTTAAAAAGGAAGTATATAGAAATGGAATTTTTTTTAGAAGTTAATTAATATACTTGGCTTCCAGATTTTTTTTCTTTATTTATTTTAAAAAGAATAAGAAGAATGGCTTAAATATGGGGAAAACCAAAAAATGGAACAATAGTGAAAGTTTTCAGATAAGGTCAATTTTTTTTTTTTTAATTAAGAATCTTTAGAAATAGCCTTTTTTGTCAAAACTGTTAACATTTTTATTTGGGCCATCTCATTTCTTTTCTCTGTTCAGTGTACCTATGCTGGAATAAATGCGAAAGTCTAATATATGTGTTATATTTCCATTTGTAAATGAAAAATAAATCAAATTAAGGATTGTGTTACTAGGGGTCATCGACAGGATATATTATGGACTTGATTTTGCAAGAGACTGAATGCCTACGGCTCGCCTTGTACCGGGTGAATTTAAGGCAGTTGTCACATGACATACTCTTTTATTAGCTTAGTTGCAATGGAAAAGGCAGAGCACTAGCATCAAAAGAAAATGATGGTAGAAATAGTCTGGCTGTTGGTTCCATAGGAGTGATGGAAACAGCTATTCTCTAAGGGTCTTTGCTGAGCAATATAGAAATAATGTGGAGGAAGACAGCAAGAGCTAAAGGAAATGAAGATTGCAGAAAAATAGAATATTATTATTATTATTAATAACAATAGCACAAACTATTTCTGGAGCAATAACTGCTCTAAGAAAGAGGTATCCACCAAGTGAATCAAATCTACATAAGCGGGCTAATTTAAAGGCATTTTATCAGACAAAGAGAAATAAGCACTTCTAGAGAGTGATTCAGGATTTAGGCAGATGGCACATCTTTCCTGCTTGTGAGACATCTCAAACCACATTGTGAAATTCAGATGAAATAGAGCGGGGACATGATGACTGGGCACTCTTAGACTGGTCCTTCCAACAGTTTCTGCCTTAAGCTAGGCAACTGGAAATCTGGTCCCAACTCAGAAAGGGCTAGGGTTTCTCTCTGCCATTCCAGCCACCCCACTACAGATATTTTGAGATCAGGCAGTTATGAAGAAACAGGTAAAACTTGACCCTTAACTTGCACAAAGAAGGGATGTGATGAAGATCTGCAAACCCTTATAAACCCCAGTAAAAATCGGAAAACTCTCTTTAGTCCCCAGAAGAACAGTGATTTTGCCACCACCTAACTACTGCTCACTGCACTGACTTGTGCTCAGAACTTGCTTATTGCAGTGGACTCCTGCTGCCAAGGTCACCTGTTTCCTCTGGTGATGGCCTGCAGAAAATGGAGGATGTCATTTAATTGTTTCTAGGAGTACCATTATTTGTCTGAGAACCTATACTGTGCTTCATGCTGGTGTATTCTCCATATATATTCCATATATGGATCAGTGATCTCAGTGCCTTTTCAATAATTCAGCCTGTGTGCTTTGGCTGTGTCATCTTGGGAAAGGAGCCCAATGCAGTACCACAGAGCTGCACTTGCCAGAGGAAGGAGGTGCAGGTACATGTTACAGGCTTTCCCATCTTTGCCATAGCTTTTGTGCAGGCTTCATTTTCACAGGTGTATTTGCATTGGGAAGCTCCAGTTCCACAGACAAAGGTCAAATGCTCTTCAATGGAAACTTCCTGAAAGCAGACTGCAGCATCAAACTTTCCTGCACGAAAAGAAGACATTTTCCCTCACGGGCGTATTCAATACACAGAAGCAAAACACAATGCAACTTAAGACATGCTGCCTCCCATATGAGGCGACAAAAGAGGGTTGCTTTATTTTATTCCCAGATTTTTAAACTCACAGCGTTTCACGTTAGGAAATTCAATCCAAAGAGAGGATTGCCCAGAAAGCCACGGCCTGACGAACACCACCACCTCGCCGCTGCCACGGCACCGAGCTCCACGCGGCCGCTCGCTCT
>JAWWMO010000121.1:63426469-63469299 GCA_035047845.1 Dendrocincla fuliginosa | reverse complement strand
CCCAGCGCCGGACTGGCAGCGGCGGCGGGGCCGGGGAGCGGCGGGGCGAGGCCGGCCGTGCCGGGGCAGCCCGGCCCCGGGGGGCAGGAGCCCGGGAGGCTGAGGGGCGCAGGCAGCAGAGCCGGGGAGGAGGAGGAGGGCAGCGCCATGACTCATTTGCAGGCAGGTCTCTCCCCGGAGACTCTGGAGAAAGCCCGGCTGGAGCTGAACGAGAACCCCGACACGCTGCACCAGGACATCCAGGAGGTGCGGGACATGGTCATCACTCGGCCCGACATCGGCTTCCTCCGCACCGACGATGCCTTCATCCTGCGGTTCCTGCGGGCCAGGAAGTTTCAGCACTTCGAGGCGTTTCGCCTCCTGGCCCAGTACTTTGAATATCGCCAGCAGAACCTGGACATGTTTAAGAGCTTCAAGGCCACGGACCCGGGCATCAAGCAGGCGCTGAAGGATGGTTTCCCCGGGGGGCTGGCCAACCTGGACCACTACGGGAGGAAGATCCTCGTCCTTTTCGCAGCCAACTGGGACCAGAGCAGGTAAAAGCAGAGCCACCCGCCCGTCTTAACCCCATCTCCTGCCGGGCAGTGCGTGGGGAAGCCGTGCCGGAGCAGAGGGAGAGAATGGGCAGCGGGGACACACC
Source organism: Dendrocincla fuliginosa (assembly GCA_035047845.1). Taxonomy (NCBI): domain Eukaryota; kingdom Metazoa; phylum Chordata; class Aves; order Passeriformes; family Dendrocolaptidae; genus Dendrocincla; species Dendrocincla fuliginosa. The sequence continues at coordinate 63,468,659 of JAWWMO010000121.1, read as the reverse complement.
CGGCACTGCCCACAGGGGGCTGGGCACCAGCCTGAAAGGCAGAGGGAGAGAAGAAAGAAGAAATGTATTTTATGGCTTAGGGCCTTTTCAACCAGCTCATCCTTCGGGGTGTGAATTTTGAAAGGGAAGTAGAAATTGGTCGGGTACTCTTCTAAGCTGTCTCATTTACACCCTTCTGCCTTCTCTTAGCCAAAGTGAGCTTGCACAGTAGATGCACAGGGCTGAGTGCTCAGTGCTCAGCTGTTTTGAAACATGGGGAGGACACTAGCAGTGTAGATAGAAGAAACAGAATTTGGGGGGCAGGTATGCTTAACCTTGCTGTTTAGGTGTTTTTTTAGTTGTCGTGCTGTGTGGATAGCCATCGCAGGGAGCATTCCCACAGCTCCCTGCACCAGTCAGTGTTACAGCTAGGGACAGGTCTCTGCTCAGTGGGCTGCTGGCCCACCTTGGCTTTCCTCTGCTCCAAAGGTGGCAGCCACATCCGCACTGCCTGTAAGGGAAGTTTCCTGGCCTTTGCTAAGTCATGAATCAAGTCCAGGGACTAGGAGAAAGCTGTTTAACACAAATCAAAACTGCCCACAACCGGGCCAACAACTAGAAAATGTGGATGAACATACACAGAGCAGAGGCCAACAAATTTTTTCTGCTTTGGTTTTCTAGCAGATAGAGCAAAAAAGCCGAGTGAGGAACAGTGCTGATGAGGCTAAGGCCTTGCTGAGTGGGCTTCATTTCCCCCATAAGGAACTTTCTTGTTTCCCATGTAAGGATCAGGTCAACTTTTAATTTTAAAAACAACTCCACAAACTCTTAAAAATTCCTGAAGAAAGAATTGGTAAAGAAACAGATGTTTAGGACTTTTATGAAGTCACATGTCTATGATGAAGTAGTTCCCTTGCTAAAAGTAGTGTGGCCTACTGTATACTCTTGTTTCTTATTAATGAAAAATATCCTTAACCTTCATGTGATACTTGCCATCACTTGACTTGATTGTAGTCAAAAGAACACCAGGAATTCAAGTGCAGAGATAAAGTGGCATTTAAAATAATAATTGCTGTGTGAAAAGAATAGGTTTATTTTCTTCTTGATGTTGGATGCACTGATATTTAAAGTACATGAGATCAGCTGACACAGCAATAAATTTATTGTGGTTTTTTCATGAAGTCTCATTGGTACAATTAATATTATTTATGCTATGGCAGTGAAGTGGCTAGGGTACACCAGACTACTTAATGGCCGTGTTTGCAGTTGGGTGCCAGTTGCTTTTCATCACTGCATGCCCACGACACGCCTCTCCTCCAGAGTGAGGGATTTATTTTCAGACAGACCACTCAGACAAAGAGGAGAGAGCTGAAGCCCAGCTGCGGGGAGTGGCTTGCTCCAAGGCACATGACAAGTCAGTGACACATCTGGGAATGGAGCTAGGTCATTTTCTTTTCTATTTAATTTAGTGTCTTCCATTATCTGATGTTCCGCAGCTGAACCTGGGGAGCACTTTGTGTGGAACTTATAGTAGGGCTGCTGTGCTTATGTCTCAAGCTTATGCCTTAACTGACTTGAGATCTTGCAATACATGACCCAGTGTTCCTCTTACAGCAACAATGGGAGGATTACTTATTGAAACCTGTCTTGTTAGGCCCTCTTTGTATGCTTCATAAACTAAGTTAATAGGGCATGGCACATTTGTCATATGTGTGTGGCTTATTATTGTCAGGATGTGACAATTAGAAATAAAAAGTTCCAATTTGTTATTTAAATGAATAGCAGACATGCTATAGATGATTTATATAGCACTGGCAGCCTATGATTTACATAGTTCCCATTAGAAAGAAAAGTGTGGGAAGCAAAGTATTCCTATGGTAAAACAAGCCTGTGTACTAGATGTTAAATCATTAAATTAAAGCGGGGCCTGAAAACTGTACCAGATGTCCTACCATCTGAACAACCAAATCAGACAAGTATTTAAAACAAACAAACAAAAAAAAAGGAAAGGTGACAGATAACATTCTGAGTAGCCCAGCAACTTTGCAATGGGACCCAGCCTAACTCTCCACCCTGTCTGTACTATGGGGAAAATGAAGATGGGTGGCATTCCTGCCAGGAAGCTGGATAGTACATGGGGAGGGATCAGCCTTCTCTGTTAGCTTCCGGATTGTTGATTCATAACTACATTTGGCTTGTAGGTATCTATGTCCATTTGAAGACTCCCCTTTTCTTAATGTGTCCAGCTGGTGAAGTTTTTTTGAGTTAATGGTGCAACTAATTTCAGCCCTCAGCTAGAAGGGATCTGTTGTCATGCATAGTCTTCTATATGTTTTGTGGCACCTGTACACACATTCCCCAGGAAAATCAGTCCATTTTGATGCTATGTATCTGAAATCTTTCTGGTATGAATTATCTCAGTATTTTTCCTAGAAAGTGCATTAGAAGAGTGCCACGATACCTAGTTCCTAGCAGTGTCACAGTGACCGAGTCAGCTCACACCATCCTCAGTGAATATGGAAATCCTCTGCACTCCTTACCATTGGCTCTGCTGTTGCATCAGACAATTTACAGCAGGGCAAACATGGAGTCCACTGGATTGCTTTGAAAACTATGCTTTCATGTGCAGAAGTGCTAGAAACTTTTGTTTTCCTCCTGTTAAATGAAAATTTAAATTCAGTAGCTATTAGGAGACCAGAAGACCAGACTGCTCGTCAGTTCACAATAGTGAACTCACAAGTGAGTTGGCAAGGTATTTTTCAAGCTCTGAATAAATGCTAACAATAGTAACATATTAACAGTAGCAAAATACTTGTTTAGCAGAATCAGGTTTTGTTTGGAAGTTATATCTTTCAAATGATAATTATTACCTAGTGCTAGCACTGTAATTTTTTCTACAGTTGCTTCTGCTGACTTATTTATTCCTAGTTTTCCACCAGGTACACGTATCTGTGTATCATCAGTGGTATTTATACTGTAAGTGTTTTGGCTAGGGATCTTCTTGATCAATGCAAACTTAAAATTTAGATCAGCTGAATCTGTGGCTGTAACTGTTAGACACTGGGCTAACATGAGGCATAATGAATAGTATTAAAGCTGAATCCAAAAGGTAATCTGGTAAAATATTTGAAGCAATTTCTATTTTTCTATGCATTTTTATAATACTGGTGATGCCTTTTGTTTTTAAAATCAGGGTTCCCAGGTCATGCTGCCACTATTTAAGCAGAATAGCTGTAAGATAAGTTTTGATCCCACATGTTTTCAGCATTTAAATATATATCAAGACTGACAAACCAAGGAGATGTGAGGCATGATTTCTAGGTACTCCTCTGTGTACTTCGAGGGCTCTTGTTTTGCTGAAATTCTAAAAATATTAAGCCAAAGCAGCAGGTTAGAAATGGGAGGATGGCTCAGACATCCGGCCAGCTTTTTCTTTTAAACCACAGTTGGCACAAGAGCTCATTTGGCAGAAACCTTTTCTTATCCAAATGGTGATAAGCTTAAAATACAGATTGTATATTTACATGTTTGGGACCTTCAAGAGACACATGACTCAAATTCAAGCAAAGACTTACTGTTTATCTCTTCTAGTTAACAGTTCACATTCTGAGAGGCAGATTCACCTGTTCAGTTTTAATTTTCAAAATACCTTAAAATTTCTTCTATCATGGAGAAGATGACAAATATCAAAAGAGATAGTAGGGCAACTCTGCTAAATCAGATTATCTGTTACTCACTGCAAAAGTGAATTGACTGGAACCAGAATCTGGTAAAACAGATGATATGGTTAATGCCACTCATCATCAAGAACATAAAGTATTGAAAACAGCTGACACAGCTGAATTTGACATGAGACATCTATGTCCTGCATTCTCCCTGTCTCTTCTCTTTATGTTGGCCTGGTGGCGACCACAGTGGATGCATAGAAGAAGATGCACAGACCACATAGGTGACAGGTGAAGGTGAAAGATCATAGTGAAGCACTACCAAGAGCTGATAGCAGTGTCTGCCAGACTGTTTTCCCCAGAAATCCTTTAAAATACTTTGAATCTGTTCATGTTCCACAAAAAATTCTCAAATAACTTTTATTTTCTGTAAAGGGGAAATCGCTGCCACTGTTAAATTACAAGACAATGGGATGCTCAGTTAATTGTTTGAGCTCTTCTGTTCTTGACAAATAAAGACCCCAGTGAGGCATTTCCTCAGAAAGCTCTGTCACTGTTGTGGTGGAAATGGTAGCCGTCCTGAAGCATTTGAAAGAATCCCTGTCAGTGGGGCTATTAACTTGTCAAACCTTCTCAGACTCCATTTCTTTAAAGTCAACCTGAATGAAAAATTTCAAGAGGTAACACAGTGTGTCTTGCACACCAGTCCCTACTTCACTTGAACTTGAACTGGGACTCACATAAAAAAGGAACATTGAGAGTGCATTTTTTATGTGATATTTCAAGTATTTGTTATTCATATTAATAACTGGGCTAAAAACATGTCTAAGTTGTCCATCAAATTAAGCATGGTTCTATAAATAGAGGGCATGTAATATATTTAAATTAACTATGAGTTCCTGATTATCCAAGCAGTTAGTAATACCTTACTAACTACAGTATGTCCCATAAGAGTCTCTTTAAACTAGTGAATGCAACTGGATTTAGCCATAAATAAATAAGGATTTATTTCCTCACTGTCTAACTTCAGACTGCTACAGAACATACACTGCAGCCAGTCAGGCCCAGCACACCCTATACATCTGACAGCACTGGAGCAGTCCTTGTAAAACTGGGGCCAGGGTAAAATGAGTGGCTTGCTGTTCCCTAAATACATGTTCTTATTTAATGCAGTTGGGTGAGAATAAAACAATACCGTCTTCCTCTCAGACTGTGCACCAGAGTTTCTTCAAATTAAAGGCTAATATGTTAATTTTTTTTTTCCTTCAAAGTAGAAAGGCAGGCAGAACTGTCTTGGACTGAATTTATTTCACACTCACTAACTTACCCTGTTTTTCTCACTTTTGACTGGTCACATTTCTGTATCTATATTGAAAGCAATTTCAGTGTGGATTAAAAGTTTCAGCAACATGATCCAAAGTAATTTTTCCCAACTTTTCTTTACATAGGATTTTAAATTCTCTAAAGTCTAGCCAAGGGTGGAGTGTATTTTGTGGGAGAGTCTATGCATCATGGTGCTGACACAAGCGGTAGCAGCAGTGGGGTGAAATGTTGGGCAACAGGGGGATGGAGTGGATTAAAGATGTGTCTTTATGCAAATAATTGTGCTGTGCTGTGTGAAAACTTCCATGCAGTTTCTGTAATCATGTTTTGTTTGCTTGGGTTGTTCAGCTGATATTTTCAGTCCTCAGCTTGCCATTTGCACTACCTAAGATTTCATCTATCACATCACATCAGGTTTATATGTCTGACTTGCCTCAGCAAGTGTCCAGAGTAAAACCTGCTTTAAATACCACCTAATGGATTTGTCTGTCTTTCTGGTGTTCTGTACTGTTCTTAAGTAAGGTATTGAAACCAAGACAAGAGATGCAGTACAGAATGAAGAATAGCTCCTATCTTCAACTAATGCCCCTGAAGGGTATTTGAGGTTGGAAGATAGATTGTTAGTGACATGTCCCTGTATACTCCTGATGTGGCTTTTTAGACTTTAAGAGTGCTTCAGATACCTCCCTCTGGCAGGCAGTGTTCCTGTTTGCTTTTAGCTAGACCTGTTTTCTTCATAGCTAATGCATTTTTTCAGTGAGCAAACACAAATATTGTCATTGCTGTTGTGGACTGTATTTCTTACACTAAACAAACCTGCAATAGTGATGGTGAATATGCCATAGATTTGTGGAGACCCAGCCCTGTGACTATCATTTGCTCTTTGTGGTGGCTGAAATCCTGGTCCCATTGATGCCTGACAGTTTTCTCATTGACTTGAACGAATTCAAGACATAATTAAGTGTGTTTGTGTTTACATGTGTACATCTATGTATTTGTAACTTAGGTATACTTAAAATATTTATGGCCAGTCTTAAACACCTGATTTGCCTCATAAAAAAAGACTCTTCATGTCCTATGCACCAGATTTCTAGCAGCCTTATGCCGCTATGAAGCTGTTAATCCAAGGTATGTGATTTCTTCTTGAACCTTAGGGAGGACATTAGAAATGTACATCAGGACCTTAGGAACATTCTTTCTGGACTAGATCCTGTAGCAGCCTTCTGTTTTGCAGAACTCTTCTCCTGGAGAATGAGATCTTTTGAATGAAGCAGCATAAACGTCAAGTAGGGTTGAGGCTAATTTTAGGATTTAAGCTTTCTAATGTCTGTTTCTCGTATGAGTTCTGATTGAAGATCTTCCTCAGATTGAGGCGTTAGCTGCTCTCTCACTGTCTCACCCAATGTAATTTCCTTCTCAATTCAGCATTTCCTCTGGAAAGGCCTCTAACAGGGTGTAACTCCATCTAATTTCATGAAGCATTAAAAAAAAGTATTTCTGAGACTTTCATAACCTTGTGGAAGTAGCTAGGGTTCTAAAGGCAATTAGCCACACTCTGAACCCAGCCCCAACCCCAAATGTGACCCTCTAAACCTCCTTCCCTCCGGCTGTGTGTTTTAATCCTGATGCTGGCAGTTGTACAAAGTGCAGTTTTAGTTTTAGGGGTTTTTAGTACCCACACTGATTAGGTGCCCTCCACTCTCCATGCACCAGTGTTGTATTGGATAGGTAGACTGGTCTGCAGATGCTCTAGGCATGTGTTGCCACTACAACCATCTGTAGTTTTCATGCTGCCAAACAGCAAACTACTTTGGGAAAGAGTCGATAAGAATTATTTCAGGTCGCTCTTCGCACTGTATTGCTGGGGGTGTTTGTTGGCTTATTCAAGGCCTTTGCAGTGATCGTGGCATTTTCCCCAGCAGCTGGGCTTGGGGGAGCTGCACTGCCTGGGGAAGTGGGGAACATTGGCCATGCTGTGCCTGAGTTATTGGCCCTCCTGTGCCAGCCCCTGTGACCACATGCAGGTTTGCTCAGGGCAGGCAGAGTACTCCAGGTGTATGGCACTGTGCTTACTGCAAAAACTGACTCAACAGTTCTTTGATCATCGAATTGCACTAGCAGTTTTAAAGATTCCTTCAAGACTGGTTTTAAGGCATGTCCTTTTTTTCTCTGTGGATGAAATTCCATTTACAGAAATGGTCTTTATTTTTGATTTATTTTTATTTTTTCCTCTGCCAAAAAGAAGTAGGGAATTTTAATGTTTTGATGATTTCTATAGGGAAATTACAGACAATTTTTCTTGTTCTATTTCTTCCCTTAGTTGAAAAAAACCTGAACAAAAGAGAGGGAGAATGCCAAGCTTCCAATAAAGCCTAGATCTCAGAAAAGTGAAGTGTTAGAAATAGTTAAATCTCAGAAAAGTGCAAAGGAGAGGAGTGAATATGAAAAATGTTATCCCTGTCAATTAACCAAAATTCAAAACAAAATAAGGGTCTCCAAAATAAAGACAAAAATTTTGTAAACAGTGCTTCTCCTAATGTTTCATGGGGAAAACACACCTTCTCTTGTCCCGACTTAGGAGAGTCCTTTTTTAATCCCTTTCCTATGAATCCATGGTTGGGAAGTTCATTGAGTTTTAGTTGGTTAAAAAAAACAAAGATGGAAAGATGCAAGGAGTCAGCTACAACAGAGTAATTCAATTTGTGTTATTTCCTTTTGCAGATACTTTCAAAATACAGTTATGCCCACGACGAAACAGCATACTCATTGCATTAAAGCAAGTAGAATGCAGTATAATTTAATGTAATTTCTAAGTAGGCACATATGCTCTTTGCTACATATACAGTATGCAGTAGGATGAAGAATTCTCCACGGACTCACAATTTTGAAAACTTCTGTTTGATACCATCATGAGAGACATTTAAAAGGCCTTATTAAAAAACACCTGCACAAACACTGAAGATTTAACTCTTTTGTTTCTGGAATATTTGTTTATCTGATATTTTTCTGATTTAACTTTCTTAAGCCTCATTTGATACTGTGGTGGGACTGGAAAATTTACGTCTGTTTCAGTAACTATTTATAAAATCCTAGAATTATAGAATAGTTTGGGTTGAAAAGACCTTAAAGATCATCAAGTTCCTACCCCCGTGCCATGGCCAGTGGCACCTTCCACCAGACCAGATCCACAGCTTCTCTGGGCAACCTGTGCCAGTGCTGCACCACCTTCACAGTAAAGAATTTATTCCTGATATCTGATCTAAACCTACTCTCTTTCCACTTAAAGCCATCCCCCCTTATTTTATCCCTCCATGCGCTTGTAAAAATGTTCATTTTAAAAGAAATATTTTTACATATAAAACATAGTTCGCCCTCGTGTGTTACCTGCTGCATTCAAAATCCTTGAGAAATCATCCTTTTGTAGTTGTGAATTTAAGATAAAACATTACACAGAGAGAGGGATAAGAGGAAAATGTGGAAATCCCTTCTTTTTAGGTGATAACTTTGTAAGAACTGTTATTTCATTCCCTTGGAAAAATATAGGAAGAATCTTTGGGTCTAGGCTTCTGGTATTAGACTGATCTTTTGGTATCATTACAATTTTTGAAAAATAAAATTTGCATAGAAATGCTTGTACAGATGTAATAAAATGTAAAGATACTAAAGCAGCTTAGGAAACTACAGAAAAGTTCAAATTTGCTTTTGATATGTTACATTCTTGTAGTTTGTTCTGGCTGACTGATGTGCATAACCCTGCTCCAGAAGATGAGCTCAGCTAATTGAGCTTTTGAGGCTTTCCCAGCTTTATGTGTCAATAACTTTTGAGAATACATTTGCTCTCCTTTGATTTAAACTTTTGACAAAGGGAGAATGGTCACAACTTCTTCCACCTCTGTGGTTGTTGCTTCTTTCCTAACTGAATCTCCCCTTCCCATTCTCAGGTACACGCTGGTGGATATTTTGCGCGCCATACTTCTTTCTTTAGAAGCCATGATAGAAGACCCCGAGCTTCAAGTGAATGGATTTGTTTTGATTATAGACTGGAGCAACTTCACCTTCAAACAGGCCTCCAAGCTCACACCAAGCATGCTTAGATTAGCCATAGAGGGCCTTCAGGTAACATTATTATTTTCTTTCATTGCCTGATTCTCCTTCATTTTGCAGGTCATTACAAATCTAGGGAGCTAAAAAACCACTAAAAAATCCCCCCAAATCCAAGAACTTCTGGGTAATAAGGCTATGAACACCTTAATTTATGGGTGAACAGGCAAGCTACTGTGGCACAAGGTAAAGTGTGAACTCAGTCAGCTATCTGCAGTAACTCGTAATGTGTATGATCGCTCTTTGCTATAAATAAGATGTAAGTTTTTGGTCTTTATGCCGAAGTGACTGGCTTCCCATAAATTCAGGCAATACCTTCTGCAGCAGCAAGTTAGAAGTAATCAGTTTATCTTGTAATTATGCGCAGGGCTAATGAAATAAGGGTTGCTGCTGCAACCAGCTTGTTTTTTTTGGATGATTCTTATGGAGACAGGCTCTACATAATTTGTCAAGAAAAGTGTGGGGCCCTGTGATTAGACAGTTAGCTGGGACTATTTATTTACTCAAAGTTCATCATGTGCTCGGCTCTTTTTCTGGGCCAAGATTAATCTGAACAGCAGCTTCTGGGATTGAGTATACAATGATTTAAATTTCTTTCAGCTCATTGCAAATGCACTTTACGTGGCACAGGCACATCGGTGAAAAGGGTACTACATACCTCTCATCTGTCTCCTATGATATTCTATGCTTATTAAAATGAAAAACTAAAATTCTTAAGGTAGTTGTTTTCTATGCAAGCTTCAGTTGCCATGTTAAAAATACCTGTAATTCACTCATGTGGCAGTGTGCCTTGCTTTTACAAGAACATGTATTCCTTTGCTGTGGTGTTTCTATCATTTATATGTTTTTATTACTCACAAAGCAAAATAACAGCCTTATCTTTGAACTTGCATAGCAGTAGTATTAAGTTTTGATCTAACTGATGCAGTGGCTTAACCCCTATTCATCCTGCTGTTACACACAGAAGGGTAGTGACAGTCATAAGACAAAGATCTCAATTTTCATTTTGTTGTGTTTTCTTATGCAACAGTATGATTCCATCATCTTGACAACTACATTAGAAGGCAGCAATGAGATCTGTGCTCTAGTACTGCTGCATTTCCTTTTATTGCTTTCAAAGGTGTTTTCTTTTTTGTGCTTATTTTTCAAAGTTACCCATAGTTTTTTTTGTTTAGGATGTGAATAAATGCTTTAGTAGTCTCTGTTTTCAAATGGTGGTGTTTCTTCTTCAGCGTTGTTTGGAGATGGTTACTTTGAGGAGAGTTGCATAATTGCATATGAATATATGAGGGATGACCTACCAAACTTCAGTTGGGCCCTGAGACTGCATTCTCCTGCCATTGTTTGGTTCATGCCTGAACTGTGGAGAAGTCCATGGGCTTGCTTAACTTACCCATGCCCCCAGCTTTGTATGTTAAAATATCCCCAGTCGGATGGTGGCCAGCACCCACAGCACCATTTTTTGCCCAGTCAGATAATTGGGCTCTCATAATGCAGGGATCAATTTTCTGTGGAGAACTACTGAAGAAATGAGGGATAACCCTCTAATGCTGTGAAAACTGATTGACTCTCTAGTGATATTTTCCCATACTACTTGAGGGATTGTTTATATTTAGATTCTTTTTTCTTTTCTTTTTCCTTCTTTTCTTTTTACTTAGACATTTATCTATGTAAAGATATATTAGAATCAGTGGGAGGGACTAAAGACAATTGTACTGAGCATCTTGGAGGGAGAACCTCATTTCAAAAAAATTGCAGTCAGAAAGGAATTAAGAGGAAAGCCTGGTGGGAAGGTGGAACAGAGAGACCCTGGGCCAGGTGCAGGTCTATGTGAACATTCTTGCAGGTTTCCTTATCTCAGATAACAGGGACTGCCTTTTCTTTTCTTTTGGAGAAAAATACATAGCGGAAAACATCACTCTGAATGATGTCAAAGTAAAAAATGCTTAATCAGATAGTATGAAAACGAATAAGAACAACTCACACACACTATTTATTTATGATCTTTGTAAACACTCTGTTTAATCAGAGAAATGAAATTTACTTTGGTTTATAAGATTTAACAGGGCTCAAGGTGCTGAACTTTACCATTTGGAGGATTTAAATATTTGTGTTACTTGGGTGAAAAGGGATAGTGGAAGTGGGATTAGTGACCACTGAATTTGATGTTAACCAAATCCCTTTGCCTCCTGAATGAAATCTACTAAATTTGCATTATATTTGCTTAGCTTCCATGGTGAGCAGAATACTCAATATAGTATGTACCAAAGACATTATAAGCTATGGCATTTTTTGGCTTTTCACAAAGGCTTATTGGTTAGGAAATTGCTTTTGAAAGTAAGATAAGTAAATATATACAGTTTTCTACTAAAGGTGAGTTCTGCTATATACTTTATGTGCATATATATGTTAAATGGGAGTATGAAAAGAATCATACCCCAAACTTATTTGTATAAATTAGAAAAACTCTTCTTAAGTAGATATTTTCAGGAAAAGAGACTTTTGTCCATGGAATTTTTCATGTTAAAGGACAGTGATTATCTGTAATCTGATGTGAATTTCCAGCATACCCATCACAGCAGTGCTGTACCAAATAATTGGTGCAGTATAGTGCAGTGCTGATTTTTAGATCAAATGGTTTCCCTATCCAAGAAATAAAAACTTGACGTGGAGGTTGGGGCACTTGGCTGGACTCTTGATGCTCCAGTTCTAGCTCATACACTGGCTGTGTGCTTCTGGAAAAAAAAGAGGAGTGATGTTCTTCCTTGGAGATGCTTGTGGCTACAGGGTTTATGTTGCTTCTCATCAGTGAGAAGGAGGATTTGCACTTAGAGCCCCTACACCTTCTGTAGTGAAGAATAAGAAGCAGGTGGTACATGTAGTACTCTTTATATTCTGATAACAATCTGTCTGCACTAGGTGCCTAGAAGTATCTAAGACCATACAGCTGTGAAACCTGAGAAGAAGGAAAACATTTTTTGAGAGCTGAGACTGAAACCCATGCCTTGACTTTAGTGCTTTGTGTTGGCTCTCCCCAGCATGCTCAGTGTGTGGTTGGTTGTGAATGCCAGTCTTTAGGTGCCCACTTCTCTCCATTCATTGGTTTCTGTAACCAAACTCTTAATTTTGGGCTGGTGAAGAAGCTCATGTTACTCAGCAGCTGGGTTCATGAAAGTAGGGGGTGTTACAGCATTGTGTGCTTCAGTCCCCAAGTGCACTTTGTAAAATTTTACAAAATTTTGCCTCTTTCACCAGCAAGAGGTTGCAATCTGTGTGCTTCAGGTACTTTTCCTACGAAAAGTGATCTCCTGAGAGCTCAGAAGAAAACCAGTCCTAACTTTCATAGACAGTGATGAACTCTGAGCTCTTATCACACAAGACTGACAACTCTGTTATGGTCAGTCTAATAAATAGCTGTATGAAAATATCATCTGAATACATGATGTTGTTTGAAAAAGCAGATCAAATGCAAAGAATTATAAGGAAATGAATAGAGAGCAGGGAACATGGTGCAGTCACTACAAAAATCTTTGCCATCACTTCCATTTTGAATGTTGGGGAGGCTTCTATTTTTGTGTCTCAGAAAGACTACTCTAGGACTAAAGAATAGTAAAACCCCCCAGAAGTATGGGCTTCTTTCTGTTTAAGGAACAAGTAAGTTGGCTGGGATTCATCTGCACAGAAGTGGAAGACTGTGGAGGGAAAGTACAGGAATGTATAAAACCACAGAATCGTAGGATAATTCAGGTTGGAAAAGACCTCAGGAGACTGGCAGATCCAACCTCCTGTTTAAAGCAGGGTTCCTGATAAGGTTAGATCAGGATACAGCCAAGATCATGGGAGGCTGGAGAGAGTGGACTGCAGGTATTATTTGTTATCTCTATTTTAAGAAATGGGCATCATCAGGTGATACTAGGAAGAGAATCACCATTCTTTGTACAATATTTGTAATTTGTGGAACTCTGTGCCATGGGAAATTCTGGGTGCTTAAAGTAAAGTTGTGTTTAGGGAACACGGATAAGTTTGTGAAAGAGAAATGAACTGAGTATTACTAAATATGTAAAAACCACATCAGAGTTCAGAATTTTTTGGTCATCACATAGCTGAAGTGAATGTTGAGTGGATGTAATCACATATGAGACCAAGTTGTAGCTGCACTAGGCTCTCATGTTTGACCTCTGTTAAGGACAGGATATGAGGCTAGGTAGACTTTTAGTGTGACATAATTAAATCAAGAATGTATTTCACCCCTTCCTCCTTCTTAAAAGCCTTCCTTTCATTTTGTTGCTCCTGGCACATCCATGACCCCTTCTGCCAAAACACTGAGCTGAGAACACTTGGGCAGAAGGAGGGAGAAGGCCGTGGGTATGACTATTTTCTTTCTGATAGTCTTTTTAATATATATAAGCCCTATCTGGTTTTTTTCCCTGTTTGTTTGTTTTAAGTCTCAAGATAGCATTATTTTCACAAAGCAGGTAAAAACAGTTCCACACACTGAAAACTCAATTAAAAAATTATATTGAAAGTTTGGGTTATTATTAACTCTGAGAGACAGCTTTGGGGGCAATTATAAGTGAGTTTTGCAAAATGGAAAATGGTGGGTATGCATGAGGCACTTTGATTAGCTAATATTTGGTATTCTAAAACCTGGACCACTAATTCCTTAAATACTTGATTTCTATTTAGCCCATTATAGTAGTTGCATGCACGACAGATTTTTTTTTCATGTTGTCACTCAGGCAGGCTGTACCTCCAAATGCTTTGCAAAAGTGTGTAGTTATTGGTGGCTGAATGTGAATGCTTTCCCTCTAGTTAAAAAGCTGGTGAAAAAGAGATGGTACACATTTGAACTGGGAGCTGAACATATGTGGACAGCCAGCATTGTTGCAGAAGACAGAAGACTTTTTCTTCGGGGTTGAGGAAGAAACAGTGACAGTATTGTGGGAGACAAGGCAGGTCTTTTAAGTGACTGTCTTTTTGTTTTGTAACAGAGGAAGGCTTCATAAGCTAAAACAAACTCACTACTGCAAGCATGAAAGCAAACCAGAAAGTAAATGAAGACAGCATGCTTGCAGCTACTATTACTATCAAAAAAGTCTTTCACACAGCTGTTAGTGTGAGTTGTAAGAACAATATCCCCAATGAGATTTGCTGCAGCAGTGTCAGGTGGAAGTACCAGACACTGGACCATGTACAGTGACAGGACTTCCTACTCCCATTTTCTCTAAGCTTAAGGTCTATCAGTATCTTACAGGGAATCTTGGTTGAACATCAATGCTGGTTCAATAAGCACAGAGAGTGCTTAAATTTTGCCAACTAGCTCTGGACTACATCTGTCCAACCAGCATGTTGCAGTGTCAAGAATTCCTAAGACAGGAATGTCCAGAAATAAGGATGCCTCTGGAAACAGTATTTTGACTTCATATAATTACATGGTCATATGCTCTGTGCAGTGGATAAGATTGTTAATAATGGGCTTGAGGAACAATTAGTACTAGCAATGAGCATCAGTGAGCAGCAAACCACAAATGGATCTTGAAATGTTTTTGCATCCAAACTTGAAACCATAAAATCCACTCAATTCAGTGCTTGAGTTTTCCACCAGTTTTTGAGAACAGTGTCCTGACACTTCCCGTAGTTCTTGGGAGAATATTAAAAAGTAGCAGGCTCAAGCTTTTCATGGGAGTACCTTCTTTTTCAGGTCTAGTAAATCATGTAGCTGCTTTCATTCAGGGGTTTTTTCATTAAAGAATTTAACTGTAAATGCTGGAGAACCCTAGGCCCACAATCTCCCAGAGAATGGAGGGATGTGCTTGTAAACAGCACAGTTTCATACCAGTTCAACTCATGTTCTGCTGCAATAACAGCAGAATGGCATATTTTTCTTAAGAGCTGGTTATTTTGCAAGAGTTTGCACAAATTTGGTCTCTACTTGTAAAAAGGCCATCAAAAAGGCTTACCAGCTATTTACAGTACAACCAGGGTGAACTGAAAGTGATTGTTATTTCTAGCTCCTCACCTGCTGTCTGGATGGCCTTAACCTGCTGGGTGAGAAAGGACTTGATGACCGTAGCTCAAATTCAGCTACAAACAGAAATGTTTGCATAGACATAATCATTATTCAGTGTGATCCCAGCTGTTAACCTCTTACCTGAAGACAGAATAATCAATTTCCCTGCTAGATTCTTTTATGATGCTCATAAAAGTAAAAAAAAGAAGTTGAATGCCTTTGGAATGTTAATGTATTTATTCTCATAAACACACTTCTAAGATGAGAGGATACCATCCTTTCTATGTGTATATTTTTTTCCCAGTTGAGAGCTATGAAACAAATGATAAAAAGCAGTAAACTGGACTCTTACTCCCAGAAACTCTGCTGTGTGGCATCTTACTGAAAACTGCAAGGAAGCTTAATGGAGTTAAATATTCGCCCTCTGAACACTGCCACTGGAGCTAGCAGAGTATCTGCCTCCAGTAGATTGTCATCCTCCATGTGAACCCACACAAGAAAGACAGAGGGCACTTTGCCAGTGTTTTGCAGACATTTGCTGTAAGCAAGGCATTATTAATTGTGGGGAGCTTGGCTTTTGTTCAGAAACTTTGATCTAACTGTCACACTCTTCTGCTCGTTCCTTCTGCCCTTTTTGCTCTTAGCAGCCTTTGCCACAGTCCTACTGCTTCCCCAGTTCCTCAACCCACTTCTGCTGACATTGCCTTACTTTGTCCTAGTCTTCATTGATACCTTTTTTTTTTTTTTTTTTTTTTGTCTCTGTGTTCTGGTGGCATTCTCCAAAACCTCAGTCACCATAGATGAGTGCATGGCATGTTAAATTCATCTTAGACTCCTAAAGAGATCTCTGCCTTTTGTGGTCTCACGGGCCAAGTGTTCTTCACATCTGACATCTAATCAGCTTCAAATCTCCTTTTAACAAGTGTTCCCATTACTTTTTGTACCATTCAGGAAAGCAGCACTGGAGAGTGAGTACTGATCTGTTTGCACACCGAGTCCTCTAGCCATGAGGCTGCTAAGAAAACTGTCCTTTTAGTTCATCAGACTGAAGCTCATCTACTTTGTATAGATGACTTGGTGCTCATGGGGGCAGGCAGCAGGGAGCTTCTGAGGATATGGTGGAGTAAGCTGGCCTAATCTGGAAAAGGAGTTTTTTTGAATCTGAAGTCTTCTTCTACTCAACAAAGTAGACATGGTTAGTATAGAAACAAATGGAAATGCTCTTACTGGACATTTTTCTTTTCATCAGAAAACTGAATCTGTCTGTATTAACTAAAAACAGTGACTAAATTGCTCTGATTAAACTGAAAAACTAATCTGATGCTAAAGTGGCACCAAAATGAGAAGAGAAGGGCTTGTCGCACAAACTCTGTCCAGGCAATTAACTCTTGTCACTGTGATTGACTTCCTGTTGTCTCTGGTAGGGCACAGTTCAAAAATCACCTGGTTACAACCATTCCTCAACTTCAAAATATCTATTTATTTTTGCAAGTGATTTTTCTCAGTCGAGGTCTAAATATTTCTTTTTGCTTTGGTATTTTAAGGTCATGAATGGAATAAATAGTAGTCTTCCTTGTAAGGTCACTGAGAAATAAAGCTAATTTGTTGTAAATTGTAATGCTAGAGACAGAAGACATGTTTTAAGACCATAGTCCGCCTTCCTGCTAAGGCAAGATTATCCCATGTGTTGGATTTTCTGGTGTTTCACACAGTTTAATTTAAAAGTTTGAAGGCAGGCCTGGCACATTCTTTGGAAGCCTTTCTACGACTTCTTGCTCTTCTGATTTCCTCTCAGCATTAATCCTAATTTTTCTATTTCAAAATGTCAATTCCTATAAAACCCTTTGTTATTTCACCGTGTGCTGTTGGGTCCAAAGCAGGAATTGTGTGTGATGCTCATTAACCCCTAGAAAGGAATTTTTTGGTGGGGTATCTATATGCAACAGCAGTGATTTGGAATTAGGACCTGGAGATGTTCTTCCTGTCTTGTTTGGCACCGGAGATGGTGAGATCTGAAAAATCAGTGGGATCGTCTTTATTTGGAGAGCCTAAATTTCCTTTTCTTTATAGTGTCCAAATTGCCTGTGTTATCAATCCATTTTACAAATACATCTTTCAGGTTTACCTCGTAAGGATATGCCAGATCAGTTTTGGAATTATTTTCTGAAACCAGTCTAACCTTTTTTTTCCATTATGCTAATAAATCCTCTGTGATCTTATTAGGCTGTGCACAGTTCGCTTTACGGTGGTGTCTTCAGAACACTGTTTGTGCACACAGTGTCCTTGATACCAGCTAAGCCTTTCGTGCTGGTTTCCCAAAACAATACATTTTAATCTTTTTTGTGATTTGGGTTTATATTCCTTAGCAAGTGTTCACCTCCTATGACACCTATTATTATGAATGCAATTTGCCTTTGGTTATAAGCAAAATTTTGACTTTGGTTATAAGTGATTGCTGTGCAGGAAGACCACTGCTGTGATATTTTACTAATGTTTAAAAACAAATATGGGAAACTTCTCTAGGGGGAAGCACCATAAAAATGTGAAATTATATGTCTGGTGATGGTTTGTCTCATGTTTCATAATCATAAAACAATTAAGACAGTTCAATTTTTTTATGTTTTAATAGGCATAACTGTTTAAATAAGTGCTACATGGCTGGTGTTCAGGAACTGAAAGTTTAGATTTCTAACAAATAAAGAAAACATCATACTCCAGAGTGGATAACATTTAAAAAACAAAAAAAGGCTCGCCTCAAAGAGCATTCCTGCAGTCATTTCCTTCCTATTTAGCAAAGATCACAGTAAGTTCTTAAAAAACATTTCTTACTTATTATGCGGAATATGAAAATAGTGCTTGTAATATTTCCCAGTGTTTTCTGTAATAAAAGGATTGAGCATTAATGCTTTGTTTACACATAATGAATATCCAAACATGGATATGGACTGAAATCTGACCTGGCTGGGTATATTGTCCTGTTCATGAAAAATCAGGTTTACATTCGATCAAAACAAACAAATATCACTCCAGCACCCGACACTGAGTAAGTCTTATGTCAGCATCTCCCCCAGAACCATTCTGGTTATGTTGAGGTGCTTGGTTACCTTTTGTGTTGTGCCTCACAGTTTAGGCTTTCTATAAAATATGTATTCAGCTCCCTTATTTTATAGGACTGACTCCAATAACACACAGTGGCATTGGAATATGCAATCTTTAATCAGTGGCTCTTTTTAGTTGGTTCTTAAGAATCTGCTATAGCTGTTAGAATTTTTTGAGGCAGGGCTTCTTTTGAGAAGAACTGGATTTCATCCCTTTGCTGCTTCCACTACTGGAAACATCTTCTGGAAGGACAAAGTGGTTCTGCTGTGATTCAGGAAAGGACATCCCCAAAAGTATATTTAAACTGTAGGGTTCATTAATTCTTTCCTGATATTGCACTGAATGTACCTTATTACCTATAAAAGCTTCTGAGCTTGTTGGGACATGCCCACATCTCATGCTAATCTATTTGACTAAAAGTATAATCTAGAGCACTGCATCTTCTGGCTGAAAGCCACCATGCAAAGTACAAAGAAGCCAGGGCAAATCACCAAGTACTGGTAGTCCTTCAACACTCTTCTCAGAAAGTCTTTGCAAGGTACAGTCAGTCCTATGAAGTCTGCAATGGGTCTTTCAGATCTTCATATGGAAACCCCACAGATTATTCTCCAGACACTAGCGAGTCCATGGATAAACATGGGATACATTCAGTAATTCAAGTGCAGTAGTTATAAACCCAGCCTTTGCAATAGGGTTTTTCAACCTGCAGAAGAATCTGTGGTGAAAATGTAGCTTCATTTTGGGAGGAAGATGGAAAAGATTTTGAAGGATACTGCTTAACAGAGGAGAAAAAAAGGACACAAATGATGTTAGAAGTCAACAGGATAGTTACGATAGGATAGGGCAGGATGTGGGGCAGAAGAAATACCTAAAAGCTGCCCATCACGTTAGAATTTGAAATGTTTCAAAGTAGACAATTCCATTTCTATTTTATGGCTCTTATCAATCTAATTTAGTAAAATGTCATTTCTAAAACAAAATTTTTAATAGCTGTACTGACATACCGTTAGAAAATAAAGATTAACATTTTAAAAATTATAGCTGTCACACATCTGCAATAATGAACCTATAACATAGCACCAGGTTTTATCATTCGCCTTTAGTTTTAGTTAGTGAGCATACCACAGTTACGTGGTGACTTTGACAGCCTTGGAACTGTGTTCTTCCTTGAATCCTTACTTCACTTTCCTGAGGAATTATATGGGTTGGCTGCCTACCTCCTGCAACATGTTTCCATTACGAGGGGATGCAGTCAAATAGTTATGATTGATGAGGGATTATGCATCAGTGAAGAGCTGGCTGAGCCTCTTAACCACTTATTTTCTCATCCTTTATCTTTTGGGGTTTTAGAGATGCAGAATTGCAAGCAAGGTTTGACATATGTTTTGGGCGTTAGCTGAGATCCATTGGGTCATGCTTTTCAAAGCATTTTGTTAGGAATATCAAGCAATTGATTTTCTCTGAAAAACCTGACGACATCTTCATACTATTGCTATCAGTATGATCCAGTTCTGTTCTCCACAGAAATTCAGCAGGAGTGCAATTTAATGAGACCAGTGAGAGGAATCTGACTGCTCTATTTATAGCACACTAATTGATCAGGGTAGCCACGATAGGAGGAAACGTCAGAGAAAATCAATGCAGTATCAAATGAAAGAAGCACACAAGCCTTTAAAGAGAGCTGCATGAAAGCCAGTTAAGAATGAATCCATTTGAAGATCCATGGGAACATCTTGGACCATATCTGTTCTTGCTTTAAGTTGTAGGAATGAAATCAAACAAAGCAGCATCATACATGCAAGGTGAGCCTTACTATATATTTTCTTCTTCATCCTATTGTTATTCTGTCCTATTAAATCTTCTTGTTGAATTATTTTACTTTCATGTGGTGACTGTAAACATCTTTTAAGAGCTCCCCTTTGATGACTGTATGCTTTTTTGTAATGATGTCTGATGCCCCTCCCCAAGGATAGCAGCCACACTGTGTAGCAGAACTGCAGGCTGTGTGTTCAGGTCTCACGGCTTTCATTTAAATGCAGGGAGAAGATGGTCTATCCACCTCCAATCTCATTCCTGTCATCCAAGTACCTGTAATCTCAGCAGATACGTAAAGCCTATCTATATGTACTCATTGCAAGTGTTTCTTAAAGCTGTGTAAGGGACCTTTGCTTCCTCCTCCAATTGCATTTTTTCCTCCTGAAATCTGCTAAAGCCCTAAACAATCTGTGATGCTCTAGCTCTGAGTATTATGGTTTTGTGGCAGATGTTCTCCTTTACCGGGTCTATGTCCATGCTATGGGTTGACTGCCTGTCAGTACACTGCTTTTGGGTTGCTGTATAAAGATGAAGCAAGCAAAAGTGCCATAAAGGCATTTTAACAGTAATTTGCCTCAGAAAAAGCCGAAAGGGGAACAATTGCACACTTTGGTGACTTTGAATGTGCTTTTTGTTCTTGTATTTGTACATACACAAAAGTTTTACTTATATCTTCTCAAAAGGGTGGCAAACACAGCAAGGGTTACAGGCAAAGCTCTCCAAGGTGGTAATGTGTGTGTCCTTTCCTTCAACGCTTAAATGTGCTTACAAATGAATAAAAATCTTGCTTCATTTTATGGCATATGTAATGCAGCACTTGGGTTCACTTTCTGAGGAATAATGCACTTTTTTTTTTTCAGTAGAATAATTAAAGGCATGACATCATGAAGTAGATGCATGAATAAATCTGTTTTTCTGCATTGAATGGGAAAGGAATAAATAATCTACACTTTCCATGAACAGTTAGTTTTTGTGGGCTAAATTTATGTAACACTAATAGCTAAGAATATTAATGGTGCTACATTTTTTGTTCATTCAGTTTTGAGCATATGTAGTGGCATGGAGTTGTGGCTTAATTAACTAGATGAATAATGTCAGAAATATTTTCAATTATCAATATGGTCTTCATCTTTCTTTAAGCCCCAACTGGGAATCCAGTTCCCAATGACATCAGCAGTTGCCGTGGTGAACTTTCATAAGCTAGACTTTAATCTTTCATTAAATCACAGGCTAGGAAAGCAGACAGGAGGACTGAGATGAAAAAATGTGCATCTGCTGCACTGATGTCTTCCCTGAAAAATAGAAAAAGCATGCCTCTGTGTTTTTGTAATAATAATAAAAAAAGATAATTTGCTGCATTGGTGAACACACTGTCAGCCACTTATAATGTCTAAGCAACACCATGAGAGAAGAATTTGCAGAATGTAAACAGAGGTGAGATGTGTGGGGCTTGAGAGCAGCTGAAATCAAATAGAAGACTAGGGCCTGAAAATGATGAATGACTCAGCTCTGTCATGTGCTGGTTCTGAGAACGGAGGCAAGGTTGGCAAGTTTAGCATCTCTTCTTCTAGCAACATTGCGCTTTAAGCTGGACATTTTTCAGAGCAACAGGCTGTAATTTTAGGTTCTTGTACAGAAAGGCACAAAAGAAAGGAGAAAACTCCATGTGAGCTACCAGCACAGACATTATGTTTGAGCTCACTCTCTGGCCAACACTTGGGGAGAAAAGAATGGGCCAGAGGGTAGAGTATTTTGGGGTCCCTTGTGAAGCAGGGTTGGTCTTCTGAGAAACAGCTCCAAGTTGGGAGGGCTAATAGAACCTGGGCTGTGATTGACAAGCCCCCAAGCGTTTGGTGTACTGAGTTGAGGTTGGAAAAGTATCTATGTCACTACAAAGGGATATAAAGGTACAGTAAGAAGCTTTCATTGTGGAACAACCCCTCAGAATAGCAGTTTTGGTCAATATGTAGCTGTCTCATTCTGTACTACTTTGTCTAATAAGAGACAATGCTTCCCCACACAGCTTAATGTGCTTATGTCATTACAGCATTGCATCTCTAAGAATATTGTCATAGTAGCTGTTATTGGTACAAGTCTTCTCAGCAGTTTGTTTCTGCCCAGATCTTGGTCTACCAATCCAAAGCTCTGTCCTCTCTTTCTTTGTCCTAAGTCAGTCCTGGCCCCCGTATGTTCACTCAGTGGCTGCTTTAGGGAAAAAGAAGTACAACTGCAATATTTTTTTTTTCTTAGGGTAGAAATGGGAAACCAGAATTTTACACTTTGTAAATGGAAAAAAAATAAATTAAAGAGGCAGTAGGGAAAAGAGTTAAAACTGCTTTGTTCTGTTTTGCAAATACATTAATTGAAAAAACCAGAAAAGCAGGATCTGGAGGATGTGGTTTGTTGGGCTTTTTTTTTACAGATTTTAAAGTTGAGATTGATTTCCTTTAAAGTTATGAAGTCCTCACAAATCTTTTATGCTTTCCCTGATGCTTTTTATTCCTGGAAAGGTTTTTGACAATTTTAAGTTAGTCAGAAGTACACTAAGCTGTAACTTATGTTGTCAAGCATTATTTCCCAAGGCCCTGCCTTCTCACACAGAGGAGCACACTGGTGAAACTGCAGAATAGAATTATCTTTGCTCAGGTCACAAAAAGAGAAGTCGTCTTTGAGAGCACTCTGTCTTGTTTTCCTACCAGCACCAAGTTCACAATTATGCCCTTGAAAGATACCATTTGTGTGGATGACAGACTGTCACAAGGCTAGGACATAGGTTATTGCTGTGAGATGAGAGCCTTTTGGCATTCTTCTGAGTCACTGGCACCATCTGTCCCTCTTCCTGAGGTAAGGCCGGATGGAGTGAGTGGAGCCCTGGCATGCTGTTCAGCATTTTTATTTGGCATTCCTGAGCTTGCAGCAGTCGTGGTCTGATGGGAAGGTTGGTTTAGGATAACTTGTTTTATTTCATGTTCTTCAGTGAACCCCGGGCATAATCTGCTTTGAATCATGTATTGTATTGCGGGAGACATATTTTCCTGCAAAGCAGATGGTTTCAAAATGAATGCTTTTGCTATTGGTGCTTTATATTGGGCCAGGTGTTTCTTGCTCCTCACCCCTTCTTGTTCAGAACTTCTTTTCAGCACACGATAAAAAGTTAGAAGGAATTCAGTCAGGATTCACATAGACAACAATTCTGGTCACCCAAATAGCGTCAGCTTGGTTTCCTTCTCTCTGCTCTGTCCTTCCTCTCTTGGGTTTGATCCTTTCAATATGAGCTGAACTTCACAGCCCTGGGCTCATCAAACCCCTATTGATTAAAAAACCCCCAGCCCTTAGACAGAATAACTTTTAGGCAACATAAAGCATGGCGGTAGGCTATTAAAGGGATCAGGTTCCCCACAACACTGTGTGTGGAAAGACATGGTAAGTGTTGATCTTTCAGTGGAAGCTATGGTATTAGACGAGAACAGGACTTTACAGATAAACCCAAGGCTCTGAGTTTACTATCTTGGTGCTTTGTGAGGATGGCAACACTATAGAAAATAAAAACTGAGTGAATTCAAGCTTAGTGCTGTTAGTGAGCTTTCAGACAAGTAGTAATGACAGGTGAGGCTTGGCAGTGGAAGACATGAGTTGAGGTTGTGTGCATTTTGGCACAGGAATGACACTGAAATGCACATATGAAAAGGGAGTTTTCTAGCACTGATGTTTAGTGTGAAGTGAGCAAGGAATAAGAGCTGAAGTCTGTGGGATGGTGGAAGGTGACCCACAGCACTGTAGCCTGGAGATGACAGTTTGCATGGAACATGGAAACTGGGAAGAAGACAGAGAAAATGGTTAATATAGTGATTTAGGACATCCTGTTTCTTCCGTATTTACTGTAAAATTGATATGGGATGAACCGCAAGTTACTTTGCAGTGAAATGTACTGAAATGCTAAAGAAAAGGAGCAGGAAGGGTGAAAATAGGAGCTTGCACTGCAAGAAAATGTCATAAGGAATAGAATTAGAGGAGTTTGTGCTGGAAAGTCAAATTTTCCTGTTGTTTCCCACGTAACAGGTGAGCGTGTTGAGGGTAGGAGAGGTCCAGACCATGGAGTCGGACTTGGCAATGGAAGTTCATGTTTGTGAGTAGCATTTGTTTTGCCCTCATTTTCAGAGTACTAAAATAGATCTAATTTCCCTTAGTGTTACATAACAGTGAGGCAAAACCAGCTTTTAAACATTTTTAATTAGTTTTAACAATCAGATTTCTAGTTAACACATATAAGGTAAGAAACGCCCCTCTCCATCCTTGCAGAAAACATTCAAAGGCTACTTGCAGGGAGTGTGCAGGTGACTTTCGCCATAACTGATCCAGACCCGTTTTCCTCTTGAGCTAGACAGGATGTTCCAGTGCAGGAGGTCCAAACTTTCCCATCCATGATGCTGATGTCTTTCTGTGTCTTTATGTTTTCTCTTCCCCTATGTGCCTCTGCAGGCTCCTGCAAGCTCTGGTGCAGCCTCCTGCACTTCAGAGCCCTGCAGCTTCAGAGAGCTGGCAGCAGTCGCCTACCCATGGAGATCATCAGAGTTGATGTCAATTTGATGTGGATTTAAACAAAGCTAGGCCTGCCAGGTTGGACAGAGAGTTACTTGCTTGAATTTCAAAATTTTGACTTCTGATTTGATTCTTGCTTCAGGCATTATTTCAGATCTCTCATTAGAAGGGAAAATATCATCTCTACCTGGCTGGGAGCCATGTCCAGGGCAATGCAGTATGATCTTTGCTGGGAATACTGTTCATCTGCAGCAGTGGTAGATGATGCACATACTTGTGCACATGCTCTGATAGTAAATAGCATCTGTACTTGTTACTGCTCTGTGTAGTACTGAAAAACACATGCCAGTATGATAGATATGGATCAGGGAAGAATCATGTCTTGCGTGGACTGTATAAAACTATATACAGCCTGCTAATCATGCAACAATACTTCTGTTTTATAAACTTCATGCTCTAGTGGAATGCACATTGCAAGGTTTTTGCACTGACGCTGGGTTATATTAATCTGTCAACTCCTTCGACAATAGCATTGTAGAAAAGACAATTTATGTTTTGTGAACACATCTACATCTGTATTTACTTTAGTGTCAAAAAACCCCAACACAATGAGGGAGAGCTTTATTCCAAAGGTATAATATACTTGTAAATTATTTTTTTCCTTTTTTTTCTGTGAAATGCAAAGGTCTTGATCACATTATTTATTTACTATGAATTCAGCTTCTTTGTTAGCCTAGCTCCTATTCCCATTGGGGCCGGGTTGTTTACCCTGCTGATGACAGGGAGTAAGTTATTTTTATTATATGCTTATGAAGCCTCTTATACAAAAAAAAAGCATTCAGTAGACACTCATTAGTGGAGAACTGTTTCCAGACAGGTGTATTGTTTTGAAAGAGGTGTATCTCGTATCTCAGATGAGTTACTCTTTAAGACCATCAGAAATAGCTATTATTGTCAACATTTACAATGCTACATGCAGGTTATTGTTTACTTTGGGTTTATTAGTTGTGTGCTCAGAGTGGGCTTGATTCTCATCTGATGCAGAGTCCAATTCCTCAGAGGCAATTAGTTAAGTTACTGAAGTTCTCCAGAACCCCTGTGTGCACTCACCAGATCCGCTGGTCAGTGAGCACTGGTGTCCTTCACTTATGAGTGATACTCAGATCTGAGCTCTTACTTCTCCGTCACTTTCCCTGTCTACCAAGGTCATTATTGATCCCAGTCTTTTAAGGTTGAAACCCTTGAGTTACCTGGAGTAACAGGTATGGGAATATGGACAGAACTTACTTAATTACATATCCATGACCTGAAAGATAAATGACAGTACATTGCTCAGTGCTGTTGAAAAATAACTGCAATGCTGAAGACCTGATGGCTAAGAAAGTAATAATTACACATACTTTGCTGGAGGATTGTTTGTATCTTGCAGCCATTTCTAGTCACTATTTCAGACTATACAGATATGGACAACAGAATTTTCAACAGATATGATATAAACAAAAGCATTTGTGTAATACTAATTTTTGTAAAAAAGGCTACTCGGTAGAGGTCACTGCAGTGGATGAAAACAGCTCTCAGGACTCTTTAATATGTATTTACACAATAGACCTCATAGTGCCTGAGTAGCTGCTCTGCTTAATTAATGGTATTTAAAAGGTTTAATCTGTATAAAGAATAGAATTTTAAAAGCTTACATTTGAAAGTGGTTATGTTTCTTTTGTATGAGGCACAATAATTTAAAAGTACTTCATGTTTTCCTGAGTTTCTTGCTGTTTTATAATGGACAACTGCTCGTGGAGAACTCTCTAAGAGAGTGTAACTATATACATGCCCAGGGCTGCTCCCTTCTGCTGTACTGGCTATGTCCTGACTGTTAATATTTTTATTAACGTAAACAGATTGCTACATCCAAAGAACATCTTGGAAACAGTGCTTGATCTGTGTTTGCCTTCCTAATTGTTTGGGAGAGTGATAGCTATATATAACTTACTCTAACAGTTTCACTGTTAGATATATAGATATAGATAACTTGAGTTTCTCTGCCATAAATGTTTCTGGGTGCTATTAATTTTGAAGTATAGATTCGCTTTGGATTTTGTAGAATGTTATTTTGTTTATCTTGGATTTTTTATTGTATATTTTATTAGGGAAAGGCCTGTCTCTGGAGTAAGAGATGGTGGAGTATAGCTGATACAATCAAAGTAGTACAAGTCCACAGTGAGTTCAAGTGAGTGAGCTGTATGTGAAAAACACTGCTTTGGAGATCTCTGCACTCACCCTTGCAGATGGGTGTTGCAGGACTGGAGTGTCACAGTTAGCTAAGCTCATCAGACCCACTTGCTATTAACTCTTATGCATCTTCTCAGTGTTAAACATTCGTAGTGATGACACAGTCGCATCTTGCATCAGGTAAGAGGTTGTGTCTGGTGTTTTTCAGCTCTTGGCAACACTTTGAGGCAGTTGAATGCTGTTGTAAAAATGCTCGAGTCAGCTGAAATATATGTAGAGAATTTAGATAGGCAGAATGAGATTCCTGGAGTTGTTGTTTGACCAATACACTGAGGTTAAGGCTTCTGCTTCTGCAATGGGCCTGTGGGACTTTATACAACCAGAAGTGGTCAAGACCCGTAGTTGTTGATTTTTTTTCTGCTGAAAGCTGGCAAGTCCACTGAGCACACCAACTGTTCATTTGTGCAGAAACTTTGGGGCAGAGTTGAGCCAAAGCAGAGGAACCAATTACTCAAGCGCCAGCAGCAATTGGGCACCTCTGTGGTGGCCACCTGGAGGTTAACCTTCATGGCCTCACTTTGCAGGAGAGGTCTGCCACAGTCACAGGACTGGGTGATGAAGTTTGCAGGAGTGTAGCAGCTCAAAAGCATCTGTTTGAATACTGAGGGTGTCTTGGGACACACAAGACAGTGCTTGTCTGATACCTATTTCATCACATAATGTTCCACATCAGATCTCCATGAAATTCAATTTCTGATCCTGGCATAAGCAAATCACAGCAAATTACTGAAGTCTGTTAGTATAGCTCTAAAATGCTGCATTCCTATGCACGAAAACAAGGGCACTATAGTTCTTCTAAAAATTTGAACAGAAACATTATAACATTTGACCCTACAGCCTTTCTAATCACAAATTTTCCATGTAAAGTGTCTGTCTTTTAGAGATTTTTTTATTTCCCTGGAAAAGTATCAAATGGGTCAAAGCTGAAGGGTTTGATTTTGGGAAAGCTGCCTGTGCTGAGTGGAGCATTCAGACAAATCATGTCCCCATTTACCTCTAGGCTGTATCTGTTCCTGTCTCCAGGAGAGACTGCTGTGCAGTGTAGGAAAAAAATGTTTCAAACAAATAATGTTGTCTTTGAAACGAAATGGAAGCTTAGAGCACCCAAGCTGCAGCTTCTAGGGCAGTAGCAATAGCTAGCAAGCATTTTGAGATAATTCCCCCAGCCCCCTGCCTTTTTGTGCATCTACCTTTTTCCACTCCATCCAGTGAACTTAAATTCTAAGGTAGCCTTTGCATTTTGTATACTGGCAGCTTTAGCTGCTGCATTCTTGTCACAGAACATTTAAATATTCATGCTGCTTTTAATTTTAGTGCTGAGAGACTGTAGTGGATGTGATGATGAAGGAATTTCAGTTCAGAAAATGGAAGACTTTGTAATGCTTCAGCTACATGTGAAGATTTATCAGCCAGGCTCCAAAATGAGCAAAGCTGACTGGAGTACTGCTTTAAATGATCCATTTCAGTAAATACACAGCCAGGATCTTTAAATGTCTAAGCATACAGCTGTTTTCTGGTATCTATAACGTGGCTTGAAGTGTTGTTTATTCAGGATGAGAACAGGTATTATAGATCTAGAGTACTGCATTTTACACACACATACACATCACAGATTTCTTCGCCTGAGTTGCCAAAAATAAGGGTAACAAAGCAACATGTTAAAAATGATTTCATGGTTATTCCAGGTGGGATTTCATACACTTAAGGGAATTTAAATGAGTTATCTGTGTGTTTCTTATTTCCCAGTATACTGGCTGTAGGCAGTCCCTCTCTCCATTGCCAGCATCTGACAGATTAATTGGTCTCTTGCTTGATCTGTTTTCCTTTTTGCTTATGTATAGCTTATTCTAGTGCTTTCCCTTTTTAATATGGTAACATCAAATTTGTTCAAGGTCTGTGAACTAATGTGGATTAAAAGTCAAGCAGCAGCAGCAGCTCTAATACATAATTGATCTACCAGGAGGGCACAAAGAACTGATTCTGGTTCCTAGATAGAAAATGCCTTTTTTTTTTTTTTTTTTTTGTCCTATGCTGATAGTTTGAGCTCTTAAATCTATTTTAATTTAAAGTGAAGAGGCTACTGGAAACTGATATATTGTCCAAATTTATAAATTATTTAAGACATGAATTTGATGTTAGAGGCATAATGATTTTCAGACACAGACACATATACACTCTATTTGACATGTTCTTAGATTTCGGTGTAGTTCTGATTCATTGATAATTGAAAATATCTTACATCTAGCAAAAGTTGTACATTTGGGGTCTGAATTTGTCTCTTGCTGTGACCCCACATCTGTTGGTACTTAACAGAAGGTTTTTGTTGCTTAAACTATTTGTGCAGGTGCAAGAGCTTTGGGATATGGTCTCCAGATACCCCCAACAACATCATCCCTTTGTGAATGGACAGGTTGTAAAAGGCCCTGTCTGCTTACATTAACATTGGCTCTGATTTTGCTTCAGCATGTCCTATGTCACTTTTCTTAGTTGCTGAGGAATGACTCTTGACTGTTCAGTTAAGCAGAGGTAGAAGCTTGTTTAAGGTTTAATGATATTCTCACTGAAGTGAGGAGTTTTGTATTTTCAGGCTCCTTTTGAGGTACACACGGTGTCACAGCAGGGGTGTTACAGGGGTGCACTGTGAATGACAGGTGGATGGTGGCTGCACGGTTGTGAGACTAATAGCATGTATGTACTGGATGGCACAGCACGATGCATGTTCTGGTGCTAATGGATGGGAAGTAAAAGGCAGCCAACAGGGTGTCTCTACCTTCCATTAAATACATTCACGCATACCATGTGTCATTGTTCCTGTACTGGGCATTTAATTCTCTGGATACCCTCAAACAGTAGCACTGCAATGACAGTAATATAGGAAAGCAGCAGATTTGAGCCATGCTTCAGAAGAGTGCTGCAAGTCAGAATGCGGCCAAATCAGCAAAATGGAATGCTCTTTTTGGGCACGTTCTTATGCTGTCTGTAAAAAATAGGTTGCACTGTTTTAGCATGTTGCATTGGACTTAAGATGCTATAATTTGAATAAGGTTTTATCAGTAGAGCAATAAACATTTTACAAACTAGTTACAAACATCTGAAGATGTGACATATGGAAAAGCAGTATATTTTGCTAATAATGCTCTGTTTGGAAAAAGGCATACTTTTCAGATGCAACTGCCCTTTATTAGGTTGGTAGAGGTAAGGGTCTAGGAGTAAATTGTCAGTTTCAAAATGGAAATTGCACTTCTTTCCTAGAGGTTTTGTTAATGAAGTTAATATGAGTGTTGCTGAGTTCTCCTGGTCTGTGAGCTGCCTGTGTTGCCCTTTGACATTTCTGAAGAGCTGGGTTCACAGGTGGGTGTTGAGCCAGAACTGGGGGAGCAGCTCATTCCCAGCCTTTGGAAGCTGGGCCTGTTCATTGCTGTGCAGACAGCTTGGCAATGGCTATGTTTTGTAAATCTTGGTTCAGAGAGTGTGATGCATTAAGTGTCAGGGTCTTCAGGTAAGGCAAGCTTTTGTTTAGGTGGAATAAGACATGCACATTTTTGGAAGCCGCCTGGGATGAGAAGATGAGTGACCTCAGGCAAACCAAGAGGCTTTAGTACATTACATAGGGTAAATATTAACAACTACCTGCAAATCGGTTTTTTATTTACTTAGCGAAGTCTGTCATCACACTGGTTACTTTGGCTGGTGATGAGCTTCAAAAATAGCACAACTTTGTGAAGTTAAGTGATTTGGAAAATATCAGCTAAAAAGACCCCATTTGACCTCAGTGATTTTGTATTTTTCATTAATGTCTGACTCGTTCAGAACTGTATGCTCTTATATGGTTTCCTTACGTCCAGAAGGACCCTTCTGTGTTTTGAGTTTATTCCCATGGCATTTGTTCCTATCACTGTGAACTACTGAAAAAAGCCTGGCTCCAGCTTCTTATACCCCACCTTCAAGCGTTTATATACATTTCTAAGAGTTTTCTCTCCTCCATGCTGGATATTCCCAGCTCTCTTAGTCTCTGCTCATATGAGACCTGCTACAATTCCTTAGTCTTCTTTGTGGCCTTTTGCTGGACTCTCTCCAGTATGTTGCTGTCTACTTTGTAAGGGGAAGCCCAGCACGGGACCCAGCATCTAGACAGTTTCAGAGTTCAGTTCTTTCCTCTGTGGGTGTCCGTGTAACATGACCTGAGACTATTGTAATTTTATCTTGCTGAGAAGAGATTCACATGGGTTCCACTTCTATCTTAGCAAGAAAAGATCTGCATTTCTGATTTTGAGCTTCCAACTCCTTAGATATAAATTTTTAAGACAGCCTACCATCACATTTCTTCATTACTGGCATATCCTGATAGCACAATAATCATATTACTCTTGTCTTACATATGGATGATAAAACATGTTATAACTATTTATTTGCCCTAACTATTTTATTGTTGTGAATTTGTACTTTTACTAACAGAATTTCTTCTTTAGCAACTAACACAGAGACAGCCATGCTTATATGGCTTTATAAAGACAGGGGCTTGATGTCAAGTTAGAATTGAACAATAGTGACTTATGGTGCTCCAGAGTAATAACTTGAATGACAGTTCTCCCTCAAACAATATTGAAATTCCCCAGGCTCCCAGGGGCATTTTACATGTGTGTACCACCAGCAGACATTCAGGAGTGCAGAAGAGGAGGGAAACTGAAGTGGAATTAGCATGGAGGAAACCTCTTCAAGCACCTTTGTAAAAATAGAGTGTAGCTGAGCTGTTCAGACTGTGGCTTTCTTGAAGCTGAAAGGCTTAAATAAATCTTCATTCTGTACTATGACAAAGACATTTGAACACTTTTTGGAACTGGAAATAGTTTTGTGCTGTAGGGGACTGACCTCTTGGAAATATGTATGCTGCATAGTTCATGATACCTCTGCTTTTAATAAAATATAATACTTATTAATGGATCTCAAGTCAGTTATTCAATTTTCTCAGTAATTTAAAGCTTAATTATGGTACATTCTGGATCTCAGTGGCTGCTCTCAGCTGATTTTTCTTAAATCACTATCCTCCAATTTTACGGTTCAGTTCAATTCTCTGGACTCTCATTTGCATGGAGTGACAGATTAAAATTGGATGGCTAAAATGATTACTGCTCCTAGTGCCTACTGCAGTGATGGAGCTTGATTCCTTCTAGTATGAGGAAACATATGGTTCCTGAAATAACTCTTGAAACACTACAGTTTTCAGTTTATTGTAAATTGAAACTTACAAAAAGGTAATCCAATTTTAATGCAAATTGTAGGCACGAGTTTAAAAGTTCTCCATTTACAGGGGAAGAAAGTGAATATTTGGTAGGAGACTTGGTATTTTTTAACTTAGTAACTTGTTGGCAATGCAGAGCTGTGAAATCTTATTTGGAAACATGCATTTTTGCCTTTGTGCAATATCACTGTTCACCCTATCCAGCTTTAGACTTGTGCACCTTATTGCACGTTCGTATACAAATTTTGACAGAAGACAATCCTGAATTGAAGATCCGTAGGCTAGCTCTGGTTCTTCTGGGAGATTATCAGTTGGGATGATATACTGAAATTATATGGAAGGCATAAGATTTGGTATTTATTTACTCTGTTTGAGTTTAGGTCTGCAAAATCAGTGTTGACTTGTGACTGTAAAACATGGGTCCTCCATGTAGGAATACTTTCTAGTTCTCTTTCCCTGCCTTCCTGTGCAAATTTTGAAGAGGAGCTAGAGAAGGAACAAGGTGAATGTTTTTCTCTTGTGAATCATAGTAATTTCTTGGTATCTCTTTCTGAATTACTTTTTAATTTAATCTCTCCTGCTCCTCACTTTTCTCTTACTTCTATGGTTTCTGCCTTGCCACTCGTTCCTTCAGTCCCTGTCTTAACACATAATCCTAGAGTTTCCCTTCCTTCATTCTGCTATGGAGAAAATGTGAAGTAGCACATGACTTTACATTTTGGTTGAATAAAACAGAACAAATAAGCATAGATCCTCTAAGGCAATTCTAGATAAGGTGCTGTTTAGCTTACTCACTTTTGGAAGTGATTAGGCACAAGACTGGGGGCTGGTATCTGGTAACTCATGCTCCTTTTTGAAGCAACCTCAGGCCCGTGGGAGGATCTCAGCGTGATGAAAAGCATCACGACAGTAATGCTGTGGCCAGCAGTTGCGGCAGAGACCAAGGGCTGTTTGGGCATCAGGACAGTCTCACTGACTAAAAGAGAGTGGCTTCAGGACAAGGGTGGTATGAGCTGATATGCTGGTGTGGCATTTCAGTTCCTGGTATACAGTCCCTGGCCAAAGACTTCTGCCTTGAGGAATTTGCGTATGGAATCCTTTATGAACAGTATTTTCCACGTTGTTTTTATTCCGCCAGTTTATGAAAGTATTGTTACTATATTTTTCAGTTTGCAGTATAGTGTTCTTTTCCATTTGTCTGTAATCTTAATCTAATAAGACATTCACAAGCTGCCTGGAAAACAGACTCCTTTTTTTTTTTTCCCTGTGGGAATTTCCATAGCAGAAAACACCATTTGATAACTACCTATTGTAAAGAATCATTTTCATCACAGGATAGAAAACAGTGTAGAATAACCTACTTCTACCATATTTCTTACTGTTTTTATGGCTTTGCCAATTTGGAAAATACCAGCAAGCTGTAAAATGTTTTGAGGTTTTCCCCCCTTTTTAATACCTCACATTTGAAATGAAGTGTTACTTAGAATTAGGAAAGAGACAGTGTTAATAGTTGAAAACAGAATTGTCCTTGGAAAACAGTATTTTTCTTTTCCTCTTTAAAAATTAAAGCCTTCATTTTTCAAGGTTCAAACTAAACAAATAAGCCAAAGACCAATGCTCAAAATCCCAAATCCCTGTCAAAAAGAGCAAAAATTGATGAAATAATTGCAAACTTCTTATTAAAACTTAAAAAAAAAAATTCAGGCCAAAACCTATTGAAGTTCATTCGCAAAATGATAAAGTAATTTCAAATTAAAATGAGAGATGTTATACAAGCCCATCTAATTAAAAAATTGAGAGTGATATCAACCCTTTAACCAAATAGTGGAAACACAAAATCTTTGCAGATTTTGAATTTTATTACATTTATATATAAGCATACAGACGTGGTCAGATGGCTTTTAAATCTCACCTAATTAATTTAAACAATATATAACTTTTATGAGTAGTGTATTGAAAGATGGAAGAGTATTTGAAATCAAAACTGATAGTTTAGTAAAAAGAGCAATATCCTCAC
The DNA here is from genome assembly GCA_035047845.1 of Dendrocincla fuliginosa. Classification (NCBI taxonomy): domain Eukaryota; kingdom Metazoa; phylum Chordata; class Aves; order Passeriformes; family Dendrocolaptidae; genus Dendrocincla; species Dendrocincla fuliginosa. The sequence continues at coordinate 63,434,583 of JAWWMO010000121.1, read as the reverse complement.
TGGATGGATACCATCTCTCATCTCATTCAATTTAACATACTTCCATATGAGCTGTAAGATAAAATGACTAATAGAAATGAAAAGGACTGCCAAAAATCAAATTGCTTCACTGGAAGCTTCTTAGCAAAATGACAACATCCAGTTCTAGATAATTAAGTCTTATTTTGTAGGAATGTCACTGAATGATGTTAATTTGCCTTTAGGTAGTGTGCTTCTAGTGTGCTTCTGGTTGAACACAGTAACAAAAATTTATTTGGGCACTTTTTGTTTGTCTTAGCAATGGTTCAACGTTGTCTAATAAAAATGAAAAACTCAAACTAGAAGAGAACAACATAGTAATCTTACAGGTGGAAATCATAGTATAGCTGTTCCAGGGATCAAGCAAAATTTCACTGCCATTAAAACCTGAGATTTATTTTTGGATCTGAACCTTAAAGAGGGACAGAGGGAAAGTTTCCTGTTGTTAGACAACCTGAAGCTTAGCTTCCTCATAATTTACTAATTGGCTCAAAATGAGTAAAGTTCACTTACTGAACCCCAGCCAGGCTTGTTGGATGTTTGATGATTCAAAGCTCTCTACCACTTTCCAGCCTAACTGTGTTCCTGGTGAGCTTTCTGTCATTTGGGTGTCAGTGTTGTCCTTTACTTTGAAAGGGTCTTTCCTCAGCTGTTGTTTATTCTCCCTAGTGTGTTTATAGATAGCATCTGCCTTCCAGAGTTTGTTTTCATAAACAAAACAATCCAAAGTATTTTAGACTCCACAGATTCACTTTCCAGTCTCTTAAGCATCCTATCCTCACCGCTGGATAGGGTCCCAGTCATGTCTTGAGCACAGGTGATCAGTCTTGACACACGAGTTGTTTTGTTTTGAGACATGCAATTACACATGACATGGATAGACTCTGGCAGGAAGTTTGGTATTCGGAATATCTTGTTCTTTCATATATGCAGTGAAAGTTACAGTTAGAGAGGAAGACGAGTGTCCTTTCATTATGTGGATGGCAGTGACTCTTGGTTCCTCTGGTAGTTCTCTTAGTACTCTTGGGATACTAAGGAAGTGAAGTACTCCTAACCAGAGCCTTTTCTTTCTGTGATTTTCCATAGTTTCTTCTTGAACATGCTAAAAATCAAGTTCACTCATGCTGTATTTTGCAGCAGACAGAATGCTTGTTTCTTTCTATTGGAGCTTTCTATTATAAAGATACTATTTTGGTTCATCGTAATGATTTTTTTTTTTCTCCCTGAAGTGCTCGACTTTTTTGAATAGCTGAAGGTGAAGTAATGTAATATCTTCAGGAATAAGTAATGTAATATCTTCAGGAATAACTCTTTAGTCACATTTAAGATATTAATAGCTTTCTTTGAACTTGGAATTTTGTTATGAGTATAGAGTTTCTGCAGTTTTGACTTTGTAACCTCTTGTTGTCTACAGATGCTGCAGCATTTGTCTAGACTGTCTATAGGCTGTCTGCAAAACCAGCTTCATTGCCCATAAGGACAGTAAACCATCAAAAACAACCCCAGAGCATATGTGTGAGGAACTCTCGCAGTGTTAGTAAGTGGCAAGGTGGTTCCAGACGGTCTGTTTGCAGGTGATGTGCAGCATTCTTGTAAGGCTCTGATGTGGCTGGGCTGCCAAGGCGCCTTTGGGGGCACAGTGGTCCCAGCAGTTTCTGAGACTACAGTTGTAAAGAGCTATGCAAACAAATTTGGCTACAGTACTGACTTCAGCTAGGAGCGCTACTTCATTAAACTTAAGAGGTTTAAGCGTAAACATGATAACCAAGGAGCAGAGAATGCAGTAGGCTTTAAGAAGTTATTTAAGTTTTTGCATTTGGTAAAGATTAAAAAGGTGGGTCATTTTTATTATCTCTAGGATAACAGTTCTGACACTACTGAGAAGACTTACACTGCTTTTGGCACTTTCATCTCTTAGGTACTGTTGAAAATATCATATACTGGTTTTGCTATTACTACATGTGCTGTGAGAGTTTCTGCTGGCCACAGTGGAGAACGGGACCCTCTGTGGCATCCTGAGAGCTGGCTCAGGTGATGACTGAGCCTAGCACAGGATGGAATGTGGTGGCCTGCGAGTATAAACCTGGCTTCTTAGTATGTGCCAAGAGTGGTAGCAACAGCCGCTGGATCCTTGGAGAGGTAGCTTGTCAAGACAGATTGTATAAATTAGGTTTGGCAGAGAGGTAGAACTGTTGTGCTCTGAGTCTGCAGAACCACGTCATAGGAGATGGAAACCCAGTGAGGCAGTTTTACTGGCATTGTTCTACAGTGGTGGCTGTGCACTGGCAGTTGGCCAGTCACGCAGACAGTAGTGTGGGGGTCCACCTCTTCCTTGGCAGCTGTTGCTATTAATTGTCAGTTGTAAGCCTCATATCACAAGGACTGTGGTCCCTAATAGGAACTACCTACTTACTTGTGTCTGTGGCATGGCCATGTCCCAGACTATGCTCATAGTGACACGGGAAAGTTGTGTTTTGTTGCTTAAACAGAGGTTACAGTGAATGCTAAGAAAAATCCACACACTATATAATTAGTTCTTTTTAGTGGTTTGATGATGCCCCATCAGATGTATTGCTTTTCTGATCAGAAGCACAGCTCACTTCATGGCTGATCGCATTTCTTACTGTTTTCTGGCAAGGGATTCCTTTTACTGAGAATTCATGTAATTTGTGGGTTACAGGCTCTTCTGTTGAAGTACAGATGTCTACAGAAGTAGTTGTGATTGCCACCATGCTTGTAACGCAATCTACATAAAACCCCACAAGAATCAGTTATTTGAAAGAAATTCCTACCTGCTGTTTGTGTAGAATGGACATCTGTCTGGCAAATCCCCATGTCGAAGTCAGATACATCTGAGAAGAGCCACCCAAGCTCCTGACACCAGTTTCTCCAGCAGATGTAGTTGCTTACTCTGCTTTTTTATTTTCTTACCAGGTGCTTTTGAGATTGGCTTTTGGATCTACTTTCAGCAGCTTTTGAATTCTAGTCCCAACACTCTGTACAATGCAGAATCATTCTGACCAAATCACTCTTTCTCTTTTTTGGCACAAGTTTTGGGTGTTCCTAATTACACCTTCAGGAAGTGCTCCTGAATCTGGACACCTCGGTTCAATCACAGAAACGGATAAATAACCAACTTCTTTAGTTCCAGAAAATGCCTTCAGAATTTCTGGAGAACACTCAACAAACTGACTTTTAAAATCAAGTGGCATCTTCTGTTTGAGGACCATTCCACCTATTTCCATGATCCCTCATGTAAATGGTTTCTAAGATGCAGGAAAAGATAGAAAAAGTGGTAGTTTCTGAAGACAGTCCTTTTGTCTGCGGGAACATTCTGAGCCCACATTAGAATACAAATACTTTTGGTGCTCAGCTCTGAATCTGTGCGTGTATGTGTCTGCCTATTGAGATCTTCTTATTCACAAGTTGTCCTCAGTTTCTGTGTGATTCTCAGCTCTGCTGAGACTTCTGCAGCTCTAGTCTGTGCTCTTTTGTGCATGGAACACAACATGGAACGCTGGACTTCCTTGCTGGGGCAGCAGCCCTGATAATCCAAATAAGCACAACCTTCTGTAGATGAATTGTATCTCCTGTAACTAAAGGTTAAGGTGTCATCTACTGATTTATCCTTCCTAATGGATTTGTTGGATCGCTGTGATAGGGACGTAATTTACTACCTTTTGTACATCATAGGTTGTGTTCTCAAAATGGTGTTTGGGGTTTTACAATAGTGATCAGAGTGAATTACGTGTCCAATTATCAACCATCCTGTTTGACATTTAGTCAGTCCTGACAGGAATTGTGCATTCAGCAAAATGAGGCTTCTACAGCAGTCTTTCAATAGGATTGTTTTATTTCAAGGCAGTTGTCAATCAAATGTTTCTGGAGAAAAACTACAAAATAGATTGTTGATTGCATTGACAGCTGTGCTGTGGCTAGTCAGATGTGAGTCGTGTGTGTTATAGTTGTCATTCTCCCAGTAAATTATTGTCAAGGCATTGCCTTGATGGAAAATCCAGCAATTTGTTGCAATTTGGAGGCAAGTGGCACCCTGATGTAAAGAGCCTCTAGGTTAGGCGTGCCTGACACTATGTGATTGGAACCTCTGAGAGAAGTAAGTGACCTCTTCAGACTTCATTATTTCCAGAGGTCTGAACACATTCGCAAAACTAAAGAGGTTCCGTGAGCATGCAGGCACATGCACTTTTTCAAAGTATATTCCTGTCTGGAAACATTTCATGACAGATTTCCTTCCTACAGTTTCTGCTTTCCTTATCTGACGGTTCTTGATTGGCTGGTATAGCTTATAATTTTTTTCTTGGCCATTTTGTTGGTGTGTGCTATATGACTCTAAAACAGTATGCTTCAAATGTATCTCGGCTTCTGGAGGCTCCTATACAGACATATATGGATGACTGTTTTCCTCCAGAGGAGGCAAAATAGGTCAATTTGCACAAAGCTCCCCATCTGCCCATTTGATTGCCTCCTTTTCAGCCTCTGATCCCAGTGACACAGACCTGAAGCTGTCTTTACTGCATTGACACAGGAGGAAGAGGTGTGGCTGGGAAGCACATTTGTACCTGTATTGTCCAATGGGAGTTGCTGCTGCTGTGAGGAACCTGGTTTTGATCTAAGTGACTACTATGGCCACCTGTTTAATTAGGGTTCAAATGAAAGCCATTAATTTAGTAAGTCTGCATACCTAAGAGAAGGTTCTTCACTGAGAAGGTTCTGACATAACCTGTGAAAACAAAAACATCACGAAAACATCAGCTGCTCCTGTTTACACCTCTTTCCCCCTTCTTCAGTGGTGTAACTCTAGGTAACATAGGAGGTGGTGGCAGCTGACTGCACTGTTTGTGCATATGATCAACCAGGCAAAGACAAAATGAGGACACACGATGAATTTGGCAATAGTATTCCAGGACAGAGTGGCTACCCTCCTCAAACTGCCAAACCCTCTGGCATATTCTCGACTTAGAAATTGAAAATGCATATCAGAATGTTTTCTAGCGAGTTATCTGCCCCTTGTGATTTTCTGCAAGAAAAAAGAAAAGTCATTGCTTCAATATAGATATGCTATCCGTACATTTAAGTTCCCAGAAGGCTCCTGACTATGTGACAAGAATTACTGTCATGGATATTGCATAACGGTTTATGCATAATGTTTGATGCAGTCTCAGTTGTATGAAATACGGATAGTACTGGAGACATTTTGGATAGTATCTTAGATTTACACTTTTTAAGGTAGAAACGAGGGACATTTTTAGTGCTCTTCAATGACATAGAAGAGTTGAGATTCTTACTATTAAAAATGAATAAAATCCATAGAAGTGGAAAAGAGAAAAATATGTTGTATAGATGGATTATGGATAAATCATAAATGTTTAAAGTGTTGCTAGAGGTTAGAAATGCTGTGTCTTTATTTGAGTACCATAGCTATCTCAGCATGCTTCTTCACTACTCTGTCCAGGGCGTGTTGCTTCTTGGTTGGAAGGTTGAAACTCAGCTTAGAGGACACAATTTTGAAGAATTTTTCTTCTCATTAAAAGTTTATTATTAAAATGAAAGCATTCGGAAAAAAAAATACTTGATGCATGTGCAATGTATGTTAAAGAGTCAGCTCACTTGTATGTATTTGTTTTGTGATTTACAGGACAGCTTTCCAGCTCGGTTTGGAGGAATACATTTCGTCAATCAGCCGTGGTACATACATGCCCTCTACACAGTTATACGGCCCTTTCTAAAGGAGAAGACACGAAAAAGGGTATTCTTTTGTTTAATTGTCCATTTCCTGGCAGTTGTGATGAGTAGATGCATCATACTCTAATAGTATTCTCTAATATACATGAGATATCAGCTTGCTATTGCTGAAAAGTATTTAAATGTATGTGTGTTGTAAAGAGTGCCTTCAGCTGTTTTAGAAACTAATACAGCATTATCCTTTAAGGACACAGTCAAGCAGTGCATTTAAATGTATTTTAAAATGTAAGCATATGCTTTCTCCTAGGGGTTATATGAAAATTATTGCCAACATTACAGATTCTATTAAGATTGTATTCAATTCCATTATCTTTAATTTCTGTTGAAATTATTTGTGTCTTTCTTTTAAAAACAGACGTAGTGATCACAGAGTCCTTTCCTAGTCTGATTTCCTTGACATGAGCATGAGTTAAAATACCCAGATGGTATATAGTATTTTGCAAATTCTAATTTGAATGAAAACAATAAAAGGAAATTTGTGTGCATGCATCTCTGCATAAGCACGAGCAGTCTCTGAGACGTTGCTGAATTCGCAGCATTTGCATCAGTGCAATTAAATTAGAGCTTGGTGGTGATAGCATATGATATTATTTCTGTAACAGGAAATTCGTCATCCAGGGAAACACAAGCAACATCATGTACAAAGCCACTACAAAGAATATGTTTTTTTTTTTAATAGAATCAGCTCTTCAAGCAGCTCTGTATTTTCCCTCCTCAACACAGCCCACAAGGCCACAATGATCCTTGGTGTTTAGCTAGTTGTTATTGACAGATTATGCTTGAGAAGCGTCTGATATTCACAGATTTTGAACTATAGATCACAAAGCCTTTTATATAATATCGGTTATAAATATGCAAATGAAACCCCATTTTGCAGGATTCAGTTGCACTCTGTTGACTACAGCTTCAGCAAAGAACATTGTAGTGTGAGATGTGTTTGAGGCCTTTTTAAATCAAGTGCTGTGTATGCATAACTAGGGAGTAAAGTCCACCTTTTTGAGCGTGTTGCAACATTAAAAATAAGTGACAAGGCAGTTGAGCATGGGTACTTACCAGTTCATCTATATTTTTATTTAGACACCCAGATCAATGGCATATATTTTCAGAAATGCTGACTTTTTGCATCTGGTTTTTTTTTCTATACTGAACACCTATAAAAAGTAGTCAGGTAGTTAAATATTGATTTACAGTTCAAAATTTAGTGTCAAAATGTAAAAGCCATGACCAGCACATAAAATTTAAAATCAGCTTTAAAAAAAAAAAAAAAAAGAATTAGGTGCAGAACAAATGATTGTAAAAAACCCAAACAAACCCAAGAGAATTCTCTTGAAGGTTTGTTTTTTTTTCATCAGGCTCATTGTTTATCTGTTATCTTTATCCTGAATTATTTTGTAATTTTTAATATGTCTGGCAGATTTGCAACTGATAGCTATATTCAGATTAATGCAGTGTTAGGCATGTGTAAAAACAATTGTTAAGAGATGAAACATTCAGCTGGAAAGGCACCATAAAACAAATTACTTTCACCATTAATATATGTTATTTCACAAAAAGATAAATTCCTTTCTGAGATGGAAGAAAATTACTGCATTTGCATGCTCATATTAACTTTCCTGTGTCCACAGCTGACTGGAAGATGGGCTGAAATAGGCAGTACAAAACAAACATATAATTGTTCTTTGCCTTTCTGCCCTTTGAATTTAACTCTTGAAAAGTCATGCTAAGGGTATAGCTTCCAGAGAAGTCCCTGCAAGGTGAAGTGGAATGTGAATTGGTAGCACTTGATGTCTGTGTGCACATCTCTGCCTGCCTTGTGGGGACTAAGGGGCTGTTAGGAGACAGCATCTTACCTTCCCTCCTTGGCTGCTTCTGTGCTAGTCATTTAAAAATGGTCCAGCACTGCCCTTCCTGCTGTTCAATTGTACGGATACTTTTTGGCAGGGCACAGGCAAGTGCCAGCTGGGACTTTCATAGCCATTGCCCAGGAAAAAATTGGAGATGGCAGGGACCAGTGAGCAGTATGGATGAGGTGAGCTTATTCTGCAGATGAAAGGAGTTCAACCATATGGATGTGAACTGTGCCGTGGCACTTGCTCTTAGTCACAAAGGGTGAACCCTGGCCCAGCTTACTTACTGGTCTAGAAATAGTTGCTAGGAGCTGTCTGTGTAGCCATACCCAAGAGCAGGCATTTCGTCCCAGTGGAAGGTCTGCAGGTCTGTAGTATCTGTTCAAAAGGCTGCACAATTCCGGAGATGCACATTCCAGATCTCTGAGGAGAAACAATAAACATAAACATAAATACAAGTATTCATATACATATGTCATATTAGTA
>JAWWMO010000121.1:63364191-63426369 GCA_035047845.1 Dendrocincla fuliginosa | reverse complement strand
CATTTACCTTCCTCGCCTTTTATGAAGCTGCAGATAGTTGCCTCTAGTCTATTATTAGAGAGATCTGCTCTTTTTTCCCCCGTTCTTAAGATCAGTGTTGATTTGAGACCATGACCTTGTCTATTACCCCTGTGAGTTGTAAATTCAATGCAGCTGGTATTTTCTGTTGTGCCATATAGGTTATGTATACAGCACTACATTTGGAATAAGCTGAACCCCCCTCCCCCCAGCCTACCGTACTTACTAGTAAAGCAGTGCTAGCTGGAGTGAGCCTCAGTGCAGAGGGTAAACTGGGGCCAATTTGCCTTCTGAGTGGTGAAAATAGCTCTTATCTTCCTCCATCTGATAGCCCAGTGCCTGGTATCCACCAGCCTGTAGGTGCCAGAACATTTATGGCATCTGAACTGTCAGTCACAGTGACTGCACACAACATGATCAAATGCACTGAGGAGAGCCAGGACAAAAATCAGCACCAATTGTTATGCTCAAGTCTTGTAAACATGGTGTTACAATATTCTTGTCTTTGAGAAGGTACAGTATCATTGCTTTCTGCATTTTACCGTTTGAAATAAGGTATAGGAAGAGATTAGATACCTGTCCAGTAACTAGAGAAGCAGTGAGGTGGTTCACTTGAGAGGGATGAACCTGATCCAGCCTACCAGGGCAGTAGAAGAGAAAAGGTGATATTAGAGCTGTGATAGAAAAGGTCGAGCAAGGCAGCAAAATTCAGAGTGCAACTCATAAGCAGTAGGCATAGCAATGGATCAGAAGAGAGCAAACAGGGCAGAACACAATATAGAAAGTCATTAAAATTAAGTCATAATATTCTACACTTAACTCAGTTTCACAAGATGGCATGTGATGCAAAAAGCAAAGAAACTCTGGAAGCAGATTAAACAGGATAAAATATTTTGAGATTCCTCAACCAGGAATATGATTTGGCTGAAAAATTTTGCATAGACTGGGAAGAACAGTGTGGTTTGAAAGGGAGATATTTTTGTGGAAACAGAGAGGAGACAATATGAGATTGCCATAGGAATAAAAAAGAAAAAAAAAAAGCAGTAAAGTTTAAGGAATTTGTGTTAAAAACCCTACATTGCATTGAAAGTGAGAAGTAGCAAGAAACTGGAGAGAAATGAGCTAGGATAAGAAGTTAAAAGTAGATTTTGAAGCCATATGACAAAGATGTAATTAACAAAACTAATGAAGAAAATGGGGCAGAGAAAAAGAGCCAGGGGAAGGGGAAAGATAAGCAATACACTTAAATATGATTTACACATAATACAGGAATTTTGAGATAATCAAGAAGCTTTCTTTAACAGAAGGGTGGAGTTAAGGCACTGAAATGCAGAAATTTTACTATTGCAAAATGAAATTAAGAAAGTAAATAACTTCACCCAAGGATGCAAAAAAAAAAAATAATCAATATGAGAAGGCCTGTAACAAGTCCCTTTGGAGCAGAGTTTTCCAGATTATCCTGGATTATCCACATTACTAAGTGGAAAAGCAGTGAGTTGACCATATTCTTTATTCTTTCTGAAATAACTTTTATTCTCCTTTAACTTGTGCTTGAAAAATCTTTCATACAGAATTACACTTCCATGTGAGCTTCAAATTGACATTCTTCAGTCTGGGTGAGCTGACACAGTAGGATGCCTACTGCAGAATGAAAATAAGCATGTTGAAATTTGTATCTACATAATATTGAGCTGAAATTTCTTCACCTTTTTTTGAATTCTTTCTCAGTTAGCATGCCTCCAGCACCTGATGGAATCCTCATTCCCTGCTGTTGGATATAAAAAGTCCTAAGTAGCCTTACTGCGCTAGTATTGAGTGGTAAAATGGACAGAAAGTCCCAGGACTTCGGTGTACTAAGTGCACAGACTATGTTAAAAGACTAATAGAAAAGTTAAGATAAAATTGTTAAAATCTATTTAATTAAAAATTAAATTTATCTTGGGTTTGGCACCTGATGGATTGCTTCTCTCAGTTTGAAACCACAGTCAGTATGGTATGTTAGTGCAGAACAAGATTTTAAACATATGAAAAACCATGACAGTAAGTCAGTGAAAAGTGCTTAACTTGGAACAAGTTTCACAAATATCTAGTAGATCTCCAACAATTGTCTTGTTTAATTTGGCCTGCCCTTTTAAAATTAGTTTACTGCTCTGAAAGAATGTCCTTAAAACAGAATCCTACTGAGAATTAATTTCTTTCTTACTGAGTTTTGCCCCCACATTATATTTTTTGCCCCACTGACATTCCTGCAGATGTGCTTGCATTTTTGATGAATTGGATGACCTTGCCTTGAAAGGAAAGTTGATTGTGGGGAGTGTCACTGAAAACTGGGAAATAAACTCTCAATTTGCTACAATTTGCTCCAACCAATGCTGGCATTATTTTATTTACAGTGCTGGATGCACGAGGGCTGCTCCTAAAAGCATACATCTGCAGCAACCTAACAGACCAGAGTATATTCATGCAACTAATCCATATTCATCACATTTTTATTACATATTCATCACGTTTCCTGAATATATGCGTATATTCTAACTATTTTTGTGGACTTCCTTGGCTGTGGTTCCAGATCTTCTAATTATCCTTTTCTCCTTGATGGTATATCAAATATGTGGTCAGGTCATAATGTATTTGTCTCATCATTCTTTGCTCTGACACACAATCCTTGTTCTCAAAACTAAGACATCTGCTAGTAAGCATTAATCAATGATACAGGTAAATAAGGAAGCAGTAACTGTAGTAAGACTATTAGTCACAGGTGTAAGGATCAAACACTATTGTACTAAAGTTAAAAGAATTTTCCAACTCTTCCCCCGCTGCTGCATAGATTCCTTTCTAAAAAGAAGAACTTGTTCAGTAACAGGAGTGTTGTGGGCATAAGGAGAAATTAATGCCACCTGTAGCACAGACCTCTGGGGAGAACATATTGATGTCAGGTGGCACCATTACAGCTGTTTCAGCAGTCAGGATTAGCCTGTGGCAGTGCTCACCTGTGGCTGTCATGGCTGAGGCACCCAGCTGGAGACCTTCCTCCTCTTCTCACCTAACCCTGCAAGGCAGATGTCTCTGTTGATAAACTTTGCACAGTATCTGTGGTTTGGTTCCTCACCTCAGCAGTGGGACTTTGTGGTATAACTCTGTCCTACTGTGTTTTTGGGAGATAGAATAGAAGGTGTTATAGACTTACACAAACGTTTTTCCTTTTACATACCTGCATTTGTGAATTCTTGCTGAATGGAATGAAACATGAGAGTAAATTTCTATTTAAAACTGAATGAAAACTTTTTCTCCTTCAAGGCATTTAGGCATCTGAGCTTACAAACCACAGATCAGGATTTGTACAGTTAAATTTTCACACCTGCCTTGGCATTGGGGATTTTGGAGGCCCTGGGAATTTATGGCCAAAGCTCTCTCACTTGAGACTGGGTTTGCAGCCATTCCAGCTCACCTTCAGTTCCCTGGATGAGAAGTAGAAACCCTGGCTGCTTAGTCATTGGCAGCTGAGGAAAAGGCTCAGTTTTAGTACTTATGTTCAGTTGGAAATGTTTTGAAATGGATATGCTTCCACAATAATTTTTACTATGATGAACTGGATTTTCCATGAGTGCAAAGTTTTCTGCCTGAGGCAACTGACTGGTGTTCAGGATAAGTATTATTGTACAGTTTTAATTAGAAAAAAATTACTTATGTTTGTCACTAGAGAGACTGTCATATTTTTAAAACTAAATTTCTTAATTTTAGCATTAGTAAAAGAATGTGATAAATATTATTAGAAAATATCTTTGTGTTTAAAGTTTTCACCTTGGCTTTAAGTCAGATGTTTTTTCTTTTGTTTTTATAAGTTTTCTTTAGATTTTTTGAGAAAGACCAAATTGTCTCCTACTGTCAGCCTCATTCATTTGTTTCCCTGGATGATGCCAGTTTATAAGAGTGAAGGATTGACTCCATATGTTTTTGTTTTAGGAGAATTTGGAATGCGTAAAGGTTTTTCTCTGCACTGTAGCCCTGTAAATGGGCAATCTGTAGCAATGCTGCAGGCACAGCGTGCTTCCACTGATCAAAAATAGATGCCTGCATTGTAGAGATGTACACATGCTCTTTAGCCATCTCAAATCTTTACAGAAAGAAAGAGAAACAGGCATTTCATGCATGAGATTCATCTCACTGAAGGAAACATTTAACTATTGCTTTTACTGTATCCCAGAAGTGTCTGCTTTTTGACAAGCTGAGGCATAGCTGATATGAGACCCCATCTTAACGCATCAGACTTTGTTTTTAATGTAGCATTTTGAATTTACTGAAGGCTGGGTTTTCTTCTTTGTTTGTCACGTATGGCTATTTCAGGGTACCAGTACCATGTTATGCTTTTATGCTGAATCAGAGAACCTGGAGAAAGTTTATAATCATCTTTGAATTTGCCCTTACCATCCTTCCCTGCCCTGTTTAGTTGAGCAGATAAGCAAGTTTGACAGATTTGTCCACAGCTCCAGAAATACTGCTAGCCATGGCAGCTTAGAATCTTGCACTGTTGAATTTTAGTGTTATTCCAAAAAGGAGCAACCTGTGCTTCCAGGTAACACATAGTGCTAATTGCAGTGTGCCATTAGCCAGCTGGGTGGCTGAATTTTCCCTTCTCTGCCAGCCTGGTGCCATGTAACCACCTGGAAAGAGGGCCACTACTTAAGTCACTACAGCTTAGTTTGCTCTTATGTTCTGAGGATGCACCCTGCTTCATGATTTCACTGAAGAAGATAGGATTCGCTTTATTCCACTTTTTGCCCTTATGTTCACAAATCAGCACTGAGCTCTTAAAGACATGTTATCCATCTATGAGGGTATTTTCTGACCATTTGCAATGATTAGATGCTTGGGTAATGCTGTACCATTATTTTGAAGCCCGGACAGAAATTAAAATAAACAAAAGAGAGCTGAGGTTTACCCTCATTTGTTGTGATCTAGAAATATCAAATAAACATGTTGTCCCTCTGCAGGTCTCAGTCAGTTGTGGATCCTGGAGTGCTGAAACGCATGGATAAGAATGAGGAAGAAAACATGCAGCCTTTGCTTTCACTTGACTAACAGTTTTTGAGCATCGGACATGAACTGAGGTGGAAGGCACTGCCTCTCAGCAACAAGCAAACCATTGGGAAAGAGTGTAACAGCTGGAATCCTATTTACTCGTGTTAATGTAGCATAATGGCAGCAGGTTTTACTACTCTGCCTGAATTCTGGATGCCCTTGGGTGAAAAAGAAGAGGAGAAAAAAGAAAATAAAATGAGATAAAAAAAAAAATAGAGGAAACAATAATTTATTCTGTAAGTGCCAACTTGTTTGTAAATACTATATAATTCTCCAGTTTGACTTTGTAAGTTATGGCAAACAAGTGCTATGGAAATGAGTGACTATTAAATATGTCAGTGAAGTGCACCATAAAAAGAAAAGAGAAGAAAACGTGTGTTCTCGCACACAAACACACACACACACAGAAGTACATACTGGACAAAGAAAAATATCCAAGCCAATTAAATGTTGTCCTTATAGGAAGCCAATTAGCACATTGACTACTGGAGGTTTTTTTCTGCAATGTTTATGTAAGTGTGCAAAGATAAAGAGGGATTATAAGAACTTGGGAGATGCTTTCAAATGTTTTCTAACTGTAGAAATTGGTTTCTCAAATAATGTTGTGGCTTAGAATTGTGATATAGCAAAACCCATGTAACATTGTGAAAGAGATAACGGATTAACTGGAACCAACTCTTTGTCACAGCTTTGTTGCTGAGCTGTGTGGATCTCTGAGGTTTCTTCCTTAACTTTTCATTTACACAAGTAACCTGGTTTGCTACTGTAATCTGGGTGTTGTAATGTGGGACACATTGGAGTTACTTCTCTTACATTTTGGGTGCACATCATCAATTTTTCCAGAACTCTGTCCTCCCTTGGAACAAGACATTAGTCCTCTAAATACGGTGTAATAACCAGTATCTGAAAGTAAAACCTGGCAGCAGAGGTTCAAAGTTAATCACTGAATCCTGTGTACTGGGAGACTGGATACATATTTATATTTTTACCAATCTCTGGCAAGCATACAAGGTGACATTGTTAGATAAGTATATTTCATTGAAGGTTTATACAAGAAATCATACCTATTCAATGTACTTAGATATATTATAGATTGTATATTGAGACAATGTCATTATTAATATAGTAAAACTTTCCGTAGAACACAGCCTCTCACTCCAAGCAAGGATTAATATGAATAAGTTGTAGTCAAACATCTCAGCCTATGTGTTTAGGACATCTTTGTTTTGGTTGTAGTGTAACTGTATATATTGAACATGTGCCATAATAGAGTAATACATTTTACCTCAAAAGGGCAACAGGTTTCACTAGGGATTGGTTAAATCAGCTGAAATGCAGGAGCTGTGTCATCTTCGTGTGCTGGCTGATAATGTGCGTAAGCTGAGGCAAGAATGTAATTTCTTATTAGGATTTTACAGTCAGAGTGGGAAGACACACAGGGTGCCCAGCAAGACATCTGAGTAGTTATTGTAAGAGCATGTCCAGGCAGTGCAAGAATTATTTAAGAAACCACTGACAACAGTGGAGGTGATAGCTCACAGTAACCCTGCCTCCCAAGCACCAGAGTTTAAAGAATTTCTTCCATCACATTAGTGATCACTGAAGTTTCAAAGTCACTGGTTGTAGGTCACCTCTCCTTGCCCAGGATGATTACAGCTGTAAGATTTAGAAGGCTGAAATAAGTTAAGAGAAGAAAGTGAAATTTTGAAAATGTTGAGAGTTTAGCTGTAACTACTGTGGTGTTAGCTTTGCATTTCTCAGGGTTGAGACAACCCTGACTCTTCCAGCATCACCCTTGACTAGCCCAGGCAACAGAAGGTTAAAGCTTTCCTACTTTGCAGTTCATTAGCAACACTGATAAATAGCATATACCCTAACATGCCATCATATTGCTGGAACTTCTCTGAATAAATCATTGCTTTTCTACTCTCCTATTTTCATGATATGTGGTATGAAATGGAGAGAGAAAAGATACAGAGCCTGAATGTCTTATCACTCTGTCCTACAAGTTGTCAGTAGTAGAAAGTGTTGTAATACTACTTCTGTGGTTTGAGAGACTTGAAAAAATGATCAGTTCTTATATACTATTTTGTTCAGTCATGTCTTTCACATTACTTGTACCATCACGCTGGATAAGTGAGATATGTATCCAGAATATGCAAAAGTGCCATATTTGAATGTATGTTGTATATGCCCACACTTCTGGTTAGTAGAATAGTATATTGTCATTTATCTGATTTTTAAATCCTCGTCAGATAAAACTATAACATCAATAGAAATTTTCTCCTTTTAAGGGCTTCAGGATTTAGTCAGTATTCCACATGTCTGCAAACTGTTACTCAGTGGTGATCA
This sequence comes from Dendrocincla fuliginosa, assembly GCA_035047845.1. NCBI lineage: Eukaryota > Metazoa > Chordata > Aves > Passeriformes > Dendrocolaptidae > Dendrocincla > Dendrocincla fuliginosa. The sequence continues at coordinate 63,418,920 of JAWWMO010000121.1, read as the reverse complement.
AAATCTTCATGGATCCTTTTAGATACATAGGCCAGACTTTGGTGTAAGATAGCAGAATGCTGATTTCAGAATACAGCCGCTGTCCAGTCAGAAAATGCAAATCTGCTCCACTGTATGGAGCTTAAAAATTATTTAGAAGCTTATAAATTTGTTTTGTTTTCAAATCCTTTATTTATGCACTTATTTTATGTAATATTTTCTGATGCCTGATTTCAGCTTCAAGATAATGAGTATTAATACATTTTTTCCAGAAAGTAAAATAGGATATATTCTAATTTTGTGCAACTGGGACCTCATCTTTCACCAAGGACAAAATTGCTTTTTCAATGAGATTCTCTCTGTTAGAGAGTTGGTCTACAGATCTTCTTGGCCACAGCTTTTATTTCACTGAAGCAAATTCTGGCAGTGGTTACTGCAAATGTGGCACTGGATAAGAATATGAAAATGGGTAATAAAAACCAATATACTTTACCTGCTCTTGGTATTCTTTGAAGGCATTTCTCTTTTACACATCAGGGTACATGAAGGGTTCCACCTTTCTTGTAGAAAATCTTTATAGGTAGGTCAATTTTTATTAGATTAAATTTGGACTGAAAACTTTTTCCAATCTTTATTATCATAGGAATTGCTGTCTAATTTTTATAGCAGAATTGAAGTGCTAAAAGTAGAATTCAAATGCTTGGGAGGAATTGCTCTTAATTTCTTACCTTTGTTGTGTATTGGGTAGAATAAACCCTTTTTGTAATTATGCATGCCAATATGCATATAAAAAAATATCCTGCAATATGAGGAACTTAGTGGAAAAACTGGATACACCTGTCCAAGCAACTACACACCAAAAAAACCCCCAAAAACCAAACAAAAACCAAAAAAAACCCCAAAAAACCAAACCAAACAAACCAAACCAACCAAACAAAAACGAAAAAAAAAGTAAAAAAGTGTAAAAATTGATAGTTTTGGGCCTTTCATAAGATCTAAAAATATCCCCTTACATGATATCTTTTTCTAAATGTTTAAAAATATATGGAAAAGTTGTTAAAACTTCTGTGCCCAAAGCCTTCCTCTTGTAATCAGAAATGTCAATAATATTTTGGCCTTATAGAGACAGGTAGTCAGACCCACTAAGCTCCAAAAAACGCAGACTCCCAGTAGTTATTCATTGTAAAATAGTTTGAGATGTCTTTACAGAAATGTAAATTTACTGTACAGCGTATTTAAAAAGATGTTTTGCACTCTACAAACATGCTATGCCTAGCCACAAAAGATATTTGTAGAGACATATGTAAACTGAACACAGAATTAAAGAAAATAGGAGTAAATGGGACCTCGAGAGGTCATTGATACGTGGAGGAGCAGATTCACTTTAATGTTGCTCTCAAAGAATTATTTTAGCTCAGTTCCTTGCATGGAATGCTCTTTGTATTATTTAATCACAGTCACAGCAAAGCCTAAGCACATTTACTGGCAAAATTGTAACCTGACAGTATTCTGTTCATGCCTTTTATTGTTTTCCTGTTCTGTTTTGGAAATTAAAGTTTGTCAAGCATCATAAGAACTACTATTTAGAATTACCTGGAAAACACTGCAATAAGCTTTGGTCATATACCTGGTTATTATATTGTTTCTGTTATTATTGATGTATGTGTCAAGTTTTTTGATAAAGTTATGTTTGAAAGAGCATGCAAGAGAGAAAAAAAATCAAAATCAATCAGACTTCAGGATTTTGTTTAGAATATTAAAATGTGATTTTGAAGGGATATTGATGTTGGTTTTGATCATCTTTAATTGCCTATGGGGTATGTCCTGCTGGGCTGTCAACAGTGTTGGGTACCAGGACAAATTTGGAAGATAAATATCCATGTGAAAGGCAAGAGCAAAGGTCTTAAACGACTGTACTGAAAATATACTTAATCAAATGACTGACTGTATCAGGTCCTTTTAAAGAAAGGTATTTTGCAGGTAGCTTCTGAGTGTGTACTTCTGGTGCTGAGAATGGTACTTTTGTCCACAAACTTCAAAGCACACTATGAAATTGAGAAAATAATAGTAATCCCATTTCTCAGAAAACAGAAACACAGCACGTTAGAGACATTTCTCAGTGGAAGACATTAACCATCAGTTTTCTATGTGGCAAAGATGACACTTTGATCACTCAGTCTGGTTTTAGCTGCAGGAGAGAAAATAATGTGTCCCTATTTTGTGTAAGAATGTTTGGTTATTGATTCATTCATGCCCAGTTTATTTAGAACATTTTACCATGAGACCTTTGCAAACTAGGGATGATCTGATTTCCTGTGGAGTTAAATATGAGTTAGCAATTTACCATTCCTGCTGAGGAAACAGCAGAAAGGGAGTACATCCCCCAAATGAAATGCCTGCTCTTTCTAGTTGTTGGGGAAAAAGGTACTTTACTGTGAAGACTCGCAAAAGGAAATTGCGTCTGCACGGTAAAGAATTTTGAACTTGGCCAGGGATAAAACAAGATACTTGTGTCTCATTAACTACATAGGGAACATCAGCATTTTGTTTAGAGGCATGCTCAAGTGACCACAAATGAAAGTATAAGCCTGGTAGATAGGATCCCACATCCTGTATTGCCTCGGAACTTTGAATGATTCTGTGTGAAGGGTTTGTATCTGGGAGATTGACTTGGACATTCCCTTCAGTCTGCATTTCATCTTTCAGTTGTGTGGGAATTTTTTTCTTATCAGCTTTTGGGATCTTAATTTGTTTCCTTCATATGGGTCAGTTGGCACAAGATGGCATTGACCCCTCTTGGATTGCACAATTTGCAAAGTGATTTTGTTCTTAAAAAATAGCAGCTTGTGCAATGCTGGGCAGTGGTGAAGTTGAAACATGGGTCACAAGCTCCCACTATGTCACTCCTCCAGTGTGTTGTGTGTGTGTAAACCGCTCTGACTGATAGCAGACATGTGTTAGCTCTTGCATGATGTGACTTTAAAAAGAGAAAAAAATTCTATAATGAGTTCAAAATCTGAATTGATTATATCACTGTGGAATCCAGAAGCAAAGGGAGCGCTCCACACAGGCAAAATAGAGAGACTTCCAAGGGAAGATGTTCATAATTCCTTATGGTACACGTTTTGTTAAAATATGAACAAAGTATTTTGTCTACAAGGGACAGCCAGGACTGTTCTTTCTGCATCAGTCAGCGTCAGTCACTTACAAGTCCTCTCTAACATAGGTGTGACAAAGCTTCCTTTTGGTGTTAGCAGAGAATTCACTTCCAGAGAATTGTCATATCTGCCAATTTGCAGCAGACAAATGTCAGGGGTTAATTAGGATTTGTATTTGATATGGAAATGCTGCTGTGATTCCTTAAAGAGGCTGACACATGATCAGCAACATACAGCAGTGCCTAAAGGCAAGCATCTCGAATCAGATCCCTTGGTTAATAAAAATTTAAGGGGAGAAAAAAAGCAAGGGAAGCAATAATAGAAGATAGTAAGTCACAATAATTAAAATTTAAAACCCAAACAACAACCAACAAAAACAAAACGACAAAAACCAGAAGCAAGGCAGCAGTGGAAAGCTGTATGAATGGCAAAAATGATGTGATAGAGCTTGTATTATCACTTCCAAGAAATGAATCCATAGCCTATTATGTGTCCACCCTCTACATTATGAGCAGAGTTTACATTTCTCATGTGGGTTTACCATGTATGGCAGTAATGGAGTTTCCTGAATCTTTAAAAACTGCAAAATAGTAGGTTCTATAGCTGAGCTTACAAGGCCACCAGACCTTCACTTGGCGATGTGCCCCAGGAATATGTGAAATGTCATGTCCTGCTTGGCTGAAGAAGTCATGGAGGGAGAGAAGGGAAGGAACCCCATGGCTGTAAGGAAAGGTGTCAGGCCTATGGGAAAAAAAACACTGGGGAGTTGGAGTCAACTGATAACCATTTTAATGGTAAGGGAGGCTTTCACCTGCTCAGTAATGTAAGAGAGGACTTAGAAACCCTGCGACACGTCTGTCATCAGAAAGGAGAGAAAACATATTTCTTTCCCACACAAACTCAGTTTTGATATTTTTAAACCTGACGCATATGGTAGACCTCAACTGCCTCTGCTGCTGCTGATTCCACAGCGGATCCCAGGATGTGGATAGCATGCAGGAGCTGGAAAGCTAGTGTACACCAACCTGTCCATAGGAACAGAAGGAAGGGATGTATACTGCAAGTCCCTGCTGCAGAGAAAATTTTGTGGGAGGATTCAGCACTTGCTCGAATTAAAGTCTGTCTTGCCCTGACATCCGTATCAGCGCCTACTCTGTGTGGAAAGCTGTGAGTGTAAGTGGTGTGGGAATCTCCTCCACGAAGCTCAGTGTCTTGTGTTAATTGTGCAGCCTTGGAGCTGTAGCTGGTGATCTGTGTCCTGTGTCTTTAAACAGTGCTGCTGGTGTTGTTAATTGTATCCATTAGTCACTCAGAGTGGAGATGATTTAAAGGAAACTGACAACTTGGAAGCATTACACTTAATGCCTGAGAATATTAAATTGGAAATTGTTACAAGTGATGCCTAAGATTATGATAACCTAAAGAGTTTCAGGGTTCTAAGTGTATAATCACTTTTCCTTAAATATGGTTTTCTCTGATGTTTATGTACATCTTTGATGCATCAATAGTGGAAGGAATCAAATAGTTGAAAATGTGATTCTAAAATTATGAATATATTCAGAGGGGCACAGATAGAATACTTGACACTATTAAAAAAAATTGTTTTGCAGTTAACTAGTGTTCAACTTGAAAATAATGGCTCTTTTAAATCATTTGGTTCTCTAGTTTTATCACCATATGGACTGTTGTGTGAATTGTGTTCTGCAAAACATTCCCAACTCTTCACCCCTTCTCCTACCCACAACAACATCCTGTCTGCTGTATGTACTTTATTCTGTGAATAACTGAAGAAAACTGTAAAAAATCCCAACACATTGATAATTTGCAGACTAGATCTTGAGGACCAGCATTTTAAATATTTCTCTTGGACAAATCTCTTGTAACAGCATGAAGAGGAAAATGATAGCAATTTCATCATAGAGGAATATAAAAAAAAAGTCTGGCTAAAAATTTGCACAGGTGTAGATAGAGAGTCCTCTCAGATACTCTTGTGATTTAAGATGTTACCTTCCCCTGACTGTTAGTTGTCACTCTTCAGGCAGGAACTACTGCCCCAACATTTAAGCAACAGCAGATTATGGAAGTACACCTGTCCCAATGAAGGCTGTGCATAAATCATGCTAACTCTGTTGACTCTACACTCATGCAAATGCAAAAGCAGTCACATAATCTATTAATACAATTCCATTATAAGAATAATGATTAACAGCTAGTCATGGCAACATTTAAAATTGCTAGATTGGCAATCTGTGCCTTAAGGCTCTCATGATCTGTAGTACTTGCGTAACAGTAACCACTGAGTAAAGGTTTTTTTTTTTTTTCATTCAGCAATCTGCTTTGGAGCCTTATGGAAAATACAATAGCACCATAGCAAAATTGAGAATTAAGTTACAGGAGTAGCTTGCAAACAGTGCTTGTATCCTCAGGATAAAATTTGTTTGTTTGTTTCTCAGTTTAGTACTGTTAGGACTCAGGGGGTCTGAGATTTGTAAAGCCAGGACAAGTTTATTAATATTGTTGTTTCCCTGTAAAGTTTCAATAACTATTCTTTTTTCACATCTTCTTGTCAGTTTGAATTTTATTCTTGGACTTAGTGAAAGGGTTACTTTTGTCTGTTGTATTCCAACTTAAAATCTGAAGATAAAGCAACTTTGTGAAACACGTTACTCTTTATATTGTGTATTTAAATATCATCAGTTCTCTGTGATCAATGGGCTGCTTTGGAGATTACTACTCCTTTAAATCATCACTGGTTATTGAGGAAGAATGACATCCTGTTAAATAAAATTTGACTAAATGAGAATTAAAATACATATATATTTTTGTGTTCGTACGTGGGAGTGTTTGTGTGGCTTCCTTGTGCTAAAATATATATGGAAGACATACTTTAATTGGATGAACTGCACTTGATTTTTATCAAGGTATTGAAAGAAAAATAACTGAGTGGTATGTCAGCATGTAAGTCTGGTAACACTGAATGTCTCTTTCCACCTAACAGTAAATTTTAGAGAGCTAACATATTTCACAATACTTTCACTTCTTGGAAGTCTCTCTTGATGATCTCTCAGATCTCTCAGATGAAGATCATGCAGATATGCAACACAAGAAAAGCTCATTTCCTCCTCAAAGCTATTTCCTTATTTCCTGCCTCCTTTTCTGTACTGTGTTGCCTAGCATCATCTTATGTTCATTCACTTTTCTTTTGATGCCACATCAGGGAGAAGTGATATTAGCTCTGCACAGAGATGTTCCTTCCTCCAGGAAAATACTTCTCAGGAGAGAGTAACTAGGGTAGGACAGAAAAGGCTGTGTGATATTGAAGTGTTGCCTACAGAATGACCACATTTCATTCTAGCTTTTGGGTTTTTTTCACAGAAGGAAGAGACCCAGTAAATGGTATTCATGTTTATGTGTTTTCCGTAACTTTGGTTTATATAGATTTAAAAAAAAAAAAGCTGCAGTAGCTTCTTGTTTCACATATAATCTCACTGGTATATGCAGATACGTTCCTTAGGCCAACAGTGCAAGGCATAACTTCCAAAGAAGTAAAAGTTTCCCAATCAACATGTTGAAAAAAATATTGATGGTATCTCATCTACGTGGGAATGTAGTCCTTCAGTTCCCAGGTGCTGCATTGTATATAAGCCATTGCTGCACAAGGGTACATTTCATCATTGCAGCTCTAACAAGATAGACATCAGTACAGCTCTCTGCTCCCTTTGAAATACCTACAGTATTTTGAGTTATAACCACTATCCATTTGTATGTTGTCAGGTTCCTTTTTCCTGAAAACAGTGTGATCACAGTGTGTACGCTATGTGTGCATGTGTGTGTATGTATGTCTGCTTTTCTCACCCCACCTCCCATTCTGGACCTCGATTTCACAAATGTCAGCTTTCTTCAGGAAAAAGACAGAGGCTTCAAGGCTCGCATCTGTGTTGACATGTGACAGCACCTTGTAACATGCTCAGGTTGCCTGGTCCTAATATGGGAGCTGGCTGGAGCATCCTGTAGTTCATGTGTGACTCCAGCATCTTCTGTTCCTACGAGAAGAGATCAGGCTGTGCATGGGAGGGTGGGGGAAAGAGTACCAGATGTGCCTTTGTCCTGAGAGAACTGGGAGACAATGGGGACCTACACTAGGGCTACACAGGCAGTTTAGACATGCAGTACCATAAAAGTAGGTGGGTGGGCAGAGGAATGCTTTTTCTCCCTGATAGTGAACAGAGTGAGCCCTTGCTGCCAAGCACCTGTGTTTCAGTATGGGCAGGACCCAAAAGGAGAATTGTGAATGTAAGTCCCAGTGGTGTAGTGGCATGATCAGGAGAATGTGCAGGAGCAGGGGAGTCTCATCTGTGGAATTAATTACCTATCTATTATGCTACCACAGCTTTGGTGCAGCCCACAGTAGCACTGTCATGGTGAAGGATACAGGAGTGAATAGTAAAATTTGGAGCTGTGCTAATTAAATAATACTGGCAGTGTCCATGTAAATGTCTGAAGTGTCTATTGAGCACAATATAAACGCAGTAAGTGTTCACAAAGTTGAAAGTTGTCTGTGCCAGTAGCAAATAAAGTATTTTGTCTCATTGCATGCATGCATCTTGGCAGTGCTGGTTTCAGTCTCGTAAGGTGAATAGTGGGGGAAAATAGCCCTTGGCCTTCTAGATGTGTACACATAGTCGGCTAGTCAAAAGCCCTTCCGTGACCAACAGTATCCTTTCCCCTCTGGACGGATTGCCTAGCTGTCAAGAAATCTTCTTCCCATCATCCATCAGTTTAACTGTTGAAAACCCTGGAGAAAGGCAACTGAGAAAGTGCCTATGTAGCAAAAATATATCACACTTGTCAAAATGGAGATAATATTTTTTTTACACTATCGTTCGCTTCTATTCAGATATACAATCTTCCAGCTTTTCTCTTTTGTGAAAAATTTAACAGAATCACAGAATATGCTGATTTGGAAGGGATGCACAAGGGTTATCAAGTCCAATCCTTAGTCCTGCACAGGACCATCCCCAAGAGTCACACCATGTGCCTGCATTTATCCAAATACATCTTGAACTGGCAGGCTTGGTGCTGTGACTACTTCTGTGGATAGCCTGTTCCAGCATCCAGTCACTCTCTGGGTGAAGAACCTTTTTCTAATATCCAACCTAAAACTCTCCTGACACCTTGCCTCTTATCAAATTTATAGAAAATTATATTAATGAAATATTGTTTCAATTTTATTACCAGCAGTGGTAATGCTAAAGAAAACAGTCAATCATATTATTTGACAAAATTGTTTTCCATCTCGATCTCTGGAAATAAATACATTTTTTTAAAACAAATATGGGATTTCTTCCTCATGGAACAATGAAGTGAGAATCAGACTGATCTTAACCATATCCCACTCCTAGAATGACCAAATAAAGGCTAACCCCGATGTAGAAGTAGTTGGAATGCTGATTTTAATGGGACTTTTTTTTAGATTGTGATGTAAACTCCAAAAATTTTTAAAATTTGAGTATAAAATATGAAGCTTTTAATTAGTTTCTAAGCAACAACAATAGTGGAAAATGATAACATATTCAAAACCTTTACAGTTATTTCGTTTTCTTTAATGCATATATGCTTCATATACATGTATATGCAGTTCGGATCAAGCTACCACAAACCAAGAAAATAGCCAGAGGGCTTGGAACTAGATGATCTTTAGGGTTCCTTCCAACTCAAACTATTCTATAATTCTATGATTTAACCCACTGTTAATTTCTCACTGTTATAAAACTGCCTTGTTTATAGTACAGGTATACAGTATAGGTTATAGTAAAATATGGAGGCAACTGCAATTCAGTATGGATTAATTAAAATTCAGTCATTAACTGAGATTGACCTCAAGTCACAATTCCTGTGTGTAACATCCTCTACCACTGGATGTTTTTGTGGAGGATCTTAGGTTTTCAGGAATGGTGGGATTGTGACCTACTACCATTGCTTCTTCCCTTCTTTAAGTTCTCTCAGGTTCATTGCCTTTCAATTTCACTGCTAATGTTCCTGTGGATCTATGATCTACTACTACGGAAGAATTTCTTTAGTCTTCATTTATTACCAGTTTCCTGTCTTAATTTTATTGATGCTGAGATTTTTTTATTTTTTTTTTTTGAGATGGTCAGGAGGTGTATCCTTTTTTCTCTTTCAAGGTAATCCATCAAATGATGTTTTCATAACCTTGCAGCTGCAGATATTTATTTTTGAATGTCTATATCTATTCCTCCCCCTCCACCCCTCCAGTTTGTTATTCAAAGATTGGCTGTTTGTAATGATTGAATGTAAGCATCTCAGAAACACATAATGACTCCAGTTTTCTGTTCAGTTTCCCTTTCCTAGAAGCACCTTATCAGAGCAACATAAAGCCCAAGATGGCAGCCATTTACGCCTCTGCAGAGACAATAAAGTGAAAATTATGTCGTTTATCTTGAGTATTTTCCCCCGGAAATAATTAGTTTTATCTAGTCTTTATTTCACACGTGCAGGAAAAGAAAAGAAAAAATGAAAAACCAAAACAGTAATAAGATGACCCCTGATTATTTATTTATTTACTTATTTATTTTATTTCTAAAACTCAGATAAGAGTTTATCTTCTACAAAAGCTATCAGGGAAAGTTGTGGATTGGTTGGGTGCCACATAATGAAGAGGCCTTTCACCACTGCTTGTTCACAGAGTGACATTTGTGGATTTTAGATTGTGGAAGTAAGTCTGTGTTTGACTGAAGTATCTAAATAATGAAGGGCCATAGAGGCCAGTTATGGCACAGCTCATTGCTTTGTATTTCAGGTACAGAAACCTCTTCTTTATAAATGGCACTTTATATGGGTTTTAGTTTTCATGGGATTTTTGTCACATAGCCTCCCTGAACAAAACTGCTGCACCCTAGGGAGAATAGTATCTGTGTCGCCAGACAACTGATTTTGAGAAGGCAGAGAATAAAACTGTCAGCTTCTCCAAGCTGAAAGAGTTTCCCCAAGGGACAACCAGAAAAACTGCCAGAGTCTTGTAGCATTACCGGTATTGATTTTAATGTTCCAGTTTGCAAGAACATTTTGATTAAAATAACTTCCCTTTGATTTTCCGCCTAAAGTGACTTTGATTTTAAAATTGATTTTCTGACTGTTAATAACATATAACTAAAATGGTTACAGTGATTTCTTTTTTCTTTTTTATTTTTTTTTAATTTAATTAAGCCTGCTTTTCTGATTATTAATGTTAAAGTAATATCTTTATTTCGAATGATTGCTAACATTGCATTTTTTAAAGGAAATTTTGTTCTAACGTCCTTTTTGGTTCTCTGTCAGAATAAACTCATTTGCCAAACTATCAATATTTCTCATGTTAGAAAAACTCTCAAATGGAAGGTGCTCTGTTGCTTGGCTTCTGTCAAAATAAGTAATAGATAGCAGATATATGTTAGTTCCTTTCACAAATTCACTCAAGTAAGATTAAAGAGCCTAAGAGGGCACTATAAGTCACTTCCTGAGTTACTGAACTAGAAAAATAATCACATCATTAACTCCCATCTTAAGATGCAAGCCTAGCCTTCAGAAAATTTTAGTTTATGCTTGCACCTGCTCTATAAATTTAAGCAGTGCGTTCCTCAGCTTTATTGCATCCATGACATCCACAGCTCTTGAGGTCCATAATTCCAGGGCACAGGTGATTAATGTCACCCTGTTTGGATTCTTGCATCTGCATGATGAGTCATGCTGTGTAGGAGGGGACAGTTTTAAGCCTTTGAATTGTTCCCATCTTTCCCTATTCTCCTGAGTTAAATTGATCAGAATTTGTCCAAGAAGCTCTTTCTTACTGAAGATTTTGGATAGAACAAAGTTGAAACTGTAAAACATTCTAATGTCATCTACATTTTCCATGTAAATTTTAAAAACAGTTTAAATATGCTTATTTTTATAAAATTTTTCCTTTGAGGATATGTTAATTAAAACAATGACATAAAATATTTCTGCTTCAATTTGGATTTTTTTTTATTAAAACCTTTGGGACTTTTACATTTCATTATAATATGAGGGAGGTGTAATTTCCAAATCCATACGTTATTCTTATGAACTAAATTTCCTTTTTTATTTTTTTGTTTGCATCAGCATATCTAGTTTGCTGTAGGTGCCTTTCGGAAAGGTCATGATTTGACTAGTATATGCCTCCAGCTCTTCAGAATCATATTCATCCGTTCAAAAGTGCTTTTTTTTTCCTTCCTCTTCATGCATCCTAAAGCTTCTGCCTCATCCTCTGTCACCTGAGGACAGCCAAAGAGATCTTCTCCTGAGGTGTATATTAAATAAACAAGTTGGTGGCTTTGCATTTTCCTTTCAAAATCCTATAATTCTTACATGGATGTCAGAAGCACTTCCTAATTTTTCACTTTCATGTGAAAAAATCAAGCCATTTCTCAATGCCATTATAGACAAGGAACTCGTGTGTATCACAGAAGCAAAAATAACCACATCAGAGAGAGGGGGGATAGAGAGATGGAAATGTGAAGATCCAGAGATGACAGTGATAATGAGGAACTAAAGCATTAGGATAAATAATGCCATTCTCTAAGTGTCATTCCAGGATGTAACGGTTTTCTTTCCTTTCCGATCAGCTCTCAACTGAAAATCTATTTAATTTAGCAGAGAACACACCACACGTTGTGTTATGAAAACGATTGTGTTAGTTTTGCAGTGTTGTTGACTGCCAGCAGCAGTCAATCTAAAAAGTACGGTTCTAAACTAGCTTGCACAGAGAGGATATAATAAAACTAAAAATTAATAGAAACTGATAACAAAGATGATATACCAGTATCTGTACATGGTGAGAGTAAATGTACCAGGACAGTTCAGCCCTGAAAACAGCCAGTGAGGTTTGAGATAGGATGAAAGCCTACACACTTGTAAGGGGCCTGAAGAAACTGAATAGCTTTGTTTTTTGGTTTTGTTTGTTTGTTTTTTTTTTTTTTTTTGTTGTTGCTATTGTTGTTGTTTCTTCATACAAGGGCAAAGAGTCACCACACAAAGTTATCAGGCTCTACATTTACGGTGCATAAGAAAAGATGAATCTTCATTCAACCTCTAATTAAAAGATTTTCATCATTAGCAGAAGGCACTGTAGATGCTCAAAATATATATGACTCCCAAAAACATATTCATGAAAGGAATATTTAATTCGGGGTCATTAAATGAAAAAAAATACATCCACTATCTCAGGGAGGTCTTGAGACACATGGCTTCAAGTATTCTGACAGTTCACCAAGGGAATATCAGTTCCTGCTTGCAACCTTCTTGTATCCTTCCTGGGCATCAGCTGCTGCCAATTGTAAGGACTAGGCAGACCTTTAGTCTTCCCCAGTATGGCTTTTCATACTTTCACTAAAAATATCTTGCATGCTAGAGATTTATATAGTGTCCAATACCATGATGGATTTGAGATTTCCTTGTCCTCTTTTGGGATTCTTCAAAGACTGTTATGCTATAGGGGCTTCTGCCATTAAGATAAACGTGGGAAATTCATCTCACCTGACTTTAGACATTTATATGTGAGGTAGTTGCCTGGATCCCTGCTCTGATCAGTGGAGAAGAAAATTCATGGTTATTGTTATCTGTTAGAGACTAGATCAGTTATTATTGGATCAGAACCACCTTGTTGTGGGTGCGTTGAGTATGTGAAGGAGGAAGGGATAGGTCAAACCTCACAGAGGTGCAGTGGCATTGTGTCCCTCATGTCAGGCCATGGAGCCCACACAAACAAGCAGCTGTCACTCACAAACAGCCTGGGAAAACTATAACACCCCACACCTGGAGCCCCTGACCCAGCTGGGATTGGCAGGGACAGTGAGGACACTGCCCCTCACCCTGGCTTGGAACCCCAGAGTGGCCAGGGGGTCAGAGGCCCTGCCTGGTGCCAGAGCAGATAAAACCAAAGGCATAGGGGTACCACGTGTCACAGCCCTGCCACCTGCATGTGTGAGAGCTGGTCTGCCACAAGGTTCCAGTGTTAGCAATTTGATCTGTCTCTGCATCTTTCTCCTTCTCTCTTCCTTCTCCCTCTGCTTCTCTTTCTTTGCTCCTTTCTTGATGCTTTGTGTGGCTTAGAGCTGAAGGGATTGAATCTTAACTGTTGTGGATTAATATGTGCTGGGTTGATATTGTGGTGAAACATTTTGTCTAGCTTGTGTAGTGCCCTTTTTGAACCTTTGCCAAGTTCCCTTATTTTGTTCACTAAGTTAATAAAAATACCGCTTGGGAACAAGTCTGTGGCTTTTTCTTTTGATGCTATCTTGAGGTATTAAAGAACCCTACATATATTTTAAAGTAAAACTCTTATCTAAGCCTGTGAGGCTGCAGCTTCCAGGGCTGGAGTGCTACAGATGCCCTCCTTGATCTGCTACTTGTAAGCAGAGTGTATCTCATGAGTGAAGTGGAGAGAGCTGTGCACTATGAAACATAACACTGTCTCTAAGGGGAGACAAATGATTAACTCTCATTTAGGCACCCACATCACAGTTCTAAGAATCTGGGTATATGAATCCCACTGTGTCTGGAATTAGGTGATGGTCTAAGTAGGAATACTGAATGTTTTTTCTCTGGTTTTGAAATCAGGAGACTGCCCTTGACTGGCATGGATATTGAAGATAATGAGACAAGAGAATTAGTAAAGAAGAGAAGTAAGTAGAGAGCTGTATTCTGGTTCTGCTTCTTCCCTTGTGGAGCATATTATAAGGAGGCAGTAAATATGGCTTTTAATTTTTTTTTTTTCAAGGAGAGATTGGTGTATTTTCTAAAACAATAGTACAAGAGCAAGTCAGCTGGAAAAGCTTGGCATACAGATTTCAACCAAGCTTGGGGTCCACAGAGGTGATAAAGACAGGTTTTGTTATCCAAAAAGATACTTTTCGTCCTTTGTGATTCCTGCAGAAGACAATTATGAATAGAAAATATATATCAATTGCTTTACTATTATGTAGTTCCTCTAAAATCCCAGTTCTACCATTGAAAGGGCTAGCTAGGGCTGAGAAATATGCATTTAAATCACTCCTGGCTCTTTAAAGCTGAGCTGTGCAAATGTGACTGCATAAGAATGATGTCAGACAGGAGATGTACACATAACAGGGCATCTGAAGGGCAGCACTAGGAACACTGGGCAGCTATTGCATATACTGCACAGAGGCAATACAGAGGAGGAGAGAATTTTTTCCTTTACAAATTATTAAAAACCAGGAGGAAGCTCTTTTATTTATAATGAAAAAGTAGATCTATAAAGGACAATAGCTGCTTACTTAAATGTATTTAATAAAGGCCTGCATTATCAAAGAGGCACCTTTACACACACATCTGCACCTCTCCTTCACAGAAGACATGTCAGCTCATGCTAGAAGTACTGAAATGTGCTCCATCTACTCTTTCCAGAGACAAGACAAAAGTAATTTATGACACGAAAACCTTTCCAGATTGTTCTTTATTATGGTGAACATTCAAGTCCTCAGAGGTGTGAGTAATGTAAGTTCAGGCTTCCAGATAACTGATCTGCATATTGATGGATCAATAAAAGACACTGCAGTGGATCTTAACAAAATGTGCCTTGGAACATTCAGTGTGCACTGAGCATTAAACTAGCTTATGAGTTGGGTGAATACCACAGTTTGATGTTTTTCTTGTTTCTTTAAAAAATACAAAAATCAAAAAAATCATAGAGTCCTATGCCGGATCTAAGGATTTATTGCCTGTGAGTCTGGAGAATAGTTCTAATGTGGTCAACTAAATCTATTCCTTGAAAAACTCAAACTCTATTCAAAGAGCAATGAAAACTCAAAGGCTTCCCTTGGAGGCTTCACTTTAAGGTCTCATCATCCTTTTGCTAAGGGAGTATCACAACTGAGAGATCCACAGCCATTTGAAATGGTGCAGTTGCAACTGACCACATGTTTTAATTCCAAATTACCATTTATTTTTCATAGAGCTCAGGAAGTCTTCAGAATGAGCAGTGCTTACTGATTCGGGATTGTGGTACTGTAATTTGGATGGGAGGTGTCAATAACAGACCTCAGCTCTGAGCAATGACTTTCTGAGTTTGAGCACTGGCTGAACATTGACTCATGTGCAAACAGGGAGTGGAGACACAGCTCTGGTTCTCTTGGCCTACCAGTCTGTGCAGGAAGGATTGTTATTTGCTGCTTGCACTCGTCAGGGGAAAATTATTTTGCTACTCTCTTGTTCTGTAATTTAAAAAGACAACTAACCTTGTAAATGCAGGATTTAAAGGCAGCACAAGAGCAAAAGGAAAGCGAGAGAAGGGATGTCAGCAAAGCATTTAATGTATTAGAATATCTATCTCGATGTGTGTGTTGGACCTTTATCCAATGTTGGAAGCTGCTCTCAAATTTTACACGTCTGTAAGCAGCCACCCATCCTTTGCCATGGGGTGTTGAAAGCAGCCAGAGGCACTGTTAACTGTGCAGACACAGAAAGCTGGAGATGAACCAAGCTGTGTATGGCTTTCCTTCAAAAAAGACATGCTGCATATCTAGAGCGAAAGCCTGCATATTGCTGGTGTATCTGAATTTACCTATTTTACTGAATGACTGAGGATGACATCAGCAGATTTGTGAGCCTGAAAACCAAGACTAGCCAGACAGTATCCATCTCATTAGGAATCAGAGCTCTCTGTGGTCTGAGTTTATTTCAGAATGGTAGCTTGCTTCCTTTAGCAATTTTAAAAAAAACTCCTTTCTGTCTTTCCATGAACTGCCTGAGCTTGTAACACATCAAATCACAGTTACCCTCTTGTACATCGTTATAGTACCTTCTTCTGGCTCCAAACACGAAATTGTCTATACATTTGAGTACATGTTGGACAATTATCCAATCACATTTCTATGAAATAGCAGATGGTAACAATGTTTACTGTACAGGTTTGAAGGATATTTTCTTGGTTTGTTATGAGAATTCTGTGATAGGGCCACCTAAGTCTAAGGAACAAAAAAGAAATGGTATCAGTAGCAGCTAAAAGGTAATTTAAAGAGTTAACAGCAGGAAAAGAGGATGCAGTACCCAAACTAGTTTATAAATTTCACACCTTCTTCTAAAAGAGAAGTAGGTGGTAGCTTTCCTATTGTGAATCAAAGCCTTTTTTGTTGGAAATCAATCATTCCTTCCATGGGAATCCATTAGAAACTGTTACTCACAGCAATCTGTTGCCACTCACTGATATGTTTTGCAGCAGTCTAATCTTCTCTGCTTGTATTTACCAGTGATTTAGGATGGTTGGCATCTCTAAAATACATTAATTAGATGTAGTCCTACTGTGTTTAAATTCTTGCATAAAGAGTTTGTATATTGATCATAGCTTTCCTCTGGGATTCCAGGGAATCAACTTGTTATGTTTCAGTGCTAGCTTGGTTTCATGCAATTGTACTGGCACATTATTCATTTAAAAAAAAAAAGAAAGAAAAAAAAAGAAGGCAACTGTAAATATAATTTATAAGATAGCGCATGTTCAGGTGATTTTGTTGCTTCAGACTGCAGTTTCAGGCCCTCCTTTGAGAAGGTCTGCATTGTGTTTCCCACCCCCCACGACATTACAGTAATTCACTTCAGACCTCTTGCATTGTGTCTCCAAAAAAGATTAGTGAGAAGAGCAGACTAGAGCCTGAGTTTCCAGCTTGGACAGCATGGAGCTCCTTGAAGAACTGGTAGGCAATAAAGGTCAACTCAAAATACCTGTTCGAAAGAATATTAGACATTTTAGTTCCTGACATAGCTTTAGTTTTTACTGTGATCATAACTTGCATGAACTCCTTTCTTTCTTTGGTTTGAAGGCAGGACCCCCTTCCAGCTGAATGGAGAAAGTTCTTTTCTTTGTTTGTCTGCTTTTGTAAGAGAACAAAAGTGTGTTCTTAGCCTAAAAGCATGTGTTTTCCTGCTCTCACACATGGGCCGATCAAGGGTTAGATTCTTTTCTGATATAGGGATGATCTGAAGAAACCCTCCTGTCTGAATCAAGAGTGTAAGGGAGGGTATTAGTACTGGCCATGTTATTATATTTGTCAAAACTTGATATTTCAATTTTTAAGAATATATTTACTGACTGTTTTAAATATCATGTATTAAGCAGAAAGCAAGTATACTTTCGGATGGGTACCTAAAAGTTTTCCAGAAAGTGTTTGGACATCAAGGATATGTATAGATTTTCATTTATTAGGAAGAAAGGTCCTGTTAGTTGAGTAACAAGACTAATTTATGCTGTGATGTGTTTATGTATGAGTCTGAAATGTTAGTGTGAGCACTCTAAACTAGTCAATTAGGAAGTTTCAGCATCAAAAACCTTATTAGATATTTCCCTGGTTTTTAAGAAGCTTGAAAGGTTAATCTTCAGTAGTGCTATGACTCCAAGAACATTAAACACTAGATGTATATTTAATAACTTGTTATTTTCTTAATCAACAATAGTAATTTATGTATACTTATTTCAGCTGTGTAATCTGAGGGAAAGAACATGCTGAGGAGGAGAAAGTTGTCTTTATAGCATAAATTCGTAATGTGTTCTTTTCCTTGTTTTTAGGAAGCAGAGAAACCTTGTAGGTCCAACTTTCTCATTATTAGAAAGTTTATTTAAAGATTTATAAAATTTTCCCCTTATGATTTTATTCTATTTCTTAAAAAATACCAATAATGTGATATGTGTGAAAAGACTTATCTGACTGAAAAAAGTATATATCTAACTGAATTATGTCTGTCCAGATGTCCAAAACCATGCAGCCATGTATCAGGCCTCATTGGTGAGGTAAATACTTGGATGTTTCTGATAAGAATAAAGTTAGCAGGCTGTGAGGAAGCATCAGTCTGGGGGGTGAGTCAGAGGGGCATTACCTGCTGCTCTGACCTAGGGATGATACTAAATGAAGGAGCAAGGGCAGAGGGAAAGGGGCAGCAAGCGTGGCAGTGCTTTGCTGCCAAGCGGTCACAACACTCTCCTGCTCCTGAAACAACCTGTATGCTTGATCCAATGGATGTTCCAAGGCAAAATAGGATGTGATGAGCAGCAGACAGTGAGCAAGGGGTCCGTTTGTCTGTGAAGATAGTGGCAATTCTTGGAAATTTCTCCCCTAGTATCTGTGCTGACCTCACCAGTGTCACATATCAAAACAGATTCTTGTCCCCAAACTCTGGTCCGCTATTTAAATACTTACAGTGACTTCATTAGCCCCCTTTCACCTCATCATCACGCTAGAAACTCATGCTTTGTTGCTGATTCTGTGTGGTTCTCACTGAGTCCCTGTTCCATATGCAGTATTTAATTTCACAGATGCTTTTGTCTAGAGATATTTGGCATTTAAAAAGATCATTTATTTGAGTGGGCCTGGACTGACAAGTTGGATGTCTTCATCATCATTATCTGCTATTCTGGCAATCTATGTGTCATCGACACATTTTACCAACAGTGATATTTTGCATTATTAGAGAGCATTAATAAAACATTATTGAATTAATCCCTCCAAAGGAATGATCCTTTTAGAATATTCCTCACTTCAGTATAACTCTCCATTGACAGCTACATTTGGGCACCTGCCAATTAGTGCATTCTTAATCCATTTAATGTATTCTCTACAGGTTTATAAGAGACTAATTTTATAAGACTCACATGTGGTACTGAATCAAACACCTCATAAAAGACAGAATTTACCCATTACTTTTGTCAAATAGAAAAAAACAAATAGAAATCTTGGCTACCGAGTTACAGAATCTCAATCAAAATATCTTTTAAAGAGAAAAGTACTTAAATATTTCTTTAGGGCTGACTTCATTGCAGGAATTTAGAACTGTGAGTGTGACCTATAATCTGGGTGCAGTCTACATTCAGGTAAGTTCATGTAAAGTGAATTTGTATCAGGTGTAGCATCCCCAGGGGAAGGGAATGAAGATACCTCTTGCTCCTCTCTTTTTGGCAGGTTCCTCTCTGAACACCTTACTCTTCAAATGGTTTATCATAGGTTGTGACAGGTATTTGTACACTGTGCTATCACCAAAAAGGAGTGCAGGAGCTTGGATGACAGTGCAAGCCCCCTGTTTCAGATGTACTTTTAAAAAAGCACTTGCTCCTCCCTATCTTCTGAAAGAAAAATGGCAGATCACAATAAGACAATTAACACAGGATAAAGTGCATAAATCCCTTCCTCCCTTTCTCCCTTTCTCCCTCCCTCCCTTCCTCCCTTCCTTCCTTCCTCCTTCCCTCCTTCCCTCTCTCCCTCCCTCTCTTAACTCTCTTTCTGAACGATTGGTTTAGATGGCTCCCAACTCAGCCTTTGTGCAATCTAATTTTAGATAACTGAAAGGATAACTGCCCAGACTGTTGTCTATTCCTATGCATGCGCTCTGCCCCAATTTAAGTCTGATAAATATTTCCACTGGTCAAGCTATCATTTAGTGTGAGACTTTGCTAGAGTCAATACACTTTTCCTCTTCAGAGGGCACAAATTTATATTACACTTAGCAGCTCTTTCGCTTCCCAGCCCTACTGCCAAAAGTGAAAATAATGAACTCTAGAATCCTCAGCTAAAGGACAGGCTTTCAGTGCACCAACATTTTTGTGCCTCTAAGCATTAGCATTTAGTAAGAGAAGGAAAATGTACCTTGAAATTTTAATATGAAATCATTCAAACTAGTATCACATTAAACATATATATTTTTTAACTTATCTTACTTCAACATCTGCCTAAAACCTGAGAACAGTAGCTGTACCAATCCTATAAACATTAATAAGCCAGAAAGAACTCTTAAGATATTCCATGCTATTAGTGATATTATGTAAAATAACCATACACATGGAAAATCATGTACACTTTTGGGAACTATAACATTCTATCTTTCCAGACCTATCCAGACTTCTATATAACAATTTTAAAATGCTGTAATTTGCTTGTATATGACATTAGTCAGTTTTATGATCTTTTGGGTAATTTACTTGTGCAGGTGTTCAAAGATTTAGTGTTGCTGTCATCACCCATTCCTTCAGGTAATTCCTTCTGTTACTAGAGAAGGCGAGAAGGAAATAGGTTTAAACACCATGATCTTGACAAATTGGAGAAATAGTCTGAAAAAGCTAGGTTACAGTTTGACAGGAATGAGAACAAACACCATACTTAGATAAAAAATGATAACAGCACACAAGACAGGAAAAAGGCAACTAGGTAGAAGTTCCCAAGGAAAGGACCAAGAGTTGTATTATAAATACAACCGTATGGGGTAAGGTCAACAGTCCACTGTTTCTGACAGTGAACAACATTTCATGCATAGGAGAAGACTGCAGGAAACAGGAATGGTGCATTCAGCTCTTTCAACACTCTAGATTGTAAGCTTACTGAAGCAGAGTCACACCTCCAACATCATATTTTCGAATACCTCGGTGCATCTTCCATGTTTTATTCGAAAATATCTGAGTATTATTTGTGCTATCCAAATCATCCTGTGACAAACTGTTCCACAATTTAATTGTGTACCTCATAAAACTTCCTTTAGTTAGGGTTAATTCTACTGCCTATAATTGCATTTTATGTCCCTTATATTTTATGCAAAATAATATATAATTGTTCCTGCTTTATGTTTTCCATAAAATGTTGGGGTTTTTTTTTCATTTAAAGTAATTTTTGAATGATTATGTCTTTCTAAATTTTAAGAAGGGGCTTACTCTATGCCATTTGTCCTCATAGGCCATCATGTGGATTACTTCTGATAATCCTTGATAATTCTTGCCACATTTCTCAGTGCCTCTTCTAATTCTACTTTATCATTTTCTGGCATCTGCGATGCGATTTCTGATATGTGGTGTCCAGAACTGTGCACAGCATTTGAGACATAAATGCACAAGGGTTTTATTCAATGACTTTTTGCAGCTTTCTTTCCTTTCCAAATATTCTAATTGTTTTTGTAACTGTTATTGAGTACTGGGCTAACATTTTCAAAGAATTGTTCATAGTACCTCTGAAGTCTCATTTCTGAGTCATAAAATCTTATTGAAAACCTGCTGCTGTACATATAGATTTGCAATTACTTATCTGCATTTATTGACTGATTTTTCCTGAAATCTTTCCATGCTTTGTCACGAGACCCTTCTTCAGCTATTTTCAGCCAGTTTAGCTGTGGCTAACCTGAATGTGAGTGCTAGTACTGTGCCCCAAGTATTAGACCATAGGTTAACAGATTGTTGTGGAATGGCATCTGTAAACTCATTAATGACAACACCAACATTTTGGCCTGGTGGAACCTTGTATAGTTTTCAAACAAGACTGAACTGGAAAAAAAAAGTAATAGAAAAAACCTTATAGGCAGGGCTACTGTATGCTCTTCATGGACATCTGTGATTTCCCTTGGTTCAGTTTTATAATTATGAAAGAATTATTACAGAGCCCTTATCAAAAATGTTAAAGGTAAACATAAAACTGGGAAAATAATTTTTAAAATGAAGTGTGCCCAATTAGGCATGACTTAGCTGAATGCCTGGTTGCACACCCAATTGGCACATTAAATTTGTCATGTTTCTTATTCAGTTTGGGTAATTGTGCATGCAAATGAACAGGTAGTCACATACCCTGTAATTTTCATAAGTAATTGACGTATTTGCAAGTGTAATTATTTTCTTTGTAACTGAAACTCAAATTTTGACTGTCTTAAGGTTCTTCAAGAGCATGAGCTTTGGTCATTTCAACAGGAAATGAAGTTCAGTGATTCACTGAGGAACTGAGTTCACCTCACAAAAGTGAGGAATTATATCACTACCCTAGATTATCCTAAATTTTTCTCTTATTGGCTTAGAAAAGAGGGATATCAAACTGGATCAGCAGTGATAGGTGACAAGATCCTAGTTATATATAAAAACAAGGTTGTGGATACAAAATGATTATACATAGTAGCCATTAAGTCACTAAAGTTTTTTTTAGAAGGAATCAAAATGGGAATAGTTGATCAGCCCATGAAAGCTTTCTATACTGTATACCATAGATACTATGTATACATCTATATATTAACAGAAGAAACTTAAACTCATTGTTTTTGTGAAGTAACTGGCATAATAGAGATGGAATAACTCATGGCTAGAAGATGACTATAAATCATTATAATATGCTCAGGAAGGACAAATAAGGGATAAGGGAAAAAATTTTATCTTGCATCTATAACACACTTGGTGCCTGAAAGTATAAAGTGTATGCCAAAAGTCTCTGTTTAGGTGCAGAGAAGAGAGAATTAACTGTTTGCCAAACTTTTGGTAGATAAAGAAACAGTGATAGGCTTTATTTTCAGCAAGAAATGATTGAGTTAGATATTGGAAACATTTCCTTCTTATAAGGGGAAGTGACAGTGCTAGTCCTATATATAACTTTGCACAGTATGAACAGACATCTGCAGAGGTTGTAAAACCTTAATTGCTGGAGATATTAAAAACAATTTAGCCATATGTCTTTCATGAATGACATAGGGATAATTAATTCTGCCAGAGCTGGGCTAACTAATATTCCCAGGGTTGCTCCCAACTGTTCTTTATATAACTCTGTTGTTTTATGGTTTTATTTAAAATTATGTATTCTTAGTAATTGCTTAGTCTTTTTAAAGAAATAGAATTGAAAATGTTTAATAATCCAACAGTGTACAGTTTCACAGATATCTACAGTTCCTGTTTTTTCTCTGGCCTCTTTATTTGCTGTCTGTTTCCAGAACAGCAGTGGCTTAGTGGCTTAATGTGTTTGACCCTTTGGAGCATCCCTGAAGAGACACTGAGATAATTTTGGTGTCCAAGAGAGAAACAATCATGAAGGCTTTATTCCTCTGAAAGGTGACTAATCCAAGCAGTCAGGACTGTCAGGTTTGGGTGACTTTTAAGGTCTCTCAAGAACAAAATGACTCTGACTCAGTCTATTTTTCATCATTTCTTATCCTCACCTCATGCTTTGAGTATTTCTGGAAGATAACTAAGGAAGTGGTGCTAAACTCCCAGACTCATATGCTGCCCTTCTGATGGCAGCTCCTTCTGACTCTTTCATGCAGACACGCAAAAGCTGAGAACAGGTGCTACAGAGGGAATGCAAGTCAACACTCATACAGAGTCTTCTGAAATTTATATCCATAAAAGTCTTGTGCAGTCCCAAGCAGAAAGCTGGAAGAACATCAAAAACCAAAGTTTCAATAAAATAAGTATGACTTACATTTTGATGATTACTCACTTTAATTATTTTTAATAAGTCTGATTATTTTAATGAAGATTTAATAAAGACAATTTTGAAGATTCATGCTCAAATTTTATTGACCTGGTAACACGCAGAAATACATGCTAGCTAGCATAACTTTGCAGGTACCATCAGTGGGAAGTCAACCTTTCCCCACCTTTCCCACATCAGAAATGGCTGGACCAGGTGGAATCTGCTTTCACACTGCTTGAGTCTGTGCTGCATCTGCAACTGGCTAGTGTAGATGGGGATGGCAGAGTAAGGAAAATCTAAACCACAATTATAGTATAAAAAGCAAGCCTGTAGAAAACCTCCGATTTGAAGCTAGAAGCCAAGCTTGGTGTATGTGAAAAAAAGAGACATTCTCCAGAACCTTTGGTTTGCTTGACTATGTCACTATTTCATAAAAGAGGAACATCAGCTTCTCAGATCAACATGTGCTACAAGGGCCTTGCACGAAACACCCAGGAAAAGTGAGGAAGCCAGATTTTCTCTCTTTGAAGAGTAGATAAGTGGCATATTGAAACTGTCTCTGAATGAGCCTCTTTATTGTTTTCTACAGAAGGGTGTCAACTAGTATCTGTCAAGAATACATAGAAAATAATATGATGGACTTACAATTTAGAGTTTTTTAACAAGAGTTCTTCCAAGATTAAAGTGAAGCAAAGCAGATCTCCTCCTCATGGAAGTGTTTCACTTGAAGGTAACGGGTAAGTATTTTTGTACACTGCATTTGTATTACTTGTGTAGCTGCAGATGTGATGGGAGGAACTTGAAACAAGACTGTTTCTCTTCTGTGTGAATTGTGCTGAAATTACGTTTGTATAAAAATGTTTCATTGATAGGACGGTTTTTTTGAGGTCCTTTCTTCTCAATGTCATCAAAAATTAAAGTAAATGGAAATGATCATTGTCCTTTGTATTATAGCTGAGAAACATAGGTCTTGTCTTTTTCTAAATTGTTAAAATATTTCAGTTTGTAGAGACCTACAATGATCACCAAGTCCTTTTTGTTAAGAATTTTCCTGCTGTTCTTAAGTAAGGCATTAGTAATTAGAGTGCTGCGTATTGGTGAAGGAGGTATTGATAAAGTTGATGGAAAGATAGTGAAGTACTGAGACAGGGTGCCTAGGAAAGTTTTTGCATCTCTATTATTGGGTGGCTTTGAAAAATAACAGGTAAAAATCTGTTGCCAATAATTTAGGCACAGTTTACCTTACCTACTCATCATTCCTTCCAGTTTAATTTTCTATTATTTATTGAATGTTACCACATCTCTCAAACTGTATTGTGTTTTGTTTTTGTTTGTTTGAATTTTTTGTTTGTTTGTTTTTTTCTTTTAGTTTGGGAGGGCTTTTTTTTTTCTTAAAGATCCCCTCCCTGCCCCCTCCTCTCCCTCTTCCCCCACCCAATCACATAAGCTCCAATGAAAAAATTAAAGTTCCTGCCTTCAGAGAAAGGCTGGAATACTTGTCTCTAAGATAGCCTAAGGACACAACACAAGAAGGATTTCACAATAAAACTCCATCCTCTGTGAATAGTGGAACTGAGAAGCCTACTTTCCTATGGACTTTCACACAGCATTCCTTGCTTCTCCACCATCATAATTCCATGTCTCTGCAACTACTCCATATTCCCTACCAGGATGCCTCCCATTTTCCTACAAGACCCCTTCAATTGGCCAGAATAGAAAGTTCTTTTTCTCACACAGCAAAAGACACTGATCTTCCCTGGAATCCTATTTGCTAAACCTGTTTCTTTATAATGGTGCTTGGGCAAGCACCAATTGGTCCAGAGCTGTGGAGATGGTGACTCCTGGTTGCTGCTGCTGTGAGGCCAGAAAGTGAAGTGCTGACCTGCTCCAGCCTTTCCACCACCAGGTGCACCACTGGCACTTCACCTGACCCGTGGTTTTCATTGCCCTTGCAGGAACTTTGTGAGATCTCAATACCTGTGTAAACATTTGATTAATATTAGTGCCCACCAGTGAATCCTGGAGACTGATGGAGAGAGATAGCATGAACCCTGAAGTCTCAATTTAATTAGATAAAATTAATAATTACAATTTTTAAGATATTGAAGTTTTGGGAAGCTTTTGAATTGGGTTTTTGAACCAATGGAATTGTCAGGTCTGAACAAAATGTGCCATGTAATAAATGACTCCACAATCTAGTATCTTGCAAGCACTGTCACTGACTTTTAAATAAGTGTCTTTCTTTGCCTGGAATATAATTTCACTCTTTCATTTTAACCTCAGTGATGTGGAATTGTTCTGGTAAACTAATATATCTTTCTCTGGAATTGAGAAAAATACACCTGGTTCCAAATCACACAAAATAAATTATTTCAGAGGCGATAAATGGTGTCCTGAAGGTCTTATTCAGAATTTAATCACCATAAAGCTGGATGTACTCATATCAGAAGATGTCTTGAAAATATGCTCATGTGTTTACACCACTTGCTCATGGGAAAGGACAAAAGAAACTGATACTGGTTCGTGTTAAAATTCATTTGTTTTGTCAGTGGATATGGATTTTCTTAAAAAATAATTTAGATTATTTTCCCATTGGACATAGTGCATATTTGGAATGTAATGACTTCACTGTAGTTTAATAAATGTAGAAACTTTTCAAATATGTTGTGTGTATAATATTGGTTTTGATAACTAAATGGACAAAATATTATATTATCCTGTAACACATACATGAAATATTAATTTCCAGTATGATCTTAATGAAATGATGATTTTAAAGAATCAGAAATAATACTCAGATAATATTACTGAAGAACACTCATTCAGATAACATTTGTATTTCCATGCTATGATTTAATATGACAGGAGGGAAACCCCAAAGTCTCTACAGCAGCACAAGTTTGTGACTTTGGTGTGCTCATCTAACCTAATCCAGTTTGAAGGACAGGCCTGAAAATCATAGCTCTAAGACTTAAAATTGGAGGATTTTTACACTTTTGCTGGGGATCTGTTGTTCTTTTCTCGTTTCAGATATAAAGTAGGAAATGGGCATGAAACAGTCCTGTCATCAAAGGCCAATCTGTAAATCATATTTGAAGATTGAGTGCACAGAAAATAGCATTTCTTCAATGATATGATTTTTCTATAGCTAAACCAGTGGCAAATGATAGTGGCTCTCACTTCCGTACACTTATCCTCAATCTTATGATGAGTTTATATTCTCTGTAGGATTTGATCATCTTCAGACTGAGAAAAAAGCTTACATTCTCATTCACGGTAAAGTTGAAATGTGTCACCACATTCTCTGGAATCTCCTTTTGTACTGGAGAAGTAGAGTGAGTCCTGATGTAGACTACATGTTGTGGTGGAATAGTATGGTTGTACAGGTGCCTCAGCATGTCTTCTGGGAAGTTTGGTAATGTGGAAAGACAAGATCAGCTGGTTTTTTTGCATTGTCTCATTTCAGTTCTACAGCAGTTGAAAACATATTTCTCCCCTGTGTCTAGGAGGACCAAGGTGCAGCCTGCCCAGGGAGGCTCTGCCATGGGGGGCTGGGGGGCTTCCAGCCCCAGGGGGACACAGCCCCATCTGACCTCAGCACTGAGCACACTGTAGCAGGGCCAGACCAGAGACACTGCAAGCTCCCATCCAAACCAAGCTGGCATCACTTTCCTAAGCCATTGAACTGCAATTTAAGGAAACATGATAGTTAGGAAAAAAAAAAAATAAAGGCAACCAACCAACCACACTTTTATACAGAAAACCTTCAGTTAGTCTATTTACCAGAATCACTTCTGTATCAGAACTATCAATAGTAGAAAACGTGTACTGGGCAGAGGCAGAGGTAAGGGGTGTGCCTGATCTAGGAAGTGTAGACTTGTTCAGCAGACAATGAAGAAAACTAGTTTATCTCTTTCAGATGTTTACTTTATAAATTATACCTGTTCTCTTTGACAATGCACACAAGTTCCCTGTTCATGAGAAAAGTATCCTGTGATGACTTGCAGCAAAGATAGCCATTTTGTCAGGGAATCTCCTCTTCCAGCCTCCTACTCTGAGAGGCTTGTGGGTGGCTTTGCAATTTCAAATTCACCTGCACAGATCACAAGTTGTCTTTAAAGCCTAAACATTACTGCAAGTCGTGGAGGTGTTCTTTGAAATACATCCACATGCCCAGCCAGCAATGATTTTCTCCACTGCAGAAAAGGTCTGTGCAGATTAAGGAATTTTCTCTCACAAAGGGCTTGCAGAAAGATTGCTGGCATTTCATCGATCCCTTTTGTAAGGAAATGGGTCAAAAACTCATATATTTGACGGAGAATAAGGTTTTTAGGGACAGCTTGCACATATGGATATTTGTGTGTTGAGTACTTCACATTTGAACTGATACAGGGGGAAGTGAAATGCCAGGCACAGTTAACCTGATCTCAATGCAGAATTTTAAAGGCAAGACTGCTCTCTTCTTCTATCTTATTTACCACTGCATCTATAATATGATGAGCACTTTTAAAGAATTTTTGATATGGGCCTTCTGATTTTTCTTCACCACGTGAACATACTGTATAGGAATACATGTATGAATGTTTTGAGGAATACGGTCCATTACAGAAGAGGATTGTTGTATCTGTATGTTGTGTTTTGTTTTTTTTTTTTTTTTAATCACAGTAACATAGGATTGCTATATCAGATCAAAGCATTTGCATAACATATCCCAAAGACTTCCTCTTGCCCCAGCTAATATCTGACGTTTTAAAAAGCAAGGAAAAAAATCCTTTAATGTACCTGATCTGTTGGGCAACTCCAGATCTGAGCTGGTTATAGACTAGATTTCTGACATCTTTACAAGATATGTTTCTACATCTATGATTTTATTATCTGTTACTTCAGATGCATCATTGCTATATAATACAATTTGTCCTTTTCTGAAAATTAGTCCATAATATTTGATGCAATGTAAGGTGCTTAAAAAAATAATCTACAAATTAAGAGTTTCAATTAAGCACTAATGAGACAGAGCAGGAATCATGACCCTTTTGCATACATGGAAAGACAGTAATAGAGAACACTTTAATTAGTATTATATTCCTTCTTTCTTTCAAAAACATCCCATAGATTTTATCTCTGGTTCTCAGTTACTTGGTCAGTGTCTTTTGTTTACAGCTAAGATCATAGCAGTTTGCTGAATCAAAATAACAATTCTGCTGAAGGGGATATAAATGCATTATTGTTGCAGTGCTGACCTTTTGCCAAGAACATACATACTTACTCAAAGACAAAGAAAAACTGGGCATAGGATCAGGGTTTTTTTGTAAAGTTTCCAGTTTGCTGAAGATTTGCATTTTTTGTTTACTTTTGGTCCATGTAAAAAAATTTGGTGTGCAGATGGAAGGCGACGTTTCAGTGCTGTTTCTATAGATCCTGCAGCTACCATACTGCAAATGAATAGCTGATTAATCAGTGAGCTGGCTGGAAATCTGTGTTAGTTCTGTTTCCAGATCTCCTATAGACTTGCATGACCTTGGGTAAATCACCCTTGCTAAATCCTTGAATGAACATCTGTTATTTCATGTGTTTCACAACTCCTGTGCAATGAGTAGGCAGCCATTTAGACCAGCTTTGTATGACCTTGCTGCGGATTTGCTATGGTATGAGCTTAATACAACACAGAGCCAGACCAGAGCTGGAATTTAGGCTGAGGGACTTACAGGACAGTTCTGGTTGGCAGGAAGCTCTAGAGGTGGTCTGGTCTTACCTCCTGCCCAGAGCTGAACTGCTATCCAAGTTATATCATTTTACTCAGGAACTAGCCGAGACAGTGAAATTTTGAAAACCTCTGAGGATGAAGCTGCCATTGTGTCTCTGGGCACCTGTTCTGATGCTTATCACTCTGATGGTGTGTTTTTTTTCCCCCATGCTGGAAAGTGTGACCACTGCATCTCTGAGAAGACCCTGGTTTTGTCTTTTCTATAACTTCACTTTAGGTTGTGGAAGATTGCATTTTGTCTTTACTCTTAACCTTCTCTTCCTCAGGCTGAAAAACCCCTCTTCCCTCAGACTTTCCATATGCAAGCCCCTAACCATGCGACTGACCCTCCTTTGGCCTGCCTGCAGGTCACACTTCTTTCATTGGGGTGGCAAAACCGGAGACTCCACAAAAGTGCCAAGAATGGTGGAATAGCCATTTTCCCCCAACTCCCTTACTGTACTCCTGCTATTAATGCAGCACAGCATGCTCTTAGCCTTCATCACTGTAAGGATGCACTGTTGACTCTTGTTTAGCTCTGTTCCTACTATGATACCCATGGCTTCTCTGCAGAAGCATTACCCAGCCAGCCAGGTATTAGGCTGTACTGGTGCATGATTTTTCCTGCCCTGACACACTAAAATTCATCTTTGTTGAAATTTGAATCTTCGATCACAACTTTGAGATGGTTTGTGATCCAGCAAGTAATTCACCCATGCAGCCCATCTCCCCAGATTTTACAGAGATTATTTTTGATTAGTTTTCTGTATTCCTAATGCCATTGTTACACCTTCAAATTTTGCTCACTTAGTGAATGGCAGCAAAAACACAGAGTGGAAGAAAGTTTTCCCTTTTCATTTAATAGCAGAGGAGGTTGAATATGCTGTCAAGTAGAAACTGTTCTGGACAATGTCTATAGCACAAATATTGCCATTTTGTTACTGGAAGAAAGGAATATGAGTCAGGCTGACTGGGGAATAATGCTTGCCTCAGTTGGTGCCAGAAAGTACTACCAAGGATGCTTGAGCAGATAACAGAGGAGTGCTGTGTACAGGAGGTTTGATTCTGAGTACTCTACCTGTGAACATTCTGACATATCCTTAGGGCAGTAGAATAATTATTCCGCAAGTTACAAGTGGATGCCAAAGATTAATTGCCCCAGTTATCTCATTCACTGTAGAGTTGCTGCCCTCCCTCCCAATAGGTTGCTTATCATTTTGTGCAGCTTACTGCTGGGGCATTAAATTTCCAGAGGGATGATGCTAGCAGGAGTCTACATTCAATTTCCCTGAAGTAGGAGTGTTGAAAACATATACATGCAGTTCATTAAAATTTGTTCTCATTAAAATTCTATTAAACATATTTATTTGACTCCTACTGCTATCTATCCTGTTTTCTCTGAAGTAATGTGTTTACCTGAGTCAAACATTAATGTTATCAATCAAATCAATTAATGTTATTGATTAAATTTTCAATGCTATTCCTACTATATATTTAATTCAGTAAGAGTTCTGACCTCAAGAATAAGTCAAACAAATTTGGGAGCAATGGCCTGTTCACTCTAAATGAAAATGAAATATTTGATTTAAATGAGTAATTTCAACACTACATGTACAATTTTTTGACCACATTTATATTCCTGCATAGTAGAGAAAGGTTTTATTTAGAGAGCACAATGAAGTACTTTTTCCTTTATGAAGGGAAGAACTTTAAAGAATCATGTTAGCAGAGGGAAGCAGAACATGTAAATGCACAGCTGCCTTAAGGAAGAGGCAAAAGGAGACAACCATTAAGTAATTGGATTCATCTCTATTTGGCCTTTTTCTTTGGGTGAGATTTATTTTGATAGCATGCTGTTTATTTTCTTCCAGGTTTGCACACAATGTAAAAACCACTCTCAAAAACTGAAAAAGAAATTGAAGCATGCAATCTCAGTAAAAGTCTCTGTCTGGGTAATAAAATAACATATCTTTCAGTAACTTGAAATCTGGAACAAGGCTGTCCCAGTAGCCATAACCTGAATAATACACGAATGGAGATGTTATTTTATACACAACTTCTTCTAAAATTGCAGCTGCAAGGACAACCTGGGGAGGAAATAAGAAAGAATAGCTTCTCTCCTTTTACTTAAAAATGGATTTACTGAAGAAAAATATATATCTATTTTAAATTGGAAAAAAGCATCAAAATCTAAGACTTTACAAACTGGAAGTCCAAAGTATCTCTGAATGAAATAGAATATATTTTACATTAATTTATATAAAAAAAAAATCACTGAGATCTAAGAAAATTAATTGCACTTAAATCAACTATATTTAACCTATTTTAAAACTAAAGTTATTTCTAAACAGAAAACTGTAAGAGTTTTATTAGAAAAGATCAAACAATTTAATTTGGGCAATTTTGAAAGTTAAAAACCAGTTTTGTTTTTTTTTCATATCTTAGCCTACTCTACAGATACAAAATTGAAAAATTCTCAAACAAGTATATATATTTTATAACAACTGTAGTAAGTGCTTATTTTTCTCAGAGCCCCCACCTTAATTTGCCTCATTTCTGCATATTTTGCTTGAGTAGAACTTCAACAGGGGCACAGTGCATTTTTCATTTGTGTGGATGAGGTGTTATCAGTTTCCTTTGTCTGCTATGAACATAGGTCTGGTGAAAGTGGTCTAACCCATGACCTTCAGCTGTATCCATGCAAAACACCCAACCCAGCCATAGCAACTGCATCTGTTATTGAGATGAGGATGGATTTGGGGCCAAGGGCTGTCGAGCTGATGTTTGATTTGAAAGGGATCAAAGTGCTGGCTATGGGAAACAGCAGGAGCAGATGGCAAAGAGAATATTGGTGCTTTTAACTCAGAAGAGGCGAGTAGGAATGAAGTTAGTTCCCTGCTTATATTAGAAAATTAGAGAGCTACTATAAAGGATCTAGATTCTCTCCTTGTCCTTCACTTTCATTTAGTTAAGTCATGCAGTTAGTGGCTATTACTTTCAGCTCACACTTTGCAATGATTTTTACTAAGGGCTATACTTTACAACCATCTGGAGATTGAAAATATAACAGAATTCCAGTCTGTGCTCATTAAGAGCATATCTTTCTGAAGTGCAGACACTAATGTTTCTACTTAATGTAGATATTTGCACTATCTACACAGTAGGGACTAAATAGAATTTCATTTAATTTGTTGGTCTGGGACCAGCTTTGTTAAAGCATCTTCTCTTTCCTTGGGCTGATCTGTTATTGTTGTGGTCAGGAGGAGACATGTTCCACTCCTTGCTTCTGAAGAGCCCAGTTTCCCACAGGGGGCACTGCAGTCAGCAGCCAGCCTGGCAGGGTCCTGACTTCCAGAGATAAGTGGGGTGATGGACAGGTTAAAGGAAGCACAGCCTCTCTTCCGTGCCGAATAGCTACCTGATGCACTATCACACTTCTCCAAACTCTTGGAGGACAGCTACAGTCTCAGAGACTTTGAGGCATCAAGACAGTTTGACTAAACACTTTGTCCAAGAATTGAGAGGCCAGAGTGTCATGGTAATTACTGTACCAATATCACGGTTGTGACTCCAACATAAAATCCTTTTCATAAACATATCAAACTCTATCTTACAACTAACAAGGTTCTCCCCCCACCTCCCCAATATAACATCTGGAAGGACTGGTTCAGAATCCTTATTGTAATGCTGTTTAAAGTTGCTGACAGTGCCTTCTGTTGATTTCAGTTATGTATTGACCGTTTGTTAAGCAATTGTCTTCATCAAGGTTTCTTGAAGATTTTCTTCAGAAGTTTGAATATTTAACGCTGTAGGAAATTTTGTATGTGACCGCTTCTTCATATCTTTAACAATCCCATCCTCTTCATTGAGAAAACACTCATTTCATCACATAAAATGCTTTTAATCAAACTGATGTATTTTGCTTTGTTAAAAGCTTCCTTCTTGAAGGAAAGATAGGATTCCCATGATAAGTTGTATTTTTTGATCCAAAAGATTATCAGATATCTAGAAGCTCATGCTTCCTTTGTGGTCTCACAGTTTTAGGTATAACACTGAGCAAAGTCACTGAAATCTGATAATATTTTTCCACTCTGAAACTTTTTTGGTGACTATATCCCAGAAAATATCACACACTTTGATTTTGCGCTGAAGATCCAACCCTGGACTAACTGCAGAGTCTTCAAAGAACAGAAGAGAGAAAAAACAAACCAACTTTGATTTGCAATTCCTTTCCCTCAATTTTAGTTTAGAATTTCAGCTCAGAAGAAATAAGAGAGTAACAATGTAATTAAAATGCTGGAAATGTTACATATAGCTCAGTTCCAGACAATAGAGTTTCCTATTGCCAAATCAGTGATAAGCCTGAAGAAAATTGTATGAATTTGTGTGAGCTCTTCCTTCTGCTAGAAAGGTGGAGCAAGACCTGAGCTTAAACTGTTCAAAGCATTTCTTTATCACTGTGATTAATTATGAAGCAAAATCAGATGTAATTTAGAATATAAAAGACATATAGGCATCTATTAAACAACATTTCCTCTACTGTCCTTATGCTCTGCATGGGAATGCTTTGATGTAGGGACAACACTAGAGAGTCCTCTGTCTCTCCAGTGGTTTCTTGCCCTTGGCCTGATGCATTAGAGGTGAAAACATGGATTAAATATTAGCAAGTAAGATTTTCTCAAGTTTGGGGATTTTACCAGACTTTGTCCCAAAGGACCTTATTAATATGCTCTCCCATACAATTTTCACCCAGCAGAACCGTGAACTGGAGGTTCTTATTTACGGCTTTGTGCATCAGCTATTGCCCAAATGCCAATTCTATCATTTTGCTTTCCATCATGTTTCATGTTTTAATCTGGAATAGGAATCACTGATGCATGAAGAGAGTGAACTGGTGACTTTGCAGGAATGAAAAATCATTCCCTTTCACTCCTGCCAATCCCGTGTCTTCATTTTCCTTCCAGAATACTGCTACTAACATACACCTCTGCTTCTCCAGAGCAAAAGGTATCTCATTCCCACCTAAATACTAAGTAGCTAGAAGGTACGGAGTAATCTGCTATCCTGATCCTCGACACTAGACACAGTGGGTCATTTCACCTGTTTCTGCCATTGCTGTGAATTATGTTGCAAGAAAAGTCTCCTGAAGAAGCCAAGGAACCAGAAGTTAAGAGTTAATAGTTTGATATCAGGAAGCAGCACTGAATTGTTTGACTGTTGAATGATTTATAGGGAATGTATGCGTTTTCATGAGGCAAAGCTGAAAGAGTATTTTTTTCTGGTAATTCCATATGTATAACGTATTTATTTTGGGACAGAATAAAACAGAGCAAGGTCCTTCTTGAAACACTGAGAGGGTCTCACTCGTCAGAACATAAAAAAGACTGTTCACAGCCCATGTCTCCCTATTACTCCACTGTTTGAATGGGTGTTTTTCACAATGTAGCCAGGACATTATTTGTTAAATTATTTATTTTTCAGTAGAGGACATGAAGACACAGTGACTCCAGTTTTCTCTTGTGAATGGCTCTTCACAAATAACTGCTTTGAAAGTCAGTGCAGCATATAAGTGAGATGCCATAGGTATGTTTAATATTTAACTTTCATCCTCTTTTTCTCATCAGGCTTAGTAATTTTAACGTGCAATTTTAAGGGACACTGTAACAAAATATAGTGGTGTCTCCTTTTGCTCTGAAGAAGGTGCTTTTTATCCTCATTTTGGAAAATATTTTCTCTAGCTTTAGGAAGTGGCAAAGTTCATACCTTGGAGATTTAAGACTGGACTTATATCGGAGAACTCAGATTGGGATTAGATTTCATTATAGCTAATGACTGAAAAATACATGTTAGGAAAGATGTGAAAATCTACTCAGGGGAAATAGATATGGAAGATCTGATGAGGGTGAAAAAACCTGCTTTTCTAGCAATTTATTTCAATGATCAAATTGCTCTGCCTCTAGGACCTGAAATCTAAACCACATGAATGAATTTGGTTGACTTTTCATCTGACAATATAGGTTTAAATAGAGCAGGCAAGATATTCTGGGACAAGCAATTATTTACTGTCATAAGTTTAAATCAAAAGCAAAGGTACATTTCAATTAGGTCAGTTAATATTTCAGCTACACAGCAGATGTTGACATTAGGAGAAACAATGTTGTCAAAATGAAAAGCTACAATCCTATTATTTGCTTTATAACTTGCTTTTTCACCTACAGGGAGCTGCATCAGTGTTTTTTGCCTAGATACATTTTTGTGTATGTTTGCAAAGATACATACATCAGTCCTCATTTTCATGCTTTTTAATTTCTGAATTATTAGCTGTCATATCATCATCCCTCTGTGAACAACCTTCTACTCTGTAGCCTTGAGTTTTATCTCTTCCTGTTATGCCAGGTTTGAAGACCATCTAGTTCTTTCCTATCATCCCTGAATTGATAATGTTATGCTTTATTAGGTCTTATAAAAGTTTCATTATTACAGTCCTAGTTATTTTGTCCTCAACAGTGCTCTTTGGTAATTAAACTAATTTTGCTGAAGAACTTCTGAACCATCGTTTCTCTAAGTGTACTCCCCAGCCTGGCACACTGATTTCCAATGAGTTACAAAAGGGATCGTTTTCACGCATGAAAGGCAATTAGTTTCATTTTGTGTTTCATCAAAGCCCTTTGTACTAGAGCAGGAAAATTTGAAAGAAAAAAATTCAAGCTCCCTTTACACTGAAGAGGTCAGACACAAAATCAAGTTAGTCTCTTTCTGGTTTGGATAAATCGTCTACTGATTCTAATACACCACATGTTGAAACAATTGCATTATGAACATTAGCATTCAGTCACTCACAGCTAGAACTTAAAGCTGAAATTCACAGGGTGACTTATTTTAACATTTAATAAGCAGAAATATCAGCTAAGAAACCCATCTGGTACAGTGACAAACAGCATAGTATTTGAGAAATTTTAGAAGGCACCTTGCTGCATAAACATTTCTATATTATATATAAAATATTTTATAGTATATAGGACCTTTCTAAAAAGTAGCAAATATGTGGCACAGCTAGAAGCCATTTCACTACATAAAAATTTGAGTAATGTAGCCTTTTGAGTGCACACATTTTGTGCTTTAGCCTTGCATTTTAAGATTTACCAAAATTAGTTGAGTTGTTGGGGACAACTGCACAAAGCTATTGAATCTCTTTCAGTTTACCCGAAAAACCCAACAATAAACAAAAAAGATTTGGTTCCAGAAATTATAGTTAGAGGGGACATTTTTCCATTCCAAGTGAAACAGCTGAAAAATTAATCAAAGAAGGAATTGTCAATATTTACCTGAATTTGACTGGTAGGGACAAACCAATCGAGATACAAAAAAGGAGAATTATATTATTCTAATATGTTAGAAGAATCCATCTAGATAAATTATTTATTATTTTAGTGGTAGTTACAATAGCTATCCATCAAATTATCCATTTCATTCCTATATTTCATGACAGTTATTGAATTTGACTTTTTTCTCTTTTTTTGAATCCAGAGAGGCTATCTTATTATTTCCACAGGCTGTAAAAAAAAGAGAAAGAAGAAAGAGGGAGAAGAAAAATTTAGAAAGAAGAACCAAAGAGAGATATTACTGACACAAATGCTGATATTTTCAACCAAAGAAAAATCATGGGATAAATCTGTTTCATGAACATATTCAAAAATTTCATTGCAAATGGAAAAGAAAATCAATTAAACACCAAATGAAGTCCAATTATCTGCTTTTCTGATATTCACCAACTACCTGCTACAAGGTAAATCATCATATTAGTTCTTCTGATACCAATTTCTTCATATGCTAGAACAGGCTTCTGTTCTAGTGATAGAAAATTGTACCTTAATAGACAATAATACCACTTCTGTTGGCATTGTTTCTCTGACATTCCAGAGATAGAAAAGAATGGCTTTGTCAGGCAAATATCATGCCTCTGATACTGGTTACACAGTGCCAGTATATTTCAGCCTCTGTAGATGTTGGCTCTGATTTCACCTTTATATGGGGTTGTAAATGTAATTAGTACTTGGACTAAAGTCAATGGAGTCTTTCTAAAATGACTAAAAGTGCTTATAGTTGGAAAGCATTGGTCCTTAAATTATGAGATATAGAAACTTTGGTTCTCTAGTTATATCAGTGGGATTATGCCACTTCCATGCTAGCAAATCTCCATTGGACTACTCTGAATCTAATATTTTTTAATTAGAATAAGTATTTTTTTGTTAATTCAGAATAATTTTTTTCATTTAAGTTGAAAATCCCTTGTATGTTTTCAGTTTACCAATTTTAGTTTGTTACAGAGTCCATAAACATTTTTCGTTAACTGGATTTAAATTCAGTTTTGGAGTATTTTCAAATCAAAATTTCGTGAAAAAAAGGTGAAATAAATAGTCTCCTCCAAAGAAGCGGTTCTTGCCAAGACTCATTAGTACGGTAAATTAGGAAAGACCATCACAGTTATTGCTTAGCAAGCCTGGGACAAGTCTGCCATTAGTGGCCTAACTGAGAAAGAAATGCTGTTTGTCAGTGAGGCACATATAACCAATTTTGGACCATCAGGGTCTCTATAGATATATTGCACCTTTCTTCATCATTTTGTTTTGTCTGTTCCAGTCTTAGACTGGCAGAGTTTTCAAAATCTAATAGTTCCTTAAAGGAAAGTCTCTGTTTGGTTCCATGCTGTATTTGAGGAGAACATAAAGAGTGTCACATGTCCAAACAAGAGGAGAGCTTGTTATTTGGCTCTTTCAGCATGATCAATGAAGTTTCTGAAAATTAAAGTGACTTCAACTAAGAATTGTTTTGATCTGCTTTTTCAAGACAGATCAGCAGCTATAGCAATATAGCTAATGGCTGCATGTCTCTACAAACTGTCAGTTTGCCTCTCTTTGCTAATAAGGTACAGGAGAATCATGAGAGGAAAGAAGGGAAATGAAATATTGTTAAAAAGCACCCATCAACAGGAGTTGTCTCAAGAAAATACCCAAGGTGAAAGGCCTCTGACAAATAGCAGTGTTGTGTTGGCTTTGTTGTCATAAATTAGAAGGTTATAATTATTTGTCATTAATTGACTAAATAAAAAGAAAGCAAAGGTAATATGACTTAATGCAATTGGAAAGTGGAAGATTACCAAATGACTAAAATAAATGGCAACACGTCAAAGGATAAAGCATTTTCACTTCAATAATGTACAGGAAAGTAGAGGTCACTCTCCTTAAAGAATTAAAAATTTAAATCCTTCTGATGAGAAACTTGCCAAGCTCAAGCCAAGTCGTATCTGAACTTCACCTAGTATTGCATTACCTTTTTTGACAGAATATTATCATCCAAAGAGAACTATACACAGAAGATAGGCAATTTGAAAGTAATGAGGTAATAGTAATATATTATGTCAGCAAATTTTTCCCATTTGGTACAGGATTATTACTGAACTACAAGTCTGCAATTTTTGTAGGTAGAGCTTATCTACTAGGAGGCTTTCCATGAAACAGCTGTGTGAGCACTTTTTTGAGACCAGTTCCTTAACGAAATGAGTGGATGGGACCTTATTTCTGTTCATGTCTGTTTTCTTTATCCAGTTATGAATGGTTAGGCAAATTTCAACCAGGTTTGCCAGAGGAGTTTGTTCTTAAATTGACATTCATCCAGCAAATGCCACATTAAGTGGCGCATAGGTAGAGGAGAGGTGGCCTCTTTGGTGATTCGTTTGGTGGAAAAGCCTGTGAAAATGGGAACAGTAGTAAGCCACTCAAGTGGTGGTGCATATCAGAACATCTTCAAGAGGCAGTGTCTTGACCTCCTCTTACTTTGCTGAAGAAATGAAGAGTGTGATATGTGGCTAGGTGAAAAGGGAGAGCTTATGATATTGTGGCAGTAGACCATAAGGATTTGGCAGATATGTGAGACAGAGGAAGTTACGAGAGTGTGGAAGGGAACTACTATAATGGAGGGAAATTGAGGGTTTTGTTAATTCAGCTGCTGAAGAACAACACTAATTTTTGTCTCCTTTATTTATTTGCCCATTCTGATATTAATAATGCTTTTCTGTTATGAACTCAAAAAAATATCTTCACCTTCCTGTTCCTTAGTTTGTCTTATGTGCAATGATCCTAGCATTCTTTCCATATCTTGGAAATGTGCTCACAGTTTTTTAAAAAGTAATTTTGTTATTAATCTTCTGAGAAACAGGAGTCCAGGTGAGTCTAACTAAAATAATAAGATAGTGTGCAAAGTCAATTTTGGCAAGGATGTGTCATGAAAATTTTATATGGAGAGAATTAATTCAGTTAATGTGTTGCTGGACTAGTGAAAAAGACAATATGATGACAACACTGTTCCAGAAAGAATCTTGGCAGTGATGGAGAATGGCAAGCCTTTCACACTTGAAACAAAAAATGGGCAGTCTGATAGGTTTAAGAATGGAGGTGAGTATGACCAATACTGGAATAAGTGAAAAAATTGCATGGGGCATATCAAGAAATATGTTGGTGTGAAACTTTCAAAGTTCCAAAAACAGTTTAAATAATCACACTGATGAATTGTTAGTGGGTTTTTTGGGGGGGTTTGTTTGTTCGCTCTTTTTTTTTTTTTTTTTTTTTTTTAAAGGACCAGCTTGGGTTTTCTTCAGAATTTTTTACTGTGATTCTTCTTTTATCTGCTTGTGTGTTGTAAATCAAAAGAGGTTATATAGAAATCATGTGTTTCAGTCAGTTGTTTGCAGAGCTTGTGTTGATTATGTTTTGGGGACAAGTCAGAAACCTAATATAGATAAGTAGTCTGCCTAGGCTACCTCTCTAGTCCATGGGGAGTCATAAACACTTCCAGAGAGTGATTCAGAACAATCAGAATCATCCTCTATCTTCACTGGCTGCATAATGTGTTTATGCATGAAAGGAGTAGGTGTACCCCAGTCAGGATACATTTGATGGGAGGCAATTGCTGCAGTGCTCTAACTTCCTTGTGAGTGCAATAGAACATATTAAGAGGAAAAGTGGTACAGCTGTCACACCGCTTAATATGTCTGATTTCTCACAGAGAGAAGGTGAACCTGTTATATTCTTGTTTAAAAGGAACAAAAGTGTTCCTGTGCCAGAGCCGTATCAGAAGAAATGATCACTCATGCCCCCATTTCTTCTTCAGATTCTGCCAAGGAGACTAACATTATTTTCACACCAGATTCTAAGGGAGAGTCAACAAAACCACTTGATATGAATAAGCGTGGATGAGCATTGACTGACTGTTAAACGTTTGAGATCTTTGTACTAGAACTTCCCTACAGAAGGATCAAATGCAGAAAGACTTAGCACTGCACCACAGGGCTAAATCTGAAGGCACTTCATTCTCTGAGAACACCTGGGTGAATCAGAAGCCAAAGTAATTTCACCTCGGAGTCTGCTAAACTGGTGCTTTCCCTGTACAAATGAGCATCCTTTTCCTGGTTTTCACAGTGTTATGTGTCTTACAGAGGAGACTGGATTTTGGTTTTAGTTACTTCCTGACATGATTTAGCACCAGGACTAAAAAATATTACTGTTACTGTCATTGGATGTGCCACTTCCGTTGCAAGCACCTAATGAAGACAATGAAACTGTGCCAAAGATGGCCACATTTCTTTTATTTCAAGATTGCTTGTGATATAATGAAGGACAGACTACAAAACTTCAGCAAAGCTCAGCACACAGAATGGACAAGGGGGAATACACCTATAATTGCCCAAGTGTCCCCTCTACCTGGAAATATTTTGCATATAAATAATCCCAGGTGAAATGAGGATATACACTGATGACTCAGAAATTGCCCTGGCCAAACTCAAAGATGCAATTGACTTTAAACATTAGGGAAGGGTGAACCTGCATGCAGAGCCAGCATGCACAGAAGAACCTTTTCTTAATCATATATCCTCTCTTAGCATGTATTAATCATCTAATATTAACAGATTGGTCCCAGTCCAGATATGTGGCTTTTGATCTAAACCAGCCTCTAATCTGACAGTGCACTTTCCAGTGTCAAAGAGAGAGGTCTGACTTAGTGCCTGCCCCATAAACCATGGTAGGTACTGAACTGTAGAACCCATGTGTTCAACACTGGAGTAGGTACAAATAATTGTAGGCTTCCTTCTAGAAGCTTCAAATTTGCCTATGCATAAAAGATTCATTAATACAGCAGTAAATGTGAAAGTCTTTTACAAGGTTTTTTTTTTTTTCCCTGGTCTGAGTGGAGGTGAAGACAAAAATGTGATCAATCCTATCCACCCCCTTTAGAAGAAAAACGCTTCCCTTCCTGAGGGGAAGAAAGAGAAGGAAAAAAAAAGAGAAGAGAGAAAGTAAAGCAATTCCCGTATGCTTAAAAACACTAAAGGACTGAGGTAAGGTAGTGCTAAGCACTAGAATCATACCAAGCACTTAAGCACAGGTGTAGAACAGAATTTCCCTCCCTTCCATTTGAGATATCATATCTATCATCAAAAGATAAAAAAGGAAGCCATGGAATGAAAGAAGATATTCATTGCTACTGGAAAAATGATGGGACAGGAAACATATTTGTGAGGCTGATGAAAAGTTTCTCTGTGTTTTCATTTCATTTAGACTTTGCCTGAAAAAGAGTATTATTCTTATTTTCATTGAGGAAAATAAAAAAGAATATGCTGATGCATATTCTCTACTTGGAGAACATGCCAACCTCTGAATTATCTTCATATATTAAATGTAAGCTGTTTCTGTTGCTGTTCTGTTTACACAGCCTTTCCAATCAGCAGCATCTCCGTGTATGGTATAGCTGTATTCTTGGAGGCACATTTCATAGTTTTTGTTATGACTGAAATGTTTTGTTTTCAAACTGCTAGTAACTCAATAATTTTATCAACTTGGCGTTATTTCCTCTAGGAAATGAAATCTTAGATGTACATTCAGGTTGTGAAGGTGCTGTTGATGGTGATGGTGGAAGTCAGGTATGCCTGCATATGCCACCAAAGTGGTGCAGAACAGGCATTTGTTGATGTGGCAAAGTTCTCCCATCCGCTCCACTGTACTGGAGTAGTTGAGGGAATATTCTCAGTCAGGCATGGGAAGTAGAACACAGTGATGAGTGGATGATTATAATTAGATTTTTTGCTTACACATGTCTAAATATTAACAGCTTTTTCATCTATTACAATGGATTATAGTACCTAAAGGATTATAACAAAAGAAGGTTTGGCTAGAAACACAAAGGTTTACAGTCTTTGGCCTCACAGAATTCATACCTACAAAGCAATAATGCTTTTTGCTTGACTGTCCAAAAGGTGTGTGTTCCCCCTCTTTGGACTGGATGTACTCTGCAGGCAACCTTGCCAGGATGGGAATCCACCCAGCAGCTGCCTGCAACCTCAGTAGTCCAGTTTTCAACCTTTACATGCATCTCCAGCAGCATTTTATACACTTTTGCATGCTGAAGTGCACCAAAGCCAATCACAAACATCTCAGCTACCCTACCTCTGGATTATGTGAGCATTCAGAATGTTCCTCCTGCAATCCCCACCTGGTGTTCTTATCTTAGAACACACTCTGTCTATAAGAGATGATGCAAAGGCAGAGGCTGTGCACGAGTGTGAGTGTGTTTGTGTATGTGTGTGTAGGATGCATGTGGAGACCTGAATATCTGTCATTGTTACACTCTGCAGGGTGAGGCATTTCTTATTTCATTCGCTGAAAGAATAGAGATGTACTAAATGCACAAGGAAGTTGAAACTGTAAAAAGTGCTGATGAACAAACTAAGAATGGCCGGCATGGTACTCGCTTATGTAATGTGGGCTTTTTTCTTCAGGAAGTGAACTGAGAAAATAATTGCTTTCAGAGCTGGCTGCACTGTCATGTGGAAATAATTCTCAGGCAGTAGCAGCTGGGTCTGGCTTGAAACCAGCTTTTAGTGCTGAATCTTGGTATCCCATTGCTATTCCCCTAACCTCTACAGCTGTTTGACTATAAAATTTAGTCAGGTGCCAATAACATGTTCTCTGGGCACCATGGTGTGGAAAATGAATAGTTAAGTTTTCAACAGATGTCTGATGATGGGTTATTTTTGTCAGGAGATGAATTGTTTTTATTGAATTCTGCCATTCTGCAGTGCTCTTAGCCCTCATATCTCATCACTTTATCCTATATTGTTTATTTTCACAGATATAAATTTGGTGAGTCAAAATACTGGTGTCAACTGTAGTCTGTCATT
The DNA here is from genome assembly GCA_035047845.1 of Dendrocincla fuliginosa. Lineage (NCBI taxonomy): Eukaryota > Metazoa > Chordata > Aves > Passeriformes > Dendrocolaptidae > Dendrocincla > Dendrocincla fuliginosa. The sequence continues at coordinate 63,375,591 of JAWWMO010000121.1, read as the reverse complement.
TTACACATGACTACTTTTTTGTGACTGATTTTACCTAATCTGCTAGATAGAGGCAAGTGTCTATTTAGAACTCCTGTGGCTCTCCATTTTGGTAGAGGGTTGTACCTCTTTGCTGTAGCATAGTTGGGTGTTGGCAATCTATATGTTGGCAATGTTTAGGCACTCCTTGATGTTTCCAGGCCTGACATATGCAACAAGATTGGTGCATTTCAGCTTAATGGCCATATTAAAATTAACCTCCTTGGGCAAAGCCAGATTTTTGCAAAGAAACAGCTGTCTCTATGGCTTCTATAAGGGAACCAGAAGTTTGATTCTGAATTATTTCAGCACACAGTCTATTCTTAGTGTTTATTGATAAAAAAGGGTTACAAATTAGGTGCTTTTTAAGGATCAAACAGTATTGCACATGGTTACTATACTGTACTTTACTGTACTAAACTGTGGGTTTAGTCCCACAGTCCACTGCACATTAAATGCTAAAATCCTATTGTATAGTGCCCCAGAGGTTTATTAAAAAGCCACTATTAAAGAGATGATACCTATTCTCAAACACCTAAACAAGAGCACCCTCACAGGAAATCTGTTTTAGATAATTTGTGTAAGTACTACTGGAAAGTAACACATGGATTTCTTGACAAATTTTTGTAGATAGAAAACATAATATAAGCAAAAGCTGTGTATGTTTAGTATCTCTTTTGCTTTTTTTCTTTCCATTATAAAATAGAACAAATAAACTTATCACTTTTTCAACATTGCTTCATTGATGAATGACGGTGTAGACTTGGGGCTCTTCAGGCTGAAAAAAAAAAAGACTCAGAATACAAAAGAATAACATGAAACAAGGAGTATTGTGAAAGGCAAAAATAGGAAATTATTGTACGCTCCCTTCTAGTACACAAGTAAAGGTCAAGCAAATGAACCTAGCAAGTGGCAGGTGAAAACAAACTATGATTCCTGACACAGCATACTTTTAAACATAGAGCCCGTTCACTCCAAAATACTTGTATTTTACAGAGTTTAAAAACTGGTTAAACTTTCAAAAGAAGAATCTGTTGAAGACAAGCTTAGTTCAGAAAACTTATTTCTGCATGTTTTTGAATTTCCAAGGAAAATATACATTTGCCTTGCTCTTACTATTTCCCAGGAATTTTCTTCCAGTGACAGACATTGGTCTAAACAGAGCAAAAATATGTCTATTTTTCGGTTCAAGTGTAAATATTGTCAATACTCGTTCAGTGGTGTGCTGTTTTATTGCCCTAGAGGAGGCTGTGCTTTCTTTGATGTATACTGAGTGACCCATTTCATTTAGGTTGTTAAGTGGTCAAGGAGTAGACAGAAGAATTGAAATCCTTCTGACTTCTGATTCCAGACTGTACCTTGCAATCCAGTTGAGCAGGTCCCTTCTGATGTACCTAATGCAGTGCAGTGCACTGCAGACTTACCCAAGATATTTCTAAATGTACTTCTGGGATCCTAATTAACTCACCTGGCTTTGTCGTAGACTTCTATAGTTATAGCCAAAAAAAATATGCAAAATGAACTCAGCAAAACACCTCCTTTGCTTTTTTTATGACATTATGTTTTTCCCATTTTTTGTGTTTCCTTTTTCCCGTAGGTTAGTCCTGGATTCATACCTGGAGAACACTTGTAATTGCCAGGGAAACTAAAAGGTTTCACCTCTTATCTCTCTTGACTGACTGGGCCACTCATAGCAATTGCAATATTTGATTCTAATAATATGCAAATACTTATAAATGTAACAAATAAGTGCCCTAATCTGGTAGTGATTTATTGTTTATACTCTTTGCATGTATGTGGCTTTCAGCATTATCACAAAACTGAATGGAAATTGCACAATAGATAATAATTAATTCCCATAAACAACTTTTGCAAAATAATACTGCTTATATATTAGTACAGTCCCTCCTCCTGCCCCCTCCAAACAGGATTATGGATGGGAAATAAATTATTCACAGTTTGAAAAAAGAGATGCCATAAAAATGTGGTGTATTTGGTGCAGAGAATTCACTAGAGACATCTGAAGAAGAATTCAGTGTGGTCATAGTGGCAGACAAAGTGAATGAAATTTTCCCCAATAAGTTGAATAGCTAAGAGACTGAAGAAGAAGTTAGAATATAGAGAATTATAATGGGAGAAAATGCAGCAAAGTCTGATTTGCTGTAGAATAGAGAAGAACCCATACATTTTAATAATATAGAAATAATGACGCATTATATCATAGATGCCATATTGGAAGAAGAAGGTATGGTGGTTGAAATGATACTGTTGGCTAGAGAGCATCTTTTCATTTCCCCATCGCAGAAAAAGGAAAAGAATGCCTTTTAATTTAATTCTTTAAATTGCTTCTTCTTTCTCCATTGCCCTTAGAGGAAATATGTATTTGGACATGTCCTTTGAGTCACTGATCAGCCCTTTATTAAGAGACACAAGGAGAAGAAACAAGACAAAATTAATTTTAGAAATGGGATGATGAGAAATTTAAGCCCTGAACTTTATCCAATAATAGAAAAAACTTGTGTGTGATGTCGCCCCTTTCAGTGGTGCTGCAATTCAGTGACTTGCATCACAGTTCACCAACTCTTTATATACATGTTCCTCTGGATACAATCCATATGTAAAGTATGTATGGACAGCACAAAAATGAATAATCATATTGATGTCTAAAGATTATGGCTTTACATAATAAGGTCTTTCATTTATCATATGCTAAATGAAGAACACAGAGCATTAAGAAATTGTATGTCACTTGCCTGTGTTTTATTAATAATTCCTTTTTAATTGGAAGTGCTCCTTATCTACAGCAGAAAAATGACAAAAGTTTAGTTATAATTTTTCATTTAAGTGAACTTCTCATTAATTTCTTCAACAAATTAAACCAATAAAAATAAATAATGATAGAAATCCTTTAACAGTATTACATTACATCTTTATTATACCTTAATCACTCAAAAAAGGTACCTGAAAGGAAAACATTAAAACCACAAATGCATCTACGATTAATAACTGGAATTACATTGTTTTGACTCTGTATTTTCATTATGGTCTTTTTTCTAAGACAGAGATTGCCAACAAATGGGATCTTAGTACAAATCCAAGTTTATCTAAAAAGTGTGAAGAAAAAATCTACTGAAAAGTGTGAGGAAAAGCTAAATTTGAAAAGTAAAAATTTTTCATTTTATTTTCCTATTTTATGTTTATCAATGTGTTTTCAATCTTTTTTTTTAAGCTTTTTTCTTCTGAAATGCTTACAAGACTGTTATTCATTAATAATATTTCTGGCATAAAAATCTTTTATAATGGAGCAGTCATTTCATCTGATAAAATAGCATATTTAAATAAACTTACAAATAAAGAGTTCAATAACATAGTTAGTCACAGGAAAAACTGTATAGATATGGTCTCCATGAATTCATGCTGACCATGGTAATATTTTGGGGTGGGATGGTTATTCAATTCCCTAGACCTATTTAGAGTTCAAGTACAAATATCGTGCGACTTGGCATCTAAATCAGTTTCTTTGAGGAGGCCAATTCCTTCAGACTTCCTTCAAACATGCTTAAAAAACATTGACAACAATAGTATAGAGAATTTGAGAAGTATAGTGGCTTATTCAGCACAATAATATAAAATTCCGGTGGTTTTTTTGGTGTTATTTACTATATGTTATGCCTGTTCTGAGTATGTGTGCTGGTTTTGGCTGGGACAGAGTTAATTTTCTTCACAGTGGCTAGTGGGCTGTGTAACAGATTTGTCCTGAAGACAGGGTTGATAATATAGAGATGATTTTGTTATTGCTGACCAGTGCTTACACAGAGCCAAGGCCTTTTCTGCTTTTTATATTACCACACTGGCAAGGAAATTGGAAGTGCATGGGAGGTTGAGAGGAGACACATTCAGTATCAACTGAAATAGTTCTGCTTCATCAGGATATTGGAGGACAGTCAAACAGTTGTCCCTCTTTATAACAAAAAGAGATTATAGGGATTCTGAGGTCCAGATTCCAGGCTTCCCCTCCTCTTATAACTTGCCCATGTTCTTTATTCCTCTCTGCCTACCTCAGTATGATATATCTGTGAAAGAAAGTGGGTGTGGTTTTCTTGGTTTTTTTTTAAGTTAAAGAGAAGAATTTGGGATCAGTTTAATAATGGGCATGGTGCAGGTTTAAAAAGAGATTTAGATATAAAAATTAAAAATGCAACACTGGTGGTTTCTAGGTGTTATGTTATGCTAAGGCAGGGGTAAAATATATTCACTTTCATTAAAGGTGTAGGAAGCATGACAGAACCATGTGCTCAGAGATCTAAATTTGTCATGTTTGATACGTAGTTGAATCAGTAGACATATCTTGCATTCTGGACAAGGGATGAGTAAGCCCAGCATGGGCTTGCTCTCCCCAGCACTGTCATTGAGGAGCTCTCCACCAAGGGGGAAGAAGTTCAGGGACAAATGTTGTATACCCATGTGGTGGAAGGCACATTGTCCTGTGTGCAGTATTGCACTGCCTGGCAGCAGTACTTGAATGACATGAACTTCCAGTGGTTTGAAGGGCGAAAATGTTCTAGTAGACTTTATTGGTACAAATTCAGGCTTTAGAGCTGAGAGGAAAGACTTTGTCAAAGTTTTACTCCTGAACTGAAATATTGTTGGCTGACATCAGTGTCTCTGCAGAGGAATGAATCACTGACTAGGACATGATGTTTTACACCTCTGTAAATTTGAAGCAATTGTAGTAACTCAAAGGAAAAAACACAGTCCCATCCTACATGACAAGTATCAGTAAAAAAAAAAAATAAAAAATTCTCTAGGTTTTTATAATATCCCAAGCAATTCTAACAATCCTTATATTCTATATAGTTTTGTGGGAATGGGAGTAGTCAGGGAATACTGAAAAAATACTGTCCAGATTTTGAACTGATTTATGTTCATGTTGTTTGAATCCCACCTGGCTGCTGCATATCTTTCTTCTTTTTTATATTACTTCCTTTTGTTCATGAAGAAAAAACAGGAGGGAAATGGAAAGCAGCCTATTGTTTATAGGATCAGGGACTTACCAGCCAACTTTGGTACTTAGGGATGACTTTCCCCTTTTTGGGTCTGCAGTAACTCTGATATGAAAGCGCATAACTTCAAGATCAATAAGCCCTTGTGTAACTCTCCTACCTCATTTCCCCCAAAAAGGCAAATTCTACAAGTCCATGTTATGCTTGCTCCATTTTCATTCACTAGGTACAGTTATGTAAATAGTGGTTTTAAATATAACCTCTGCAAAATGTCACCACTTGGGGAGAAAAACAGTACAGTTGGAAAGTCTAGTGGAATCTTAGTCCTGTGGCATGTAGGTGATATGTAATTAAAAAGGGAGAGAGAGTGAGAAGAGGAACATGACACTAATGTACCAAATTTGATATTAATACCTTTGCTTTTGGCAAATAAAACCTGACATAAATACAGAAAATGCGGCACTGCACTTTTTCCATATATCAAAATTATTGTCATATACTGAAAGCAAGTCCATTTCTAGCTTTAGTACTAGGCCCACAGCATCACAGCATCATAGATGATTCTTGTATTGCTTCAGTCTCATGAAAGCTACAGAGACCTGTTCTTAGCTAGTTAAGAATACAGCAAGTGAAGACAGACTTGCTCCTCTCATGAGTGATTCATCCCATACCTCATATTTTTATTTTTTTTTTTGAATGTACTCTCTCATCAGTAGTTACTAGTATCTCTTCATTGACTACAGACTTAACATTGGCTGAGCCTTAGACTGGACACCTTACAAACCAGAGATAAAGTGAGACAAATCACATTCAGTGTCTTTTGAGCAATACAGTTCCGTATTCACTCTGAGCTTCAGCTTCAGCTATTCTTCACTGCAACCTATTGGGAAATCAGAAATATAGCCTCAGAATCTGTTCACAGTTTGTTATAAAGATTTATTCTCATAAAATCCAAAGTAATAGAAATATATAATACAGATGGATTTTTCTTTTTCATTCCTCTACAAATTAGCTTCAGATGCAGAAGTCAGTCCAGTTGCAGGAATCTTAAATAACTGGTTTTAATTTCTTCCTGTTGGTGCTACTCAACATTCCTGAAAGAACAGTTGTGCCAGTGGGATTCACAAAGTTTTTACTACTGAAGTGAGGTCTGACTTACCAGAAAGAATTTTAATGTAGAGCAGTGTTTTCAAAGATACTTGAAAATAAGCCCTAGTTATGATTGTCAGAATACAACTGTTTCAACTAAATACTTCAAATGGTCTTTTAGATGCTGGTTGACTTTGAAGGTACATACACTTTCTTGTCACTTCAGAATTCATTGTTACAGCAAGAAAATATGAAGAATATGCACTAACTCAACCATAACACTTAGGGCTAGAATGAACAGAGTGAGGTGGTCATCCTTGCCCCTAGGCAAGATCAACTGTAATAGTCTCACCCTTGACATGTGTTTATTAAACCTTTCCTTTAAAAATTCTGAAAATTCTGTGGTGTTTACAATTTTTCCACTTATTAACTATCTGTACAACCAGAAAGCAGTATTTAAAGTTTAACCAATACTCTGAAATATTTTTACTTTTTTTTTTCCTAATAGTTGGAGAAGAGAATCTTATCCCATCGTATTTCTGCAGTGAGAGGAGTATGAAAATTTTTTTCCTTTTTTTCCACACTCATTAGAATTTTATTCAGCAATGAGAATCACGTTTGTTGAAGCAGTACACCACACAGATCAGAAGAGATGGGGCCTACTCTGCAGGAAAAAAGATTTATTATATATATTGTTTTCACATAAAGAATTTCTAGTATTGTTATATGAGGTTATACTTATTTTTTTGCAGCAGAAAGGCAGAATTATTAGGCCCAGGGCTATGGTTTGCAAGAAAATGTAGTAGTTAAAAAGACTGAGATGGTTTCTATTCTGTCGTGACTGACTGGGAGAAGCAGGTCGTAGAATCTTGTGGAAGACTGAGGCAGGAGCTGTGGGAAAGAATAAAGTTTTACTGGTGTGAAATCAGGCTCTCCACATCTTTTCCTAGAGCTTAGATAGAAGATACTTAATTGCCTTATGGGGGTATAGTGATTACTTTTTTTCTTTAACAGAAAAAACAACAGAAGCATTATTTAATATTTGCTCCAATTGAAAAGGAATGAAGTATCTGAATATGCCTTTAGATGCATTAAAAGAGAAAAAGAGCAAAATTAATTAATTCTGGTATGAGAAGTTGGTTTTCTGTCAGGCTCAGTGGTGAGATCTAGGGCCTTCTGTTTTTCTTTCTTGTACCCGTGAGGATATAATAGAAATTATTGCCCATTGAAATTGGCTAAGGGGACAAAAATCATTACACTTTTTGTGTAATACCACATATTTCTAAGTTTTAAAATTAGATGAGTGTTTTGTTTTTGTCAGTTTTCAGATTAAGACAAGTATTAACACAATACATTGGACTCCTGATAGTTAAATACAACATGACTTTTTAGGTAAACTGTCATTATCATTGTATATAATTATTAATATATATTACTATTATATGCTATTGAGATGTGTGTCAAGCCCCATGCAAATATGTAGCAAATGATGGTTACTGATAGCAATAATTAACAGAGGATTCAGCCTACAGGAGTTCAGGGGCACCTTGCCTGAGTGTCTTGCTTGGCATGAGCTGTGCTCTGACAATTTCATGAAGCAAATAATTCCCAGTCTTCACACAAATGATGAGCCTCATCTCCATAAATACTTTTGAGACTGTGTCTGGTGGGTGAGGTAATTGCTTGCCTGTGAGGTGACAGCAGATTAGTCCCGAGGAAGAGTCAGGCTTTCCAACACATCACAGAAGTAAGCCTCCATTTCTAGTAGTTATCCAGTGTGTGAGCATCAGTTTTCCAAGGAGACCTGGGATCACACTGTATAGAGGCAACTTTTATTTCCCAGAGGAACTAGCAGTCAAAGTTTAGGGTGATGTTTTTCCATCAGCAGAGGATGGGACAGATAGCTTGGTGTATTTGGGTGCTTGCCAGAAAACAGAGAAGAAAGGTAGAATGCTAATTTTTTTAGAGGGTCAGCAGCTTCATCCACACAGCTTGCAGATTTATGCTGGATAGACCAATTGATTTATTCAGGGACTGATATCCATCAAAGCCATTATATATATAAAAAAATTAAACTAAAGCAGACAAAGCCTGCTTGTGGTTTGCAAGGGAGATGGATTGAATTCCCTGCTCATGAAACTGAACTTGAGCAATTTACATGCAAACACAGCTCCTCAGAAATACTTGCAAAATTGAACGCTACTGTCCCAGAGAAGAATAGAAAATGTTCGAGGTACTAAAATTTAACTTTTTAGCAGTGACAGTATGGTTTGTTGGTTTTCATTACTTCCAAATCTCCCAGGTCTCAAGTCCCCTGAGCCTTGACTTTGTTTTCGTATCCTTTCACTGTCCTTGTGAGTGTTATTTCTTCCTGGGGTTCACAACTCTTTGCAGGTCTGGTATCTCTTCTCAGAGAGAGGGAGAGGGAAGGAATGAAGATAGTCTTCCACAGCAAGAGAAAATTCCACTAGCTCAGTTGCACTCATGTTTGTGTCCTTAATCACTCACTATCACATTGATTGTTCTCTACTATCATATGGATTTTCCACTCAATAGTCTTTCTCTAGACATCCTTTTATAATCCTAAAAATGGCTTCATAAAGCAGTAACTACTTTGAATATTTTGGAAGGCTTTCTATTAAAGGAAAGTCTGTTTTCAAACTCTAAAGTAATTTAAGTCAGTTAATTTTAGTGTAAAAATCCCAAATTTTAATGTGCAAATATATGCACATTTAATATAACCTAAGCTGTTGTCCTAGCTAAACATTTCAGTGCTCCAAAATTAAATGCTTTTTTTATTATTCATCTCCTGTAGAACACCAGTGATTGGGATTGTGTAAATCTGTGCCTCCTGAAGGTTTTAATGGTAGGAAAAATCTGATCTTTAGGATCAAATATAATAATAATTGACATAGATTTATCAGTAAACCACAGTGAAGTGATATGTTGACATCTCTGTCTCTTGAGCCTTCACAGTTGGTAAAATCAAATTTTGAGAGTCATATATAACAGTAAATTGGCATAGCTTCATGTAGCTGTGTTTGTGGAAAGATAAAACAGGGTAGCCTTGGAGACTGAGACCTCTTATCATTAACATTAGACAGTATGGGAAAAAGAGAGGACTTAATCTACCACCCCTTTTTTAGTTTGTCCAAAATAGATTTTAAAGAGTTACGTTTTATTCCATCTTATTTGACTTATTATAAAAAGTCAGAGGTTAAAATATAAAGGCCTATTTTAACTTTTAATCCCACGAATTTACAAATTTATGTTGAAGGAGAGTGCTTAGGTCTCCGTATGTGTGTGTCCATAGAAGCCCATTTCTTCTCACCAGTCTCTGCATGCCTCTTATGCAATGATTGTGAAAGTTAGGTCCTCAGATTGCTGATGTGGTGTGGCTCCACTTGATGTATTTTTTCAAGTGATTGGTATTTGAGCCATCGATATGTGAGAGGTCATACACAGTTATGAGACACTGAAATGGCTAATGGCTTAAGCATTGTTAAAATCACTGTTTTGTCAGCTGTAGCAAACCATGCAAAGAAGCAACTGCTCATCAAAGCACACTCCTTCCCGAATATGCCTACTAATTTGGACTGTGACAGGAACTGGAGATTCTGGGTGGTACTGTTGACCAATACTCCAGGAAAAGAATGTATCCACAAGTGTGAAAGATTGAAATTCTAATGGCTCAGACAATCAAAGTGCAAGCTGATGATGACATGTAAAGTGACCACCCAGGTGCTGAGGGTATGCAACCCGACACCTCAGCCTACAAGCTGGGTAAGATAAGGAAAGAGGCAGATCCTTCATGACAAGGTAATGGTTCTTTGTCCTTACATAAATTACTCAGTTGCAATAACACACACCCGGAGAAACATCAGGGGGAATTCACACATAACCTGGAGATATTCATCTCCACTGATGGGCCATAATGGACACTGTATGCAACTGGTAAATTCTTTGAATGTGTCAAAGAGTCATGAAATATCCTGTGACTTAGTATTAAATCATCCATTGTAAAAGTCCCAGTCCCAGAGGAGGTACAGGGGTGTTCCCACCTAGCCTAAGCCTAATAAAAGCCACACTTGGGCTTCTTCCTGGACAGCATGGTCTCCACTCAACAGTCAGGCTTCCTTCCTCACACACACAGGCATCTTCTCTCACACACATGGGCTCCTTCCCTCACCACACACACTCATTCCTTCACCACACAGGACTTCCTTCATCACTACTGGCTTTTTTTCTTACCAGCCTGGGCTTCTTTTGTTGGATCCAGGTAGCAATCATCACTTTGAGGAGGCTGGGATGCTCATCACCGAGAAGACCACAAGAAGAGGATCAATGGGATGCCATCGGATTCCACAGAGTGGTGATATTTTTTTCTACGTGATCTCTCTCTCTGTCACTATTTCTCCCTTTCTCTGTTTTTCCTATTTTTTTCTATCTCTCTCTACCTCACATCTACTGTTAAATACTATTGAGTTTGGCATATGGTCTCATTTACACCTTAACTTGGGCAGAGGCATCAACTTTTAAAAGAACCTAATCATAATAATAGTGTGAAAAAGCATTCATTTCTGACATCTCAGAAGACAACAACAATGCCATGTGTTTCTGGATTTAATTATTGTTTGTTATTTTTGAAAAAAACAACTTTTAAAGTGTATGAAATTATTGGAAAAGGTCTGCCTTACTATTACTCTTTAATCTTAGTAGAAGTATAAAACAGTCTCTCAATTTAATTTCAATAATTTTTTTTCACTTAAAAGTTTTAGTTAGGACATTTATACAACAAAAATAAAATACAGGCCTGATTTAAAAAAGAAATCCAGAATTTTCTTATACTGATAGTTCCGTTACAACCCTAAACTGCTCAGTTCCATATTACAACTAAGTTCTTTGCATTTTAGCTGACGATATTGTTTTTACAGCATATTAATATTAGCAAAAAAAAAATGTTAGAGAACTATTGTAACACTCTGATATATGCATATATCTAAATAAAAGCAGAGAATCATAAATTTTTGGAAACAAGAGACTGACAATGATTGCATGTAATAAAAGACTCCACATTAGGGGTCACAACATTGTAATAAGTATGTATATGATTTGTGCCAGTGAGGAAACAAATGGTTTTATTGCACTCTCATAAAACAGTAAAACCAACTGTTGTAAGGTCATCACTTTCCCTGAACCTTTCTCAAGGAATACCTGAATTATGATAGGGAATCTGTCAAAACACTAAATCCTAAAGTTCCCCTTGTCACCCCTTTATCAAGGAATACCT
>JAWWMO010000121.1:63335986-63359005 GCA_035047845.1 Dendrocincla fuliginosa | reverse complement strand
TTGTGGGTCAAGTTAAGATTGGTAGACTTGTTACTAATTACTGTTGTGGACAAAGAAGACTCAGGGAAAATTAGCTCATAAAATGTAATTGCTGATTTGGATAGTGGGAAACAGAAAAACAAACATTGAATCAACACGTCTCCACCCTTTTCTCCAGATCAGTGTCGCTCCCTCACACCAGTCTCCATCAGTAATGGTTGGTACGTGGTGGTTCCACTCCACTGCTCTGTCCTTGTCACACTTTTATCCCGCTCCAGCATGGGTGCTCCAAAGGCTGCAGGGGAATCTCTGCCCTGATGTGGAGCAGATCCTCTTCCTCCTCATCTTCTGACCTTGGTGCTTCATCTGCTGCTTCTCACTCTCTTTGTTCTGTCCTTCTCTCTCTGGCACTTCCAAACCTTGCTTACAGATACTTTCCCCAAGGCACCACCATCATGGCTGTGGGGCTCAGCTGTGCCCTGAAGTGGGTGTGTTGGAGCTGACTGGAACCAACCATGTCCAACACAGGGCAGCCCTAGTTGCTCCTCGCAGAGGCTGCCCTGCAGGCCCCACCAGTGCCTGGGCACTTGCATGCTGTACATTGGCACAGTTAATCACCAAGAAAGCTTCTTACACAGACTTTCTGACCACCCCTCAGTAACTGGAGCAATAGAAATGAGCCACTGAGAAAAGCTCCCATTTGCTGGAAGTTTTAAAATGGACAAAATTTGACTCCAGCTGTGACACAGGTAGAAGTGTTAAACACTGAATGGGGACTGAGGGCTGCAGTGCAAAACTGATCTCACTGGGCTTGCTGGAAATGTGTTCATTTCTATCGCCCCAGTTACTGTAGAGTGGTTGGAAAGTCTGTGTAAGAGGCTTCTTCAGTCATTAATTGTGCTGGGATGTGGCGTGCAGGTGCCCAGTTCCTGTTGACTGCAGCAGGATTTTAGCATCTCAGAGAAAGGTGCACAGCCAAACTTCCGAGCGATGCACCTTGCACCTGGGATGGATCACCAAACTTCGCAGGGCAAAGAACTCTTGAGCCCAGTGCAGAGCAGTGCAATTGCAGTTGTGTCATCTTCAGGCTGGAGTGTGGTTCCCGCACTAACTCGTCTGTCTTAGCAATTGCTGATATAGGAAAACCATATCTCCCGTGGACTGTGGGAGGAGGGAATCTCACCATTTTTTAACTTTCTCAGCTCCTTGGTGGTCATTATCCCAGTTGTCTGAACTACAAACTAGTTAGTAAAGACCACAGCTTCGTTTGTATTGGCTGTGCAGTTGTATTTTAAATAACCACTTTGATGAACATATGTGATTTGGTACAGATGAAGTCCTACCTTGAATGACTGCAGCAACAGTCTGGCTTTTTCTATGTCAAAGTGTAATCAACAAAGTGTGCAAAAAAACCTAGCTAAATATGGCTAAAAACTAATTAGGAATAAACACAATGCTGAATGAATAATTTTTCCAGCCTAATGGAATCTTTATAATCTTTTATATACTTATAGAACACTTACATATGTAAACTTGTGTCCTCCACTTTTGGATTCACAGAACATATCACAGCCACCAAAGCAAGGTTTATAATTTTTATTTTCCAAAATATATAACAATCAGCATATGATTTTGCAATATTTCAGGCTAATCTGAGTAAAACCATGCAATTCGAGTAATTAAAAAAAAAATTCCAGGTGAATTTAAAGAGAAAAATGCTTCCCACTTTGACAGTAGACCTGTTTCTCCTGTTTTTTGAGGCAGTGACTAAGGTCAGGAACCAGCAGTAAATTACTGATTTTATATAACTAATTCAATTATATTAATTGTCTATATTTCCAAAGCTTTTAGATAGCTAATTAAAACATTATGGAAATGAGATCTGGAACAAATTCTTGTCATCTCCCATCTCAGATAGGCAGAAAGGATTAAGGCTGACTATAATGAGATAAATTTATTTTGCCAAAAGAAGCTGAAAAAAATAGTCTTATAGTATATTAAAATTTTATCCTGATTATTTGTATTAGATAAAATCTTGAATTAACTGATTTTTTCAGAAAGTTATTATAATTTTAAGACAGCTTTCACAGTAAAAACCTAAGGCAATAACATCCATAATAATATATACAAAATCAGAAATTGTGAAGGCAAAAGTAACTGGAAATATAAAAAGTGACATTGAAAGAAAAGAATCATTTTACCATTCAATGCTATCTCCAGAGAAGATTTCACAGGTGACTGTGGGGACATTCACCATGCACACTTATCTCCAGTGTGGTCCTACATGGGAAGAGCTATCCCTAGGGCAGGACCTGTTCCAGCCTCTTTCCACACACCATTGCCTAAACTGCTTGTTGCAATGACAGTTTTTGCAGCAGAGGACCTGTGCAATACCAGGGTGCATTAAGACCAAGAACCTAGTTCACATAAGGCCATGAGCAGTAATGAGAGTACCAACCTGACCCAGCAGTGTAACAGCAAAGCTTTCTGAATTGCACTAATCTGTCAAAGAATCAGTTGTCCAAAACTCATGAGACTCAATTATTCGATTAAAGTAAGGATGGATGGACAGGGAAAGGGGATGAGGGAAAAGGTCAATGTTATCTTGAACTATACTAAAAATAAAAAAATAGTATAGAGTTTTTGGTGTGTTCAGACTCTACAAGTAGTCAGGTTGTACAAAGAGAATCATGCTGCTTCACCAGGAAACTACGTAACTAAGATCACTTTTGTATATTTCCCAGATTAAATCAAAAGTATAGTAAAGAAATACAAACAAATAGCAGCTTGCAAAAATGCATGATTATTTACATTGCCAGACATAGACAAGTGAGATGCCAATTTTCAGTCATGTGCCTTTACATGGCTCTAATGTTATCTTGACTTTCTTAAGGCAACAAATCCATTATTTCTATATATATGCAGAAAAGAAGGTTGAGGACTGGCAAATCTACTTTCAATTCTACTGTAAGCTATCTACTCTAGTGTGTTGTGAGGAAGTATTTTCATTTCATCCAGTAAAATGAACTACATGGATTATTTCATATGCTCCAGTTTCTGTTTTCTGATTGCTTGGTTGGTTTTAGTTTTGCAGTTTTTTGTTGTTTTTGTTCACTGATCTGAGATATCACCAAATTCTCATACTTGCTTATGGAAATTTGGGTTGCCTTAGTTTCATGAATGGCATCTCACATCCTAGTTTTTCATCTGACTTATGCTAGTAGCCAATAGTTGACTGGTATATATTCCATTTACAAGGTCTTTGCTGCAAGTCAATCTGATTAAGCCACAGAAGGAAACTAGAAACATTATAATTATTTTATTATTTTCTTGAGTCCTTCATGTTGGTAAGACACTGGTTTTCCTGAGCTTTGCCATGTGGTTTCACTTTCTCTTCTCACTTTGGGCTTTAGAAGGGGAAGAGTCAGTGCAAACAGTCCATGCTTTTACAGCTTCAAGTTAAATAGAAATATTCATCATCAACATTACTTGGGGAGTCAGTACACTGGTAGTATATTGAGCTGTTCCAAGTAAGTGTGAGCTTCAGGCTACACTGGTCAATGAGACATAAAAATAGAACCAGTCACAGATCACATTTTCATGACTTAGTGAGGCTTTTTCCTGTCAGCAATTTGACTGAACTTTAAGAAGAAATGATTTAGGATTGCAGTAAGTCTTGT
The DNA here is from genome assembly GCA_035047845.1 of Dendrocincla fuliginosa. Lineage (NCBI taxonomy): Eukaryota > Metazoa > Chordata > Aves > Passeriformes > Dendrocolaptidae > Dendrocincla > Dendrocincla fuliginosa. Next base: position 63,355,346 of record JAWWMO010000121.1, on the reverse strand, counting down.
AATCTTGCTGATATAAGAGCTACATTCAACCTTTCACCCCTTGGATAAGATTAAATGGAAAACAGACTCACTTCAATGCTGAGCATGTAGGTAAAGAAAAACAAGAAGAGCAAAAGAGGCAAGAAAACACACACACATGCTCACACACACAGTCACGTCAATGCTCTGTTAGCATTGCAGCCTTTCCATAAGAAATGCGGCACTTTTACATTTCTATCTTTGTTAAACACAATTCATTACTGCTTCTGCCTCTGCCCCACGAAAATTTTATCCAGGTACATGTGTGCAAGTGGATCATGTTCTTGCAATGACAAGTACCACTGTAGCTACTGTGGACCTCAGCAGAAAAGATAAAGTGCAAAATGGTCCGTGATCACAGGACTCAGTCTCGCTACTGCCCCGGTTTCCTTGTCTTTCTCTTGGAAGTCTTTGAGTGAGTCTTTTCTTCCTTGTTTGAAGGGGGATTAGTGGGAAATTGCAGCCCAAATCCATTAGGTCCATTTAAGAAGACACATTGAAAGTAGCGGACAGGAGCTAGGAAAACAAGGAAGAGATGATTAATGTTTATAGCTTCCAAACTGGGGCCATGAGTCTATTCCATGTTCTTTCAGAAAATACCTGTATAATTTTATTCCCATTAAGTGAGTTATAACAGCACAAATCTCTAGTGTGATCACAAGCCAGGTTTCACATATCAACAAGATTTTAGCTAAAAGGCTCAATGAGACATCTTTGTAGAACAAGATGAGCAATTCTTGGCAATTTCACACTTAAATCTATTATACTTTTCAGTGTTACAGCCCTGCTTCTCCCAGAATATTTGCATTTTGGGATAGCTGAATGTACGGTGCTTGCTTCTTTGATTTTCACTTTGTGAAAGGAACAGGAACTTTTTCTCCTCAAAAAGAAGACAGAATTACTTTCAATTATTTTCACCAGGATGGAAATTGGTTTGGAGAGAGAACAGATGAGAGTTCCGGAAATCAAAGAAATAAACAACCCCAACCCCGGTTTCAAAGTCTGTGTGAAGTTATATAGGGTTTATCTAGTGGAAATGCTAGGTGCATTCCAGAGTTGTTCAATAAATTATACAAATATTCCATGGATCTTACTTTGCTCTTGATCATGAAGAGGGCTGGTTTCAAGAAATTTGAGGAATATTGCTAGAGCAATGCCCTGGTGCTTTCAATTCTTTAGCAGAAAGCAGGAAAGCAGCTTATAATAAAATTTACTAATCCTAGAGAATAAAGGTGTTTGTGTTTATGTGTTACAGTGATCGAAGTCTCCTTTCTACGAGGCTCAGATAGCTATTTTTAATGCAAGTCAGCAAATAAAACACTCATTAAAAGAATTTTTATTTTAGCTATAACAGTTTGGTTATTAAGGGAAAATTACAGAGAATGTGTGAAGAAAATTTTATTACTAATATTTTCTAGTCTGAATCAAATTTCTTCACTTAGAGGCTGTACAAATAGAATTAAACAATTCAAAACCCCACAAAAATTCAGGCAATCATAGTATTAGAAACTACTATTTGATAAGCAATTACAAATAAAAGAAAAACATTAACTATTGCACTCATTTATTTCTGATTGCATCTCAGGAAAGCACATGCTGTGTTTTGGTAAGGCAATAAAAAAAAAAAAAAATCATACAAGAACAAGAAATTTGTGCCAATGACTGGGTAGCCGAAGATTTTTTTTCACTTACTAAAGAGCAAGAAATTGAAGTGGGTATTTGTCCCCTTACTCTGCTTCGTTTTCTGTCAGCCATTTTGCTTAACATTTAACCCTTTTACTTAACACCTCAGTAAAATTACAGGATGTTAAACTGACCAGAGAAAACACAGGGCAGATAGGAAAGGGAAATGGTGTGGAATCCTGTAAAAATAGCACAAATTTCTGCCTTCACACTTTCTAAAAACCACAAAGAATATAAGTCTTTGTGCTTAGTGGCATTTTGCTTTAGTCATTGCGTCATTGTGCTTTGTGCAACTGACAATTATATCTTATTTCTTTGAATAGCAAAGTTGAATGCTGAGAGCCTATGCAGGAGACCAAATACTGTTTTCTTAAATTCACAACATGGTCTGTGTTTAGATACTGGCTATTCAGACCAAAATGTTTGGGTCAAAAATTAAACTTATCTTTTCTTTTTCTTTCTTTTTTTTTTTTAATTGCTAATTTTTTTTCCAGCTCCTTTCTTATCGAGCATGCTCTACAGTCATGTTACTGCCATTCCCAGAAAATACAGTGTTTAATGGGAAGAAGGAGAGGGAAAAGAACAAGGAAAAGCTTTTGTATATCCATTACAAGTAAACAAGAAATATCACTACCAGTTTAAATCTATTCATCTAAAAATATCTTCTTAAAATGACATTTTTCTAGCTTTATATAGATAATGCATAGACAGGAAAAAAATAAATTGTCCCATGATCACAATTCTTTTGCATCTTATTTTGTGTCTTGAATAACAAAAGACAATGAAGAATGTTCAAAAAGCAGCTCTCGAAGCTATTTTCAAAGTGTCTGTGATACAATGCAATTAACTGCTTGTCTTTGCAAAGATCATCCAAGTTTTCATATCCATTTTAGCATGGGGTCTATCAGATAATAAGTGATTTAAATAAAAAAAAACCTACTAAAGGTCTTTGAGTAGCAGAGTTAAATACTAGCAAAAATATTCTTATTACAGCTATGAGAATTCAGTTTGCACGTTCTCTTTAATGGCTTTGTTTTAGGCATCTTGGGACTTCTCCAGAGAGGTTTTGAGAAGGTAAAATAGAAATATTTTATAAGAGTAAATACAACTTTTCTTGAAAATAATGCTCAACAGTGAGCTAAGAGCAATTGTTCCATTCTTATGTGTGTCTGTAGTCCCAACTCACCCAAGAAATTGTATTAAATACGCAAAAGAAATCAGCCTTTATTGGTGTTTCAATTGGTAGAACAAAAATAGTACCAGTACAAAGTCAGTAATACATGTCTTTAATAACTTTCTTATTATAAAACATATTGTAAATGTTTCAAGGCAATAGCAATAGAAGGTCACTCTCATATTTAATGTTATTAGAGGGGAAAAATATCACCATGGTAGATGTATATATAAGATTAAAAGAACAAGGCTGGTTAAAACCAGCTATGATCTGTTACTTATCAAAGTCAGTGCTCTTTTTCAAACATAACAAAGCTCAATGAATGAGATCTTTATTCTAAGAAAACCAATTCTTCAATAGGAGGTGAAATTTATAATTTCTGTCTTTTAGCTTGAATGTGAAGATGACATCTAAGAACTATTTAAGGCATCAAAAAATTCTGTATTTTGCTAACTGGCTCTTGTATTGTCTGATTAGAAGACTTGATAAATCAGCTGTGTGTTTATAGAATAGTGTTATATTCTGTGTTATGGTTGCTGCACACAAACAATGTAATTCTCATGCATGAATGTGTGAATATCCCCAAAGTGACATTCCTGCAAAATTCATTAAAAAAAATTCTTTTGTTAGGCAGTAAGAGCATGCAAGATGTAACAGTGAGATGCACACAGATGGTAAGACAGGTCCAACAAAGCACAGCAAGGATCAGATCACACAGGCTTTACAATTTTGCTAGCATTGAGTTTTCAAAGGAGTCCAGTACTACCATGATGAGTTTTATTATTGAAACATAGGAGCAAATGGATGAATCATTCAAGAAATTGTATGTACGAGGGACCAAAAGTTACTGGATTTTTTCACAGTGCAGTGGTAATTACATGAATCTGCCATGGTATTCGGTAGGCAGCAACACTGAATTGGATTTTATTATTATTGCTTAATAAATACTGACAGTGTTATGTAGGATACACTGTGTCCTGGTCAACACAGGCCCATGGCATGTTGACATGATCATAGTTCTCTGTCAACTCATTCTTATGACCAGTATATTCAACTAATGTACTTTCAACATATTGCAAGAAAATAATTGCTTTTAAATAACTGTCAGAAACTAAAAGATTGGTTTTAAATGTACACAGTTTAAACATATTTATGTACACAAAAGAAGTATAAAACCAAAGAAGAAGGTAAAAACAATGAGGGATTTCATTATGTTAATAAGAATGGATACCAAGTAATTGGAAGTTAATACCCTATATTTATTCAGCTGTGAAGGCATGGGATAGAGAAAGGAGGGGAGGAGAAAGGAGAGGAGAGAAACAGCCAATGATAAGGCAGTTAAAAAGCTAACAAAATTGAAGCTGGTATTTGATTTTTTTTTTCCCCTAGATGTGTGTAGCATTATGTGTACACACCTATCTTCATCAATGAGAACTTTTCTTCTGGGAAAAGAAGCACTTCTTTTATGACAGTAAAAACTCAGTAAAGAGATAGTGTTGAACTATCTGATAAACTTGAACCACTGACAAACTCTGATAGACTCAAATTCACGCTGTTTAACATAAGGCACTGGAGACACTACTTTTGGGTTAAGTTCTAGCCACATGACATAGTGCTAGCAGGCAATTCGGATTTTGAAGGCATGAGTAGCCCATAGGAGAAGGTCCTCTCAGATTTGCCAGGGAGCAAATATGCTCTTTCCTAAGTGCTTAAGATTAGAAAGATCAGATGTGTGCCTGTGTGCTACTTACAATGAAAGGTAGAGCTAAATTAGAATGTCTTCTTCACCCTGAATTTGTACAGTTCCGGGAACAAGGCTAAAAAGAAATAGACTGTAGGAGCTCAATAGGCTGTCTTCGTAAAATATTTCACATCATCTGCTGTCACTAATTAAAAATTGCATCACATAATTATGTTTTTTTCTACTGGATTTGACTGTACTGATGATATCCTAGAAACATGAACTCACTCCAACATCAGGATTCCTGCTTTTCAGCTAATAATTTTTTAAAAATCAACCCAATGTTGATAAAAAAAGGTAAGACAGCAATTACTTTCCTAAAGTTGAAGAGGGATTTGAAGAAATAGCTATTTATCTGGAAAAAAGATAGATGATTTCTGAGTCAGAAAACTTTTGAAGAATTACATTTTGTATACAACTTGACTTCCACAAGTTATGTCATGGAAATACATATGATGCACTTTTCCCTCTTTTTTTTTGCAGTGTGATTTAAGAAGATATACCAGTCAAACTAAAGGACAAAATGAACTTAACAATGTCCATTAAGATACTAGACATTGGTATTTTGTTTGTGGTAAAATTATTCAGAGACATATATATATATATATATGTATGTATGTATGTATATATCTGTGGTTTTTTTCATTTGTCCTGACACAAATGTAGTATATATATATAAGTACTTGGAGCCACTTCCTTTAGTTCTAGCAAAATATTTTGACCCAGTTAAGGGGAAAGGCCTTATGCCTCTTTGTCCAACAGGCATAAATAACATTACTAATTGGATTCATTTTGCAAAGTTAGGCAAATCAGATTCTCATTACTGGATCTAAACAAGCATACTAAGGAATAAAATTTTTCATAGTTTTTTTTTTCTTTTTTTTTTTTCCCCCCAATAGGCTGTGACCCTCATATGTTGTTTAGTTAGATCAGTCTATCCCTGAATTTATAGAAAACATAGGTGTGTTTCTTTCATTATTTGTTAGGGAAATTATTTTTAAAATTAGCATAAGAAATCAATTAATGAATTAATTGTAAAAAATGCTAGCTCTGGCTTACCTTGTTTTGCTCATCCTCCAACTCAATATTTTACCAAAGATCCTTCTTTATTTCTGGGATCTCTCTGTGGACTCAGAGTTTTATCTTGGCATATTCCCTGCTAGTATTTTGCTTATCCATTTTTGATGTAAAAAAGCATTCCAGGCCCAGAAAGCACATTATCAAGTGTAATGGGAGAGGCCTAATAATGTTTGTGGACCAGGATTTAGGGTGGACTTCACACATCTTGAACAAGATGTGCGCATCTGTATTTGAAGTCACGTTCACAAACCAGCTCTTCAATGACAATAGGAAATATCCCTCCACTATGAACTGCAGAGCTCTCCAGATATTTAACTTAGTGTTATACATATGCATGAGTGACAACAGCTAGCTACAGACATTACAAGATGTGTCTGAGAGTATAAAAATTAGTGTTCAATTACTTCTACATTTTATCTGGTAACCATTTTAAAGTATTTTACACAAAGAGGTTTCTGAAACAGAAACAGACCTTTATATCAAACAGATAAGTCTTATCTATTAACCTCCATTACCAATGACACTTGTATTGATGGATTTGGAATTGTGCCAATTCAAGAGCTAAAAACAGCTGGTGTTCCATCTATATTATTCTGTAACTTGATAGCCTTAGAGCCCTCCTGGAAAGTGGAAGCTATAAGGATGAGTCATTCCAGTAGAAGAGGACGCTGGAAGTGTGTCAGCTTAATCCCTTGGAGACCACACAATGACTACACAGGTATATAGAGGAACTATCACCGTCTCCATCATTTTCAAAGCAAAGTAATTACAGATGCATTTTGTCAAGGGCCTAATGTTGATGATGGCTTAGTTGTACCCAAATCATGTCTGGCTGACAAGAATTGTTAATGAAGTTTCTGGATCCTAAGGAAATTTTTGTAGGAGCAGAGCACTACTTCAATACCTTTCCCTGTTCCAAAATCAGAGATGTAGGATCCAAAAAATTCTGTGCTAGCATGATGATGTGCCTTATATATGTAGAAATCTCAAGCTTTATGAAACTTCTTTGATAGACTCTTTTTGACATTAAAGTCTTCTAAAACAATGTTTTTGATCTGGTCTATTTTTAACAGGGACTTTTATGATTGGTAAGGAATCATTCTGCTAATTGTTATTCAGGATTTATATCTTATGGATTTTAAATAAGAGTCTATCAATGGGCTCTGTAAAGCATATTCATGGTTGTGGCACAGCCGAAGTTTGCATAATAATCAGAGCTTCTCAGTAATTTGAAGACTGAGCCAATAAAGTTCAAAGGTTATTAACAAGTAGCTAATATTTAGATGTTACATAGAAATTAAACTAAATCAACCTGTTTCACTGTGTTGGTAGCTGTGAAAGCTTATCTCCTGAGGAGATGAACTTTAAGGCAAGTCCAAGTAACTCTTATCATAATGCAAAGCTAATGGAGATTCAGTCTCAGTAATTCCTAATTGTAAATTAATCTAGACAATAAATAAACTCAAGGTAAAGTAGCAGTATTAACAAATATAGCCAAAGGTAAAAAAGATTAGTTTAGAGCTGGGGCTAGTTATCCTCTTGTAGAAGAAACACCAGAAACCCAAAATGCTTCTAGATTCTCACTGTGAAGTTCTTTGTTTCAAAACATAAAACTTAACTCTTTGGGCATTGAAATAGAATCTCTGTAAGTAATAATTTAGGTTACCATGTCACTATGCTGAGAGGCTATTTGTAAACTTATTATTTACATAATACCCAATGTTTTGTTCTTATTTTTGGTGTGTAGTTGGAGATTTTGAGTTTCAAAACTTATTGCAATCTGTTAGAAGTTTCCTAGTGACATTTGTTGAGCTTCAGGACAGACCATAAAGCTTTCATTTTATCTAGCTATCACAGTATGTCTGAAATTTCTGGCTTAGATGGCTTTTCTATGTAGGAACAATCAGGAAGATTAATTCAAGTTAACTTTAAAAATGGATTAATTAGGCTCTATAAAAGTGGTGTGTGGGAGCTCATTCAGAATTGAAGCAGCCTCAGTGAAAATTCCATCAATTCAATTTCACAATAGGTTAAACCAAATTAAATCAAGGTCACTTTAGTTCTTAACGAGTGACCACTCCAGCATTTAGCACTGTTTCTCTGTGCTTTTTAAACATATACATTTTCTAAATGAACGGTATTCCTCCATGTTTTCATTTAGACAAGTCCGATGAGATTTAGTCTCCAAGTGTTTCAATAAAGTCAGTTTCAGAAAAGTGGAATGACTAACACCAAGTTGTTGGAAAGTCTGCATATACAGGCTTGGTCCTCACAATTCTAACCATCATGAAGTGTTGAGACATTCCTATAAATCCACAGAATGGAGGATGTGCTAGATGGACACTCTTGCAAGCAGCCTTAGAGCAGCTCATCCTGCACTCATGCTGAGTGTTTGTACTGGGGCGCAAGGAGCACCCTGGAAAATCTTACTGAATGAGAATATCCTCTACAGACACAGGTCTTGTAAATGAATGAGAACAGATCTTATACAAAAAAAATCTGAAACTTCTCAGTGTCGGTTCTGTCTGATTATTTTCTAGCCAGTGGCAGACTTTCTTATGTCCAGGAAACACATTAATATTAGTGATTTATTGCTGAATCCTGGTGAGCAAAAAAAAAAAAAAAAAAAAAAGGATGAATCTCTCATATAAATTACGTCAAGGATGCTATTATTTCCTTTCAGAGACACAGCTGTTACAGTTAATGGTTCCTTCCTTGATCACTGTTTCTATTATGAGAAAGGACATAATATCTTCTCAACATTTTTGTTCCCCTTCTTTGATCTCTTTGCATTCAAATGGTCAGCTTCAAGAGTATTAATCTGTGCAGCTGAATTTCTGGAAGAAACTGCTGACAGAATACCAGAACCATCATACATTTGAGACACACAGACTGTCTGGGTGGCAAGGAGAGCAAAGAATATAGTATCTCCAGTTCATCACCTGTCTACAGATGAGAGCTACCTGTACTGAAGAGATGATGATCTTGCCTTCTGAATATTGTGCATTATTTTTAGATCTTCTGTTTTATAGAACAGTACCAATGTTTGTGCATAGTGAAACTGACAAAACCTGCTACTGCCAAATAATGAAAAAGATTATATTTTACTCCAAATTCTTCAAGTGTTCAATAACCAAGGAAAAAATAAGATGGTCTCATTGTCTTTCAAAATAATTATCCATGGAAAAAAACTCTTACACACTGCATTGCTGACAGGTTTATGTTCTCTTAGCATTGAGGAAACATCCCTGATGGTCTCTCAAATGGCTGTCATATCAAATCTCACATCAAATAAAACTTCCTGCCTTTGCAGATTTAGATATCATCTTTGCTTTGGAAAATATATTGCCAGGCAGAAAGTGCAAAGCAATAAACAACCTCACAGTAATAAACCAATCACCACATGGCTATACAAACATGTGATGAGTTCACCCACTTCAGTTGCTGAAGTTTTCATATGATGATTACTCTGTGCTGTTGAATATATTTTGGTAGTATGATGAAATGAGTTTCCTTTATGCTAGAAAATATTTGAGAATGTTTATCACTGCAGAAGCAGAGGAAAAAATCTAGCTGAGATTTTCTTTCATTTTTCTTTCATTTTCTTTCCACAAATGTGCTTGCATAGTATGTTCATATAAACAGTGTTTCGGCTCTGCTTAATGATAGTTTTAGTTTTTGCAGAGATACAACTTCTTTGACTAGACAGTAAGTATAACAGTTCTCATGTCAAAGACATTTTTAACCCTCTAATAATATATGAGGGTAGGTGCCTGCATTATGTAAGTCTATGACTCTTCAACTGACATGGAAGTTAGCATGACTAGTTTGATTCCACTTGACCTTGACAATAATCCACACTTTTCTCTAATTAAAAAACCCAAACATATGGATCAGTATAAATGTCATTATTGCTCACTTTCCATGCTGTTGAAACACAGCCTGTCTTTATTTCTGTCACATTTGCACATCTGTGGGCTTAGATAACTGCACAGTAAAAACATTGACCTCTTCAGCTGACAGTATTAAAATGCAAAATATGTTGGTTCCATAGTCTTCAGCCAAGAGGACATTTGGAAGGTAATTACAATAAATAAAGTCAACATTTGATACATTTAGATTTTGATATTCTGATATTAGCCTTGAAACGAACTAGGACTTATGTAAGCATATAGTTGTTCATATAAAGGGTATGGTAGATAATCCTCACTAGAAAATTGAATTTGTACACTCCTTAAATTTCACTTCAAAAGGCAGAAACCTGCTTCTGTGTGCTTGCAAACATATTTGCTATAAGATGGAAATAAAAATGGAGTTCCAAGAACTCCCACTTCCTTGCTGTGGGTAAGTTTCTGTCTTGGTACAGGTGCCAATTTTGACATTTAGAAAAGGAAAGAGAAGAGGAAAGAATTCTAAGTAATGGATTGCAGATCTACAGGGAAATGAAATTTAGTGTCTGCTGCACATAGTGCCATTGTTTATGAAAGGTACAGTTCTGCTTAAAATTCTGTTTAAAAGTGGAGGATTCTAAAATTGAAGCTGTATACAGTTTTTTACACTGCTTATTCTTCTTTATCTGATTGCTTTTTAATATCAGGGAAAGGTTGAAGGGGTCTGAACAAAATCTAAGAACATATAAATCTCCTCTATTCAGCTTTTGAAGGCTGAAAGAAGATTTACTATTTAAAGTTTTAGATTAGCTCAGAATGTGTAAATCCTTTTCTACTTCCATTTATTGGAAAAAAAAAGTATTAGCATTCAATGTGCTGGGGAAAAAAGCACTGGCTTCATCCGCAAACAGAAGAGCGAAAAGCTATCAAGTTGCAATTGAAATATATGTGACCTAGGATTTGGTCTCTACTTTTAAGTTTTCTATTTGAACAAATACCAAAAACTCACATTCATAAAAAGAAATAACTTTGATATTCTTCTGGAAATCTTTCATCCACTGTCTGAAAAGTAACTTATTCTTTTCAGTGGACAAAGGATAGTTTGAAAACACATAGTAAGTTCAGTTTTCAAAGACAGTGATAAAGAACTGATTGCACAGGGCTGCTTATAATCTGGGAAACATCCAGCCAAGAATAATTGCACAATGATAACATACAATTAAATTAAACAATCATAACAATTACTGTAAATGAAAGCCACAGAAACAGTTTTAGAATCATGTAAACTTTGTAAGAGTGTGGTGTGCAGGAGAAAGTCCACTGACAAACAATTTTTAGTACATTCCTGGTTTACCTTGAATTTGGAATTTTGATCCATAAGATAATTCTTTTTTCTCTTGGCAAAATCTTTGGTTTAACTTACTGGTTATATATTATCATTAATACTACTTAATCTATAAAAATTCTATATTAATAAAATAGCAATAACTTTTTGCTAGCATATATTCTACCTTCTCTATCTCTCAATTAACAACATAATAATATCTCTGTATTCCTGATTAAAGAAAAAAAGGATGAAAAAAGTCAAACCATTCTTCCATGCAAATGTAGTTGCCCTTATAAAATAAAGTCTGGTGAACCATGTGTACAAATATTTTCATAGAATATGCACGGTCACAAATTTATGCTTGATCTTAGAATTTCATTTGTATTTTGTCTTCCTTGATGTTAGATCATTCTGTACTTGTTTTATACTTAGCTATCTTTTCTATTATTCTGTGAATTAAAGTTTATATATACGGATAAATAGATATTTCTAAATACATAGATACATACAACTACACATATATTACACATTTTGTATCATGTATATTGGACTCTGAATCATTCTTTTTACAGTAAAAAGGTGTAAAAATCATGTATAACAAAACAGTCTGAATCATTCTTTTTACAGTAAAAAGGTGTAAAAATCATGTATAACAAAACAGTCTGGATGATTAGAAGTGAAATTCTTTCCTCAATAGTTTAAGAGTACAAAGCTGCGTTAGGAGGAACAATACTCATATTTAGCTCTTATTTTCTGTGTAAGCCTGTTAGATCTCAGGTGAGATTAAAGATTTCGATCCTTTTCTGTCATAAAATAGTACAGTTCCACTGAAGTAAGAGGGATTAATTTGCACTAGTCAAGAACATGGAACATATTTTTATATTGGCTGTAAACTAGTGAAAACATGATATCACAATAAAGGGACATTTTCTCCTGTGATGCCCTACATTTGTTCACCTTTTTTTTCCAAAGGGGAGTTGGGACAGAGCATGATTGAAGACAATATTTATTAATGTGAGAGAAAATAGATTGAATCTGTTTCTCCCTATGTGGTTTTGTTACAGAAAAGATTTTCTATGAGGAGAATATGTTTGTTTTAAACACTGCATGCCACATTAATTACATACCACTTGGTTTATAAAGTAATCAGATGAATATATATTTAGAAGTCTAGGAAGGTGGTAAAACAATACCATTTCAGTAATTCATTCTTCATAGGAACAATATTTATAGATTTGATTTACCCAGCTTGCCTCACATCTTGCTGCCTAGGCTTGTATTAGATATGTGAAAAGATTTCTAGTGCGACCTCACTTACAGAAAAAAAAACCCCAAAAACAAACCCAAACCCAAACAAAATCAAATAACACACCACAAACTTCCTGAAAGGAAGGTCCTTTACAATAACTGAAAATCATGTACCTGATGTCAGGTTTTGATGTTGTGAAGCTTCCTTTACCGGTGGGACACCTAAAGGACAAAACATAGAAAATTAATTATCTCCAGTTTCAGGTCAAAATACTGAAATAAATTTCAATAAGAAATATGTTAGTTTCTTGGAATTAACTCTCAGATAAGAGTTTCTATAAACCAGATTTTTTTTTTTAGGATGAATCTTTTAGTAAATGACTTAAACATAGAAATGTTATGCCCAGTAAAACCATAAGAGACAACTGTTTCTAGATACTAGTTTAGTGCACTTGCATCAATACAATGAATACAATACCTTGAATTCTTTGAGGTTCAAGACTCCAGTATACAAAGTTTATATGTAAGTCATATATTTAAACAATGTAGATAAGGTATTTAAGTCTTCAATCACTTTCTTAATAAAATAGTATAATTTATTACTATTAACTATCTTTAGAGGTATAGCAGAAAGCATTTCTTTGTTTGCATATTACTGTGAGCAAAAAAATCAAGGCAGTGCTGTGTCCAACAGGTTAGCCAGAATATAGGTAATTATGAAGTCTGTTTTATGTATAAAAAAAATGCTTCTTGTTATCAGTGTAGTTATTCTACAGTATGAAGCCAGTGGCCTAAAGCATCACACAGGCTATGGAGATGAACTTTGCACTACCTCAGTAGGGAGCATAACAGCAGCCAAAGTGGGGACTGCTAATCCTGTGGCTGCAGTGCTGCAGACAGGCTCATGCTATGCCAGCCAGGGAAGGTCACGGGCAGGGCACTGCTGCAGCCAGATTGGATGTGCTGATGTAATCCTTGATACTCATATGCAAAGGAGCCACCAGACATTCAATTACTAGGGATTTATTACAATTTCATCCTTTCGACTTGCATATATGCAGAAAGACTAACAAAGCTCCTCTTTCCAATCCCATGGAAAAACTCAAACCCTATTGTTTGCTTTTTTATTGTTGTTTACAGAGATGTTGTCATCCCTTTATTACCTTTGTTTTTTTCATCTTTCAGCTGTTTCTTCTTGGTTGTTTTTTCTAGCAAGAAAAAAGCACAGTTCAAATTTGGTAAACTGACTGCTGAACAGATAATTACCCAGAATTTTCCAATAAAATTCTTTGAAAATTAACACAAATATGATAGGGGTTGTTTCAAACATGCAAATTTGCAATTGCATGCTATTTTTATTGTGATGTTCTACATAGATATGCGAACCCAGAGTAAATTCTTACCTTCTTTTTCCTTAGTTGTCTTTGGTTTTTTTGTGGCTAGAAAGATTTGCAAGGAAACAACATTAAGTGACAGGCATCGGAAATACAGGGCTATTACAGTAAGCACCTCGCACAAAGATTGTCTCCCTGGTAATTTCCATGGAAGAATTACTGCAGTAAATGTGTCTCATGGCATGTATACAATGTGCCTAATATTACAACAGTGGCTGCTACCCTTCACAGCAGTAGCAGTTCTGGGCTTTATGTAGAGTTGTTGGAAATTGTTTGAATACTGCTGGTTGCACAGTAGTTTAGAGAATCTTGATAAGGACTTTAGACACTTGAATTCTGTATTTTCTGTACTACTGCCAGATTTGCCTAATTACTTGCAGCCAAAATGCACCAGGAAACGATCCCTCTGCCTATGGTTCATTTCTTACTCTCTTTCCCAGAGCAATCTCAATCATCTAAAAAAGTTAAACAAAGAAAACCCCCAAGGATATGGAGCTAGATGGACCTTTAGAACTGCCAAATGTGACCATTCAGAAGTCCTGCAATATTGGATTGTAATTTATTTTATTTAGGTTCTTCTTCCCCTCCCCCCCCGCCCTCGGCCTTTTCTAAGTGAAGTACATTCACTTAGAGCATGTGCTTTTTTCTTTTCAGCATACTTTCCCCCAAACTGCAAACACATTTGGTCTGTGACTCCAGTCAACAAGGCAGATTGAAATTAGCTAAAGTGTATTGCTTCAGGCATCTGACTCCATTTCAGTATTTCCTGTTGACTACAGCGGAAAACTAGCAGGCTGCCTCCAAATTGTTCATTTGCACTGTGTATCGTCCAACCAGTTGTAATAACACTTTCTTCAATGTCTCCTGGTGCATGTGTTATCTGCTTAACACTAGCTTGCTCAGTGGGGATCACCTGTGTCTAGCTCACTAAGACAGGCTGCAGAAGATGAACAGTGAAAAATCACATAATCAGCTGATCAGAACAGTCCGTGGTAGAGAACTGTGTAGCTGCAAAGTTTACAGTTCACCCATGCTGCTTTATATTATCATTGCTTGTTGCTGATGAACAGTATGCATTAATCAACGCTGGTGTGTTCTTTAATTCTTTCCATAAGACATGATAGAGAAATGTGATATTTACCTGCTGTTGGGATTTCAGCTGTTGGCTCTTCAGGAAAATAATCAGTAATGAAGGAGAAGGGGGCAAGGGAGGAAAGAATAAGAATAAGAGGTTCAGGACCATGTTTTTTCAGGGCAAGCAACCATTTAAATAGATCTTCTCTTTCATCTGCAACTTTTCTGCAGGATATTAATTTACAAAGAACTGTGCCTTAACAATGGGTATGTATGTAGTTTCACACTGAAAGCTAAAAGTCTCTTTGAAGTACTCTAACTCAGCATGCAATGGTTCATACAAATGCAAGCACTGTGCCAATCAAAGCTTTCCAGCAAGCAAATATTTAAATAGACTTATTTTTAAATGTGCCTTCAAGGTTATAGATGACTATGCTATTTTCCAAAAAAAATTATTCAGTTTAATTTTTACCTCTCTTTTCTTATCATCCACACATCCCAAGCAAAGACTGACACTGACCTTGAATAGCTGACATTCACCCCTCTCTAAGTGTTTCTCCTGCTTTAGTACTTTGCCTTGCCTTTTAAAAGTAAAATCTCTTGAGAGTTGGAAAGATTCTGACTATATCTTTGCACAGCACTTAGCACAAGAGAAGCATATCTTCCTGTGCTATTATAAAACCCATAATAATTAATGGAAATTGGTCAATGCAGGGGGACAGAAACTCTTTGGTGTAAACCATTATTATTCCTTTTAAATCAAAGAAATGAATTAAATCATGATTTCTTTTACCCATCAGTACTTCATTAGTCCCAGTTTTATTTTAGAACACAATGTGAAGGAAGAAGAATAACCTCCATTCCCTGAACCTAGAGATGGACAAAAAAAGAATAAGCTCACAAAACATTTCAGTGTATCCCTTGATTGAATTGTCTCTGTATTTTTTTTCCTGCTGAGTTTTGGTTTCAGATGAACATGAGGCTCTACATCTCTCACCAAGGTGAAAATGTTTCAGTCCATGCTTTTTCAATAGGAAGACAGCAATTAAGCATGATTTTTACTAACACATCCCAGGAAACTCACTCAAGTCTTGTTTCATAAGGAGACCCATAAATGTCAGTGCTCAATGCTTAGGCACTACAGAATTCAGCAAAGGCCAGTTTTACTGCTATTAAATGCTAACCTGCTAAAATCCTTTAATATTTACATTTTTCCTTATGATCATGCTCTGATACATTACTGCATTGTAACCCAAGGAATAACAAATATATTTTCTTATTTTCAGAAGAAAAATCCAAGATTTTTCTGAGATACTAAATCTGAGAAAGGGATTCATGCTTTCACTCCTTAATTGAGGGATCATGTCTATGATGGATCTGGATAGGCTCAGTTATCTGCATGTATCTTAATTTAGGATTAATGGTTGATTCCCTTAGACAGTGAGGTAATGGAACACTGTTGACCTCAAGGGTAGTTAGCTTGACCCTCTGGTGTATGAAATGTAAGGGCCATTTTCTTTTCTCAGTGCATCAACAAACTTCCACTTACTCTGAGGACCTTGAGAAACATATTACCTCTGTCATAGGACTTTTAATATAGAACTAAATGAGACTATAGTTTGGCCAAGTCTTAGGTTTTTTTTTTCTTAAAATATCAGCCTACATGTTTTTCCTCTTGATTTCAACCTGTAGTTTGGTATTCTTGCATGTGTAAGATATGCCACAAGCTTTTGTCTTATGTTAAAGGTAATGTCTCACAATTTGTGAGTCTTTAGTCAGTATGCAGGGAGTAAATTCTGTTTCATTGTATATTCAAGTCTGATATATGATCAGTGACTGTCAAAGGCTCTCTTGTACACAAAAATAGAAATAGTGAAAAATAACACCGTTCATCAATTGTTTTTAAGATTTAGTGAGTGGCTGTGGCGTTTAGCTGCCTGCCAGGTTAGACCATGACAGAAGGTTACTACTACGAAAATGTATTTGTTAATTTGGCTACTTTTCAACCTCATCCTTGTCTTTGTCTACCTCTCATTCACTTAAGGATCCAATCTCCCTACTAATTTAAAGCTTATTTGCTTTTAAAATAAGACTGCACAGGATATCATGTGGGAATAAATTCAGCCCAGGATAAATGTATGAATTTATTTTACACTCCTACTAGACCTGAGCTGCAAAATCAGTTAGTATTTGGTGTCCATTACTACAACTCATATTGAATTACATGATAGCTATGTTCATGCTATGGCAAGTGTAATGCATTCCTGGCTAAAAAATATATGAAGCAAAACCATATAGAGCTCTAGAAATAAAAAGAGCAGTGATTTAACTAATTATTCTTCTTTAAGTGGAGAAAATCAATTTAAAATAGATAGCTCTGGTTAAAATCTTGAACTAGATCTATTCAAGGATGGTTGGTTCAAAATAGGCAATGTATAGAGAACTACTTTTGTGTATGACCATAGGTCTGCTTGCTACTGATTTTTTCTTTTTTTCCTCTTTTCTTTTTCTAAAGGCACTGCTAACCTTTATAATCTTTTCAAGAAGCAGCACATAAGCTCAAGAATGTGGTACAAACATCCCTCTGCAAAGGTCAAGGGAAAATATCTTGGCTATTCCTTATATTTACAATATGCCAGGGTAATACAGCTCTTGACAAAAAAAATTATCATAGACAGTGATTTTGGGTTAAAGTGACTCTCATTGAAGAAAGCATGAGGAATTAGTCACTTAAATATCTGATGGCTCTCTCACAGTAGTGAGTGCCATCAGTGGCTCTAAGATAGATCAGTGCAGAAGACATTAAATGCCAGTGAACAGATCCAGTTAAATAATAATAAAGTAAAAATTTTGCAATGATAACTTGAAAACTGAACACTGCAATTCAGGACTGCAGGAGATCCTTCAGTGTTGGTACATTTCAGGCGCTTTGTGTTCACACTTTCCCTTTGGAGCTGGGGTTCAGAACACCACTGTGTCTTCCTGCAGGTGTTTAAGAGGACATATTTATCTTCTCTAACTTTTAGCACTTCATATAGGTGAATAATTTAGGAAGCTTAACAGAATCAGTTTGCCTTGCCTTGCTGTCAGATTCTGACATATGGAGCAGGAAGAGATCAGTGCCTCATGGGGCTTGGTCTTGGGTTTGGATACACTTTGTAGATTACTTTGCAGAATAACGTGGTTTGGTCTCGATGTACAAAGAAAACAAAAACATAGATCCTGTGCTAAAGAGGCTACAACTAAACCATCTGGGAAGGTCCATACTTCAACATTTTCACAATCCAAAGCATGCAGGGTAAGCACTGTCCTTCCAATTCTTGTCTGACCATGCTTTACAGTATACAATGTGTAATGACTTTCTACAGTAAGAATAGATCCCAGTCTTTATCTGTTCAGAAGTCTTACTGACCCTAAAAAGGACATTATTCAAAGACTTCAGTGGGAGTTTTTGCAATGTGAGAAATTCCCCTTGAATCCTCCTTAAAACTCATCCAAATTGAAAATATTCCTTTACCTAATTTAATTTAGGTTTTTTATTAAAGTAGGATAAAACACCTTGTATTGAATCAAGGCCAACAATGTGCTTAGTGAATTAATGGTATAACTAATTTCAAAATGGTAAAAGAAGCAAGGAAAAGGTTGTCTAATTCAGTTATGCTACATGTCATTTACTTATTTTCAATAAACAGTATATTTGCATAAAGATAAATCATGTGTCTACACTCATCTAAAATCACTAGAACATCAATTTTGCTACCAGTGTAATTTAATTTGTTTTATAAGAAGTAAAAATTGCCACAGGAGTTTGAATGTGCAGCTTCACAATATTACATTATAAATCTACTTAGTTTTGTTGTGTTTAGCTGCTAGTAAGCAGATGGTGTACAAGAGTATCTGTAGTATAAGCAAATAGATTGCATTATCTAACATGACAAAATTACAGAAATGCAAATTGAGACAACATGCATATGAAAAGAGATTTTATATTCCATAAGAAACAAGACTTTACACATACTTGCAGTGTTTTTCGGTTTGACTGGGAAGTAAAAAGAGGAAAAAAATGGTCAGAGCAGTCAGGTTCAGCATAATATTGTTATGATAGAGAATGGCTTTATTTGTTGTATATGATTCATGCATATCAAAACATTTTTTAGTATCTCAATAATATCTCAGTAATTCATAACAATCTAATAATAAATGATAGTAGTAGGGATGTTCTCATCTACAGGTGATAATTGTTTTGCTAGAGATAAAGATGAATAATAAAATCAGTAAGAATTTTAGTTCTTCACTTATTTCTTTTCAGGGAGAAGCGTGGAACAGGCATTTCTTAAACCCATGATGATTGCTACATGGTGAAACTGAGCAATGCTCCTTCCTAACCCAGCAGCAATTTTGCTCTGTTTTGTACAAGTGAGGCTGTGCATGAGCCATGATATGCAGAGACATTTACCATAGATGATGGATAGTGCCAGATCATGATCTGAATAATATATCGTATAATACCTGCTATGGATAAAAATTAAACCATCGCTCGTCCTGACAAGTTAACTCATACGGGAAGACTGTGAAGTCCAAGGAAAAGGCAGATACTCATAAATAATTAGCAAAATGAAGCCATGTAAAGTAAGCAATTTCAGAAAATGGCTCAGATTCTTTGCTGGCATACACCTTTGACATCAATGGAATTACAAAAGCAGAAATTTGACCTTTGATATATACATTTAT
>JAWWMO010000121.1:63298070-63335886 GCA_035047845.1 Dendrocincla fuliginosa | reverse complement strand
GATTCTTTGCTGGCATACACCTTTGACATCAATGGAATTACAAAAGCAGAAATTTGACCTTTGATATATACATTTATATATATGTATGTATATATATATATATGATATACATATCTTAAAATGACAGCCAGCATTGTAAATGCATACTGTGCTATCTTAGCTACAGTATGACATGTCAAGGCCTTTCTATACACCAAAATAGATCACAGGGCCATGATTTTGACATTTGTCATGTACAATTGTATTTCACTATTTCTTTAAATAACATTTTCAAAAGTAATGAATACATACAATACAGCGGTGCTTACCTGGTTTTGTAAGCGGAACATTTTTTTCATGTCTCATTGCTTCATGCTCTAGATAAAAGAAATATAATAAAATCACCATAATGTTTCGAAGTTACATTTTGTGTGGGTGTTTTGGTGGGGTATTTTTATTGTTTAGTTAGTTTTTTTGATGTTTTTTTTTTCTGATTTTTTGTTTGGTTGTTTGTTTTTTGTTTGTTTGTTTGTTTGTTTGTTTTGTTTGTTTTTTAAACAAGGAACGATTGCATGCATATTTTTCAGGATTAAGCATTTTTTTCTCATTTCATGTTGTTATTTTGAAAAACACCAAACATGAGCAGTTAGTAACAAATTATCCACTAAGGGATCTGGCACAAATTAATAAAGTTCATTAGTACTGCATGCAACTCCACACATGTGGCTACTATTATTGCTACTAAGAGTTATGCATATTCTTCAAGGAAGAAGTCAGTTAATAGAGTCTCCTCTCAATTTTTTGAAAAGCAATTTCTATCTACTTTCCATTTTTATTATTTGAAAAGAGAGTATAGAGTAAACTCAGCAACCATTCACTCAGCCTTTATATTGTTGATTCAGATACATTTGAGATGATTTCCCAGATTCTTGAACACGTACTATACCATATGAATAAATTATATTTAGCTGTGGAAAATGCATCTCATTCCAACCTGTCCTCCCCCTCTTCCCTTTCTACTTCTTAATTATTACTTAAAAAAATTAGAATTTATGTGAGGTTGCTGGAAATAAAAAAGATGAAGAAGGTTGGTGGATTTTTTTTTTGTTTTGTTTTGTTTTGTTGTTTGGTTTTTATTTTTTTGGGGGGGGGGTTATTTGTTTGTTTTTAAATAGAGATAGCAAAATAAAATAATCAGACTTTGAAAAAAATCCCACTCCACAGATCTCATAGCATAGTAGCAGTTATGCAATGCAAACAGGGGCCATAATACATTTCAGGGCTGAGGAATCAATGGACAGCTCTGTTGGCTTTGTTTCCAGGTGATGTTTCCCCCAGATAAAGGACTGTGCATCTGTTTTCTTTTGAGCAGTAGGGACCCAAAAATGGACTGTAAAGTGGACAGTGTTGAGAACATGAATCCCCTGTGAAAAAAGGGCAATATATCTCAGCCTTTCTGCTACTTAGATGAATAAATGAACTAGTAACTGTGATTTCAGATGTCAAGAAATACCAAGATGAAAACATGATAGGGAATTTCAAATGGGAAACAGTTCTATGAGACGTGAATGAAAACTTATGTCAGTGAAGAATGATTTATTTCCCATATCTGGACTTTTTTTGATCATGAAATTATTTGGGGAATTAATATACTTTTTTATTTTTATTTTTGAAACTTACTTTGCATTCTAAAGGAATGAAAGATATAGTAAAGCAACAAGCAGGCTGTGTGGTAGGTTATGATACGGACTCTTTCTTGAGTTCTTTTTGATGGAGAAGAAGATGCAAGTATATAAAAATAATTTATCTTTTTATCTTTTTAATTCATCAGGAATATTCATTTAACCCAAATAATAGTTAATACTGATTTTTATAACACTTGTAAATCCTGTATTAATTTTTAATGTTGGGAGTTGTGATATGGGAAGCATAGAACAAATTGACTCCTGTATTGAAGCAATTGGTTACGCCAAATTGATTTTAAAATAGCAATGACAAGACAGTATGTTAGATGAAAGAAATGGAAGGCATGATGACAAAAGAACCATAATTTTAGCAAAACTAGAAATTGCCAAGGAATTTACATATGTAAAAGTAAAAAAAAAATGCACACATATCCAGCTATTTTTCAGGATTTTTTCTGTTCAAGGTAGGAGTCACTTACTTGCTGGCTTTGCCTGGACTACAGAAGACAAAAGAAGTTAAGCTGTGTTATGTAGATACAAAGAGAAGAGAAAATACTCTTTTCCCCACCCTTTTCTCTTTAACATTCAAATATTTTATGACAGTCAGTTCTCACTTGTTCTTAGCTTCTGCTACTTACATAAAGATGCACAGCATTCAAACTGCTAAAGTGCAAGTAGGCTAACATGTTTAGACCTTTGCAACTCTCACTAGTTATCAACTATTGCTGAAATAAAGAAGTACCCTGTCATTTAGCACTGTAACATATTAATGTGTTCCAGGATTATTTCTCCCTGTGTAATGGTGTAAATCAGAAGTATCTCCATACCAGTCAACGGATTTTTAGTTAGGGTTCATCAGATTTGCAAGATCAAGAGCACATCAATCTACATAATCAGGAAAGTACTAGCTATCTCCAGTAGTTAATTCATATAAATATAAAATGTTTGTTAAAGAAGATGGGATGACTCTTCTACTATATGAAGTTACCTGTTTCAAGATCAACAGGTATTGATCTGAAAACTTGCAAGTTACTTCTGTGCTAACTTATGTTAAGTTGGTCTAATTGAAATGTCTATTTTCAGTTTGGTTCCAGCAAAAAAGGAAAAAGACATGGTAATCACATGACTAAACAAATGCAAAAAGTAGTCAAGTCATGGTATTTCTGGCAGTTTTGTTTATAACCGCTGCTGAACCACAGTTTGGACCTTCTAATTTTTGCTCACAAGCTAAGAATGAAACTTAGCTGACCATAAAAACAAAATTGTGAATTTAGGCATCAAATTCTGTAAATTCATAAATGTAATTTCTTCCTTCCTGAGACTTGTTTACCTATCTGCAATTCCTAACTCATTACTATTCAGGTTAGAAATATATTGAAGTATTTCTTCAGTAATTTTTCCAGGTAGTATTAAAAAAACATAATTTATGTGGTTTTGAACAAGCTACAGCAGCTTATAATCAGATACAAAATACCACACCAGTATTTTTATTAGATAATCAGAGTGCTGTAAAATACTATCTTACAGTAAAATGATAGAGTATCATAAGAGGTCTTATAGAAAACAATATAAACCCATGAATTATATGAATGTACACAATTAGAGACAGAACCATCATATTCTATAAATCATCTATTCTGCTACTGCAAAAAAAAAAAGAAAAAGGACATATACAAAACAAGAACAAAAATCATCACCATATCAAATGAGAATCCATTGTTGACATCATTGTTCAAGATTTGGCAATCTTTCATTTTATGTTTGGATCAAGGCTACCTTCAGTAGAAATCAAGAGGGTATCAAGAAAAATCCTTCAGAACTACTTTGTGTTGACTGTCAATGACAATAAGAAGGTTCTAATTCCTCAGCTGACTTCACAGATGCTATAAATTACATTACAAAACCTACATGGTCCAAATAATAGAAAAACCCCAAAGATTTAGAGTTTAGTTCAAAAACCATTTTCCCCATGAGACAGCCAGCTTAAGAATAATCCCAGTTCCTAATTCAGCTGAAGATTCATCCTCATATTTGGGATCATTTCAGAGATCTGATTTTCAGCTACATTCACTAGCCCAGCTCTGACAGAGAGGCAGTCAGAGGAACAAGAAGCTCAAGAGCTGAAAAGCCTTGACCTGTCTTCATCATTGGAAAGACTATTTCTAGAATGGTATCTGCAATTGCCACTCTGCTGGTTTTGTTCTAAGAAAGTGTTATCTGTTACATATTTCAAAATACTGTAAAAAATTATTGCAATGCAAATATATTACACTAGATGAGTGCTGAATACTGTTTAACACTCCCCACCCCCTCCATAAATCAGGAGAGAATGACTTATTCTTACCTGATTTCTCAGTGGGAGTTGTCTTTTGTTGCCTAATTTTCTCCTCTGTATTGTAAGAGTAGCATTAAAATCACAGTGCGTTAGCATAGATGCATATAACTGCAAAAATATTTCTATAGGTGATATTATGCATATGGTTCACAATTGCAAAATCAATGCATGTCTTTAGCATCACTATCCCATTGTAGCACTATAAAACAGCATGCATGCATTCTGAGTTCGTGACTGCATGGTGAGATCATCCACCATAGAAAAAACAAATTACTGGCCCTAATGTCTCAGCAGCCAGAAAACAGCCACATACCTTTTAGTGTCTTTCAGGCAGTCACTGAGATGGAAACTATGCTATTAATGCATCTATTATAATTTTGAGATCATTACCTTCCTAAGTGTTTAAGTTCAACAGTTTGGTAATATACAATGCTGAGGACGTCTGCTTAGATACTGCCTAATGACAAGCATGAATGGAGGTATCCATGTGTGCTACACTCTGAAGATGGAAAAGGTATGGAGACCCCCAAGCACAGGCTAACTCATAGAGGGACACATGGGACAGTCTGAATGCCAGTTCATACCACCTGCTACTGGATGAGCTTCCCTAGATCTAGCTGGATATCTGTCACAAAACCTTAGAGTTGCCCTGAACTTCTGCTAATCTCATGAGAAAAGCTGCCCAAGTTCACATGCTCTTGAGTTGCCTGTGGCTTTGCTTGGCACAGTTCTCAGATGATGTGGACCCATGCCAGCATAAGCCACCAGACTTGAGCTGCCTTTTCTCCACATAAGCTGGATAAAACATCAGGCAGAGGCATAGGTGGGGTTTGTTTTACCTGCCCAGTGTTCAAGTCAGGTGGAAATCGGGATGTTTATATTTAGATTTCTACTCAGCTCACTTTGTTTGATTTAAACTTCACCCAGCCTAATGCTTTTATAACTCTACTCCTCTACCCATTTTTTTTTTCCATAACTGAATCCAAGCCTCTCTCCTAACTCTTACCTTTCAACACTGACGTACATCACTAAATCCTTTAAATATGCTTATGGTATATTCAGACCATATTTCCCTTTTCTCTTGCTGAAAGTAGTTTGCAGCCACATGCCTCTGGCCCCTTCCTTTTCCCTAAGACTTCTGCAGGCTATCAGACTGAAGCTGACAATGGCTGGGTGGAGGTCAGGTCGGGCAGGTATGTTTCCCCCAAAGCCATTTGACTCATCTGAGAACTATTTGTCTAGAAATCCTAACGTGTAGTCTGCCTGCGTGCACAAAGCTCCTTGACTCCTGTCTATGACCAATGTTTCTAGCTGGGCAGTCAAAATTGTTCTTAAACAAGATGATGGAGGGAGCTACTGGAAAAGAGATGGGTGGCTAGAACCACCTGTGGATCATCAGAGCCTTGGTTAACCTATTACTGAATCTATGCACTCTCAAACTCTCATCCTCAAGAACTGCTCTTTTGCAGGGGCTATTTCTCTGGAACCCAAAAGTCCAAGTTTGGATGTTAAATCCTCATCTGCACTCTGACCAAATATGTGGGTAGTACAGTAATTAAAAGAGAAGACTGTTGAGTGGTCTCAACATACATGACATTTCTTTTGTATTTAGCATGTAACTTTCAGAGAATTTTTCTCTCTGAGGGAAGAGAGAAGGTCTATCTTCTCCTCTGTTCCGACTTCTAACTTGGCTCTCTGAGACTCCCAAAAGTGTAGAGTTGCCAAAGAAGCCTAAAATCTTACAATGCAAATATGGACATGAAACATAAAACAATTGGGGCTTGGGTTTTGTTTGCTTGGTCTGTTTCAGGAAGAAAACCAGGCCTGATGGGGTCAAATACAGGGAGGGATAAAGCTCTGTGGTTACCATTCTTTTCTATTATTTGGATATTAAATATAGTCCTGCATTGCGATGCTTTTTGGTTGTCATCTGGTAGGTGGTGATTTAATTTCTCTTAACTTGTATTAAGTTTAGGGCTTTTTTTTCCCCCTCAGCTATTGTTGTTGTCAGCTTCTTATGAAAACAGTGAATTAAAAAATCTCGTCTCCATATTATGGATGCCTGTGAAGCTATACATGTTTTTATAGTGCAGCCAGCAGCTTGAAGATGCAGCTTATTAAGAGAAAGTGTCTTTTTTTTCTGCTGTTAGAAGTTAGCTTTAACATATAACAGTGCATTTCACTAGTATAGATCAGAATATTAAGATTTCAATGTACAAATACAGAAAAAAAACCCAGCATGCTGACTTTGAACATAGACTCCATAACGTGCACTGGATTAATGACCTGCAAAAACCAAAAAGGTTTCTCTTTCTTTGGAAATTATCCCAACTCATTTGAACACTAAATAATATATTTTTCTAATTCTGTTGAGAATTTACAGCAACGTTTGCTCTGTAACTCCAGGATAATAAGTCTGTGAGGAAATAAGGAAATAAGTCTTTGAGTGGATGGCATACCTGATTGATTTAAAAGTAGGGAGGTATTTCTTCTCAAAATGAATTTATTGCTGAAAACAGAGTGTCTTGAACAGGCCTTGCATTCATCTGGGAATAAATACAATAATTTTTTTTGTATTCAGTCACCTACCGATTCTGCAACCTAACCATGTAGTAAGTATTGATCTGTTAATTCCACTGGAGAAAACCTTGACACATTCCCTGGCAGATCTCCAGGCATGGTGACTGTACAGCTTTTTCTCTGAGGTTCTAGCCATTGTTTGTAGCCAAAAGGAAAATTGAAGGATTAGATTATCCCAACACAAGAAGTGTCTGTAAGGGAATATACTTCAAGACATCAGAAAGCTTCACAAAATCATTCTGTTTACTAGATTTAAAATGAAGAAAAGCAGTGAAAAAAAAATTATGATGAAGATAATAGATGTTATTTTGCTAAGAACATAAGTCATACTTCTAATTTCTCATGCATGGTTTGTTTACCATATCATAAGGAGTCTTGCAAATAATAAACTATTTTGATGACCTTATAAAGAAACAAAATGTGAAAAATAAATTTATGAATACTTCTAAAAAAATTCTGATTTTATTCTAATTTTGAGTAAGCCAAAAGTTTAATTTCTGAAATTTTTCATTGGAGAGAACTTCTTTCCTTTGCAGAGCTCCAGTTTTGAAGAACAGCAAGTATTAATATTACTTTCTCCCCTGATGTACCTAATTTAAATGGAAAGAAAGAAAGCTATAAACATTTCTCTGTGTATTGCATGCAGTTTCAGCTGAGTTACATAAGGAATGAATTCTCTTACTTTACTTGCTTTCACCGACATACACAAAACACTCTTTAAACATTTTGCTACAGGATCAATATATTTTCTGAAATTCTCTAGTATCTCAGTCATGTGATGCTTCTAAGTCTGATGACAGGAGGCATAGGAATAATAGCTTGAAGCCTCTCTGAATCAAGGTAAAAAAAAGAGGCCACTGTTTTGTACAGAAAAAAGCTTTAATAATTCAAGCTGCTAACTCAAGAGCACTCATTGGCACACAGCAGGCAGAAGCACTATTACCACCAATGCTTGCAGATTAATACTTCCAGTCATCAACTGAAACTCAAAACAGTCACTGTTCTCCAAAGCAACCATTAACCCCCTGAGAATAGATCTTTTATGCAAAAGGAAATTTAGCAAACACTTTTTTTTCCCTTCAAGCATTTAAATTTCTAGGGTTTGAGTTTGGATTATACTGTACTATACTAGAATAAGGTGCTAATCAGTCTGGTTTGTGAGATTAAGCTCTCATTGAGAATATCTCACCAAGTAAATTTTTTCTGCTGCTACATGGGTAAGATTGGGTTGATTGTGCAGCAGGACTGGTTTCATTTAGCAGGAAAGGTGAGGGCTCATGCCATCTGTCCAGGTAACCCACTTTTTTCACTGCCACTGTGTCTACTAAGTGTGGCTTCCTCACTCAAACCTTCCTTCTGACGCCTAAGGGTTTCTTTGATTTTTGATTTTTCAGTTTTATAGATGTTAGAAATTATTTTAGATCTAATGTATTAGTAAAATAACTTCAGTAGCTGAATGTTTATACATACTAATCCAATCCTATATCAACCCCTTAGAATTCCATTAGCTGTTTAGTCTCTATTTCAAGGTAGAATTGCAGAGAAGTGCCATGAAGCCTGTACCACAAGATAAAGACAGGGACAGAAGGACCTCCAAATCTGAAGCTTTGGAAGGCCTCCAAGGACCTGACGTGCTGTGAAGAAGACAACGAAGATGAAAGAAGGGTCCCAAGACCCCAGACCCAATTCCTGAGGGGGTGTGCCAGGGGCAGAGCAGGGCAGGACTGAGGGAAATAACAGAATGGGATTGGATGGACACTATTATAAAATCTTGTAACTTAGTTCTGAAGGGGGGATTCCTGTTTGAATGTATTCCTGGAGCCACTTGGCTCATTAAAGTTCCTGCTCACTTATCTCCTACTAAAAGTTGTCTGCAGTGTTTTTCCTCACTCCTTAAGGCAACAGCAGCATGGCTGGAACCACAGTGCTGACCCACTGGACCTTCCTTCCCAACGGCACCATCACCCCTGAAATAACAGGGGAGTTATTTAAGTCATCGTTCTGTGTATATATGTGGGATTAAAATGTTCTGGCATCACCTTCATTTAGTCTCCATGCTGTCAGCTAGGTCTTGAGACAGGCACAGCTTAGAAGTATTTTTCTTAGAAAGGACCTAGGTTTTTTGGATACTGCTTGTTATGATTTATGATGCATGGAATCCTTCTTCCTACATAAATTTTCGCTTTGGCTTTTACAACTGCTCTCATAGGTAACTCAAAGGAGTTAACAGGACAGTTTCCAGAGTGACATTTCAACTCCAAGGTTTTGAACAGATATAGTAAATAGGTTATAGAGACCTAAGAACTATTAAAACAGATGTAAGTTACTTCATTAATTCTTTGAAAAAAATATCCTCTTGGTGCTAGTTATCCTATCATTCACCTACAAAAAGCCCTTCAACAAACAAAATGAAGCTGAGATTTTGACCTGCTTGCAACATTACTCTCATTTAACAAATCATTACTTTTAATTTTGAGAAGCCTAAAAAAGCTAGTAGGAAACATCAGTGCATACGACTTACATCATTATAAATTTCTGTGATCTGCATGCTATGATATATAAAACACTTTGAAAAATTTCAAAACAGCTATTTATACAATATATTGTCTGTACTCTTCCTTCTTATTCAAGTTTTGTGCTAGCATGATTTAGTGTTCAGCTGAGTCACAACACAAACCTGATGGAACATAATGACAGCTCAGATCACATCTGGCAAATATCATTTGCATTCAAACCAGAAAATAAAAGGTGCATTCATTCGAATTTACGAAGCTGGCAACAAAACGATTCAGTACTGTCAGTTTTGTGAAAGGCTTTCTGACTGCATTTATCAGCCACACAAGTAGAATAAGACTCTGTATTCTTATGAATTATGAACTAAGCTATATTTTGTTTGCTTGCTGGTGGATTGGTTGAATTCACCTTTCTCTCCAGGGATTTCAGAAATTTTTCATCTATTAACTAAGAACTACTTATTATTTATAATAAAACTATTAGTAAAGTATTTTCATGAAACTAAAATCCAGCTGATAAACAATTTTTTTCCCCAGAAGTTTTCAAAAATTACATTTGTCTTTAAAAAGCACACCCCACGAACACACAGCAGGGCAAATTGCTTTTTCCTACTCAGTTTTCAATCCAGAGCAGTTCTAACACACAGCAATTTTTGTAAGTTCTCATCACAGTAACTGAAATCACAATCTGGACTGGTTTTTCAAATACAATGATTGTTTGTTCAGCTGGTCACACATTTGGAAGAAATTTCTAGTGCTTTAAAATCATGTCAAATCTGTCCATCTTTCACTACTGCCTCTCACAAAATGAAATTAAAATCTCTGTAGCTCAGAAAACGTACAATCCTGAAACTTCCTGATTGTTTTCAGAGACAAATTATCCACACCAGTCCTGTAACAGTTGAATATATTTTTTTCTACATTCACCTTTAACTATTTGTAGCAGCTACCCTGAGTTTGCATTAGAAGAGGACAATAGCCACAATCTTATTCAGCTTTTATGTGATAACAAGGTTACTTTCTGGCATTAACCTCCAGAGTAAAACCTGTCTGAAGAAGGCAGTCAAGGAATTCTCATGCATCTATTTAACATAGTTATAAAAAAAATTCCATGCAGAATGAATTACAGCTAGACTGAAAATGTGCTGATGAAAAACCCTGTGAGTTTTATGCTTCTTCAAGTTCCCAAGGAATACATCAGTGGAAACTAAGACTCAAAAGCAAATGCTGGTAAGGAGGAAGTTAACTGGAACGTGCGGCACACATTTACCAAAGGCTCACATCCTCCCCTTGACAACTGCCTTCCCTGCTTACAGAAAGGATTTTCTTATCCAAGGGATAATAACAGCTCATTTGACCTCTTCTGCTGGTAAGACAGCCCCCAAAGAGGAGTCCAGCTTCCACAAGGGCCTCGTGACTTATTTCTTAGATCTGCCAGTGTTTGTGTAATTACCTAAGCTATGATGTGCCAAAATAAACCTCTGTGTTCACCTGTGGGCCCAGCATGATGCATTTAAGCCATTATGACTTCACTGGAAGGCTTTGGGAAGCAGCAGGAGATTCTCTAACTGCCTTAAAGGTTTAAATGGACATTAATGAACTGAAATGTCATCAAATAACCAAAAGTCAGAATCTGTGAAGTATTGCAAAGGTACACTGAAGGACTACGAAACTAAAACATTAAGATACTTATCATACCTAGCACCCAGAGTTTCCAGAAAGAGATGTACCTGGAACCTCTCACCATGCACACAGAGACTCACCCCTGCCCAGGCACCTAGAGTGCCCCAGTGTAGACAAGGAGCCTGCAGCTGCATCACACCAAGGTGCTGGCATGCATCACCACCCGTAGGTGCTGAGTGATGATGGATTTTATGCCACTAGAGGCTCTTATCTCCCTTCCTAAATATCAAGTCAGGTTTGTTTAGCTCAGTTTGACGGTCCTTGAGGACTACTGGAGTCACTGCTCAGTCCTTCTTGCAAGCTCCTCAACCAGGGGTTCACATGGTTGGTACCAACTCTTCATCTGAGCATCCTGAATCACGCCATTCTAGTAAGATACATCACAATGCAGCATAGCTTTCTTGTATGATGTTTGACATTGATTCATGCAGGTAAAGCTTAACATGTTCAGTAGTATTTGTTCAACATGACCATGAGTCTGTGTCCTCTTGTGGCTGCATATTCCAAAATGAATATTTCTTTTTTTGCCTATTTCACCAACTTGTATGGTACAATCAATAACTAACTTACACCTGAGGAAACAATGCTACATTTTTTTCTTTTTTTTTCCTCATTTTGGGCTGTTTCAGTCATTCCTTTCAGTATTTTCACAGGACCACTGTAACAGCACAACAGCATAATGTCTAACTTTATAGAAATTTCTGCTCCACCTCTTGTAAGAGAGCTTTAAAATTCCTATGGAAGCAATGATTCATTATAATCTGGGTTTTCCTACTCCTGTTCTGAAAGATACCTCTGGCAATTAATTTTACCAATTAACTTGGCATAAAATAATAATGAAGCAACATCACAGACAATCACTCAAACACATAAGAGAAAGTGAAAAAAAGAAGCCTATTGTTATTCACAATTGGTGGTCAGTTAAAAAAGAATATCTGAAAGCTCAGACTGAAAACAGTACAAAAGCTGAAAAACTCAGTGATTCAAAAGAAAGGCTTTGAAGTCAATGAACTGCAGTGTCAGTATCTTATTCAGCAAGATACAGGAATACATGCCTAACTTCAAACAGCTAAGTAGGCCAGCTCAACTGATTTGCATTATGTCACCTTTATATAAAAAATGTAAATGAGAATCAGATACACCTACTTCAAAGAGTCCGCTCCTAAAATTGCAGTCTGAAACAGTTGAGTTCATAACTGAATTACACACACTTTACCATCCACGTGAAACACTAGGAAGGTACCGACTTATTCTAAAGTTTCAGTCGTGCTTATTTTGTGTTATTTCTTATGACCACTTCATTTGCACATTTCTAGACCTCTCAGAAGATCATAGATTTCATATTAGCGATGAGTAAGTCTGAGTTATAAGTGAAATGATATCATGTTGCATTTCCACAAACCTCTTGAAATGGCAAAAAAAAATAAACAAGGAAGTGCAAAAGATATATATATATATACACACACATACACATTATCACATGCTGCTGCTCTGGTAAGGTGCTGATTTTTACAAAGCAGAATCTTCACATCATTCAAAAGTTT
Source organism: Dendrocincla fuliginosa (assembly GCA_035047845.1). Taxonomy (NCBI): domain Eukaryota; kingdom Metazoa; phylum Chordata; class Aves; order Passeriformes; family Dendrocolaptidae; genus Dendrocincla; species Dendrocincla fuliginosa. The sequence goes on along the minus strand of JAWWMO010000121.1, from coordinate 63,323,567 downwards.
AGAAAACTGTCAATAAAATATACTGAACAGAGCTCTGAGTGGAACAAACTCAATTTGTGGATCTGTGCAAATAATGCCAGCTCTGAACATGTATCTATATCAAACTGAAATGAAGGGGAGGATATTACTTCAGTTTACTACAGGTTATGAATATTTGATAGAGACTCTACTACCTTAACGAAATCCTGAAGGGACATAAAAATAGATACAAAGTTAGCTCAGGGTGGTATCTCCGCAACATAGTCAACTTAAACCTGAGGTAGTATTTGTTCCTCAGTGCATAATGTACAATGAATTGCTTAGTACAAAGAGTTTTATAAGTCAATGAAATTAGCTTGTAGACTGTTTTAAAAGGTTTTGGCAGTAAGAAGAGTTTACTAATGTCAGTAACTTTTGGAGAGTGCAGCATTATAAGGGTGCTGATGGCATTATGTTTCCTCCTTTGTCACTGGTGAGGTTCTAATGAGATTGTTTAATAAAGACATAAAATAACCTGATCTAGTAGTCTGTACTTCACAGGGTTTAGTAATTTTTCAGAAGAGTTGCAATGACAGACTAGATAATGGGAAGGTTAGAATCAATTAAGAAACAAAAACACAAATTTGTGCAATAGGTAGATTGTGCATGAAAGGCAGACAAGTTTGAGGGAAAGTTTGTTAACTGGGAAACTGCAACAGCCTGCATGAACTCCCTTACTTACTCTGTATCCTGTTATATCCTATATAAAGTTTTTCTTCAAGTTTTATCATTCAAAAAACAAATAGTTTTGCATTTGAGTTTGAAAGAAGTAATCTAAAACTAAAGCTGCCTTTCTCTGTCTTGTTTTGCATTTTCAGTATATAAATGAATGTCCTAATTTCTTTCCTTTATTAGCATTCCCTATACATATTTGTAAAAGGCAAACTAAACAGTACAGATTTTTTAAACCATCTTTTCCAACTGATCCTTTCTCATACTGCACATCAAGTTTTCCTCTTAGTCCTCCACTTACTATCTTTGTCTTCAGCCACAGTTTTCACTTATGTACCTCACTGGTGCAATGTAGGGACACACCTGTCAGTCCTAGAGACACTGAAATTACACCTGTCCAAAGACAAGTGCTATTATTTATTACCTTTTGTTTGCTTAAAACCTAGTTCAGCTAACATATATTTTCACTGAATGAAAATATTAAGAAGGCAAAAGTGGAATCAGACATTCAGTATCCTCTCCACTCAGAGCAAAGAACACAAAAATACATGCAAGGCCAAAGAAATATCATTCCTGGAAGCTTTTGGGGAGGTTAGCATTACAAATGAACTAACTGTGCCTGCCAAATATGTAATTCTGTATTTAGCACAGTACTGGCTGAAAAAAATACTTTAGGGCATTTTATTATTCCATCAGGTGCTCACATCTTATATGTTTTCATTTCCTCAGAAGCCCTCCCAAATGCAGTATTGCATTCTGGAACAGTTACCAACTTTAGTTTTGAGGTCAGGTGTGGAAAAAAGTGGTCACAGAACTGTTTTGATAATTCAGATGCTGGCTTTCTATTGTGCATTTACCAAACTTCCATAGAGCTATTTTAACACCTGTAGAAATTGGTATTTTCCACCACCTGTGTCATAAAGATACATTAGTCCAGATTAATCACTACATTAAATTGCAAGGGCATGCTCAATGAGTTCAGAATTTCTGGATGTGAGAACAAAAGACAATTTATCTAGATTGCATCAAACCCACTATACAAATCTGTGAACACTGCTCCTACTCCTAGAATTCAAGACATAAAGTAGCCCAGGTGAAGCTGAGTCCAGAGTACACCCTCTCTTCCCCATCTCTAAGTGTTTCAACATTTACAATAAGATACTTACCTTTAAAATCTGTATAGTATTAAAATAAATTAAATTTAATGGGAAAATGATCAACATTACTTATGAAGAAAGCAGATGTTATTTGATGGTTAACGGAGAAGGAATTTACTTCTTGTCACTGGAAACTGAACAATGTCTCAAACCTTGAAGTTCTATAACATCTTTTGTTATTTTAATTGGCAATCTCTTGTTCAGAAAAATTATTTTGTTATCTCAATTCATGCATGGGATTAATATCTCAATGATCCTTATTAGAGCACATCATGATGTTACTTGATTGCAATACTTCCATTTTGCAACATTTCTCTACAAGGCGTGTATATAATTTCAGTATTTAGTGCTCTGTAGATAGAAAATACTAAGTCTCTACTTGTATGTCATCACTTATTGTGTGCTGAGAAAGGATAATTGTCCAGCTCAACAGCAACTGCCTGTAATTGTTCACCAATCCCTCTTCCTCTCATTATTCCAGGCACTTTTCTTCAGTCATCTAATGCACATCTTTGTTCCCAATCTCAGTACTTTTCACCTGTCTGTACCAGTCAGTACTCATTTTTCTTTTTTTGCACTGATGTTTAGATTTCTATCAAATGCCATTTTTCTCTAACATTGCTTTGTATAGCAACAACATTTGTGCAGTCTGACTTGCATTCGCAGGCTTAATATCTGTAGTCATGTAAGGTATTATTAGTCCTAGTTGTTTATTGCTGCACTGCCCAATCTTCAAATTAGAACATGTTTTTTCATATTTTACAGAGCTCTGTGCTTTCAGACAGTGAGTTACTTTGCCAAATGCAGTCAGAGAAGCTCAGACACAGCCACTGCCCCTTCAGCAGTAGCCCTTACAAAGGGGCAGGCTGGACCCCCAGACCTCTTAGAATTCACATTTGGTCATGGTAACAAGTATGCTGGCTTAAGGTATACGTAAGAAACAATAGTGTAATTGACAGGATAAGTTGGTCCAAATTTTATTTCCTACTGTCTTATCTAACTCTGCAGAACATAAACTGTTGGATTGTCACACATTTAATGTTCCCTGCAACTCAGGGCCTCAGCATCTCAGTACCATATTCTCCAGTTCCAATCTGACAGTCAGCAATAGAACTGTACTAAGTTGTAGACCCATCATTGTATATCACCTCATTACAATAAAGTTTGTTTTTAAACACCCCATGGACTGTACAAAACACAACCACAGAGCATGTTTGAAAACAGTGAATTTCCTCCACTGCCAGCAAAAAGGCCGTACTGCAATGCAGTCCCCCTGCAACAAAAGCATTGACAATGAACTGAAGGAAAATCTTCCTCTTTAACAGTCTGTACTGCCCAAGTACTGTAAATGCAGTCCTGGGACTTCAGCTGGACTGCTGGGAACAAGCCTGGGCTTCATTAAGAGCTGTTGCAGCACTGTATTACTAATTCAGGGCTGGTAATAGTACTTCTGTCACTTGCTGAATGCAAAGCTGGAGAGAAAAGGGACTATTCAGACTTTTGGTGAAATGAAATGGCACCATTCAAAGTTATTTCACTTTCCATTAGCTGAGAAGATACTGCTCTAAATTAGAGATTACTTAACAGAGCGTTTGTTCTGCAAGTTTTTATGACCTCAGCTCCCCCCTACACACTTAAATGTTCAAACCAAAACTTTGAGCACTTCCAAAATACAAACCCAAAGTCTATAACAATCAAAATGAACAGGAACTAGAGACACAGAGAACACAGGGTAATGCACAAGATCATCCTGGTTGGATTGCACTGCAGTAGCATGAAATCAATTTCAGTCATTCAAGCCTAAAGGTTATTCTCAGGATCATTCAATGAGTGCTTGTCAAACCACTCATTCTTTGATGCATCAGAATGAAAATGTTTATCAAATATTGATGACTCATATCACCATAAACTTCGCCTATATTTTAAAAAGAACAATTTTAGGGGGCAACCGATTTAACTCAGATATCAGTTTGTGCTTCAAAAATCTGAAACTTAACAAAAAAGTGCAGGCTAAAGGATACACAGCACAGAGATTAACAGGATACGGAAGGTCTCTGAAAAATACAAGTGAGCCACAGATGTCATAGGCTGTAGTTAGTGCTCTTTTTGGCATGAAATAAACATAAATTAGTGGTTCTAATGTAGAACCTATGTGTTGACTGCACAACTTACAACTCCAGTTTTTCTCTGCACATGTGATTTCAAGTAAGCTAAAGGTAAAACGTGGAAGGTTAACTGTGGCAATTGTTCTCCAAGGCATAAGCTAAAGCTTTAGCTACCTGCACTATAAAGAAACATTACTGTTATTACCTATAGTTTATTGTAGCTTCTATCTATATTTTGGAACAAAAGAAAGTTCAGGAGCATCACGAGGGCTGTTTATGAAAGAAGCTTGAAAGTTCTAGTGATACGCTGAACATGGTTTACTTCCACCCAAATAATTTGATAATCACTGAAACAACACATAACACAAACAATGCCAAGAGCTGGCTGAGACCTACTTTGATCCCTTTGGTCTTTAATATCAGTGACACCACAACAAAACAACACTTGGGTTCCACAGAGCCCACCTTCTCCCTTTCTCTCCCTAGAAAGCCCTATCAATCTCTGGCTCAGCAACAAGCTCACCTGGCTTAGTCTCTTCTGTCTGAAAGAGAAATTCTTTCAATACTTGGCAAGACTAATCAAGGTTTAGAAGCCAAGTACGTTATTAGAAGTCATAATAGTTTATTTCACACACAACTCTCCTACACAAACTCCATCACTGTTGTGCTGAATTACTGTTTCAAGAGTTGTAATTGCTAAAAGATCAAGCAATTGGACATATCAGTCCTTGATAAACAACAAAAACAGCAATCCCAGCAAACCTTTGATCGAGCTCAGAGGCCTCAGTTTACCCCCTAAAGACTATTTAATAAACAGTCTCTGAATACTGTTATTTAATCACAGCCCTTTCCCAATCATTTCAGTGATATTTTGTCCAGCAAACAAGATCAATTATCACAATTATAAGACCAATAAGCCGTTTCAGTGAATGAAATACCCACAATGGTAATTGTATTTGCTCCGTTTAAAGACGCCAAACCTGGATGTGCTACAAACACATACACATTAGTTTTCAATTCTCATGGCTTTTCCCTTGTTTCAATTTCAAAATATTATTGTTTCAGGAAAAAAAAAAGTTTCATAAATATAAGAAAAAAATCTCACCCTGATCTACTTCTGGAATTCTGTGTCTAATATGTGATGCAGATAAGAATAGGCAAGAACTTTAAAACCTGATTCTCTTATATGATGAAACAACTTTGCTTATCCCATGTTAAAATATTTCAGTGCAATTTACGATAACAGCATACACAAAAGATGAATCATTCTTTTCCTCTCTCTCCCTTGTGTCACAGTGCAAGTCAAACACCCATAAAAATAGATCATCTGTTTTCATCTGATGTTTTTTGTCCTTTTAGACATCCTGTCCACTCATAAGTATCAGAAAGGCAAGATCTAGTCAATGATTTAAAGTACACTTGCAGGGCTCTGCGCAAACTGCATTGATGATTTCTGGAATAATATTCCATAGACTCTTCTGTGCTATTACTGTGCCCAGAGCATTTTGAATTATTTTTTTTTGTGGAGATTCAGTGTCAGAAATGGGTGATTTCAAGCTGACTGTTTTCACAACTTCTAGTGGGTAACAGAAGGCTCTTAGATAATAAATTTTAAAACTTTGTACACTTTGCTGACTGGCTTCAGTAGAAACATGGAACAAAGTGGATAAAACTTGCTTTGGCACTCTATGCTTGAACTGAACAAATAGTTGATGGAAAATACACCAAATATACTGTTTGAGAGATGAAAGCTGTCGTGATCCTTCCTGTCGTGTACTGATTTTCACATTTAAATTCAAGCCCTTCAAAGGAAAAGGGGTAATAGAAACATTATTGCCCAAGTAACATGACAAAAGAGAACTAAAATACATAAACCATAATATCATGTTATCTGTTGCTGGATTTCTCTATTCTTCAACTCAGAAAGACAAGGCAAAATCCCTGACATGATTCCCAGACAACTTCAGTGAACTTAAACAAGAACAGCAGTGACTGACATCAACTGAACATTTATTCCACTCCTCAGTGAGATATTAGCCAGGGTAAGAGCAAACAAATCTGCTCATTTTCAATTTATTCAGTCTTAATTAAGAAGAATGAGATAGAGACAAGTGCATATGATAGTACTCTATTATCCTTTCATATGAATTTTGGTATTAATTCAGTTTTGAATGCTGGAATAACCTGTCTGATCCATGTAGGGACTCCTCTCCTCATTTGTCAAGTCCAGTGCTTCTCTGACAGAACCCAGCAGAAGGTATTGAATAAACAGTCACGAGAACAAGAAAATAGATGGAGATTTATGATCATAATACACAGAAAGGGATATCTTCTAGATATGCCATTCATTAGGGTTCTGCAAATAAATTCCACTGAACTTAAAAGAATAATTTTGATAACTTTTAATTACTAACAGAACAAGGGGCTTCACTCTTTGGTGTATATTACTAGAACAAAATCTTCTTCTTATGCACTTACTAGATACTGAAGAACAACTCAACCCAGTTATAAAGTCATTAGTGGCAAAGCCACGTTGATGGGATTAAAAGGAAGACACTCTATAGCTACATTTATAACAGTGTGCATGGACATTTTTGGAAAACACTACACACTGAAACTGAGAACCAATTTCAGATTCCGGTGGCAAGTAATGATCCTCTTTGGCAACAAATGATACAACAGAAAGAAGCTGTCATAGTATTTATCTATTGAATAAATATGCAAATGATTACACATGGAGAAATAGAAAAGAACAATAAGAGTGAATTACTTATAGTCAAATAGATTAATATATCCGTAGCAAATCCAGTGTAGCTTGTTTCACTAGAGGGTAAGAATCATCCTAACTTTGTATCATTGGATTCCTTAAGCTCAGCTACTCTCAACTAAGTTTCAAGAAATGAAGACAATACACCCAGAGACAGAGTTATGAGTTTGATACAAAATAGTGATTTTTTTTTTTTTCTCTAACACACACTGATATTCATGAATTTAAACAGGGACTGGAACTTGAGTTAGGATCCAGATTTGAAATTGTGTACAGACTTAAATCTGACTTGTTTTGTATAGCACATGCATTTGAGTAACAGCATGTAAGAAGCACTCCAGTTGCACTGTTTACACATAGAAAAAGCTTCGTCCACCACTTTATCTCTCAGCCCTTGCCTACCTGCCTTCATTTCTCTTCTGGCTGGGACAACAAGTTCTCTGTGCCTTTATTTTAAAAGACTTCTCACCAGATTAACAAGAATACTGGTAGAGATGCTTTTTGCCCCAGTCAGGCAGGTGAATTGCAGCCCTGATACAGTGGTTGGCAGGGACCAGTGCCAAGTGAGAACGGACAGAAGAGTTTGACCAAATTAAAACTTTCAGCTTTTTAAAAATGTTAGCACAGGACTACTAGAGTTATGAGCTCCAAGGTGCTAAATGTTTTTTTTCCTCAGGGACTTTGATTAAGTGAAAAAAAATAACAAGTTGCAACACTTGTTTGCTCTGGATTGAAGTCTGATTTTCTAAAAAATTTATTCAGTTTATCTCCCTTCAGCATATTCACAACACAATTTGGCAAAAGAACAGAAATGAACTAATTCCTTTCAAAATCTAGGGCCAGTGGTATGGGAGGGAAGTAGGGGTTGGAGAACAGGGAGATTTCTATACTTTACTGCATGATATCAATAAGCAGCTCCGTATTTTCAATTTATTATTTGCAAAATAAATCCTGAGCTGCAGTTTATTTTCATAAAAGCACACAGATTTATAGGATTGGACTGCACATACATCTGTATTTCACTGAGCAAATCCTTCCAGCAGAGATGCACAAGAGACAGTTCCTCATGTAAAGCTCAAATATCTAACTAACAAAGGGAAGCTGAAATAAAGCCTCACTGGAATATCCTTCAACCTATATAGATACACTTTCAGATCATGAAGCATTCTTTAACGATCTTTGGGAGGAAAATAGGTAATATTGGGGCCTGCTACTATCATACTGCAAGTATGTGTAGCACCTTTAAAAGTGGGTTGTACTTAAATGGAACTCTTTGAATACCCAGCAATATAACACTAGGCACTCAACAAATTTCAGCCTCCGGACAGTCTGACATACCTTGCATACAATGTAATTTGTGCAAGACTTCAGTAGAAGTGTTTTGTCCTCATTTTGGGTTGGGTTATTTTTTGTGTGTTTGGGATAGCGGAAATTGCCTCACACTATTTTCCCACCTGCTCAGCTGAGAGGAGATTTTCCTCTATACAACACGAAGACACTTATTCTTAATTTAAGACAGTACTTGTGAATTTGTTTCAGAAACCTTAGACACTTAAGAGACAGAATCTTCGTAAATAGAGTGTACTTATATTTAGGGAAGAGACTTCAGTTCAGAAAGAAAAGTATTCAACATGCACTAATACAACACTTCTAAGCACAGGGCTTCGACTATTTCACACAACTATAATTTGGCAGCAAACACTCCAGAGCAAGCACCCTCAGTCTTCCAGCAAAACACTTAAGTGCCATTGATTTGAACATTTCTTGAAGGTGTATATGTGTGTCCAGGTGTTTATAATCTGATTGCAGCTTCACAGGGCAGAAAAAGGCTATAAACTTTCTCTGGTTCCCATCCTTTTGCAGCTCTCAATCCAGGTTAAATTGCAACTGGCATTTGTAGGCAATGTTTTCCCCATGTTTTTCCTCCTCTAAACTGTATCTACCAAAGAGAGATTACCTTGGCTGCTTTATTATCTGCTTCTGTGGAAAACCTCACCATGCCAACAAAACAGTACAAATTGAATGGATATTGTTCTCAGATGTAGAAGTCAATATTACAAGGGACAAATATCCTATCAAAGGAAAAAAACCACAGGAACATAAGTGTCAGAACCAAAGATAAACTGATGCTACTTATCCCAGTCTCTAAAACAAGAAAAAGTTAAAGAAGAAAAACTGGTTGGCAATAGGAACTGCTCAAGAATAGACCAATTCAAACTGAAGAAGAGCTACTAGATGAAAAGTCAGTACCTCAGAACTGCTATGTCCATTCGTGTAAAAGAAGAAATTAATTAAAAGTGACTTCTTCAGCTTTTTAATGGTTTCCTTAAAAGTTCCACAGAGTTAAAGAGAGACAGAGCTACTTTTTTCCCCCCCCTAATGAAGCTGACCCTCAAAACTTGATTCTTATTAATTTCTTCACCTATTTGCTTCTAAAACTGTTAACTTAGAGGGTTTTTCAGAACTGAACAGACTTGACACTCAGAGAGGTGAACTAGTTCCCTCCTTGCCTCCACATGACCTAGAGAGGTCTCTTGAATGATTCAACAGACTACATATGAGACACATCAGCATTAAATCAGTCTCCTACATGCTGGAATCAAGGAACTGTTTCCCAATGTTACTTAGGACTTTGCCTGAAATTACCATACTGCTCATTGATAGTATGCAGGAAAAGACAGAGGCCTGCCAAGGGTACTTTATGAGGATCCCACACTGAAATAAATCCATAAAAGATGCACTAGCATCCAATGCCATGATGGTTTACATTATCAAGTAACAACATGTTGGTGTTAGGCATTATTTTCACCTCAGTAGAACGGGTATACAGAGGCTTTTAATACTATGCCTTTAAAGGACAACCAATATAGCTAAAAATGAGTTGGAAACTGTGTACAAAGCCCACATCTATCTATATAAAGGACATATTAAATCACACATTCTTGGGAGAGTGCTGAATGTCATTTCTGCCAGCTTGTCTTCTGTCATTCCTGATTACTGATGCAATATGTGTCAATGTTCAATAATGACTGGTGAAGTCTTCATGCTTGATGGCTTAGGATGTCGTAATGAAAGTACAAGCTTTATTAATCCCCTCATCAATAGAAGCCACCGGGTGTCTGTCACACTTCATTTGTATGTGCCAAGAGTAAATAAACTGCAGCAAATGAAAAGTGTGTTTATAAATATGGACAGATGTCAAGTGGTTTACGTAGTTACCCATGCTGGTATTTCCTATTATAGGTTTCCAGGCTTTATAAAAAGCTGATAGAGCCATACTTGAAGATATCTATATTTACATATATATTTTATATTAATTATCTTTAAAATGAAATAAAAATACTATTATACTCATGGTCAAGTGGGAAGAATTTCATACCTTAGTCTGTCTCAACACTTTTATTCAGCCAGCAATTGGCTATTCAGGCAAACTACATTTGAGAATCTGATTTTTCAATGACAGGTACAGTATGTAGACTCACGTATGAGGTAAGCCACATGTCCTTTCTTGATTTTAGGCATTCAAGTGAGAGGTGGAAAATATTCTTTTGAGGTGCATGATGCAAGCTCATACAGTCACGTCACTTGGCAAGTGATAGTTACCACTACTTTAACAACACTGAAGAAAGCTCAAAGAGAGAGAGAGCGCGCAAGAGAGAGCAAATTATACTGAATGAAAAATTATGATTAATTCACTTGAAACATGGAAAGTTCAGGACAAGGGGAGAGGATATTTGCTCATTATCCATTTGTTTTGTTCATGCTTCAGTTTCTTGATTTGTAACCTTATGGCTTTACAAAGGCTTGTAGAAATCGCCACGATCTTCATAATAACAAGTGATTTGGTGAAAAAAAACCCCAGAAATCAAAATAGACTGCAATTGATTATCATTAAGATAGGGATAATAATAAATACAGTTCTTGTGGCTGTCTCATCTCTCAGGAAACTCCTGAGGCATATAAACTTGAACTCTTCATTTCTTACATGCACAAAAGGAAGAAGGAAAGGGCAGCACATACACAAACAAGAAAGACAAGCTTACTTTTAACAACACAACCTAGAACATTGTTTCCTCTACTGATAGTAAAATGGAACATGCCAGCAAACAAAAAACTGGTACTCTAGTATTCAAAAATCAAAAAGAAGACCTGTAATGCACATTAGATGTCTCTGCATTATTGACTTATTTTCATTGGTTCAGGTTGAAAAATAGGCAGAGAAGGGCAGGAAAGGAAAATGTGATAGTGAAAAACTGGAGGAGGAGAGAGAGGAGGAATGAAAAAGAAGAGAAAAACATGGAAGATGAAAGGCAGCTTTACAGAATGGATCAATATAGCCTCATGTTATATCAAAGTCTGAGTGCTCAGTCCACAATTTGCTAGAGAAATCAGGCTAGAGTGAAAAGCACCTTGGCAGACTAACGAGAGATGTAATTCTATGTCTGACTGACAGAAACTGTTGCACCTGTTACTGTGCCAGGGCATAAACTATAGTATGAAGCAGCCCTACAGTATCTTTGTGCTAGAGCTCTGCTCAAGATTCCAGTTAGTCAGGATATGCTAAATGCTCGTTGTGGAGAAAGGCAGCCTGCAAAGAGAAACATATTTGCCAAATCAAATCAGGGGACAGCAAATATGGCTGTATTTTTCCTCTGCAGTACCACGTTCTTAGCCAAAAGAATGAGAAGCAATCACTGATAGCAAAATAACCACTGATATACCTCCAGGCACACTAAAACCACATGTGAAGCAACTGAAAAAAAATATTAGGTTAAATTAATAAAAATATGCCAAGATACTGAAATGAACTCCCCTTCTATTAAACTTGCGAATGTAGTATCAAAGCAGTGCTCAAATCCTAGTCTTATTTATTGGCATTGTTCGTGTGATTGATACACTGCAGGGACACCTGGCCTTCCTGTCTGGTATCTCCAGGGAAGGTCAAAGTGGTGCCAGGTGCAAGCCTTAGAAATTTTTTTTAAGCTTGTTATGGAGCTTGCAAGGTCTCTTAACAGATGCTTCTCAGGTGTGCTTTGTCTTACACAAATGAGAACCTCGTTTCACCTGCCTCCTGCAGATTTGTTTCACCTGGTTCAGCTGAAACAATTTTCCTAATTGAGTGGGTGTCCATGACCTATTTATTGCCACTTATCTTTATATATATATATATAAAATGCACGCTTCCCTTTGCCTCTAAACTAGATTTTGAGTGTAATATCTTAAGTGAATATTTTAGAGAATCACAAACAAATGGAAGTACAGACATGCTCTTTGTACTGCACTTCACAATTATGATCAGCTGCTCCGAGCAACAGTCGTAAAGTACCCTCATGGTATTGCATATTTCAGAATCATTTATGTCACAATTATCCTCAGCAGAAACTAATTAACTCCTGCTGTTCTCCACTAAAGAGGCAACGACTATTTCTAAATTTATATCCATTTTATACTCTAACACCTAAAGCTTAAGGAAATAAAATTCCATTTCTACTGGAATGAACTCAGAATTAGCAGTTAATTCAGGAAATTTTCAAAATAAATAGTATAATAGTTATACTTCTTGTATAACTATTCAAATAAATCAGACCCTGATAATACAAGTGATAGCTCTTTCTATAAACATACTGAAGTAAAACATTTGAAGTATTCTACAAAGTTTTGTTTACTTAGAGAGATTTTCTGGGTATAAAATACAAAGTAATTAATTTGTATAAGTCAAATACAAAGATTGCAGCTTGCTCAGAACCAAGAAAGCCACAACTACTAAAATATTTTTAATTGCATAGTAACAATACAGAAAAAAATTGGGGAAACCAACAAAACTCTACACAGTGAAGCTTTCATTTTAACAGTTTCTCTAGTATTCCTTTCCTGTAGTCACATTCATCCTGTGTATGGAAGATATTAAACCCTGTATTTCTTATGTCTTTAAGGAGTGAAAAAACGCCCAAAATCAAAGCACTAAAGCCCACTAAAGATTGCATTCCAGTTGAGAAGGAAAAAAAAAAAACACAAAAAAACAAACAAAAAAAATCCCCCAACAACTACAGAGCAATTTAGTTTAGGAGAATTTTGTTGCTGTTATTGTGTTTGGTTTTTTCCAACTATCGAAGATCAGTCTTTTCCTAAAACACAGCTGTGCCATATTTTATGCCAGGCTCAGAACCTCAGACTGCATAATACCTGTTCCTTTGTATTTAGCAGATAAATGAAAAAAAAAAAAAGAAAAAGAAAAAAGGCTCCTTTAGAATACTTACTTAACAGTTGTTTTGTTATTTATATATATATAAGACATGCAAATGCCCAACAACTTCTACAGTGGTTATACTTCAAATCTGTATTTGGAGCATGTGGTTTATCTCTACCAAACTAATGGATATTTTTTATCCTGATTTATTGACTGCTCTGGTTGTCTTAACATTATCAAAGTCTTAGAGGAAGTTTAACTGCGTAATATTTTCTGTACCTGAAAAGACTTACCACTTTTGGAAGCGGGAAGGCAGAGCTGCTCCATGAGAGGGGACAGAACCAGGACGTGCAGGCAACTCCTGGAGCCTGAGCAGGGTGGGCACCAAAGGGAGATGCCAAAGGTGCCCCCACAGCCCTGGGCACTGCGAGGAGAGGGAGCAGGTCCAGTAGCCAGGCAAAGAGCACAGGAGTTGTGGTTGCAACGTGGGCCTGAAATGCACCCCAAACACCCCAGGCCAGAACAGAACCTGGAGACAAGCACACACACCCTGGAGCTCCAGGAGAGAGTGAGGGGCCGAGCAGGGGTGCAAATGGAACTCCTGGAGCGGGCAGGGCACAGGTGAGGCTCATAAGGCAATTAAGACCAATTAGTGAGCTCCCAACACTGACTTATCGATTCGAGGGCTAAACAGTTTCACCTGTAGTTGACCATTTCTAGTCCCCTTCATATGTTTGCTTTTAACAAGAATGGAGAACATATCTTCTTCTCACAAAATAAGTTCTGTTTTAATAGAAATTACGCTCATGAACCAAAAGAAAAACTTGCCTTACAATTATAAGGAAAAAGATTATACCAAATCTTTACTGATTTGGTAAATCAATTATAATAATAATAGTGTATAATAATACACTATTATATAATAATAGTGAATAATAGTGTAAAATCACTACTTACACAAGCATCCCCAATAAAGCATTATGACTATGATATTTTAATTAAAATGTACTTTAAAAATTGGGTAAATATTTCCAAATTCCACTACAAACACATGAAAGCCAGAAATCACTTATTTGTTTATTTTTTACTGCAGATATCTAGAGTAGTTTTTTGGGGAGTCATACACCTACTGTTTTCTAAATGTCCAGAAGGGGGTTTCAAACCCAAACTGAGAGAGTCTTAGGCATTTTTCTTGCAGAATATTTCCGCATTTTTGTGAAACAAAGCTGAGAAAGGTTTAGTACACTGACCTAAGCAGTAAGGATGAGATGGGACCCACTACTATTTTTTGTCTCTCCTGGCTGGACCCTGATGTGTTACTGTCACTGTTTTCCAATATATTAGATAGTAGAAATGGCACCTAATCTACTGTAAAAGCTCATTAAAATTTGCTCATAAACTTTCATACTGGACGTATATATAGTGATTATAAACTTAATATAGGTAATAATGTTCTAGATGTACTGAAACAAGGGTTCTACTGTCTTAAAGTCGGAATTTCACTTAACAAATTCAGAAAATTACATGGTTTTGCATAGATTCATTTGTGCGTTAGTCATGGAGAAGAATGGTTTCTAAGATTACAATTTATATTATTTTTCTGCTCCTTGAGTCCAGCTAAGGCTATTTGTTAATTAATGTAACGGAGGGAATAGGGACATAGACCTCTCCCTGCTTCCTTTTCTGAGAATAATGTCTGTTTTCTCTGGTAAATGCATGCACCATTTCTCTGAATACCAAAAAAAGAAGTCAGCACTGACTTTGTGATGAAGTCAGCTTTTCATTGCCCGGTGATTTAACAGGAGCTGTTTTTGTGCAAGTCTTTCAGAAAGTCAGTTCTTCTCTAGATGTTGGTAACCAATATAAATTTAAAGGCCATTTTCATATCCTGTTTATCCAGCACATTACACAGAATATTTATGTTTCTTCACCTTCCAGCCTTATTGCTGTAGTTAATAAAAGTTCAAATTAAATGTGTCTATAATTTTAAAGGCAAGCTACATTTCAGGACATAGTCTTTTCAGATAACTTAATACAAAGAAAATATTTTTGACAATAAATTTGAAACCCATTTTCACTTCTCTGTCCTGTCCCTGATCAATTATATAACCACAGAAGAATGAGCATATTTTGTGCATCTTAATCACATGTCTGCAATGGAAATAACATTTCTTTATCTCTTAGAATAAAGGACTTGTAGATAATTAACAGTCATGAAGCTTTAAAATACCATAGCTAGGATGTGAGGTCAGTCTAGATTTCTTACTTTCAGTGAGACTAGCAGACCTATCTATACAACTGAAAGCAAACTAGCCATAAAAATGCATTACTAGAGTCTTAATTAGCTAAAGTATCTCTAATTCAACTATACTTGTACAAACATTTTTGTTTGTAATCCAAACATTTCTGTATTTTATATGAAAACAGTTCAGGGATCTCTCTATCACACACTGCACCTTATGCTAGATACGTCCATTGATTTCTGTAGGACCTTCAATGCGTACAGTGCGAGGAGTAATGAAAAGACATCATAAAATTCACAGCTCCCTTATTATTATATATATAAATAATACTAGCCAAAATTAATTTAAAATGGAGCAATTTGCATCAAACTGCAGCCTGTTCATGAGTAAGATCCCCACAGTAGACTCCTTGGGAAGCTCTAATCTAAAAAACTGACTTGTTTGTGTGCCTGTCTTCTGGCTATGGCTTCAGTCCTGGTGTAAGATAACAGAGTACTCTGACCCAATTATACTTCTATGTTTCAAAGTTATATAAATATTAACAGTAGTAGATTGAAAATTGTCCCCTGTCCTGAAATATTTCCCTTAATTTATGTCAAGTAACTATGTCATTTTGGTATGCTATGGTAAAACCCCAAACCAAACCACCCCCCACCTTCTAAGTAATTAATTCATTAATTCTGGACTGTCAAAATCGCATCATCTAATGTGGATTCTTAAATAAGGTCCAGTGATGATGGCTGAGACTTTGGATCCTGCTTTGTTCGGCATTTTGTCACAGTGCTATAAAGGGGCTCTACTATTTGTAGAACGAGTGCAATGAATGGACCATTAATGAGATTTGCTCACCTTTTGGTGGTGAAAGGAGTTCTGGGCAGACTGCTGTGGAATTAAAAATACTCTATGGCAATCTAAGTACATTCCTTTGCATCATATTGAAATGAAAATCCCTCTCACTAGAGTGAAAGCCTATGGCAGTTAATAGGACTCCTTCCATTCATTTCAAAATCTTTGGGCAGGCTCTACGCAACTAGTAAGTGTGGATCAGAAATGTTATTTTGCACTCCAAATACAGATAAGATATGGAGGCTGTTCCAAATTTTTATTCCTGTACAGTCAGGTAAGGATGATACAGCTTTCCCACCAGTTACCAAGGAGCAGATTTAAACCAACACACTACATAAGGAAAACACACCATCAGATCTAGAACACTGCATATTCATCTGCCTGTACGACCATGGAGCAAAGGCACTGTAGGCACTGCATGCATAAGACAAGACCTTAACCTCTCAGACAGGACACAAAAGTGTAATTGTGTCAGTAGCACATACAAGCATCAGAACAAAAGCTACAGTCCCACTGCACTTTCTCCAGGCTGGTTGTGAAATTTAGTGAAATTCTGAAAGGAACATATTTGCGTATTTCCTCCCCTGAAAGAAAACAAGGGAATTGTACAGAGCTCTCTGTATCAGTAATCCCATGGCATTTTACACATGTTCGTTTCACAGAAGGGACTTCTTTATAATTTTAAGTAGAGATCTAGTCAAGTAAATGCTTAATTTGGTATAGAGGATTCTAAAATCATTAATACTTATTTTAGTCCAATAGGAATATTTGCATAAACTTCAAAGGAAACAGAAAAGGATCTCCAAAAAGGATAAGGGAAAGGGAGGTCACTGTAAAAATAGAGCTGTTGTTTGGAAATAGATAGAAAAAGACAAGGATATTAATATACTTCTCTTTTACATTTACTATTTTTAGTTTATTTCCACTTATAAATCAGGTTATGTTGTAATTCTATCTTTAGATGAATCAATATTTACTAAAATAAATCTTCACATATTTTTGTACTACCTTGTGAACTTTTCCCTATAAAGTGTATCTTTATGAATTAAAGTAAGCAAGTTACTGAAATACAATTTATAGGCAACCACTACTGAAATTGTACACAAATACTGGGAGAAGGCTCCTCCTATTTTTGTGTCTTCTGCATTTACCCAGCTGTGTTATTAATTCTGACCTAATAAATGAAACATTGAAAAATGAAGCTTGCTGTTAAGTTGTATTTCATATGATGAAAAAAATCTATAAAGCACACCTTAAAGAAGCTGATTACACAGCTAGATACAGTGTCATTTCCAAAGGTGACCACAGGAAAGGTCTGTCCAGAAATAATGTACTATGTGATGGGACTGGTGAATCTAAAGACAGAGGCAGAAATAAACCTAGGAGTCTGAGTGCTGCCAGACAAAAGTGTGTATCCTCTACAGCTCTGAAATTAGCCCCTGTCTGACAGGAATCTAGTTAAGGTTTTGAGAGATAGGCAGAAGAGAAACTCAGCTAATCACTGGAATTATCACAGTCATCTCTTCCCAGGATAATATTGGATCAGATCTGTATTCACTACAGAAAAGCAGAGCAGTCCCACCAGCCATTTTTCTCATGAAGAGTGATGTAAGCTGGGTAAAGGATTTGAGGGGAATATGGGTCCCAGCTGGAGGTAATAGCTGGCCACTGCTGCCCAGTGAGATATTTAGAGTGAGGAAAGGTGGAGCTCAGCTATCTCACTTGCCTGCACAGTGGTTGTTCCTTTTAGTTAAATTTCTCAGACATTCCCTCACGGAGGATAATTCCTTTGGCATTGCACAAGGAGTGCAGCCGTTCCTCCCAGTCTGAGAGCTGTGACCCAAAGCAGACAAAACCCCAGTGATTGCTGTTCTAATGCTCTCCAGTGTCATGCCTGCATCCCTGGGTGCACTGTGGTTACTCATATGCTCGGGGTAGCAGTGTATCTGTCAGTAGCAGATCCACTTTTCTTCCAGTCCCTTGTCTTGGCTGGTCGGGGTATGTTCTGCCTCTTTTTTCAGGATATTGGTAGAAGCTAAGGCTCAAAAATGTACAGGCATCCAACTCCGAAAGACACATTTTTTTCTGTAGACAGATGAGCTACTGTGACACAAGCAATATAAGTTGCATTTTACTGTACTAAATGTATGATTTCTGAACATTTCTAATCTTATGCTCTCCTGAAAGCAGAGAAAGGTAATAATCTCTAAGAAATCTTAATAGACTACTAAGTCATTTTCTTCCTTTTCCTTAGACTTTGATTCTTCTTTCTTTCTGTAAAAAAGAGTTTGGAGATTTTACCTTAGCCCTCACATTTTTTGCTATGTTCTTTTCCACCCTGGCAATCAAAACAATTTTTTTCCCCCTTTTACCTCCCTACACACACACACATCCAGTACTTTGTAAGGGTTGAACTGTCCACAGGACAACAATGGTGAGAATATCTGTATTTTTTTAAATATAAACAAGCAAAATAGCTAATTTTTGTGCCTTGCTAGGGTATTTTGTGGGCTATTGAATAGCAGAATACTTGTAACTCTATGTAAGATAAACCTACATAATATTTCATGTATTTATTGTTTCAAATATTTTTGTTTCTCCAGCATAAGTAAATTTTTAAATAAATCTGTGAAAGTATTTAATGTTAAGCAAAATTTTGAACTAAGAATTAATTTAATAGCAGAAGTCCATTTGCTGTTTCTTTCTCTTATTTTTTTTTTAATTACTTAATATAAACTGTTCTGTTTGCATTGGTTTTCTCTCTTGTTGGTTAGGCCACCTGTTGTAGCTGGCAAAATCAGATGCACATAAAAATTTTTGCAGTATTATTTATTCATTCAAGTGTGGTAGAGACAGAGAGTTCTAGCTCTGTCACACTAGAGGCTTCATAAACATATTTCCTCATGACTTTACAATACATGAAAAAAACCCCAAAACACACCAAACAGAATACCTTAAGCTATAAAAAACCCTTAACTATATGCATGTGACTATAGGGGGATACATATTTTGTCCTGGAGCTGACTATATTAGAAAATTTTCATTTCAAATTTATTTCCCAGCTAGATTTTACAAAATAAAAATCTTGTGGGTTTTATTCCCTTCTTTTCGGCTATCTTAAATCAGAAATTATTCTACATCCCTGTTCCTAACAGACCTCCTGGGAGTTTTTCCTTTCTAAATTCAGCATAACTGGTTGCTAGCAAAAGCCATTCAAAGATCAAAGCAGGGACACAGTCAGCACTCCACCAAGGAGCAGATTAACTCCCTGAACCATTTGCAGCACTGGAAACTGGCACATATCACACAAGCCAGTGCTCTTTCAGGAGCTCCTAATTTCTTTCTTATCCTTGAAAGCAATTTGCACAAGAAAACAGTATATAAATGCAGCTTGTAATCTTTCCCCAGTTTAGAAAATGCTGTGGTTTTACTGGAGAACAAATTCTTGTATAATGATGAACATCATTGTATTTTTTTAATCAGTATTAACCTCCTAAATATATATATATCCGATATAAGAAATCTAACATTTATTTACAGTTAGGAGCATCATATCAGTTAAATAAAATAAGGCAGAGTGAAATTTAAACAAACACTGAAGTGTGAGTCTCTATACTTGCCAGAAAATTAATTTCTATCAAATGGGCCTGCACTGATTAATACTTTCCCTAATATTTCCATAACTCTCCTTACGGACACAAGATTATATTTAGCAGAATTTTCTCATCAGACATTCTTCTAGTAAAAAGTCAAACCACATTTCTAACACTTTGAGACCATTTTGTCTTAGGAAAAAACAAACAAAAAAGCAGTAAACAGGAGTTAGATATGTTGAAACAAGACCAAATATGCACATAAAAACCCCTGGATTTATTCTTGATTTTCAAGTCACCAAGGCTATCCTAGGTCTTCATTGTTCTGAACCTTAGGCAGCCTTAATAAGAGTAACAAAGAACCAAAGAATTTTACTTAAAAAGAACTTATTCAAAAATGTTCTTTGTTTTGCTAAACTGCATGTTCAGGTGTGGTAGCAAATGATTCTCATTGAACTGTTCTGATGTTCCAAGGCACACCGAAAGCTCTGCAAAACCTTCATTTGTGAGTGGTAAGTCTTAGTTCTCTCAACGCAACCCTGTTTCTGTGAGCTAGAGGAGTTTTACACTGGACTAACTGCTATGAAGACTCTTGGTATATATTTATTTTTTTTAATCTGTAGATATGATAACATATATAGTATTGTAACTATTTGGAAGATAAAAAGAAGCTTCTAAAAAGCATTTATCTTTTCAGCAGTGAGTGACAGAGAACCAAGAAGGCAAGTCAAAAGGAAATCAATAAAGACAACCTAAGGTCAGCAGTGAGAAAGCCACTCCTTGTAGACAGTTAAAGCAACCCATCAGCACCAGATTAAGGAAGGAGTAACATTGGGAGCAAACACTGGATTTTGCTTGTGTACTTTCTTCTTTCAAAAATTCGTATATGCAACTCACCTGATTCACTCAGGAACAGGTGCCCTTCTCTGACTCAAATATGACCCTAAATCACCAAAGTATTATGAAAATATTTTTGATATAATTTAAATAAAAGTCACTGTAAACTAAAGATAAATTCAGTCATATGCAATGAAAAATTAAATTTCAATAATGCCACTCTCTTCTACTGCTCATTTTATGTCCTGAATGTCAAGGATGTAAACTGATATTAAAACTGCAGTTTAAACAGAAAAGGTATTTATCAGAAATAGCCTGCATAGAAAAGTTTAGCAAATTCTACCTTCTCTGTGAGAATAAGGAAGGGAAAACTGCTGGAAGCAGAGCTGTTGGAAGCAGAGCTGTTGGTGGGAATTTTGGCATACCCTTTAACTCAGCCTTGCATATGCCCAGCTTGCCTAAATTCCAAGGACAAGGACTAAGAATTCACGGGCAGTATAGCACCAGAGCCCCATTAAGTTATGCCAGATTGAAAGAGAATGTATGATCTTACATATATAGTCATAGCCACTGTCTGGCCTTCTCTCAACACAGAACTAAGTGACCTGGGCTGCTTCATACTCTTAGCTGCAAATAAATTGACATCCAAAGGCAAATGCAATATTCCAAAATAAGCCCAACAACAAAGAGAAACATCTGAAGCCAGAGTAATTGACATCTCAAAACTAGAGCTATTTCTAATAGGAAAAGAACGTTGATCCAAGAGAAAATTGTTACTTCACTAATGTGCTTAGCTTAAACAGTAGCAATATAGCTCATAATACCAGCTCACTGGAGATTTGTTAAAAACAGAATTCTTCAATACCAATTTTTAAAAACTGACCCATTGCTGAAGCTCAGGAACAACTGTAGAGTGAGTAGCAAGATTGCCCTGTGTTTTACTGCCTATAAAAAAATAAAGTAATATAACTAATATACTGCTCCAGATCACTGGCAAATGAAAAGACTTAAAAGGTGAAGTGTTTTCTGTGTTACTCAAAACAAATTCCCGCTTTTTGTACACTGGTTTTCACACGTTTCACTGGTACAGCCTCTAATTCATACTGATATGAGAATACACTTGCATTTCTTATTTGCAAAAATACATGAGACTGGAAAACCTGAGCATTTCCTATCACACACAATGTGAAGCAGATACAGAGATGTACACATTACCAACGTATTACAAATCTGTAAAAGACAAGACTATTAAAACTTCCCTGTTTAATTCAGCAGGGTTAGAATTAGCAAATTTCTTGGATAAGGTTTTTTGCAACCTTCCTTATTTTGGCAAGAAACCAAGTAGGTCTTTGCTTCCCTTTGCCAGGCCTTGTTTCATTCTGTTCCAGGAATGGTCACATGCCTGTAACAGTGACTCCCTCAAGCAGATGCATTTTGATGCGCTTACAGCACTGAGTGAGCCAGACTTAGTAACCCAGATGACCTTATTGATTAAATCTGGGAACATGGACGGGTGTAATTGATTTTAACACATCCAGTGTCTTATCCAAGGTCTCTATAAGCTGTCAAAAGGCTACAGCCACTGAGTCACCAACGATTAACCTATCTATGAGAAATATGACTCTACTGTTGACGTCAAAAAAGACAAAGCAAGCTGAGTTCAAGAGTTTTATGCAAACCTCACTTTAAATATACTTTATCTTGAGATTCTAAAATCACTGTGTAAGCTGTCATTCTCTTGGTGAGTTGTTCCAGTTAGTAAATTTCTGAGCATATAGTCTTGAAAAGACTATTTATGAAGACATTTTTCCTAGAAAGAAAAGGTACTGCAAAAAGGGGGCAGCTTCAGTGCCACAGCTGGACTAATGGCAAACAGGTCAGGAGAAGCAGCACAGTTCTGCTCAGCAGGGCTAATCTGCTTAAGCCAACCAAAGTGTCTTTTACCAACTCAGCAAAACTATCTCTAACTACACGGATGTTAATAAAATGAAATATAAGGAACTTGAAAAAGATTTAAACAGATAAACCACCTCAAATTCAAGCTAAAATTCTGAACTCCACTGAATTCTGAAAATTTAAAACTGTTGTTATTCTCCTTCGCTTTGAAGTTAAAGAACTCTGAATCATACTTATTATAGCTGGTTTCAGGAAGGTATTTCTTTCTTGAAATAGTATGTGTTCTTCCACATAACAAAGATATCTCATAAATCTTAGATGATGATATATTTGTCACAGGCTCCTAACAGCAACTCCATAAACTTAACTGTCAGATGTTTCAAAGTGTTGGCCAATGCTCTTTAATGCATTCGAGGCTGGCAGGCAAATTTAGTGGGTAGATTATGGCTTTCAACTGATACTATGATTGCTCTGTAAGATTTGTTCACCTCTGCTTTGGCAAAGAAAACGTCTCATGTCATGAAATTTAGAGCAGGTCACAAGGAAAGCTGCATTCCTGACTGAGTGCAGAAAACGTCCTACAGAAGGACAGTGGAGAACCAGTGCTCGGTCTCTGGTACTTAAAGCATCGACATTTTTAAAAGAAGTGAAATGACAATGAACGAGAAACATGACATGAATACAAGCCTTCGAGATGATAATTCCTCCACCTAACAACAATATTTAGTGCTTCACATCACATGCAGAGATTAAAAATGCAGTGGCCAGTCACATTCATTTTGAGGTTAGTAGGATTTTCATTATTCAGTATTTTCTTGCACTAAGATCTAAACTTCATTCTAGTTGGCAAAGACAGGAAACAAGGTTTTCTGAACCATGTTCCTCAAGAAAAGGGGATACTGTGAGGTAACTGTTGTGGGTAAGACTGAAAAGGTTATTCCTAACAAAAGCTCATCTAAAAATCAAATTATGGATCCTATTTTCATCTCTGCCATGGTTAATAATTTCTACTGAAATATGAAATGACCTTGGAATACTGCAGCTGCTGACACAGACACCCCCTGAAAAACAAAACGGCATTTAGAAATGTAAGTAGTTATATTAAAATTGGCCCTTATATTGCAAGCTAAGCTATTAGCTAGACAAAGCACTTGAATGACAACTTCAGTGCATTCTAGAATTACATTTGACTTGAACACACTTACTTATTTGAAAATTATTCCCTGTGCCAGCACTGTGCAATCAAGGGGGAACTAAGTACACTACTAGACAAAATTGAAACATTTCTTTCATATATTTGTTCTGTCTCATGCAGTTTCATTTTATAATCAATAAATTCAACCTATTTCTTTTACAGTAAGACATATTTTTTTATTTGCAATAATTTTCTTATTTAGTCTTATAAAGTGTAGTAAAAAACAAATCCAGAGGAACATGCTTTAAACTAATGGCAATGGTATATATCATGCAATTAATTTGTATTTAGACATATCCATAATACAATTCACACTTATGCTTTGCAGTTTTTACACTTTATTGAAACTTTACTGTATTTAAACACATTCATTTAATTCAAACAAGAATGACCTTTTGCAAGAAGTCATGATTTCTTTCTTTTTACTTCTATATGTTAATCACACATTGCCACCAAGTTTCCCTGAAACTTTCAGCTATGCAAATTTTTCTTTATCCCTTCTCCTAAACTTGTTGCACTACTTAAAACTGCATGAGAAAGATATTTCTCTATTGAGACTTGCAGGCAAGCAAGACAGGAAAACAACAGTTAATAGACAGCTTTCTAAGCAGCAAGTGTCCCATACCATTTCTTTTTTATGACCCAAAGGTGACTGAACCCAAAGCCCAGACAAGGTCGGCAGTGAAATGAGAAAGGTAACCAGCAGCAGCAACAGAATATCCCTGCCACACATCTTTTGCCTCTTGGCAAAGCCTGGTGCGTAAATCAGTGTGACTACAGTGACCTCAAGGAAGCCAAGCCAAGAGGCTCCTAATCTGACCTCAGTGCTGATCCTGCACTGAGCAGGACGTGGGACAGGGCTCCTCAGAACAGTGTGACACTATGTGACACTATGGCTTGCACTACACCGTGATTTAGCTGCTGACAGGGGAGAACATAAACAGTTTTGCTCATATACTTTAAACTCCTAGTGGGCTGTCAAAGCAGAGCAGAAAAGAAAGAGCAACAAGGAGATTTTGTGGTTTGTCCCTCTTACTGCTGAGAAAAAGGAATAAAGCAGCAGAAGTATTGACTGAAGAGCCTAACCATCTTTGCACCACATCTGTAAGATGCGAAGACAGCATGGCAAAAATTTCGCTGGGTCCAGCTCAGCAGGCATTTAAGATTTGTCTCAACATTCAGAAATTTTATACATATTAGGTGGGATCAAAAAGTACTTTGGTATGTTTGTTTAGTAATGGATAGGTCTGTTTTGAGTTTCCCAAGGCAAGAATGGGGGATGTTTGTGTCATCATAATAGAGCAGCCTAATTTGCATGGAGGCATCAGTGTTCCCATGGGACTTGATAATTTCTTTAAGGAAAATGATACTGGAAACATTCTTTCCTCCTCTACTAATAGGATATCCTCACAAGCGGCAGAAGAGAACGTGGCAATCCTGTAATAACTTTCATTGGGCTAATGGCAATTTTTTCAGCATTTACAATATTTAAAAGTATTTTTCCTCAGCAGTACAGCTTTAAATATGAACAATCATATGAACTATCATATTGTTCATCAACATCACAAAACAAGTCAGTTTTGTGACTTTGTGAAGATGAAGGATAATTTCATCTGCTTTTGCTTTATTCTTGGCTTCTAATTACCATTACATCAATGTCTATAAAGCTAGAAATGGAAGAACATGAACAATAAATGTATATTTTTCCAGCTCTTGTCTAAAAGCCAACTGTAGCTAATGGTTAGTATTTCATAAAGCCTAGTGTCATAAAATCACATCTACTAAATTTTCTATCAAGTGTTGAGCATTGAAGATGACTGTATTGGTATTTATAATGCAGAAAAGCCTTCAGCACTTCTTAACATAAATGTCCATTTATAATTTATAGACAAAAATAACTATGATACACAAAGCAGAGAGTCATTTTTATTTCAAAAGTTGAGGTTTTGGTTTTTTTTTTTTTTTTTGGGGGGGGGGGGGG
>JAWWMO010000121.1:63283904-63297970 GCA_035047845.1 Dendrocincla fuliginosa | reverse complement strand
ATTCCTGGAGCCTGTTGGCTCATTAAAGCTCCTGCTCACTTATCTCCTACTAAAAGTTGTCTGCAGTTTTTTTTCCTTATTCCTTAAGGCAGCACTGCCTTGGCTGAACTCACCTACACCCACCTGCTGGCTGAAGCATTCTGCTAACTGTTAATCACAAAAAGTGATCAATAACTTAAATTTAAAGCTTGGCCTATTTGTCTTTTAAGGATGAAGTGAGAAACATTTTCCCCCTATTGACTCAAAACCAATACATCTTTACTAAATCAGGAAACCTCATCTATGAAACTACTTAACTTAGAAGGTAGAATATTGTATTATAAAAGTGAATAAGAAAAGTACTAAATGCATAGGAGAAATTGCTTTCTTTAAACAAAGATTCAGAAAAAAATCAGAAAAAAAAAAGGTAATGAAGAAAAGCCTGCCTGTTTATCACTGAACACAAAAGCATTTAAATAGCTTATCCAATCACTGATTCATGAGTGCTTCATTTCAATGTGAAGTTCAAACAGCAGCACTGCCAGCAAGGGTCAGAGATGTTGATACTTGCTTTCCAGTGCCCACTGCCTCTGTTAAGACCACTCATGAGTGATGTAAGCAGAGCATCAATTGCTGAGTTTTCTTTGAGGTTATCCTCTTAGTTGTGTTTATTCAGGCCAGACCTAACTGTGAATCCTTAAGTGACTTCCTCCTCAAAAAAACACAAGGAGACACAGAGCCCTGGTTTGAAAGGGGGAATGCCCGTCCTGCATGCTGCAGATGGTTGTTATTACTTACAGTTTACCCAAGTGCATAGTCAGTTCAGGATTAGTATACTACTTTTTAAGTTGCTCAGCTCCTGTTCTGCTGAGATTCAGAAAATGGAGGCTGTGTCTGTGCAGATTATCATCTACCCAACAAGACTGTAGCTTCTCTTTTTTTGGGGAACAAACTCATTTCATGTAATAACTCTTTTACTGAAAAGGTTGAGATGGGTTAATTCCCAGTACAACTCTTTGATGTACCGGAGGGCAGTAGAGAACTCCTTCCTCAAACTCTGGAAAATGGGTTTTAATAATGTTTTATAAGATGTATTACACCAATGAGTTGAGAGTCACAAGAACCCTGGAAAACTGTGAAAGCAGAATCCTTTTACTTAAATTTCATTCTCATTTTTGTTCCTTTCTCAAACACTGAAAAAATCAATAACACAAAGCAAAATAACCTGTGCCAAGCTCAAGGAGGTCACCAAGTTTTGCATACCACACAGAGCCTTATTAAGTGGAGCCAGGAGTAATGAGATTAAATTATCAGACCTACCTGGCTTAGTCTGAGAGACAGCCTTTTCATGTTTAGCGCGGTTGTGCTCTGCAAATAAGAACCCTTACATTAGAAGGCTTTTTAATTTTTAGAAGTTTTTAAAAATAAAAGATTCACATTATAATTTTAAAAGATGACTTTGCATTATACATTCACACTAGACTTGAAAAGAATTTTTTTATAAATATATTTCTCAAGATTTTTTTTCCCTAAGAAATGAAAAATTTTTTTAATGTGGTCCAAGAAATCAACAAAATTATTTTCTGTGTTTTTTTTTTCGGAAATATGATGGAATTTCTTAAATTCTGAAATGCTTCTACTATTAATTTTGGTTGCTACTGCTGTTCTATATAAGAAAATATCTCCTTGATGTATAATATAAAAATCATGAAAGTGTTTTATTACAACAGAAATGGGGTTTTGTCATATAAGGTAACAAATAAATGTTCAGTATCCTGTAAAAATTAAAAAAATAGTTTTCCATGGTTTTCTGTGTCCTGGTTTTGACTGGGATAGTTAATTTTCTTCACAGTAGCTTGTACAGAATCCTATAGATATATTGGAAACAGTAACAATAATGGATACTATACCATATTATAATATAATCTGAATGCAATTTTATGCTATTTAAAAACAGGGTGATATCCAAACCCCAACATTATGAAACAGAAAAAAGAAAGCTATGGCATTTCAGAGGAATATTAAAAATATGTTAAATTCTGATTTATAGCACCAATGTCAAAATTGTGCAGCACGTGAGCATTGCATCACACCAAGAGGTAAATCTCTCTAAAGCTGGCGCCAGAGGTCTGGCCAGAGAACTGTACAGACCCTTTCGCATCTGTGTCCCCCTTTATTTTACCCAAGTACAAAGCCGCCATGGATGCAAGAAGGCACAGGTGGGTCTGATCTCTTCCTGAATTGAAAAATGGTTTCCATGCAAACTGGGACCTGTGAAACACACCTGGTCCTGCATTGCAAAGCAAGTAATTGAAAACCAGTTTTATAAGTCAAAATGTTGTGTGAGTTTGTGTTGATGAATCCTATCTTAAGCTGCTAAGACTTTGACAACATAAAGAAATACCTTCCTCTGATAAGCTGAAATAACAATATTCTTTATCACCTTGATACTTACTCTGTTCATGATGTTTCTCTGAGGTAGCTAGAAATAAACAAAAAAGGACTATTTTAATATTTTTGTAAGTACAATGCAGGATTTAATTAATTTATTAATGACATTTTAAAAACATAAAAGTTCAGTGGAATCTGTGCTGAAACGTACAAGTTAGCTTTGTCTCACACTGTCCACCCCAGACACCTAGCTGTGGCAGTTAAGGAACACTCTAAATTCCTCATTTAAGCAAAGTTTGACACAAATACTCCTGGAAGGCTCTGCACCTCTTCACTGGGCTGAATCATCCTCACTAAGTGGTGATATATATCAAACCTAAGCGAGGTGCTCAGTTCGGTGCCCACCAAGAGGCAGGGCAAGTTCAGACCATAAGGTGTCCAATACTAGACAAAGCCAGACAAATAATTTTAGCTTAAGCGAGGTAACAGCACTTAGGACAGTCTAAACATAGAAGTCCCAGACAACTGTACCTGCTCTAGTAAGGTCAGTGAATTTCAGATGGAGTTAGTGATACTCAAAGAAGCAGAAAGACATATTTGAAAATGTTAATTAATTTAATTATAGCACTTCTAAACAAGAGGATTTCAGTGCTGTTCCTAAACTACTTTGTGCCATATAATTTTCCACATTTTTCCAGAAAAAAAACCAAACAGATGAGATGAAACTGAAAACCAAGTTAATACTTCCCACGGATGTTAAGAGAACATTTCTCAGATAAAGTGAGAGCTCAGAGAGCTGTATCCAATGTCAGTATTGGTTCTACAGAAGGAAGCAGAATGTCAAGACCTAGCCTCCCCAGATGGATTTTTCTTCTTGACTTTTGCAAGGCAGCTGTTGTTTTTAAGGAAAAAAAGTCTCTACCACCTGCATGCCCTCTGTGTGTGAAAGAGCTCAATCCCACAGCCAGATGCAGCGATGGAGCAGACAAGGTGTCTTTGCAACCCCAGCAACACAAACGATGAGTCTGCTCCTGGGAGCTCCCAGGCTGTGATTCACTGAGCTCCTGAACTCCCTAGCTCCCACTAAGGACAAAAAGTAACTGCTGTGCAAGTGGGTTTGTGTTTTGCTTGTTTTCTTTGCAGTATAAAACAGCTCCTATTTTATATTCAGTCTCTATTTAATCCAAGTTGTTGTGCATTTAAGGAGACAGCAAATGGGGATGGTGTGCAGAGCAAAGTTATAAAAAGAAACAAAACCCAGGACATTTTGGGGGATAATAGAGACTAAAGATAGAAATTAAGCTTCTATGCCTAATCTTAACTGAGGAATCAGGAATTGGAAACAACAGAAAAACAAGGGTCCTATGACAAAGCCACATTTGTTATCTTTGTGTAGGCGAACGTCATAAACTGAGGTAAATACTATTACAAATGAGTTTTCATGAAATATGTCTGAAATTTGTAGAGGAAATTAATTTTTTATTGTGTCAAAAAGACACAGTGAGATATGCTCGCCTAACTATGATTTTCAATTTTAAAAAGTAAGTTCAGTACAAATATTTAAATAAAAAATGAATTTCAGGGGCTGGTGTAATGACTTACATAACTATTACAGAATATTGTGTCACATGACATTTTCAGTGAACACCAAAAATGATCAGAGCTAGGTGGCATATGAACAGTGTTATTTTAAAGCCTTTTCATTGACTCTGCTTAGAGAATTTTACAATCAAGCTTTTGTAACAGTATCCTTATCTCAGATCTGCCTAAAATCAAAACAAACTCATTAATCCTTAACTTTACAGTGAAGCCAGTGAAGTTATCTCCCCTTTTATGCTGGTGAATATGAGTCACAGAGAATATTTAAAAGAGTAGGAATTCAGTTAAGGTCTGGTCCATCAAGTTATTGAAGGGATCTCTGTTGTCCTTGCCCATATTTTTTGTGGAGGTTTTAATTAGCCAAACAAAGACAAAGATTGAATACTGAGATTGCTGCTATCTGAGCTTGGCCTAAAAGTCCAGACTTCTTATTTCTGGTATAATGCTCAGAGATATTTCTACCAGATATTTTGATGAAGTAATGAAAGTCTTGTAAAGTTAAAAAGTTTCTAGAGGATGTGTTGGCTATTCTAAAACATACCTATATTTTTTTCTAGGAAGAAAAAAAAAACAAACAAAAAAACCCAACAACCCCCCACAAAAAACCCAACCCAAACCAAACCAAAACACCAAAAACCAAAGTGAAATTTCTAGATAGTATTTAGACCATTAAAAATCCCTTTAATGTTCCTTTATGTTTTGCTAGCTATGATATCTGTCCACTCAATATTAATACTATCCTTGTTTGTTATATTATCTCATCAGAAATGCAATTCAAATGACTTATGCAATAAGCAAAAAGGTAAAATCTGAAATCCCAAGACCATTGGTTTCATTTTTACAGTATCACAATTATCTATCACAATATCTATACTCTGATTTTTATTCTACTTAGTGAAAATGGCAAGATGATAAAAACTAAATGTCAATAACCAAGCCAGACTTTGCAAAATGTTTAATGATATATATTATTTAACCTAAAGGTGAGAAATGAAAGGCCGTGTTCTGCTGCTCTGGGAATCTCACTCACTTCATGTTCTACACTGAAAGTGTGAGCCAACATTTGCTGGTTTGGCCATCAGTAGAAGGACAGTGTTGGGCTAAATGGACCGTTGATCTCATTTCCAATTGTTGTTCTGATATCATTACCTAACAGAACCACCTGCTGGGCAAATAAGTTCTTATTGTTCTGAATGTTAGAAAATTCAGTAAGTAAGAAAGTACTTAATCTTCATTTGTCTAACACTTAAACTATATCAGAGGAGGAACAGGGTCAGATTTGGATCTAACAAAAACAGTTGGATTGTTGATGAAATACTCAAAGCTACACAAGACCTGAACTGGATCAGTGAAATTTCTTTTCTGAAATTTCTTTTCTGCCATTCCAGCTTAAACTTGGAAATTGGGCTTGGTAGATGCCTTGCTGTTTTTCCCTCCCACTTCAAATTTTCTTTGACTCTTGCCTGCTATTCTGAAGGCCACAAGGGTACTAATTATATATGGCATATTTTTGTAAATTAGCTCGGGTTCAGAAAAGAAATCCTGTACTTTACTGAACCATAAATTGGTAAGGCCAAAACCAGAATGTGCTTTTTGTTTGTAAAGTGTCTATTTTCCATCTGGATAACAGTCACTTGCCATTCAGAGAGTAAATATATTTGTGAGTGTGCATACTCTGTAAGAATAGAATATGTTGTGCAGGAAATGAAAGCAATGCCAGAACGATTTGTTTTAGTGAAGAATGACAGAAGAACAATACATGCTGTACCTGAGAAAATTTTTTTCTAATTTGACATGTGTATTATAAACAAGAAAGTTACTTTCAATTGGACAAAGCAGGAGCATGATTTATTTCTTAATAAAGTGAGCACAAATATCCTTTAACAGGTTTTGGACTGGGCATTAGATGAACACACAGCATACCCATAATGTTAATCTTTAACAACATTACAGGTCAAAAGAGAGATCAAGATCAACAGGAATCTTTTAACAGAATTCTCAAGACTTGAGAAGTATATCTTCCAGTTTATACATCATGATGAAGGATAACTCTTTAATATTCCTATTTGAGTTCATTCTCCCTAAAAATGAACTGCAGACATTTGGCCTTTAGACAAGTTAGAGGACATTTCTCCTTCAAAATTTAAGTTTCAAGAACATAAGAAGCCACATCATTGTGTTGAATCATTAATGTGCTTTGAGTTTAAGGTTTTCAGTGCAAGGTTTTTCAGGCTATGAAGCAACTGCATTATAAAGAAGTCAAACAGAATAAAATTTATTCCTTACATTCAAAATGTTCAAAATGTTTCAGATGATAATAAGTACAGAAAAAAATAAAAAAAGGGATTGTTAGGATTTATCACCCTATTAAGGACCAATTCCCTGTCTTCGTGAAATAATCGTCTGTACTCTTTGTTATTCAAAGGAGAAATCAGATGTTCCCACAAGTTTTCTAGACCTCTCATATCTGCCTGTGTCCTACTCAAATCTTGCTGATTAGCTGAGCAGTTGGCAGACAGATTGAGTAGAAAAAAACAGTCTAATGAGCATATGTCTAAAAAAAGTTACTCGCAAAACAGATTAGCTGCAGCAAGATTCCTAAAAAGTGAACGGCTTGTGCACATCCTGACCTTTGCTCTACATCAAAAGATTGCCTTCATAGTGTATGGACAATAGTTACCCTATGGCTGAGTCAAAGCAAAGAAAGCAAGAAGTGTATGGTGGTGGCATAATCAGGGGAAGCTGGTATATGATTAAATTACAGTGCAGGTTGTGTAAGCCTTGCCCTTACAGGATCTCTTAATTCCCTACAACATTCATTTTACATTTCTGATTTACTTTAGGCCTAGAATTTTCCAGGATATTTACATTAAGGAAGTATTATCCCACATTAACATGACAGCTATGAAATACTAAGTGATTAAGACTGTTAGAAAAGTTTGAAGGGAAGCAGAAAGCTTGAGCTTCCAGCTAGTGTTCTCACTCTTGGTCAAGTCAGGGAGTGTTCATCTGGGTCTGTGAAGCTCCACAGACTTCCCTTGTACAACAGTTCCCGCATGGCTAAAGGATGATAATAGGGTAAATGGTTAAGACACACCATCCTAAAATGACATTCACTATTATAATTAATAATTAACTATAGATATTAGAGCCTGTAGAGTATTCACTTGCAAATGATTAATCTTCATATTGCCTCTTTCCACCAAAAAAGCTGTCAGGCTGCTCTTACAGTTCTTTCTGCCTTATTTTCATTACCAGAGCAGACTGACCCAAGCTGTCTTTCTGATTGCATACAGCTGGCATGTTTGTGTCCTTGCTGTTTGGTTTGCTTTATACCTCAGGGCTGCATAGTGAAAAATAAGTTGACTCTTGGTTTTGGGGGATTTTCATGTTGTTGTCTAGACCAACTTGTTTTTTTAAGACTTATTTTTAACTGGCAGTTCAAGAGGACTTTATATAACTGGGAAAACAAAAAAGTAGTTCAGAGAGAGGAGAGGAGAAATATTAGCTTGGCAATATAGTAAAAGTAGCAAAGAAGTACAGACATTCCCAAGATTTTTAAATGATTTTTAATGAGAGGAATTGCTTCAATTTCAATCTGAGATGCATGCCTTTAGGGATCATCATTAATGATCCAAATCCTTCTCTGTTTCCCAGTTTGTCACTTTAACAATAGAAATGCACTGGGAAACATAAGTCTTGTTGAAACAGCAATCTTGCACTGAAAGCTAATGTCTTTAAAGTAATATAAGTCTTAAAATCCCAGGAGGACAAATCTTCTATCGACGGAGCTGGAAAGAATAAAATTTCAGTCAAATGTAGATGAGGTACATCTGCTGCATTAATGCATTTCGTCTTTAGGCACGTGTGGTGAAAGACCTGAAGAGCTTCCTCTCAATATCATCCTCAGCTTCTGATGTTTTCATGAGCTTTTTCCTGAAATTGGGGGATGGGAACATACAGATGAGGGAGAGTATGCTTAACAAGTTTTCACTTTTAGAAATATCAGTTTACCTTTGGATATAGCTAAGGTAAAACAGCTGAGCTCGGGCCATGC
Organism: Dendrocincla fuliginosa; assembly: GCA_035047845.1. Taxonomy (NCBI): domain Eukaryota; kingdom Metazoa; phylum Chordata; class Aves; order Passeriformes; family Dendrocolaptidae; genus Dendrocincla; species Dendrocincla fuliginosa. The sequence goes on along the minus strand of JAWWMO010000121.1, from coordinate 63,289,944 downwards.
TTTATTGCAATACAAATTATTGACTCAAAAAGGGGAATTGAATGAAGTCAGGCAGATTGTGATGTGTCCAGATTCCATGGAAGTACTTTGAATATGAACTTCTTTGTTGAGCTCCTTCTTATCTATGACTTGATTTGTGAAAACTTAATAATGGCTGGAAATACATTTATATATATTATTAAATAAATGTGAAATAATTTTCAGTTAGACAAGAATAAGATGACCATGACAATCTAGAAAAAAAGAAAAAGAATTTTGGAGGAAAGATTAGTTGACATTAGGAGTGGTGAACAATAAAAAATACTTAGTTTTTGCAAAGATGGACCTCTCCTAGTGTGGTACCCAAATTAACATCGTGATTAAAACAGAGGGCTAATGACTAACTTCTAGAGGCATAACATCCTGAGTCACTTTTGTTCCTCATGAAATGCTGCTGTTCTCTGTTTTTGCTTTAATTACAGCCCTATAAGAGCAAATTCTGAAAATGATGTCTGCATAGGCAAAAAAAAAAAAAAAAAAAGTAAATTACCACTAGAAGCACCATTCATTCTAGAATTGCATCTGAATAGAATACCTCTGAGTGTTCATTTACAGACATCTTTTCACAGAGCAGTAAAGTAGTTGATCCCACGGGGAAATTTTTAGCCAATTAACCATGTGTTATATGACTATCCAGGTGTGAAAGCATATTATGTTGATTGGCAGGTGTGAGTGTTGCTGACATGATGCCAATATACACGAATTATACCTAACATAGTAACAGCTCAGGCCAACAATTACAGAGAGCACTCTTTCTTTAGAAATCACAGCTGCTTCATAATCATCAAAACAGTAGTTTAACTGGCTCCAGTTTTTGGTAGCAGGGGCTGAATAAATTACTCTTTTACTTTAAGGCACCTAAGAATGGTTAACAAAAGTTGCAACCATAACTGCAATTGAAATACTATGCCAGATCTATCCATATGGATTGTTCCACAGGTTTGTTGTTATATAAGACATAAAACAATGTATTCTCAGTTTTACCTTTAATGGATTAAAAAGTTGCAACCAATGTTAAGGTTTAATCCTATTGAGAAATTGTGGTCATTATTTAAAAAATAGATGCAAGTTAGCATCATTAGTCTTACATGCCTTAACTATGAGTACACTGAAAACAAGGTGCTAAGTAGATAAACAGAGTTTGAAACTTCAAATTTCTAGTCCCTTCATGTAAATAAATGAGAGTGGGTCTTCTATCAGCTATTAAGATCTACAAGTTGTTTGCTCCTTCTCACTTTTCTTTTTCAGTATCATATTCTTAAAAGAGAGGGAAAGTAGTTAAAATAAGTAACAATACGCTATCCTGATGTTCATTGATGTTTGTTTTCTGTTCTTGTTACTAAACCTAAACTATGCTTTCTGTTATAGTCAAGTGAGAAGTATGACCGGGGGCACACAATTGCATTCTGACAGATATACAAGATGAAAGAAACACTCTCTGCAGATGCTTTTTTCTCTCCGTTAGCTCTAAACTGAGACTACGGTGAATAGCATCAACATAGATGACTAACTTGACACATCTAAGTTTGCATGAGTTAAAGTCTCTTAATGATTAGATTAGACTGAGGATCTAAAAAAGTTCTTAAAAATTATGAATTCAGTAAAAAGGCTTGAGCTCAAGGCATTCATTCCTCTGTCTGCTTTCTACTTATATTGAGTGGATAATTTGAGGGTGTTGTCATGTCTAATCCTAACTGAAATATCTGCAGCATGGAAAGTACATGACCCTAGTCCCTCAAGATCTGTCTGTCACTTAGCAGAGGTTGCACAGATCACTAAGTCTCACACAACCTTATAAAATGGACAGAAATTATTTCTATCCTCAATATACTCATGACAAGGTAAACAGAGGTCAAACAAATTTCAGCTAACTGATGTAGACTTTTCAGATCATTTTACCCTATTTCATGTAAATTCTCTGTTCATCAATATTCCTTGAAAATGCTGTGAGTTTGTTGTTTCAATGTGGAAAATCAAAGCTCACTAGTTCGTAGATAATCATCTACTAAATTAAAAAGTATTTTTAGTGAAAAGTGAATTTGCATTGTCTCCAATTTAAGATTCCCATAAAGTGTTCTCTGGTAAAACCATGATATTTATTTCTTGACCTGATGCAGGAACACAATATTAACTACCATCTGGAAGATCCTTTGGGCTCCATCTTGTGGCTAATTCAATGATTGTTACCTCATGAGAGAGATGCCTACCTTCAGCTAGTCAAAATAACACTACTAGTTTCAACAACATAGCAGCATGTGGCTGACTTTATTATTTTCTCATACATAATACAGAAGTTTTGACACTATTTAAAAATAGTTTTAAAAGTGTTTATATTGTGTTTCTGTTTGTTTGTTTGGGTTTTTTTGTGGCTTTTTTTTTCCCACAAAAACTGTGGTTAGGACTACAAATACTACTAGGGGGTTGTGTAATAGACTTAGCAGTTATAGAATCAGATAAGCCACTTTCGTGCACTTTGACACGTGTTATAGAACTGCATAATGAAGCTGTGATTCATGTTGCACCCATGGCATATGAAGCTGAGCAGAAATTCCCTGTTGCCATTTGCTTTATGAATAAGATTGCTGACCTCCAATTTTTCTGGTCATATCTAAAGCTAAGCAGTTCTGAAATGCACTACTGGATATGGTATCAAGAGTACTTCATGAAAGAAATTGTCCATTAGTGTTTTGATAAAAATATATTGTTTGGAGCTTGAATGTACGTATCTTGCCCATTTTCTCCTTCTGTTTGATATTAGCTGCACTCAGATTATATGCAGTTTTTTGCACCATAATGCATTTATTGCAAAAAGGTCTAAATGTGATCCTGTACACACTCCTGCCAGTTTATTTTGATGAAACTTGTCACAAAAACATGGATTTGTTTTTGGTTTTGTGGTTTTGTTTTTTTGGGGTTTTGGGATTTTTGTTTTTGTTTTTTTTTTTTCTTTCTAAAGACTATTAAACCAACTTCCTGGAAACTCAGGTTCATGATTCCCCTTAAACAATGAGAGTGCTCTTACATGTACGCATGTGAATGTGCGACCCAAAGGGATTATACAGTGGTTAAATCCTGTTTGGGTTCACTAGAACCACAGACATAAAGAATCTTCAAGACAAGATTTCATGATGCTGACCTGGAGAGCGAAATTAATAAGCTTGCATTAATTGAATGAAGGTTGCTTGCATTACATTCCCAACTCAGTCCATGCCTTCTTTAGTCAGAAATAAATAGGGTATGGGAGCTATGAACTGAAATGAGAAATTTCATTTTATACAGAACTATGAAAACTTCAAATTTTCTTTAATCTGCTTCATTCCACACAAAGGATGGAATTCTCTGTAATTATGAAATATTTTTGAAATACAAAAATACTGGTTTGGTTTATATAAACAAAAATAGTTATTAATATTTCTTATCTTTATAAAGTGCAATTACACTGGAAAAAATGCTGAAATACTACAGAGTGTTACAGCTCTGCTTATTGTTTTCCGGAGATGCCCTGAATATCATGGGATTTATACTACTTCACCAGTATCTGGGTCTATTTTAATTCACTTGAATCCTTACTCACAGTACTTTGAATCATGAGCAAGAGTTAAAAAATTTTGTGTTTAACAGCTAGATTTGCTCTTGTGAAATTTAGGAAGTGCCTTCCTCATGCAAAGAGGCCCTTTTGTTACCTCTTGCCCTTTTGGAACTGACAACACTTACACATTTCTCTGACAGCTCCTCTAACCCACACACATTGAAAGAAAGCATAACATGATGCTGGAAGCTAAAGTTGACTATTTTCTAGGACTTTGGTCACAAAGCCTTAGAGACCTAACCTTTCAAATAGAAACACTGAATGCCTAAATTTCATGCATGAATTGTGCCTTAAGATTCCTCTCATATTTGGAGAAATCAGTGAAATACATAAGCTTGCTCCATCTTAATTTTGTTCTTTTCTGTCTCTTTCAAACTCCTTCATGTTTGGTTTATGCTGTACACAGACTGTACCATTGTACATGTATGCTGTACCATTGACTGAGCACGTCATTCCATCTTCTTCTCTTTTTATGATGGCTTGTCACTCTGTGTTGCTCATTATTCTTGTTTTTCTATATGTGGGATGTGTATTTGAATAAGACAGAATAATTGGAGAAAGCTTCATGTAGAGCAGAGTGTCTATGTGCTGCATGATTTGCGTGAGAAATAGTAAAGTGCTGTTTGAACTGTGCCTGCTACTACCTCAATACATTTTGGATAATGAGCCAGTCAATTTAGAGCACTGCCTGGTGGCTACTTCTTTTACTTTTGCAGCTGCACAAAAACCACAGTATCCTTAAGCAAAACCAGCAAGCATTACCCTTTTTTATTTCAGTCAGAAGAATATGCATTTGCCCTGGAGCAATTTCTTGTGATAAAAGATCAGCAGAAATAAATAAAACCTGAGCATATTAGCAGTTAGCTACTAACATGCAATATTTTCCATGTAGAGCCTGCAGGGAGGGAGAACCTAGATGAGAAAGCTAAAGCATGGCATGATCTTTTTTGGAAGAGGCCTTATTGGTTCTCTCCAGTTATCCAGTTTAGGGCATATCTACTGAAGAGAGGAAAAATCACAGAACCAGTTTTCCTTAGTAACTGAAAAATATCATTGGACTAGAATTTTTTCTTTGCTAGAATCACTACCTGCCTTGCTGACAATATTGGTTTATGATCTCAGAAAAACAGAGGGAGATTTAGTCCAAAAATAAATAGAGTGATGATATCAGAAAAATAACTAAAGCTAACTTTCAGTTCACACCTCCAGGTTTCAGTGAAGTAAGTTGGTGATAACCAGCAGGATGAGATACAACCTGTCCTGAGCCAGGGGCTTGGAAGTATCCTACATATACTTGTTGGTAAAATCCTTTCAACTAAGAAATAAAAGATTTTATTTTTTTAAATCAGGAAATATATAAAATGAATATGAAATGGAAAAATTGATCTATCTTCAAAGAATGTTCATTTAAAAATGCATTTTTCAATGAAGTTTTGTTGGGACAGATTATGACTAAGGAGGAAAACCATCCAAGCTGGTGAAAAATGAGCCAAAAGCAAGCAGTAGGTATTTAAAACAAATTCCCTTGATGTTCTTCTGTAAATGAATGGGCCCATAATCTGTGGCAAGGGTGACAGAAGTAGCACCCTTAACAAATACCTCACTGTTTTGTTTCCATTAAGGTTGCAACAGTTCTTGTTTTTGAATACGGCAGGCATTTAGATGCCTGAAAACCTATGGCAGTAAGTGTAGATGCCAAATTTCTGATTCATCATGCTTCATGTGCTACTTTTCATGCCTCAGTTATTACAAATTAATCTTTGGACAAAATATCCTGCTTGATACCTATTAAGACTGGTCATTTTTGAAAACCAAAATGAATTTTATTATTCTCTTAAAGATATGAGGTGAAATTTTGCCTTCAATGGAGTGAATGGGACTTTTGCCACTAACATAAACACAGCCAAGATTTCACTCATGAGCTGATAAAACATTTGAGACTACATTTTTTTTTCCAGTTCACTTAACAGCTCTCTATAGGGGTAGCAGAAAAAAAATAATAAATTAGCAGGATTGAAAATGTCTTCATGTATAGACAGTAAAAGTTGGCTCCATTCTTCACTTACGTGAATCACAGAATTTCCAAATGTTTTTGAAATGGCAAAAGATAACCACCCAACCCTCCCCACCAGAAAAAATCTCCCAATACTAATCTTCAGTAATAAAAAGCAGGATTTTTTTCTCAATAAATCAGTAGTAAATCTCAAATAATCCTATGAAATCTATGGAAGTGTTCTGGAAATGTTACCATTGCCCAGTTTCATGAGCAAGATATGATTTATAAACCACATAAAGTTGAGTAGTTTAAAGAAAAATGTCACCTTAGTGCTAATATTTAATTATTTTTGCTTTTTGAATAAAATCAGAAAATCACAAAAAAAAAAAAAGTTTAAATGCAGCCAATCCGACTCT
>JAWWMO010000121.1:63256943-63283869 GCA_035047845.1 Dendrocincla fuliginosa | reverse complement strand
AAATGCAGCCAATCCTACTCTGAAAGACAACACTACAGATAGATATTTAGGGTGGGATAAATACACTGTATTTATCTTTAAGCATAAAAAGTAATATTTTAGGTTGTAATTTAGAGCAAATTTTTCCACTAGTCTGTTAAAATATCAAAGAACAGCTTCAGCAAAAGTTACATGCATGCTCCATACATATCTCAAAAGAGGAAATTAGATGTGCCTATAAAAGCAACTTCTGCTATGAACAAACAGCCAGGTCAGCGTGCACGGTGTGCTGCAAGTTTTGTTCTACTTGACAAATCCAAACGTGATAACAAAGGCTTTTCATTTTCCTCCCAGTCAGAATGATGAAGTGTGTGATACTGGGCTGTGTTGGCCTGTTTTAAGAAGGAGCTACAATACTGGAATTGACAACTGTGTTATCATAGTAGGAGTGGATGAAGTCAGCTGATGGTAGCACATGAGGTGGTGCATGTCATGGCAATGGTGTATGTCATCGTAATTGTAACACTGAACGAAGGAAACATTTCTCACAGCCTGAAAGTCAGTCAAGGGAAAATATTGATTTACCTTTCTTCTCTCCCTCCTTTTTCACTGCAGCTGAAATAGAAGCAAAAATACTGAGTTTTCACGATTGAAGTTAATAACAGGCAATAAATGTCATTAAAAATAATTCAAACACCTATATATAGCCTTTCATGTACATATCTTAAATCATATATATATTACACAATATAGGAATAAATTTATTCACCAGATGAGGAAATTGAAGTATTTCATCAGAAGCACCCAGCTCTGCCATTGATGAGAGCAAATTCCATCTTTCTATATTCTCACGTGTAACTTCAATCATGGACATCCTTCCTCCCAGACATTCATACTGGGAGATAGACTCACAGAGTGAATATTTCAAAATCAACAGTGAAGGAAGCAGATAGACTGAAATGGAAAGGCATGCAGGGGCAAGGGGAGTATGAAGGGAAGGTTGTGAAGTATCATCAGTTTAATATAAATATTAATAGAAATATGTGCTTTTTTGCTATTAAAACTTGCAGTCATAAAAAGATGCACAAAATAAGTAGTAAAAATACACCTGAAGTTATGTTCATGTTTCTAAGCCTCTGCCTAACATGGGGAATTACAAAACCTGGTCATCCAGCAATTCTACCTCCAAATCCCATAGTATGAATTTTGTGGGAACGAAGATGGGAAAGAGACTGATACTTTAAACCCAGTTTAAAAAACCTGGAACTAGTTCCACAGTGGAAACTGTGCTGTGTGACCAGTGTTCAAACTCTGGAAACAGAATTAAAGTTCCATAAAACTCAGCCTGATATTCCAATAAAACATTGCATATATCTGCAATAGATATTATGAAAACAACAAAATTTTACTAAAAGGGCTGAGGTGTCTAAAATGGGAGAGTTACCTGCATTTACAGATGGCTACTGCAACCCTGGTGGTGCTGAGCCAAGCTCGTACCTAAGTCCATTTAAAACCCATTCCCCAGTCTACATTTATAGGACTGAATCTCCTAAAAATGTAGTTACATATGTCACCATATTTTGAAACATTTCTTTTAGAAGTGGACGTAGGAAACCTCTGCCTTAGGCTAGTATTTGCAGGCTAAAGGAGACAGAGGAATTAAAACTCAGAGCTCTTAGACCCAGAAAAAGGTGTCCAGCACCAAGCTGCCAGTATGAATGGACCTGACAGAGCACTGGAACTCCCTGGTAGTTTCAGTGTGTGCATTTAAGTTTTGAGCGCTGATCTCTGGCTCTTCAGTGTTCTTAAAATGAGAAAGCATTTTGTTTCAAACAATTAGTACATTTGGATAAACCAGACCCCCAAAAAAGGAAATATTAAACCTGAAATTACTGTAAAGTCAATGGCCTGTGGGAAAAAATATTCCAATTTCAGATATTTATGTTTTCTGTCACTTACTCCTCTTTGAGAATTAAATATCTTTTAAGCATACCAAGAATGTGCCCAGCAGTAGAAAAAAGGTTTCCTGATTAGACTTAATGAAAAACTGGCACAGGGTTTCCAGAATCAGGTCCTCTTTGCAATCACTTTGCTGTTCTGGGCGATGTGTGTACCAAAGCTGTGAAGTGCACCTTTCATCAGCTGTTATAGCATATTTTGTAGCTTTACCCCCAGATGCTGCTATAGGAACTGCAATGGCTTTCAAAAGGCAGACTTACAAAGGCAGTTAAAGTGTATTGGAGGGACTCTCAAATCAACAGAAACCCCAAATACGAAGACTCTGGGAAGGGCATATAGGTGAATGTGCAGAGCATCTCTGTGTTCCTCCCGACTTCTGTTCTGCCAGCTTATGGGATGGAGCTCACTGTGCTTCTGCTCCTGAGGCAAGCACAGGCAGAGCCAGGTTCATCCATGCCTGTCACTGCACCTATGTCTGGCTAGTTTCTGCTGTTGTTCTATTATATCCTGCTGTGACATCTGTTGAATTTTCACCTTGGCCACAGTTTTTCTAATGGAATGTACGGTAAATACTCAACAAATCTTCAGAGATAGAACTCATTCTGAACACTGCTGCCAATAGCAGTGCTCTGATCAAATCCTGTTACTCAAATGTAAAATGTCAAGGAATAAATGAAAAAGTGCATGGACACTGTCCTTTACATTGCTCTTTCAGAAGATGAGCAATGTGTTTGAATCTGAAATGCAGCAAAAAGATGGATAGATTACCTAAGGAATTTGGTTTACAACTGATAAAAAGCCAGATTATCTGCTGAGTAATATATTTCAGCTGGGAAGGGAAGGACATGAAATAAACCAGAATGAAGAACTAGAAAATCTGATGCTCTGATATGAGAGATGCTCTTGGCTGTGTACTCTTTTACCTTGATCACTTGGAGAAAAAACAAATTCTTAAGTCAACTTGTTTTGCAGTCTACTGATAAGAGTTGTCACCTAGTTCTTGAATCAGGAATGTGTACACACAAAGCTATTCAAAGAAGACTGTATTAGCAGCCTTAAATCACTGTCTGTCTTTCCTAGACCTGTCCAGATCCGATCTTAAATTTCCAGTTAATACAGATATGATGCAAAGCAAAATACATTTATCAGAAATACACATACCATTTCTAGGGATGATAAATCCAGATTGAAAACTATTTCCAGAAGTGAGAATTATCATATCTTTGATTTTGGGAATGGGTAAGAAAATCATTACAAACCATCATAGACCTTGACCTAATTTTTTATAGGTTTAGAAAATAAAAGTAAATTTCAATTGATGGAAAGTTCACAGGACTGTGAAAATGTAAGTATTTTCATGGAAGGAAAAAATCAGGTTTAGAATGGTTCAATAATTTTTGACTTGTATCAGAAACTTGAATATACATCACAAACAGTCCTTTAATCCTACATATAGTGACAGTTTTGAAGGACTTTTTTTCTGAGTTGTTAAGAAAATGCAAACATATCTGAAATTATGAAAATATTTTGAAAGAAATTAAAATCTTAAAAACAGTTTCCTACTCAACAATAGTCCATTCTGTGTTGCTTTATGACGCAGCAGTAACTAGGAACAGATATCTAGTCTGAATACCATCACAGAAGTGATTTCTTCTGCAAATTCTCTCTTTATTTTCTTATAAGAAGCAATAGGTCTTCATCCTGACACAGAAAGTTTAATTTTCTTTCTAAGTTTGCAACAATTGATTATGAAAATTTGGTCTATAAAAACTACATTTCCATAAAGATATTCAGTTCCTCTGTTTTATTTCTAAAGAACCCTTGACTTAGATTTGTGATTTTCAATTATAGCATGATCATACTAATTAATCTCAAAGGGAATCTTGAATCTTTCCTATTTCTCTTCATATGAGACTTCTGTTGCTTTTTCCTAGTCCACTCCAGTGCCACATTATCATGTAAAAGTTTTGTACACAACACTCTAGACAAGATGCATTTTTGATTTAGGCAACAGCTTTAAAAGATTATGTGCCTTTTTCCTAATGCATTTACTTATTGAAGCAAGCTCTTCACTGACTTGCCTGTAATACTACTTAGGTGCTTTCCTGAATTCACATAGTTATTTTAGAAATAAATTATTCTTTAATATTTTCCCTCCACTATATAATGCATTGTATTGATTGACACTAAATTTTTTTTCCATCATGCTGTCTGTTCACCTTGTAAATTCAATGTATCACAGCCCTTTGTGATCCTGAATTGTTTAATTAATTCTGTAATCTGAAAACTTCATTACATTACTATTTCTATCTTTTCCTATTAATTAAGGAATATAACATAAGTCCAGACATGGAATCACAGTTATTCCATAAACAAGCTGCAAGATAAAAATGAACAAACAGCTCTCTGCTTCCTAATACTGTAGGTCTTAGACACCAGCTATTTGGTTTCTGCAGTAATTCCTATACTGAAACTTTCCAAAGGTCTCTTTAAGTCATTCCATAAATGCTGTGCTTATTACTTTAATAGTATATTGAAAACACTTATTACTAAGACATAGTTTCTTTTTCTAGATATCATGCAGGCAGGATCTCTGTGATTTTCCAGATAGTTGGCTTTGTTCTGAATTTAGTTATGATTTCACTAAATTTCTGCTTATTGTTTAAATTTCTGAATAACTCTGGAGTAATTTAAGTGGCTTTTCCCTGACAGAGGAACTGATTTGTCAGAAGGTGATGGAAATTTTGCCTAAGTTTTTACATTTATTTTGGTTATAAAAATGTAAGTTAGTGATGCCGAAGGGTTAAAAAAAATGAAAAGCAGACTTGTGTCAGGTGCTCTGTGATAACTGTTCATATGCATGCTGTTATGCTGAAGTGAAAGCCACCTAATGTAGGCAGCTACAACAAAGCATCTGGCATTAGCTGAGTTGATACTGTCGTTGCCCATCTCACCATAAATTGTCCATCTGTTCATATAGCTTGAGAAGAACATACTGTTTTAAAATATTTAAGAACCATATAAACTGATATTTCTCTCTCAGGTCTTCTTAACAGATATTTTATCTCCATCAGTCTTTTTGAGTTCAGAATCTCTCTTATCCATGTCAAAAGAAATCTTAATCATGTTAAGAAACCATAGTTAAGAGAACTAGTAGAGTGAACAACAGAGAGGAGAATTTAGCCTTTAAATTGGCTGGAGCATCAGTTATTTAGAATGATTCTCATTCAGTAGCTCCCTGCCCTTTTCTCCTATGGTCCATGTTTTAATGAGCAGGTTTGGAGAAATAGACTCTTATTCAATTACATTCATGCTTTTTACCATTAATGGACAAGAAAGTCTGGAGTGTGTCCAGAGACGAGTGACAAAGCTAGTGAACGGTCTAGAGAGGAAGTCATATAAGGTGTGGCTGAGGGAGTTGGAGTTGTTTAGGTTGGAAAAAAGGAGGCTCAGAGGAGATCTTATTGCTTTCTACAACTACCTGAAAGAAGGTTGTAGCCTGGTGGGGTCAGTCTCTACTTCCAGGCAACCAGTGACAGGACTAGAGGACATGGCCTCAAGCTGCACTAGTGGATATTCAAGTAGGACCTCAGGAGAAATTTCTTCAGGGGTGGGGTTTTTAAACATAGGAATGGACTGCTCAGCAAGGCAATGGACTCACCATACCTGAAGGTGTTCAAGAAACAGCTAGATGTGGCACTTAGTGCTATGGTATAGTTAGCAAGGTAGTGATCAGTCAAAGGTTGGACTTGATGATCTTGGAGGTCTTTTCCAACCTAAGTGAGTCTGGGAGTCTATGATTCTGTGATTCAGAGGGCCTTTCAGAATGCTGTTATAGTGTTCTGTGTGTCCCAGAATGTAGCAGGCTCTGCCTCCAGGAAATACCTTAAGTATCACTAGACATACTTTCATTTACAAACCAGTTTTGACTACTGAAGGTTTATTTTTGCATACTATGCAGATGTTACTTATTCAGCTTGAATATTTGCCTTTAGAAAAAGTTATAAAAAAATCAAGTATCAAGCCATAGACAACTCTACACTTAGTAGTTTGCCATAAAACATAACTCATCTTTATATAACCTGCTTTTTGGAATTAAAATTTTAACTCCGTGCTTTTATAAAATGGAATTTATTCACATTATGTTTGCTATTTCTGATCTTTTTCTTGTATTTTCTAATGTCTGTTGAAGATTTTTTTACAGAGAAGTGGTGACTCACAATGGGAATTTTATACCACCAGCTGCAATTCAGTTTTGGTTATATATGTGCCATTATCCTAGTGTCTGACTTTTAAAGCTTTGGTATTTTCTTGAAGTATATTTTACTGACAGTGTTCAGCAATAATGTTCTGTAATGGATGGACCATTTGAATAGGCTGATATTTCAATTTTTATACACCAAATATATCTACCTTACATTTTGGTTCTCTATTATTAGGGATTTTCTATTACATTTCTTTACTGAGTTTATGTGAATTCAAATTTCACATACTAAAAATGTATTTATCATAACAAAGGGGTTGCACTACGACCACTTATATTAATGCAATTTACACTGGACTTGACAGACTTCTGTAAAATAACAAGAGCTAATCAAAACACTGCTATTTCTCAAGGTGGTTTTAGTTGGATAGTTTAACTTGACATGTCCTCTAAAGAAGCTCCCTATGTACTCTCAGCTGGCTAAAAAAAGAGTACCAGTGCTCATAAGGTGACCTCCTGTTTGCACTTCTTTACAGGGCAATGGACACAAAATTTCTGGAATACTTTTTCTCATAGAATTTTTCCTCAAACTGTCTGCATGATGTATGTGACGTGTCACTTATCATTGTTAAGAGAGAGAGACTTAGTGATGCGCAGCATCCCACATGAATGCTTGAAGCCATTTTACAAGTTAGGGTTATACTCTTCTGACAAAATGTCAATGTCTTGTCTTGCATATTCAGTGTCACTGAGTTAGTTGCATTTGCTTTGGAAAATGTTGCACCTGTATGAATCCCAGAAGCTAAGAGATGGCATATGAAGATCTGTCACACAAAACAGAAAAGACAGAAACAACTTTTAAAAACCTCCAGACAGTGAGCTGAAGTGCCTTCAAAGTAAGACTGTGTAAAATTTGCTGTGTCATGAACTTTGATGATTCGAAAATTACTGAATATTATTGTAGACACAAAGGTGCTGTCACTATACAGGTGTATGCAACATGAGATCTTTCCACTCAAGCTCAACTTTCCCACTCAACTTTTTTGTTGTAGTCTTGCTTCAGGGCCTTTGAAGGATTTGCAGTCCAGCTCAGAACAGCAACTGTGCAGACCAAAGATACACAAGACTTAGAAAGCAGTTGGCCTGATCATGTGTCTGACAGCATTTAATCCAAATAATTTAAGTTCTTATAGAGCCAGCTAAAGTCAAAGTGAAATGCTCTCAAAGCTGTGAGACATCAGTTGCTCAGTGAGCTGTGTAAGGCATCAAGTACATCCACAGGTGACATCCAAGGTCATATGCAAGCCAGTAGGAATAATTGAAGTGGGTAGTACTCATCTCACTTGGGAAGCTGGAAAAGGCTGTGCAAACAGCATTACTAGTCTTCACTAGATTATGGTATTGCTTATCCAAATATCCTTTTGCTACTATAAAAAACAATCGTTTCTAGTTCAGACTTCATCCAAGCCATTGTTCTTTATCACAGGTGTCTGTAACATGACCTTATACTGACTGCAGTGCAGTTAAACTCAACATACTCCACACTAAACATTCAGATCTTGATTCTTGTGTTTTGACAAGCAGAAAACTATGTCTGTAAGGTAACACAACAACACAGAATCTTTTGTGTTCTAACAGTGTTTTAACCTACAGGTTAAAAAAGTTAAGCCACGTAGAAAAAAATCTGTGATGTTAAAGTCCACTTGGGAACATAGCTTATACTTTCTACTGCTATAGCATAAGAAAAATCTTGCATATGTTCTATCAGCCACTATAGGAAGAAGTTATTAACTTTACTAAAAGAAAAAATCACTTCTGGATACTGACTTGCCTTTTCAAATATAGTGAGTATAATCCACTTCATATGCAGTCAATGAAATTCTACAATGTTTAATTAAACATATCCTTTCTTGAAATAATTCAGTTTTGGAAGTTGAAAGGAGCTGTTATTCACCAGTTGTTTCACTGTCTGATCAAACTGAGTTCGTGAAGTAATTTTTAAATACTTATTCTTTGTTTATAGTTGGGTGGGTGTTTGACAGTTCACTGAAGCTAATTCATTAGCATTGCAGCTAAAACACTTTTACAGATATGTATTACTTCTTTACAATATTTGATCTTTTGAAATATATAGTATTTTACTTTCAAGATAACTTAAATTTAAATAAATCAATCTTCCAACCAGAAATATTTATGGAGAGCTGAAGATAAGAATTAGAGAAGATTCTTACACTGGTAAGCTAAGTAGTGAAATACTTAAGGGTCTGATCAATGTTTAACTCTTCATTAACCTAACTGTGTTTCATAGATATGTTGTAAGAACGTAGCAGGAAGACCATAGCCCTTGCTTGCCACAAGCTTAACATAAAAAGCCAAATTCTACAGACCAGTAATCAATACACAAAACCCACCCACACTCAGAATCATGGAATGATAAGCTTGGAAAAGATCTCTAAGGTCATCAAGTCTGACTGTCAGCCTAGCACCACCACCACGTTCACCACTAAACCTCGTTTTCAAATACCATATATACACATTTTTTGAATACTTCCAGGCGTGGTGACTCCACCACTTCACTGGGTGGCCTGTTTCTATGCTTGACAACCCTTTCTGAAAGAGTTATTGCTCCCTGTTTACTAAAGTAAACTAAATGAAAGGATGCAATGTTTCCCTACTTTTCTAATATCTTTGACGTTGAACTGACAATTCAGGTTCATTTACTTTGTCTATTGCAAGGAGTTTCAGACTAAGCCCTAGTACATTTTCACAGAATCATAGAACTATAAAATCATAGCATCATAGAGTCATGGAATGGTTTGGGTTGAAAGTCACCTTAAAAAGATCATCTATTTCCAGCCCTGTTGCTCTGTGCAAAGACACCTTCAACTAGCCCATGTTTCTCAGAGCCCCATCCAACCTGACCTTGAACACTTGCAGGGATGGGTCATCCAGCTTCTCTGGGCAACTGTTCAAGTGATTTACCAGTCTCATAGTAAAGAATTTCTAATATCTCATCTAAACCTATTCTCTTTCAGTTTGAAGCCATTCCCCCTTCTGCTGTCATTGCATGCTCTTTTAAATAGTCTCTCTCCATCTTTCAAGTTAATTTCAGCTAGTAGAAGGCTGCAATTTTGTCACCCTAACACTTTCTCTTCTCCAGGATGAACAATCTCAATTCTCTCAGCCTTTCCTCATAGGAGAGGTGCTTCATCCCTCTAATCATCTTGGTGACCATCTTCTGGACTTGCTCCAAGAGGTTGATGTCCTTTCTGTGCTGGATGCAGAACTCCAGGTAGGGTCATATAAAACTGAAGTAGATGGAGAGAATCATCTCCCTCGATCTATTGGCCATGCTTCTTTTAATGCAGCCCAGAATACAGCTGTCTTTCTGGACTGCAAGTGCACATTGCTAGCTCTTGTTCAGTCTCTAATTCACCAGCCCCTCCAACTTCTTCTTACAAGGGCTGCTCTCGATAGGACCTTTATTTATTTATTTATTTTTATTTTTTTTTTTTGGTAGCACTTAAGCTTTTACTTCAGAATGATACAACTGTGCAAAGTAATAGCTGATTTCTACTATTCAGGTATACGCTATGTGAAATAGCTGCACTTAAAAATGTGGCAAATGTTATCTTCCATAACTTATGTCAGAGAAAATATTGTTTCATTATTTCTAGTAATCCTTAGGGAAAATCTAAAGATAGGAAGTAGTATTATGCAATTATCTGAAGTAGTTTTCAAAACTGATTGGAAGATTTTAAGATTGACTACTATATTCCCATGACTCAAATGACTGCTATAAGCTAACAAGTTATTACATATTATTATCCATGTTAAATTATTTACACATTTAACATGAGAGACAATAATGAACAAGTGGCATTTAATCAAAATGCAAGTAGGCCAAAGTAAAACTAAGTTTTGTTTGAATTTAGTTGATACGAATGGATAAACCTGAAGGTAGTTGGTTAATTATAATTACAGTGTTATAATTGCATAGAAAAGCCTATTATTTTAGAAGTACTATAGACTGCAATTGATTTTTATTTGATGGCTAGTGCTGATATTTAATGTAAGAAGAGAGAGAAAAGTACATTCAAATATTTTGTTATAGAAGAGAAGTAAAATGCCATCTGAAATAACAAATTTAAATAGGAAGAGAAAAAAATCAAGAAAAAATAAATGCTTTTAACTTTGGAGTCTATAAAATACTACTGCTGCAACTTGCTTGTATAACCCCATATTTATCTGTCACTTGTCAGCCAAGTAAAAAAATATCCAGCAGCAAAGGATGCCATTCAAGGATATTTAGGGATGGCTAAGCAAAGAAATGAGGATTTCATTTTTGAATATTTGCATAACTGATTTATTTTCTCGACTCAGTCTAATGTTAAGGCTCAGTTCAACTTGAGATTATTACCTTTATCCTTCAGATTACTTGAAGCTTTAATTTCTTTTACTTTCAAAGAGTCTGAAAAAGAAATCAGACACAAAATGTAAGGAGAAAGTTAGTAATAAAAGTATACTCATTGGTGCTATAACAAATGTGCATAACACCAGATCAACCAAATCAAATGTGCAAAAGAAATGTGCTAAGAATTAGAAGTTCTGTGTACTTCAGTGAAAGGCTCAATGTAAAATTTGGAAGCAAACAAAAAGTAACTCCCTCTAAATTTGCTGGCAGAGTTTCTGCAGGTCATACTCTTTCCTGTGTAGCCCATCATTTCAGCCTGATGTGTGAATTCAGTAACAGCTTTGTTACTATTTTGCTCAGAAATGACTACCATTCTCATTTCGGTATTAGCTGTGCAAATCAGACAGCAGTTAGAGAATACCACAGTAAGAAGGGTTACAACATTATTATTTCTGAATTGTGTCAGAAACTGCTCCTTTAAATATATCAGGTCTATTAAATGAGAAGAAGCTAGGTTTGGTTTCTTTTCACCAGCACTCTATAATTCAAAATATATTGCAACTGCACTGAGAAACCAGCAGACAACTAATTATTTGCCAACCACATAATGATGAGACATTACCCTTTTCCTTTAAGGCTGCTGGAGGTTTCACATATTTTCTTTTACCAGTGTCTAGAAAGAAACATTTAACATTTATCACAAGTCAGGTCAGAGTAATAATATGACACTTGAAAAGAAAGCAAGTCAAACAATTTGAGATGTAGAGAGTACAAGAGATGTGATAATTAAATGGATTTAACAGCATGGAAATAAAGAATAGGACAAAAAAACAAGGTCATCCATTCATTTTTTTAGGTCTGGATATGCAAAATAATAAGCCCTCAATAAGTCATTAGTTTCTTCACATATTCAGGAAACTGTTGAACCCTCTCTCAAGTAGGCAATGAAAAATAATAACTTACAAAGAAGTAAGAAATTCTACAGAGCAGTGGGCATCAATGGATTTTTCCTTTGCTGGACCCAAATAAAAAATTAATCCACATTGATACAATTGAAATATTAAGAATACTGGTCTTGAAAACCAGAGGCTGCTGATAAAGGTAAGTGGGAGTTTTCTTTATTCAGAAGTGACAAAAGGACCAGCTACTCATTCAGGACCCCATTATTCCTTTAATATCAGAGAGGCCACATGGGTATTGCCTGTGAACAGGATTTCACTTCTTGCATATATATAGCCTTTTAAAATCACAGCCACACTGGGTATAAAAGAAGAGCAGTGCTCATCTTTCAAATATACATTCATATATTCTATGTCACAATGAATAGTGCAAGAACTTAATTGCATCTTTATTTTTTTTTCCCTGTAGTATATGACAAAGTATTAAAGGAGATGAGAAAAAAAAGTGACATTCTAGTTCTCCCTTTCTAGTAACTGACAAGGCAGAACCAAAGGACAAAAAAAAAATAAAAAAAAAATTCTAGAAGCTAGCTAAGCACAGATAAAGGAAGACTATCATCTTCATGTGGTGCACAGGTGAGACACATGGACTGATAGTGACAAAGAGGAGAATTCTGAGACCCAAGTGGTGACCTGGCTTCATTCCCCAGAGTTTTCAGAAGGAATAATACATTTCTCACAGAAGCGCACCACTTTGCTGTATATATTCAGCAGTCTGGACTGCATCGAAAGCAGCTTCCCAAAAAAGGGTACTTTGTAATAATTTGGACCTCAGACGTGCTGCTATGGCTCAGGAACCAGGCACAGTTCTGATAGCCTTTGCTGTTTCTTTTACATTTTTAAGTTGTTTCAGTACTCTCCAGAAAGAGTATTCAATAGACATCACAAATAAGGTTTTCTCCAAATGGATGTTATCAAGCAAACCATGACCTCTGTGTGCTCAGCTAGCAGGCCAGCCTCCTGCAACTGAAAAGATTAGAAACATGTATGCCTGTTGCCAACAAATTAAGAAAAATCTTGACATATCAGTTACCTTCCAATACCTGGATCTATCAGCAGCCTGAGTCAGATTAATTCTCAGTCACCTGCATTCCTGAGCTGTAGCCACATGGACCAGCTATCGTCTAGCTCTCTGCAGAATATTCCCACTATGGGATTTAGACAACTCATTTTTGAAAAACTATCATCCAAAGACAGTATAAAAATAAATTTTACTATTTTCCCCAAGACGTAAATTCAAGTATCTGCATTCAAAAGAAGGCCAAGTAGTTTCTAGGGACCCTATTGGAATCTGAACAGCACAAATATTGTTAGAAACAATATAATGAATAAAATAATCTAAACATGAACTAGGATGGGTTTGCTTTTCCACACTCATATATTACTACTCTAGACCTCTTTCTAGCAGATAATAGCTGTTCTGATAATCAGGTCTGGATTTCTTAGCTTCTTTACATACCTTTTTCCCTTGATCCCTCTGGATTCTTGGGATTTTTTCCTTTCAGAGAATCTGTAGGGACATAATTATGTCTTTAAGACTTAGAAGACAGGACTGCCCTTCTACATTAAAAGAAATATTGAAAAATTAAGACTAAAATTGTGAACATAAATGGATGCAACCTTCATCTCTTTTTACGTCCTCTCTAGCAACCATCTTATATTTTTTAAGGTGCAATAACGTTAGTAGTAAATGTAAGAGTAGAAGCTGCTATAGATCACTGTCTGGATAGACCTCACAGAAGGGAGAAACTGGAAAGGAGCAGGGGGAAATGCAAGTAATGACAGAAGTTTAGAAATTCTTAGGGCTTTATCCAAAACTCCATGAAGACAGAAATGATTATTCTCCTTTCTCTTTTTGTCTAAAGAATATTTTTTTTTTTTGCCTCAGTCTTTCAGGGAACGTGTACTCAGGCCCAGGAAACAAAGAAAAAGCATACATTATGTTAGATAAACAACTAATGTATAAATATTTTTTTCAAGCAATAGGCTCTTGATCTCTTGTCTATGTATCAGGGAAATTAGGAGAAAACACTGTTTTCCAGATGAGGAAGTAATTTCATCATGAATGTGTGTGGTTTGAATAAGAGAATATCACAGCTTGCAGGGTGCTGAGTAGACTGAATTGCATTCCATCTGACAGGATATAGCACCTAAGTATCTAGAAAGAAAACATGCCATTTATTCCAAATGAAAGTAAACCAAACCTTCAGTAAAGCAGATAAAGCTAAAAGAAGATCCTTTACTAAATAATTTTAACTCTGAACATCCTTCTGGCTACCATGGTACCGGAAGCAATCCCACTTATCCATCTGGCTTTAAGTGTGAGTTGTAACAGAAAAGGTTCATTTCCAGGATGGGTGAA
Organism: Dendrocincla fuliginosa; assembly: GCA_035047845.1. Lineage (NCBI taxonomy): Eukaryota > Metazoa > Chordata > Aves > Passeriformes > Dendrocolaptidae > Dendrocincla > Dendrocincla fuliginosa. The sequence goes on along the minus strand of JAWWMO010000121.1, from coordinate 63,269,992 downwards.
TTGGAGAAAGAACACTGTGCAGACATAGATTCTTAAATTAGGAGCCTGGTCTTCACAACAACAGTGGACTCTTATTCAGGGGAATCAGCGAAAACTTCCAGTGTGTAGACTGAAACCCTTTGATGCAGCCTCTATGTTGACTACATAAGGACCTTGAGACAACAGCTACTTACCTTGACCATTTTACTCTGGGCAAAGTTGTGATCTCAATGATCAGCAGCCACTGTTGAAGCCACATCCAAAAAACATTGCTTTTGGCTTTGTGGGTTTGCTGGCATATGCCCATGAGGTTTTTTTTTTTTTGTTGGTTGGTTGGGTTTTTTTTGCCACCCATATAGCAAATCTCACTGAGATTTCCTACAATGTGTAGCTTCTAAAACAGGTTCAGCACTTTTGACTCTTACAACTTTTGGATGCAGTGCTCAGTGCAGTACACTTTCCATGGTCCACCAACTTCCCTACCCTCTGAGCCAAGGCTACTGAGATCACCAGTTCTGCTTTTCTTTCAGGGAGCAGGTTTTCATTTTCAGAGGTTTAAACAGGGACTCACAGAAGACCCTCTAAACTTTTGCTCTCAGCTGGCCCCTTTCCTGCTGATCCCAGAAGAAGAAAAAGATAAAGCTGGCTTAAAGTCAGAATTTGCCTTATGGCTTTCCTCCCATATTCTATTCCAGGGGTGAAGCTGAGTCAGTTTGGGAAGAAGGCATAGAAAGATGAAGCAGCACATTTTTTCTGTAATGACAATGTGCTATTATGTATACAAGAAAGAAATACACACTAATGACTTATTTCCCCTATCAATCTGTACATAAAAATAAACAAGCTTATTGCCCACACATAGTGGATGTAAGAAAATATGCAAAGATATCCCAGAACACTGCAACATCAAAGTATAAGAAAAAGAAGAATATTTGTTTGGAAAACAAATCATGGAACAAAGGGTAAGAGTGAATTTGCATTATCTGTATAGCCCAGGGGTTGTCAGTTTAATATCTCAGCATAATGCTCTTAGAAAAACCCAATGAGGAGTTTTATATATGAGTTTTTAGTGCCACTGTTAGAGACTCTGGATGAATAAGCTATCTACCCAAAAACCACTTGACAAATTATACCTTCATTGGCCTCAAATTTTTTGAATATGCTTATGTCAACAGAAAATTAGGTTTTATATTTTTTAGTAAAAACGGGCTTCTTTACTATACTTTACTGCAGGAAAAAGATGAAAAGCTAGTTATAAATTCAGATGGAGTCTTGAGATGTCCTTTATCACAAGGCAATGGAAAATATATTATTCCAGTGTTCTCCTTAATTACTGCCAATAAATTTAGACTCCAAGATTGAAGACATTTTACTCACCTCATAAAATAGATAAAGTAAAATTGTGGGGTTGTGATCTGTAGATTATCCCAGCAATAACACCAGATTCAGGGATTTATTTTTCCTCTTTCTGTTTTAAATAAAACCATTATGATTCAATTTATGAAAAATAGCCTGCTTTATGATAAAGTTTTTGTCTGGACATCATCCTTGTTCATTCAAATTTAGCCCATCCTTCAAAGAAAATGAGGTATCTCATCTCTCAGTGCATAAGGTGCCAGGCAAACATTAATCACCACAAGTATTTAACACTTCATCTAGAAGTGTTCCTTTATTTGGTTTACATGAATAGTAACAAACTACCAAGATACATAATTAGGAAGCATATGCAGTCTTAAAAATCCTTATTTTCCTATGTCCTTCAATATATTTCGATTTGTCAAAAACATCCACTTTAAGAAAGAGATTGCAAAACACCAAGCTGCAGAATGAAAACAGGTCCCCTGTGACCCAGTCAATTACCTTCACAGAGGCCCACTGACGAGGCTTGAAGAGGTGACTGAGAGGGGAAAGAGTGGCATGAAAATAAGATTTTGATTAATTTATGAACAACAGTTTGGGCAAGTATGCTGAATGAAATGGGAGATTTTCAGTGCTAAATGTATGTTTATGTAGCAGAGTAATCCATAATGCAATAAGAAAACAGGCAGCTCAAAAAGGCACCAAGGTTTCTAAGGCTTTCTTCAAGACAGCTTTATAAGTTCTTCTTACAGAGTCTTTGATGCCAATGTATTTTGACCTGTACTATACAGCTCACTAATCACACCCTCAGTTTTAGGCACAGTCACAGAACTGTGCAAGTTTGATGTCTATTACAGGAAACAGCAATGGCTGCATCAGCAAGTGGTCTCAGGACCTGAAGGACAGGCTCGGCTGGGCTGGACATCAGCACTACTGCAGTGTCTCAGGAACCTGTGGTGCATTTACAGCTTTATATATTCAGCATGGTAGTAGGTCAATATCTTGCTCTTATCAGCAGTAATACATTTGGCATAGAGGACTGCTAAATGGGGTAAAGAAATGGACATGAAGCTGTGGTGGGTAACACTTTGATTAACATGTTGGAATTTTTACAGAGACTTTTTTGCTTTCCCAAAAATATAAGAAATCTGTTACAATTTGGTCTACACATGATATTTAAAAGAAATTCCTGCCTGCCCATTTCTAAAGGCTGAATGGAGAATGCCTAACTTCCTTTGTCATGTTAGAAGGACCTGTAAATAATAATTGAAGTTGCTGATATATTAAACATGAGCTCAGGAGAAAAAATAGCAGCTCTGTGGGAGCACTCAACAAAGGATGTAGTACAGAAGCTTGTTCAGGGCTGGCAAAATCCTTTTCATTGGATCTAAAGAAACTCTTGCCAAGGAGAAAAAAGATTTTGGGTCTTCTCTCTCTTTCTCTGCTCCCCCTCTCCCCATAATCCTTTGAAAAGAGCAGCAGGCTGAGCATACCTGCATTTCCATGCAGGGAAAGATGGGGCACAGCTGTCACTCAAGTGTTTCTTCTAATTTTCCAGCACAATGCCATCAGGCAGCCACAGATTTTAAGCATTCTGTGCAGAAGGCCACAGGACCGCAAAGAGTCTGGATATATGGTTCTAGTCCAGACAGCTAAGCTCTTGTAAATGGGGCATGTGTACATTAGGAGTAGAATACACAGAAGAACAATATATGCACCACAGGATTTGCAGATTGCTTTAATTTAATTTCAGTTTGTGAATAAAGAAGTGAGTGAATGAACATAGCTTCTAGGATTTTTAAAATATGTCTAGCAATAGGATTATTTCCCCTTTCTTTCAGATGTTTTTTCATATTTCAATACTGCTCAAACTAAACTTTTCATTCAATTCTTTGTTTGAAAAGACCATAACTTAGAATAGTTATAGAGTATCAGCTCTAATAATTATAAATCAGCTATAATAATTATAAACTATGTATGTAGATGGTAAACTATGTATATAGACTTGAAATCCTTATAGACTATAACTTGGAATAAATATTAATATGTCTATATAATGCAGACCTTTTTACTCTGAAGAACCTGAATACCATGTCAAATAAGACCTATCCATAGATCACTTCTTTCAAATAAAGCTGTTTGTAGAAAGGAGGGAAGAATTAAGATAAGTGAAAAGCAGCTAGCAAAACAAAGGAAATTCAGCGGAGTTAACCGTCTGCTCTGACCAAATTCTAAAAACCAAGACATGGGAAATGTGGACTAAAGGCACACAAAAGAATTAGGACCATCTCTCATGTTGCAGATAGTTGACTGGATGGAGCTCTGGGTTTTTAGCTATAGTTTTCACAGAGTCCAGAAAGTGCATTTCCCACTTGCATGTTCATAAACTTTACCTTATTTCTATTATGTCCAGAGATTTATGCAAGGATTCAGTTGAGATTTTGTTAATGAGCTCCTACTAAAGACTTGGCATTGTTCAGACAAGGAAGTTCTTGGGAAGGTTCTTTACAACTACCCAGAGTGATTTTGTGATAGTTCATTAATTAAAGTAATGAATGTTAATTGGCTCACCATATTCTGTTTCACACCCCCCCCCCTTTTTCATGCTATGAATCCCACTTATTTTAACCAATTAAATTTTGATTGAATAAGATTTATAATGGGACAGATTGGTAATGATTATTTTTAAATCAGTATATCTTTCTGATTTTCAGCAAGTTTTATCTCCTATTGTGTAGTCTTACCTTTTTCTTTTAAAGGTGCAGGATTCTTTCCTTCCTTTTCTTTAGCATGTGCTGTAAAAATAATTTATTAATCTTCAAGCTAGAGTGATAAAAGGGTTATATCAAATACTGCTGGAATAATGATTGATTGAATAATTGGTGTTTTTTAACTGACACAAGATACAAATTAAATGTGTAGCATTAAACTGATTTTCATCAGTTTTAGCATGCTCACAAAGTGAAACCACAATTTTTCTTTAGTTTGATGAAAGAAGAAAGATCACTCAAAACTTATTTCACTTTGCCACCTGCAATAAGTGTTACAAGTGTTCCTAAGTTCTGTGTCTGGAGTTTTCAGACATGGATGTTACCAAGTCTCACTTTGCACTTATAATACAGGTAATGCCAATTAAGTTTCATAATAAATTTAATGAAATAGTATTATGCTCATAAATTCCTAGCTGAACTATATTTTAAAAACAAAATGTCCAATGCATTCCAAGATATATTTTTTCTTGATGTACATAGATCTTAGGGTTATATACAAATTTGCCCTGTCAGGTTACCTTTATCTTTTGTAGCAGCTGAAGATTTCAATTCTTTCTCTTTCCCAGGATCTGTAAAAGAAGAAGTCACACCAATAAAGTGATAGTAAGAAGCCACAACTTAGTGAAAATATGAGATATAACCATAAGAGAAAATGAAGCATCTAGATTGTATGAGAGACTAAAAGTGTGTGTTGGAATACAAAGTTAAAAAAAAATGAGTTCTTGAGAGATTTGTACAAAATTCATCTGTTTTTATTCAGGAAGTTTAGTCCACAAAATGCGTTTTATTGATTTAATTGTGAGACCTATAAAATTTGAAAATTTCAACTTAGTATGGGTCAAGGACAGTTTTTCATCTTTCTGATCAGAAAGGACAAAACTGATGCTTTGGTAGTTTTGTCTCATTGGAGCTGACTGTGGCCTACTTCCCTCATCTGGCATTGGCCGTTCTTGCTGAGCAAGGCCAAGGGTCTTCTTATTTAATCTATTCTTTCCTAAAGGTCAGATGCTGATCAGAGTGAGCAACATAACAGTGACACATAGGTGGATGAAGAATTCCTTTTATTCTGCCTACAGATATGTAGTGAAGATGGCTAGGCTACACTATCCTTCATGGGTACTCTACAAAGAAAGATAATCCTCTGAAAAAAAAGAATAAATAATTTTCATGAGACAGAAAACAAGAACTAGTTTTCAGACAAAATGTGAAATCATCATTCTGGACTGATGAAATGAAACAAAGTCTCCAAAGCTTTTCACCACAAAATTAAAAAGACAAGTAAGACTGTGCCAAAATAGTCATCAAAAAGAACAGAGACTTGAATTTTGTCTCCCTACATATTATTTTAATCATCTGACTGCCCACTAAACTGTTTTATATATGTCATCTGAGAAATGCTAACAGGCATTTCTAAAACAATAAATACAATCTTCTCCATCAAATATGAAGCAAAACCAAAATAATTATTTGTATTGAGAAACTCAGCAGCAATTCAATGCCACAGGATCTAAAACAAATCTGTTAGAAGACCCTCTTAGTTTCTACACATAGGGTAAGAAGTTGAGACTCCTGATGAGAAGGAGGTTGTGCTTAGGAGATGGATAAGGAACTTGCAGAAGATACAATGGGTAGTTTTGCTGATAACTGTTTACTGCCTTAATGACATACATTTCACAAATTTTCTCTTTCTCTCTTTTATTTTTTTTTTTAATAAAAACATGGAATCTATCCAATAGCAATTCATCAGATGTCAATAAAGCTTTTTGTTCATAACTTACTATTTGTTTCTGACTAAGACATAATGAGGTCATGGGGAATCCGAATTGAAGCAATCCAGAAATCATAAGTTTTTATTTATGGTAGAAATACCCATCAAGTAGAAAAAACCCTCCATTTACTATTGGCATTGAAACTCCTGTTCTGTTAGAACTGGCATCAATGCTTCATTATTTTTCTCCTTCTACATTGTGTTTCTTAATAGGCAATACTCAATACTTCCAGACAATATAATTTGTAAAGGATAAGACTTGGTAAAGAAATTTGTTGAACAAGGTCAAAAGAATAATTGTATTGCAATAAATATGACTCCTCTATTCCTCACTACACCCCAGACATCTGCTTCAGAAGCTACTCCTTCTCTCCTGCTTTGACCTTCATGTTTTGTCCTCATCACTTTTTATTCAGTTACTTATTTTCAAAGTGAGAAAATAAACTATTTACTGCAGATATCTGTGAATCATATACAGTGGAACTAAGTATCTTTAATAGTCCTAATAAAAGTCCTAATAAAATAATAATACCATTTTAAAAAATATTTAGTTTAAAAATCTGTGGGGACAGAAAGAAAAACTCAGTGAGAAGACTAAAAAACTTGTTCTGTGCTCCAAAGTAATGAAAAATTCCCAAGAGATTCCATGTTCAGTGCAATACAAAAATAAAGAGGACAGTGGAAGACAGACCTCCATCCAAAATAAGTCATTTAATGCATGATATGAAGCTTTTCCCTTCAGAAGCCTGCCTGAAAGGACTTAAAATTGTTGTGCACCTCCATTATTAAGAACACAGTTACTCAAACTGATGTCAAAGATGTTACTTTAATGAGGCATTTTGATAAAAAGAACATTAAACAATTCTGTACGGAAAGCTGAAGTCATGGCTGTCAAAGCTTGAAGTCCCATGTGATCCCAGATGTAGGAACATTTGGGAAGGTGCTTTAGATGTAGTTGTGATCTTCAGGAAGCGGAAAAAATGGATTTTTGGATGTTGTGGCATGTGACAGTTGTGCTGCTGAAGAATTTGAAGAAATTATCTAGGACTAACCTGGAAATAGGAATTTAAACTGTAAGTAAACCCCATCATGTTCTGTAGGATTGAATTTATCAACATCTCTTAGAAAGTCTGCCATAACTTGACAAAATGGCAACATATACCACAAATGTCATGTCAAGAGCCATGTGTTGATTTGCAGTGTAAGCTCATATTGAAATCAGAATACATAACTGAGACATGTAGTGAGCATAGGAAGCATGGAGAGAAGAATTTTGTGTGCAAAATAATAAATATGAACTTTATAAATATTTCTTATGTGCTGGTATTGCACAAGCCTCTTCCTTTTGTCAAGGAAAAATGTACAGTATTGGGATGAAGCTTCTTTGGCATAAACAGACACAAATTTCCTAATGTGCAGTATTACGGTTATCAGCTATGTTGTATCAGTTTTAGTCTGCCTAATCAACCATAATCTGCAACTCTAAGTAGCACCAGGACTTATTATTTTCTTTTATTATTTATAGATTTGAAATTGCTTTATCAGTTATAGGGAGAAACAATACATAAAACTATTGCTTACTTCCTTGTTTCATCTTTGGTTTATCTGAGAAAAGAGAAGAGAAAGGAAAAAAAAAAGTGAAGACAGGAATAAAAAAAAAAAAAAAGAAAAAGTTAGAATAGATGTTCACACAGGAAAATATTTCTAATATAATCAGCTAATGAAAATGAATTTAAATGCATGTTGACTGTAAATGTTTAAATATACCTTGAAAGTGATTCCTACTCCACTATTGCTTGACAGCACACGGGAATAAAGCTTGTGGTTCTCATCCCCCCATGTCATATGACTTGCTTTGACTGATGGTAATACTTTTCTTTCTTAGTACAGTTGGATACCACAAGCAAAAATTTTGCCTTTTCACCATGTCTTTTAAATATTAATTCTCAGTAACACATAGTAATTCCTTGGCAACCATCTGACACTTGCTCATGTCATTTTTCAAACAAATAGAACAAGAAGGTAAAGTGCCTTCTTACTCACCTTCCAACAGTTAAAAATTTTGCATGCAACTTTGCTTTACAACTAATAAAAGATCAATGAACTGAAATGTTGCTACAACCTTTCAGCCCATTCCCAGATGAAGGGATTTGCAAGAGACTGTTAGATCACTAAAACTTTCATGTTCGAAACAATGAAACTATCTCCTGATTGCTAAGCAAATCCAGCTGCCAACACTCCAGATTTTTCTGCAAGTCTCCTTATAGTGTTTTTCTTAGATTGCAAATCTCTGTTTTTACTAGGTCTGAATCCCTCAGCTTTACCCTTATGCATAATGATCCTCTGTGAGGAGCATGTTTAGTGCATGCTAATATTCAAAAAGGTCCTTAAAGGTTTTTCTGGCTTGTTTGTCTTTGAGTGATCAATGTTTTGGCATTAGCTCCATACATATAGGGTACAGAAATGAGAAGCAGAGGCAATTGCTGTATGAAACTGTTTGTGCTCATTTCTGTGCATCAGAGGAACTGAGCTGCTGCCAGCACTGGGAAGTAGCTGCAGAAATAGTTGTGACAGACATTACACATTGCTCTTATTCCTTGGACTTGGAGAGACTAAATGCTGCTGGCGTGGGGAGACAGTGCTGCTGCTGACTGCTGTCATGGGAAACAGTTTGCCTCCCTTTTGAGTATCCTTGAGTTCCTTGAGTATCGCAACCTGTGCTTTAGAAATCCCTGCTCCATGCCAACCATGTGAAACTATGGTTTGCACTGCAGTCTGCTCTTCATGACACAGTTAAAGTATTTGGCAGACAAAGCCCCATCTTATAGTGGTACATTATAAGAAGGACAAATCTTGCAGCAACACACACCTCATTTCTGCATGAGATAGCCAAACAGAGGGGAAGTGATGCAGATGGCTGGGTAAGTAGTTGTGTGGCAATGGAAAATAGTGTGGAGATACCCAGACTAACAATGACTGAAATCTAGGCCAAGACCCACCTAATTATAACATTTTCCATGACAACTACCAAGCAGCTGACAGCTGCTGCAGGGTGTCTGTGCTGGCTTGAGTAATGCTGAGGAAAGCTGAAGCTGAGAAACTGGAGAAAAGGCTAATAGCTTGTCTGACCAAAGCTACATCAGTAAGTATGTCTTACACCTTATTCTAAAGGCTACTGCCGAGTTCATAACCAGTTCATTTACTCATTGCAGCATGAGTAAATACAAAAATCACCTTGGTAGCCAGTTAGTAACCAAATGCAGTAGATTACGATGTGTATCACATAAAGGAAGCTGATAAGGGCTGATAAGCCTTGGGTATTTACACAAATCTTTTACTATGCTCCTTACCATACTAGCCTAAAAAGGTAGGATTGCTTTTAACAAGCATACAAGAAGGAAGTATGCAGGATATAATGCTGAAAGCAGCCACAATAGTAAAATAATCTAAGTGTATATAGTGAGTAAAGGCATATTTATCTAGATGGTTTAAGCCTTCAGTTCTTCTCTTTTTATGTTCACCATTATCACTCAGTGGCTTGAGTTGCGTTTTAGCTTGGGTGTAGCCTATCTGTTGGTGTTCCTGCTTTGGTTGATTTGAGATACAATACGTAGACTTCGTGTCCCTTTGAACTATGTGCTATTAGCACATGTGTCTTTAGCTCTTTTTCTTCTGGTGTTTCCACTCAGACATTCCCACTTATGCCTCATCCATACAAATCCTGAGCTTTTTGCAAGGCCTTTGTGACTCTTCATGGGGCTAATGTTTCATCTGGGAGAGGAAGGGCAGCTCAGCTGACTTTAGGGGGCCTCTACTCCTTTACCTCATTGAAAGTTACTCTTTAAGACTAAATAGCAAAGGCTGATCCCTGCCCAGGCTGCAGGAGCAGGAAGCCTCTTGCAGGACAGGTGGGACAAAAAGTTGCAGCACAGAACGTTTAAGCTGAAGTGAACAGCCATTCAGCTGAAGCCTTTTCTAAGTGTCACTGTTTTGTGGCAGTGGCACAAAGTCAGTTTCATGGTGGAAATTCCCTGTTGTTTTGATAAACAGAGCAGAGCCCTGAAAAACACTAGCAAACCAATGAATTTAAAGGTTGCTGTCATCCAGCTCTCTGAATCTGAGATTATTTTTTTCTGTGCCATCGCTTTTTGAGAGAGATAATGTCAATGTGGGTTTTTGGTTTGTTAGTGGATTTTCTTTACCTTGCTTTGCTGCCTTTGCTGATTTTTCTTCCTTCTTTTCAGGTCCTGCTGCAAATAAAAGGTATAGTTTAAGTAAGATTAAGATGTCCAGTCAGGAGAAACATCAGAAAAAGCTCTTAAATGCTTACAGATTAGTTTGAGGCAAAAGATTTCAAAAATTTACAACCATGAGATCTTTCCCCTGCAATATATGAATACATAATGTTATTTTTTACCTGCCTGAAAAAGACTGAACTTTTTTCTCTCAGAAAATAAATAGCAGCATTTTATTCTAGATCTGGTCTGGTGGAACGTGTCCCTACCCAGTAGAGAGGAGTTGAACTAGATGATCTTTAAGATCCCTTCCAACCCAAAGCATTCTATGATTCTATGATGTCAGGTGAAAGAGATGCTAACCTGCAGCATATATAGTGTAACAGCGAAGAGAGCAAAGTAAGCATGCCCAGCCATGTGAGGGTTCCCCACACAAGCATGGTTTTCTGTTTGCACCAGCAGAAATCTTCACTCTGCATCCCTGACACAGCAAAATATTTTCCCATATTCTCAATTTTAAGCATGTTGTTAGTCTTAGTGAGGATAGCAGGCCACGGATGGACTGTATGTTATGATTCCTAACTTGAGCCTTGTGAATACTGAGATTTCTGTGTGCAGGAGAGACATGTGAACAGACCACTCATGCAGCAGAACTGCTAGACCTTTACTGATGCCAGGGGAAGCAGCTGTAACAGGTCAGGATGCCTGGACACATGCAATTGCTAGTTCTCAAGCTTCACCTTCCACAGTTTCGATATTCATTTGCACAGCTTGAGAGGCAAGAGACTTTGCTCTCTTAGGAAATTTGCATAAATATGGGTATCTTTTATAGTTTCTGACAATTTACATTGCAGGTTTGGCAATGTACAAGTTTAAATATTTAGGACAACCTACATGTTTTCTATCTAATTGAATTAGTCAGGGTTAAGTCTTGTAAATTTGTAAACATATGTGTTTAGTTGTAAATGGCACTGCCAACACTTCACTTTCGTAGCCATCATTTATAACTATTATGCTAAATTAAATTAAAGCCTTGCTTTAATTTAAAAAGGGATGCTCTTATGGTGTTTGAGACAAAAAATGTAGAAGAAAAAAGAAGAAAAGCTTCACTGTCATTGCCCTACTTAAAAGTAGTACAGAGAATTAGCAATCAGCCTAAGTGGCAGAATGCAAAGCAGACAGCGAAAATGAGGTAAATTCTGAGGATCATGTTCTGTTATCATTATTTATGCTGAGAAAGTCAGGGAATTCAAAGGACCTGTGAAGTGCCTCTATGTGTGCTCACTGATTTTGAAGGCCTGTTCTGGTGTTGCCTCTGGGGCCAGTCTTGCAGTCTGGGCAGCAGGGAAACAGCAGACAGCATTGTGAAGCTGCTGGGCATGATGGCTCAAGCAGATCAACTCATTTGGTAGGCTATGGCCTGTCTGTAATGTCTGCTATTGGGCTGGAGGCCAAAAGAATGATCTTCTGTTCTCAGATTCTCTGAATCTTGAGGTTCAGTGAAATGCTGGGCATGGACAGATGAACTGCCTCATGTTGTGTGAGATGGACCAAGTCACAGACACAAATCATTCCCTTGCTACTTGCTCTTGTTTATCCCAGGATGTTGTGAGATGTGCATGTGTGTTTGTAAGCAAGTTCCACGTAAACAGTGAGTTATTGCACTTCTCCAACTCAGTTATCTCAGTTGCCCTGAAAATCAAGTCTACGTTGAAAGAATGACTGAATTGATCCAAAAAAAAAAAAAAAGAGTATTCCATTTCTATACAAGTACCTAATTTTTTATTCGTGTTTGTGGACACTTAGAAATCCAAAAAGGAGCAAAGCCCCTTAGTATTTATTGTGGGTCTCTGCTATTAACATCCATGTTACTTAGGCCCAGATCATCAGTGTCACTGTGTTAACAATGAACTAGACGCTGACATGTCTAGATGAATCTGGGCACTGAGCTCTGCCACTGAGCAAATCAATATCACAGTCCTTCTACATGGTCAACATCTTGAAGAATGAGTTAATTTTAATACAAAGAGAAATATATGAAAAGGAGCACCAAACACCTGGCCCATATGCATTCCAAATCACCTTTTTACCATCTTAAGCTTCAAGAGCAGATACTATAAGAGTTAAATGAGTTATTGAGAGCTGTTGTTTTCTCCAAAGCATGTCTGTCCTTTTTAGCTAAAAGGAAAACAATTTTGGTTTGTAAAATTTCTGAAAATCAGAATATTAATGCAGTAAAAGCATTTTCTGGATACTGAACTGCAGGCTAAAAGCGCAATACAGATTTCTGAGAAGATGAGGTATCTTGAGATGACACAAATTTGAGTCATCAAATTTGTGTGGCATTGGTAGACCTTGAGTGCAGTTATGATAAAGGGGCCAGCCATCCTTGGGAAATATTGAGGCTGCTGTAACAACTAGTACTATTAATAGAATTCTGGGTATCAGTGCAGTCAGTAATGCTACAACACTTCTGTGAGTGTTTGTAAAGAAGAACTTGCTGAGACAGAACAGAGCTTGAGTAATTTTTGGGAACTGCCAAGTAGCATCATCTGGACAAGGCAGAATTGCCTCTGGAAGGACAAACAGGACATTCTATTATTCCCTTTACTTTTAGACAATGGAGCTGTGAGATACTTTGGCAATGCTGGGAGTTCCTTTATCATTAACATTATAGTTGCTTTGACAATCTGTTTAAACAGAAACCCTGCACCCACAGAGTCAGTGTTTGGAATAAGACTCCAACGAAGGTTTGGTTTTGCTTCTGTCAGAACAGAGACAAGTTTTCTGAATACCTTAAGATGTCATCCCTCCCACTGGGCATTTTCAAAGTTCTTGCCCACTTCCGAATGGCAGCCTTAAAGATGATCTCTTTGTAAAAAATGGTCCTGTTGCAGGTGCTCCCTATTTGAAAAGCTGATCCTTTAGCCATATAAC
>JAWWMO010000121.1:63237043-63256843 GCA_035047845.1 Dendrocincla fuliginosa | reverse complement strand
AAAGATGATCTCTTTGTAAAAAATGGTCCTGTTGCAGGTGCTCCCTATTTGAAAAGCTGATCCTTTAGCCATATAACTTAGGTTAATGTATTATGTTCTCCTCAGCAGAATATCAAGCATTAAAAAACCCAAACAACAAAGAAACAAAAACCCCCAAAACACACAAAACTCGCCCTAAACAACAACAAAAACCCCACCAAAACCCCATAACCTGCCTTCCCAATGGAACCAAACTAAAACTACAAAAACCTCTGCCTGAAACAATAAAAAATAAAATAAATGCATATGAAGGTAAAATTCAAAATTGTTCTGGGACCCATGTTTTCAGTAAAATACAGTTTCAAAAAATAGATAAAATAAATTGAGTCAAACTCCTATATATTTTTTGTTATTTCTCAGCAAAATTCTTGACAACTCAGTATAATGTAGATCAAATGGGTAATTTTTTTGATAATTGTTTCTCTGATTCCATCATAAGCTCTTAGGAATCAAATGAGACACAACTCAGCAGATATTGGTTTATGTTGAAAGTGGCCAGGAGAGCAATTAATCAGTCAAATATTTCTGCACTCTCAATAGTTGCAGGCTACAATCAAATTTGCCAGAATATTTTTATCCCCAAAGAGTCAGGTTGCATAACTAACAGTCACAGCAGAAATACTCATTCCAAAATGTCACTGATTTTAAAGATATTTTGAGATATTTGCTTGGTGTGAAGGGAGGCTGAAGGAAATCACTCTGACTGGAAATAACAAATGCTTCACTCACTGAACCCCGAGGTCAGAGGCTCCTCATTGTGACATCATTAATTCAAGAGATCACTAACCTAAGAAGTGTATATTATGGTTAAAAAACTGTTCTGTTATATGGAGAAATGAAAAAAAAAAATCATACTGTAGTGGCTTGTGAGAAAATGCAAGAAAATTCCATAAGAGTTTGATAGTTCATCAGAAATACAGGCTAGTGGGAATTGCCCAGACCTCCTTCTACAGCAGCAGAATATTTTTTCTTAATTACCAAAGAAGAAAATTTCATCAAAAACCTTGCTTGTTTTCAGAAAAGAACTGTTTGCATTCCTAAAATATGCTTAAAAATTTTAAATTTGCCATCACCTACTGAACACTGAAAATCCCTTTGTGCCCAGAGAGCTGCAAAATCTAAAAGGACTAATAGCAGAAAAATGAGAAAGAAAGAAAAAAAAAAACCAAAAAACAAAAAACCCGACAATACATATCAAAGAACAAACAAATACAGACTGAAAAGCAATGATTTTGGTTAGACTTAGTGAAAGGGAGAAAAAATAGACACTACTAGAATTTGTCTGCATCACGAAAAAATATAGAAGAAAATAACAGCATTCCTTTGTGATTCTTACTAAGTGAAAAAAGGAACAGCTGTAACATTTTAATACAAATACCATTTTCCCCCTGGAGTACAGGCTGTGTTTGAGTTTCTAAATTAGCAACATAAAGTTAAATTTAGATGAATTGTTAACAAAAAATATTCAAGAAATCAACAATTCCCCCAGAGCTAAAATCAGTTATTTCTAATTAACAAAGATTAAAACAAAGTTGTTATTTACTTAGGCACTGGAGAATAATTTCAGGTTCAACATTAAGTTCATCCTATGGTAAAACTAAAATGACTGAGACCAACACTTACACTTGTGAGACTGTTCTTTTGACAACATAAATAAAAGAATTATTCTTGTATGATATAAGGGAAACTCACAATTTCTGCTTATCCTTAATTAACCATGAACTTCTTAAGGATTTTTATTTCAAGTGCCCTTTAATTCAAGAGCTCATAAGGAAGAATTCACTTCCATCTTTCAAAATGCTGGAGATGTGATGAAGACTGACTACAAATGCTAATACTTGCTTCCTATCTAAATAAAGATAAAATATGCTATTCACTAGGAAAAAAACTGGGGCTGCTCACAGCTATAAAGCACAGAGTTAAAAGCTTAGTAGTTTAAAAATCACTGCTAATTCTGTTTGTAAACTTTACAAGTGACCTAAACAAAATAGCTTTTAATAAAGGGGCAAATACAATCAGTGGGAATAACAATCTCAAAAGGTATATGACAACATTTGCCAAAAGGGGCCAAATAAAACTTCAAGTTCACTCAAAGGAACTTCGTTCTCCAAGGAACAATTGCTTCACCACATCTTTTCAGATGCTGGAGGACACAGGTTTGACAGAAATGGATTTATAGGTATTGAAATGTTCATGACTTCTGCATACCATAGTGTTACAAGAGAAATATAAATGGCTTAAAACCAGCTATTCAGAGGCTTCAAGAAATTTAAAAAAAAACACATTCACTTTTACTCAGCCTTTATTCAGTTATACCTAGTAGCAAGACTACCTTTATATTCAGCTTTGGCTTTCTAGAATTTGCTAAAAATGCAACAGTATAATACTACATTTTTTTTCCCTTTAGTTTGTGTGTTTTGCCTGGTGGGAGTATAAAGAGAACAAATATTTAAATTCTTCCAGTTTCTGTTTTGCTCAATACAATTAGCTGCAGAGCAATGACAAAATTATGAATTTAGCCATGAAGCAGGGAACTTAAAATCACCTATAAAAGGAATAATGTATCAGCTTTGATTTCCTTACATTGTTCTCCACAGATGTTTCTGCAACCAGTCCTCATGCTTCAGAAGAGCACTCTCCTGCCTTGCAATTCAGCCTGACTACTTGTGTCGGTATTTACTGGTTAGTGTGAAAGAGGTTTCAGAGGTGAACTCCAAAGTAAAAGATGTTTGAATAAGAGCAGGGTATTAAAAACTGGAAATTTCCCTGCCTTTTACTTGTGGTGGACAGCCTCAGAGACCACAATTTACAAGTCTGAGCAGTAGATACATGGAGTCCACTCTATTTGAAAGAGAATGTTTATTACACATGGTGTCACTGATATGAATAAACCTGGACTGAGAGTGAAGGGCAGCTTGTAACTTGACATTGCATTTTCCATTAGTGTTTAAGTTACAACTCGTCTGTAATGTTCTTAAAGGCAATTTGGAGATAGCATCTTGCATTGTACATATGCAAAAAGTCAGACACTGATGCCAACAATTAAATATTTGCTCAACTGGAACTTACATCCTTGATGTTTCTCACCAGCCCCAGTTCCCTGTGCATTGCAGAAAGGAGCAACCTTTGGAGAAAGCACTGGTCTCATACTGGCTGCCTTCTGCCATCAACAGTTCACGTATGAAAGGAAGGCAAAATCTCTTTCACTGAACCTCCCTGTAAAATTCCCTTCACTGTTTAAACAAGACCCAATCAAACTGTTCTTTCACTGGATTTGTATTGCAGTTGCACTGACAAAAAGAGAAATATTTTTTGTGCTATGTCTCTATAGAAGCTGGGTTACTTCTTTTTGCCTTTCACAAAAGCCTTATGGTTTTAGTTAGGGTTAGAAACAGAATTTGATATAGTTGGATGTTTACAGTCAGTCTGTGAACAACTTGAGGAAAAGGCACCTGCTTTGAGGTGCTGCGAGGAAGAAGCCATTATAATTTAAAAGGGTTTTTGTTTTAAATGAGTTATACCTGTTAACTAGTTGGTTTTTTTTGTTTTTTTTTTTTTTTTTCACAAGAATCTTTTTTCATTAACAGTAAAGTTCACAGCAGCCTTCTTCCTTTTCAGTTTTAAAAACAAATTAAGTTACTCACCTTTTGACTTTGGATTTTCCACAGATGCTGTAACATAAAAGAAAATTCTGAGACACTAATTTTGTAAACAAATAAAGAAATTAAGATCCTAATATGTCTTCTCTTGGTCAATATGCTGCCTATGCTATCTATGCAGAAGCAGGAGTTCATTTTTTTTACGTAGAGAAAAACTGTCACACATATAAGTTACTTGTTTTAATAGTCTTCTGGCAGATGACTAAATAAACTGCAGATTAAGAGCAATGGAAGACAAGGTTATATATGCAGCTTCAATAGCTCTATTTTTAAGTAATAAGGATAAGAAAAAGAGTAAAATAGGTTTCAGAATGGACACATATCAAACAGAAGGTGGAGGGTATGTCATAGAACTCTTTCAACACCTTCAGTTCTTTGCAGAAGCTAAGGATTCGTTTTCTCTTTTTTTTTTTTGAGTTTATTGAAAACTTCTGGTATTGATGCAAAGGAGTTTCAGAAGTCTTCTTTAAAAGTATGGTTTTTTCCAGATAATTTTTTTATTATTATTATTTGTAATTGCTTTAATCAAATCCAAATTAATTAACTACCACATTTCTCTTCCTTTATTATTCATACCTTCATTCTGAAGCACTGTGGCAGGTTTTTATACTGTAGAAAAGGACAGATTCATTTTTTTCTATAAATTGGCTGTCTACTGTAGGTATTTCTTGCTCAGAATTTCTATCTGAGAAAATAGTCATCTGAAAAATGAGTCATCAAGCTTGACTGTAAAAGGAGTTGAAATTCTTTATGCTCTCTTAAATTTGAATAAACTGAAGAAGCGGATTTCAGTCAGGAATAAGAGAACCTAGCTGCAATAATAAAATTCATGGGTCCTTAAAACCCATACTTTTTTTCTCCCTTCCATGAATCTTCTATTTTAGGCTCGGTTCTCCATCCATTTACGGTAACTTCTAAGCATGTCCCTTTCTTTGAAAACTTGAAGTCTTTAAAAGCTGAAATTAAGAATTCTCAGCCTCTTGTTCTTTTCAACAGCATTTCATCAGATCTCAGTTCCAGAAGACCAAATGGCTGCATGTCTGCTCCACAGCCATTCGCTGCTTAAATAACTTTGATTAAACCAGCAAATCTTTATCCATGGTATTACTTTTTTTATCCCTCTACCTAATCCTGTCTTAACAGAAAATCAAACAGATAAATGAAACTTACAATCTTTCATAGGTCTTACCGTGTACTTTTACTTCTTTCTTTGTTGTTTTGGCTGTAAAAACAAACAAAAAACTGAATATTGACTTCTGAAATGAATGAATTTAAAATATTAATATAGTTAAAAAATAAGATAAAAAGGAAAGAACATTCACCAGATTCCATTATTTTTTCCTTTTCGTGTGGTTCTGAAAAAAAAAGAAGTATATATTTGTCTTGTAATGCTTTGTTTAATTGTCCCGGACAATAATTTTTCATGTCATTATTGGTGGTTGGATGTGACACGTTCCCTTGGACTCTCAATTCAGGTGAGCCCTTCCCTGTTTGGTTGCATGTCATAATTAAATATAGTTTATTGCTGTAATCAATCTCTTCAGTAGTTTTCACACTGCATAAACAGGGTGAAATTAGCTCTTAGTAATGGAAAGCAAAAAAAAAAAACCAAAACCAAAACAAACTTGTATAATAAGATGCTAAAAGGAAACTCTGGAAACAGTGTAGATTAAAACATCTGCAGTTTTCCTACAGAGTGGCTTAAATGGAGGCCTGTATGTGCCTCAGGGCACCTGTAGTCTTTCTTCACTAGAGAGACTGGAGAATAAGCAGAGCACACAGTCCCGCCACTGCTGCTCTACATCCATGGGGAAGGTGACAGAGTCCTGGCCTCCTTTGAAGAGTGCAGTGTGGAGGAAATGACTGCTCACTGGAGCTCACTGTCAAAACAAGATCTGGAACCTGAAGCTGAAAAGCTTCATTCACCGAAACTCTGTACCCTCCAACAATCTGTGGCTGGGATTTGCAACTTCTTAATGGTAGTTTCTGTAAGAGCTCTTTCCATCCTGCCAGGATGTGATTCAAAATCCCCTCACAGAAGGAACAGGTGGCCTGCCACAGGAAGAGACTGGATGTTTCTTTCAGACAAAGAGCATCATCTACCAGCCAGTGCTGATGTTCACAGTAGCAAAAAAAAAAAAAATAGTTAAGTTTTCTTGTCTGCAGATTCTTTTAAACAGCATATGGAAAGACTCTGCTATGCAGGTTTAGATCCACACAGGAACATTTCTTAAATTCAAGAGTATCTGAGCTGACTATCTGATCACAAGATATATATATCATAGAATCATTAAATCATCGAATATCCTGAGTTGGAATGGATATCCTTGAGTGTCAACTCAGAATGTTCTACGATTCTGTGATTCACAAGGATCATTGAGTCCAGCTCTTGGTTTTCTACAGAATAACCCCAAGAATCACACCATGTGCCTGAGGGAGTTGTTCTGGCAACTTGGTGCTGTGATCACTGCCCTGGGGAGCCTGTTCCAGAGCCCAACCGCCCTCTGGGTAAAGAATCTTTTCCTAATATCCAGGCTAAACCTTCCATGATACAGTTTCATGCTGTTCCCTCAGGTTCAGTCACTGGTCCCCACAAAGAAGAGATCAGTTTCTGCCCCTCCTGTTCCCCCTCACAAGGAAGTTATGCACTGTAATGAGGTCTCCCCTCAGTCTTCTCTTCTCCAGCCTGAACAGACCAAGTGACCTCAGCCACTCATCATATGGCTTCCCCTCCAGACCTTTTCCATCTTCATAGCCCTTCTGTGGATGCTAATAGCTTTATATCCTTCTTAAAACTTGAAACAGCACAAAGGACTCAAGACGAATACTCTTAAATACATGCTCATCCCTTACCATTATCTGTTGACTATATTTTCTCCATGCTTATTATAGATTATATGTGTATTAATGTTTTGGTATACAGTTGAGCAACATTAATGTATAAAGAGTTTCCACCATAGAATCAAGGCATAAAGTTCCGTGTTCAAAGGCATTCTGAATGTTTCAGTCTCACTAAAAGAAAACCTACCCATAAATTTGAGCTACTGTTCAATTGAATAAGCAAAAAGAAACAAGACCTGCCAATAGAAAATTAATTTAATTCTTAATCAATATTAATAGTGACTACAGAGCGGGCAACTAAGGAAGGTAAACTTCATGCAGAGCTATGAAAATAATTTATATTAAAAAAGGGCAGACTGATCAGAAGTATATCCCACCCCTCAAATGACAAGTTTTAAAAAAAATGCCATTACTCCATACTCTTACTTCCAATAAACTTATACTGAGCAACTCATGAAGTTCAATATGAAATAAAATGCTCATTTTTGTCTGAATTTTCAAATCTATCTGAAGAGCCATGTTACACATATTTTAAATGAAAATGTAGTTTCTAAAATAAAGTTTTGCTCTGAGTTCCTAAACACTCGACTTATTTTTCTTTTTCCATTTTTTGTCAAAAATACCTATGAAATTTTATCACACTTTAAAAAACAATATATTTCAGCCAAGATGTACACTTTAAAGCATCAAGACTAGCTAACTGAAGTCATGGACCTAGCTTTAATATAGTTATATAAAGCCCATTTTTATGTGTTTATTATGTAACATATATATATTAAAATTCTTATGGTTTCTTTATAGACACATTGTATATGACAAGTGAGATTTAGTCAAAATGGTCAAGGAGCAGGTTCATGCTGGCAAAGCAATGAGTCATGCTTTGCCATGATTTTTTCAGCAATGTGAAAAAATGATGGAGATATAGAGCAAGTTGGCATTAAACAGTTTATTGCTTAAATAAATGTTATATCTTCTTGATGGCATCCTACTTTGGGTGGCAACTCTAGTGTAGGTCAAGGAGGAGAAATACAGCAAAAACTGAGAGGAAAGAAGTTTGGGACTTGGTAGTTTGACCTACTCAATGATCTCAACCATAACAACAGCTGCAGCTTTGGTTTTGTGTAGTTCAAATGTTCTTCAGACTATCCACTTTCATGCAGTTATTTTAGCATTCATTCTGAGAAATGAGAATTTCTATTGGTTTTGCAGGGTTTTCTGTTTTGCTGCTGCTCAGGACATCTTCCTGAAAAAGGAAGGAAATGTAATTCTGTCTTTAGTTGTACTGAGGCAATTACTTTTCTCTCATTCTAAGATCTGTCAGCTCTAGTGAGATCAGGGAACAGTATGATATTAACAACACTCGGCAAGTGTTTAGGCAAAGTATAAAATAATCCATTTATTTAGCTTTGTTTCTTTTATTTTTTTTTCCAAACTTCAAACATTAAGGAAATCCTATAGAGCTTTTAAAATAGTTTTACTCCAGAAGCATATGAAAAAAGATCCTTTCCTATTAGAAAATTTATAAAAATGAATAACAGAATTTGACATCAAACATTTCTGGGAAATCTGACATAATACGAAATTTCAGGTTATTTCTGCACTGATATTTGAATGGTATGAACTGAAACCTTTAATTATGTGAGCCATAAATTTCAAATCTAGATCTTTCTTATTTGCTAGAAATTATCATGGCTCGATCTCAATCTTTCTCTTAACCTTTTTTTTTACTTCCATTTAGTTAGTATGACACATAAAAAGTTATTGCCAACTGTAGACACATTAGACACTTGCCATGACATTTGTTATTCTTTTTATATTTAACCAGTTTTGCATGTATATGAGACTGTACATCATGTTTTTATTTAGGGAAGTTTTGCTGGTAATATATTATTTTTCTACCATGCACGGAATTGAGATTTGATTTAGTTTGACATTTCACCATCTTTATATGCTCTGATGCTTTGAACAAATGCTTTTTCTTTTTTTATCAAAACTGGCAAAGTTATGTATAACATGCTCATAAAACCATACAAATGTGTTTTGTTTCATTACTAGTGACATATTCCTAGGCAATCCAGAGTAGCTGGGATATAGAACAGAACCTGCCTCTGCAGCTCTTCCTTAAGCCATACTCTTCCCCAAAGCACAAACGGTGCTGAAAAAACATCTAGGCAGGCAAATTTGCTGTGGTGCACTTTAATCTTTACAAACCGGGACCATCTGACATCCTGCAGGAGATAAGAACTAATATCCAATCATAATGTATATAGCGATGTGGGCATGTGTATGGGGGTGTGCATGCACATGTGTTATCACCTAATTCAGAAAAAACATTCATGTTCAAGAAGTGTTCAGGAGACTGGAAATTGGATGTGGAATGATACAGATTGGGAAACGTTTAAATAAATGGCATTTCAAGTGAATTTGCTATTGTGTAGCATGTACCACACGTTAATCAACAAACACTATTTTATTTGCACTCAGAAATGGTGTTTTCTGTACTGTTTAACTTTTACCGAAAATATTTCAGTGAAGCATACTGTTGTATTTTATGCAGTGCTTCAAATACTTAAATCCTTAGCAGAAAGTTAGCCTGGTCTTACAGTTTTGTAATCTTGATTTTATAGGCTATGTGCCTGTCATTTTCCTTCTCAGACCTTCATATCATGTTGGTTAATTAAAACCAAGTGAGACAGAGTGATAAAGCTCTCCAAGATATCCTCTCACTAAGAATATTGTGAACATAAGCAGCTAGATACAGGGAAGATCCCTTTAGTCCCTTCTGTTGAATGGAAACGTTGCAATAGGAGTTCAGTCAAGTTGTTAGAATTGAGATAACCTCTATGAGAAAGTTTGCATCAAACTAGATTTTGCCACTTTTCCTGCTCCAAAGATGTATGTGTTTTACTATAATTCCCTCCTATTCTTACTTTTTGGATCAATATAGAAAACCTCACTGCCATTGTACATTTATATTTATAAAGGATATGAACAATACAAATATATTTCTTTCTGGAACAAGAACACACCAAGGAAATCCTTTACTTGGTAAGATCATGCCACACATATACTTGCTACTCTATGAAGCATCTTTTGAGAAGGGCAAAAACCAGTTTTTCTGATGGATTTTTGTGAAGAAAAGAAAAGCAGGTGGCAATACTCAGTATGAATATCTGTATGAGAAATCTGTTACCATGTTGGGAAATATCTGAGAAAAATTTTGTGCAATGAAAAGAAAGAAAAGAGGCCTGGAGGAAATGTAAATGCATTCAGTTCCATCTATTTGGTCTGTAGCTTTTCTTCAGAGACGGAAAGCAACGGCATCAAAACTGAACGTCATAAATTATACATGTCGTATAATCATACATGGTATCGAAAACTAATCCACACCACTGCTACCCTGTAAATCAAGTGACATTTTCATAATGTTTTCAATGAATGAGGCACATTTATTGTCATTCTAGCAAAGAAAAGGTGACTTCCAAAACTTTAATACCTGGGAAGATAATCCTATCCATAGTGTATGCAATAATCTGAATCCAATAAAGCTTAAACGTGCCCTTGAATTCTTTGTGAGTTAGGATGGAGTTAAGTATATGTTAATTCCTTGCTGAAATTTGTCCCCATTCTTGCCAAAAGTGCATGTAAATAACAAAAAAATTCAGGGGTATGAAGTTGCCAGCTTCAGAACAAAGTACCTTAAAATGCCTTTTCTGTTGAGTGGACACTTAAATAATCCTTTTAGCCCTGATTCGTATTCAAATAGCACTTAATTTGACCCTCTTTTATTCTCATTATTGTTACTTTCATGCATGAAAAAAGAAATCTTTTTTATAGTTAACTTGCTCCCCCTGCCTTGCTCTTAAAGTAGTGTTGTCTCTGTGTTAGCAATACAACAGTACTAGGACACATAGCAAATACCTGGTAATTAAAAAAAAAAAGGAAAAAGGTTGCATTTTTAGTACAAGTGTCTTCACAGACACTGTGATCTGAAATTTGAAATTATTTTTAATTCTGTATCATCCTGAAACAGAGAATAATGTAAGCAAATTATAAATACCAAGCTATGAGACTGGGCATTTCCACAGCTTCGCAAAAATCATAAAAGGATCCTGGATTTTAGGCCATTTACTCAAAAATAATTTAAAAACCTGGTGAATAAAATCTGGATTTCAGATGAAAAAGCTTAGTGTAAAGTAAGCTATTTCATGCTTCATTTAAATAAATCCTATAATTAAAGAATTTGAAGTTTTAAAGTGAAATCTTCTAACCACAGAAAGTTCTTCTCCTTTCAGGGAGTCTATTGTGACATAAGTCAAGAATTCATTTTCCCTTTCTCATTCAGAGTTAGATAATGGTTCAGCTTACATAATCATGTGAACAATGTGATATCTTGTTCTGTAATATTTTCTCAGGCTTGAGCTGTGATGAAAATGTCAGTGGGTTGGAATGATTTGTGGAATACATTTCTATCCACATAATAGGTTCCTGCAGATATTAAGAAGCAGCTGAGTGATGGACTGCTTCAATAGCAGCAAGGTTTTAGCTGCTGAGGGCACAGTGCATTCCACCGTGCTGAGGGCACAGTGGTCCTGGCAGACCATGAGCAGAGTCAGCTATAAGCCTTCACTAAAGCCTAGTGGAAGCACCCTAGGACAAACAAGTGAGGACCAAGACCCAGTTTCTCCTATCCTTCAGTAGGTTGCTGGTGACTGAGATCAGATCATTTCCAACTACCGTGCAAAAACAGGCAAGCCTGGAACTATCCCTTTAAAATGAGAAAAATAATTGGCAAGTCAGAGAAGATATGATGTTCAACTTCCCAAAGAGTTAAAAAGGTAGGAAAGAGGAAGAATCATGCTAACACGGACTGAAAAGAAAATCCTATTGAATCAGAAGAAGCACAGAATGATCCTGGATCTACATCCAAGGACCACAAACAGCAGGATTAATACAGGTAGGGCTTCATTATTTTGTTTACTGCTGCATATACACCTGATATTAAGTGAAGATTTATTTTTTACAGAAATAAACTGCAAAGCCTGTCCTTATACATTCAGTAAGTTACCTCTAACATTTGGCCCTGAAGGGTTAGACTATAAACCAGAATATGAACCCTGAGAATGGCCATGCTTATGTTATGAAAAAGTCAGGGGGACTTTTGAGGGACCAAAAAACTGAACAGACTACTCCAACTACCAGATAATTTTCTTAGTAACACCTGTATGACAGAAATATGTGCAGAAATATCCTAACCAAGTGCAGTGGCTGCTTATAAGGAGAAATTTCAGGGTGCATAGAGACGCTATGTGACATAAGACCCCAAAGAGATTGCAAGAATGCAAACCTATTAGGGCCAGAGATACAGAAAGATAACATTTGAGAGACAAATAAACTGTTCTTCTCCATTTCCTCTTTCCATAAGTACTTATAGAGGTGTGTAACATAAAATTTACACTGTTTTTTGAAATCTCTTTAGACTGAATACACATATCCACACAAGGTGAGAATAGGTAGGTTGATGGATGATGCAGATGGTATGGTGCTGTGAGTAAAATATAACCCTGATGTGAGACTTGAGAGAGTTACCTGAGTCTGATAAACCTGAAAAACAATCCATTAGAACTTTGCTTGTTCCACTCTGTTGGTAAATTATTCAGTAGTCATGCTGAATTTTATTAATCTTTTGTAACATTTTCATGGTTTTAGCATCCTTTCTATGTACTTGTGTCCTATAAGTGATCATTAAAAGACAACCAATAAGCCCAGCTTCTTAATAAACCTTTCCAGCATTTCAAAGCATACCTACTCTCCCATAAACTTTTGTTATTTCTTCCTTTTTGTGTAGAATAGCACTGGTTATACCTTATGGCAATGGCTTTCCTACTGCCATTTTAGTTGCAATTGCTTACCTCGAACAAAGAACTAAAGTAATTTCTCTGCTAAGTAAATACTGCCCATTACCAGTAGAACCAGCAGTTCTTCCTGCGTTAGGTAGAGTGATCTGGATTTCTTCAATCCATCCTCTAACCAGGATTTTCTGATTTCATCTGCATTCTAATATATTGTACTTACAACATGAACTCATTTCCTATATAGTTTTCTATATAATGTTCTCTTTCTGCTTCTTACCAACAGCGGAACGACTGAAGGCATAATAAAGTAATAATAGTTCTAGCACAGCAGTCAGTTTCAGAGATTGGATGCAACTGACATCCCAGAGCTCAAAATTAGCTGTTGTCTGTCACACATTTTATTCTTTCTGGATCTGAACTAAATTTGCTTAATTTTCAAGGGAGAAATTGTGCTCAAAAAGAGTTTCTGTTATGAACCCAAAGGGAGTAATGAATAAGATTTTTTTTTCATGTCAGTGGAGAGAAAGATGGGGAAATTAGACATTAAAAACCAGTAATTAGGCAGTTAAGTGACAATACAAAATATATTAAACATACTGTAAAATTCAATTAAAAATTTCAAGACCGTTCCACGGAAATTCTAACCTTCAATTAGAATTTCATTTTTGCAGTGGTGAAAAGAGTTAGAACTGACTTTTAAATCTGGCAAATCATCAGGGGAAAGGACTATCACTGGTGCAGGAGTCTTGCCTATGAAGTGAAGTTATTCCATGAGAGGCACTCATAGATGAGCTGCTCCTATCCCTCACCCCAGCTAAGGAAGTGCACAGTGCTCAGTGGCACTGCAGCTCCTTGCTGCCTACCAAGTAACACAGTCATCTTCCTTCTAATTTAGCTGCAGATACTCTCTGTGTGATTTGAGCCTGTGCTCCTTTCCCTGCTCTGCATTCCCATGCACCTTCTTTCCTCACAGCAACAAAACAGACCCAGCAAACTTACCAGGCTGAGGTGTGATGACTGTGTCTCACCATTGACAGCTGGACCAATGAGCCAGCAGAATTAGCTATAGTTGTGAGGCATAAGTGCTGAGGTGTGGGACCCCTTTCCAGGTGAAGCTCCATAGGGATGAGGGAGGAAGGGAGCTTTTCCCCCAGGCCTCTGTCCTGACAGAGTATGTCAGTCAGGAAAAGGCAGCTGCTCAACACCTACAACCCTGGCTCTGAGAAACTCTCCAGTGAACCTGCTGGGCCGAACACACTCGGAGTGCCTGAGGAAATCCTATGAAAGAAACCTGCTCCAATCCTCAGTGAAAAAGGATAGGCAGATATCTTGTAAGGATAGGTTGCTCAGACCTCTGCTGCCTGGCACAGCTGGGGAGGCAACACACTGTGGAGAAAGAAGAGGGAATGGCAGCAGGGTTTGGAATGGGAACAGCATATGACAGAATAACTGAGGAAGACTGCTATAATGCACACACCTATGAAACTATTCTTCTTTGCAACCAAATACTGGGCTCTCCTGCCCAGTTTCCTATGGTTGCCAGAGAGGTAATTTTTTCCAGTTTGAGAAAACTGGAAATATTTGAAAGTATCTGCTTTCAAAATCAAGTAACAGAAATTCACTGTGGTTGATTTCCTAGAGCATCTGTCATCTTCCAGATACAGAAGTTCTCATAGACTTAAAAGCTCCATATTCACTTCCATTGCTTTCTTTGTATAAATATATGGTGATAAAAATAGTGCACATTGAATTAGGTGGGGATTTCTTCACCACTGACATTAAGATCAGGAACATATGTGATGTAGATGCATCGTTAAGATGACCAGCTGTGCTTTCAGTCTGTTCAGTCTGTTAAGAAGAGTAAACCTTCAGCTTTAGGCATTCTTGGGTACAGGTTGAGATGTAATAAGATAGGTGGAAGAAAATGAAATATGAAATTGTATTTAATGTATTTAATTTACTGTGCTAATAGGCAACAGTCTACTTATGATGTTGCCAAACAAGCATATTTAATATTTTGCTATGGTGAGTTATTCTGGTGGTAAATTAGTTTTCAGAGAACAGGAGGGGAAGCAAAAACATAGAAGTCAAAGCCTACTGCTCTTTATCAATTTTAAGGCAAGCTGCATAATTTAAAATATGTCAGAACAGACAAACCTCTTTTATTTTTCCCCAAGAAGGCTGTTTTCCTTGTTTCTTTATCTTAAACAGATTACCATCATAACCATTCTTGCCAACAAGCAGATTCATCAGAATATTTTTCAAAAATGAACACAAATATTGAAAACAAGCAGGTGGAATGAATTAATTATAAGCATATGGTTCTAATGTAACCATTTCTGTAGTGCACTGTTAAGGCATCTAAGGGTCTAGCTATACAACACAATTTGGCAGCAAAACTGCTTGAAGAAATTATTGGTTAGATGAATATAAATGTGTGTGAAGCCAGACCTACTGAAATGATCCAGACTGAATATCCTGCCGCACACACACAAACACACACTTTTCTGTGACAGTTTTTAGCTGTGAGCCATGGCTTAGCACAAGCTAACACAGTGTCAAACACATCAAGCAGGGACGGGGAGCATTGGTGGGAAAATGGTGCTTCTCAGGCCTCTTCACACAGTACATTGTACAGCTGAGCAATACATGCCACAATATCACATCGACTGTGATTGCTGGTAGAGGCAACTGAAGGTTGTTCCTGGCTTGCACTGATCCTTAAACAATTCCCAAACACCCTTACTGGTGCAAGTTACTATTCTGTTTTTCAGTGGAATAGATCTCTGAGATAGACTACTGAAGTGATCTGAATTAGAGAAAGATAGCCAGGAAGCAATCTTGAAGAAAAGACAAAAAAAAAAAAAAGAAATTAGAAATATCATAGATCCATACAGTGGGATCAGTTGGAGGCAAGAAGCAGCAACAGACAAGTGGGCTGGACACTCCTGCAATGCCAGCACCAGATACACTGTGCTCTCAATAGCACAGAGCCTGGTGCAGCATTGACTGCCCTGCTTTGGCCTAGAATAATATTATGGTTTTATACTAATCACATTTTTACATGAGGATTCCTGTGGAGTTCTTTTGGTAGTCAATATAAAATGTAGTCAAAGCATAAATATAATGAATATTCACATTTTTATTCATTACGTAGGGTTTTATTTAACTAAGCAGAAATAAGATGTGGCATTTTTGAAGATGGTTCTGAAGCAAATTAGATCATAAGTAAATAAAAAATAGTAGATTTTTAGAATCCAATCTAAATTCAGGTAGGAATTTATGGTAGGAAATATGCTTGTCTTTTCAGTGCATATTTATGATTATCTAAGAACTCCAATTTTAAAACCTACTGTGAGAGTAGCATTTTGAAATATCAGATCCTTTCTCGAAGGGCTTGAATATAGCTTCACGTGGAAACTAATTTCTTTTTGACTAATATTCCTTTTAAAATCAGGGGTTTTTGGCTCTCAAGCCGTGGAGAATGGCACGTCACAGCTGTCATGGGGGACAAGAAGTAAACATAATGATCAATGCTAAATACTTCTTTTCTTAGCAAAAATTTCACATACAAGTTATCACAATAATTTAAAGCAAGCAGGCAAAACAAAACAAAACAAAACAACCGAAGCCAAGCAGTGGCTTTTGTGCAGTCCAGCAGATGGTGCTATGATGCAATAAACTGGTTCAAGAGTACAAGAAATACACGATGTGAACATTTTTCTCCTTTACCTGGTGCTGCTGCTTTTTTGATGGCTGGATTGGCTGCAGGAGCTTTTGCTGGCTCTTAAAACAAAACAAAAACCAAAAAACCCCCATCAAATTAAACCAATTATTACAAAGTATTATAACTTAAAAAGCCCATAGAAATCTAGGGAAAGGCTTCCAAAGAGGTACAGCCTGTAGCAATTTTTTCACTGAAGAGTTAAGCAAAGAAATTACCCAAAGGGAGAAGAGCTGAATTCTCTTCAATAAACTCAAGGGCAATAATAAAATAACGAGCTGAAGGGCTGGTAAGCTCTGTTTGTTAGACACTGAATCACTTATTTTAGCATTTTCTGCCTAGTAATTCAATATCTATTGGCAAAGCAGAGGAAAGGAGGTATGTAGGGGTTCTGGCATGGCCTTGCCCCTCAGGCAGTAACTATGCTGGGAGCCTCTGCATTTGATCCGGCAGCTATGAAAGCAGAAGGTCCTGAACCAGCCCACATCAACTGATGAGGATTCACTCCTGTGAATTCAGCAGTGGTGCTCCTGGGGATCTCACAGCTATTCAGATTGGCATCCTTTCACTGAATCTGAATCTCTCTCTGATTAAAAAAGGTGGAATTGGGCTATTTCTGCAAAGTACACTTACAGACTTGGCTATACCAGGAATCTCTCTCCATTCTGAGGAATGGAGGAGAACATCATGTTTGATCCTGCACTTGAAAGAACAATTGCTGTATTCTAGAATAGAAACAGGCCCTCTCAGGGCATTTAACTGTAGTTCTGTTCTTAGTCTTTCCATGAAGCACTTGCACTGTACTCTCTTTGCTGGTAGAATATATCCTTGCAGAATGAAAGTCCAAATGATGAAGGGTATGTGCATACCCAAGTGGTTTTGGAGAAATTCAGCCACAGATAGAAGAAGCTAAGTAGTTTACTAGATTTATTTACTCTTTACTAGTGTTCAGTTAATTGTTTTTATTCTCAGGAACTTCCTAAACAGACTGTGCTTAAGCCACAATAATTTAACAAATATCAATAAGCCAAAATCCACAGACTGTAATAAAGAAATTTTTGTATCAACTAGATGGTTCTCTAAATTAAAATTCACATTTCCATATTTTGAGAAGAAATAACTAATCATTTTAATCACAAGCTGAATTACAGAATGCCAAAAAATGTTAGCTAGTCCTTCACATCTGTCACTGTGCCACAAAGAAAAAGAACATGGCTAAATCAGGAATGTAATTTTGAGTTCTTCCCTCCAGTCTTTTGAAAAGTTCATAAAAGATGCATAGATTGTCTTGTGAAACAGAATGAAAACAAAATATACTTTGCATGTGTGGGATTGTTTTGCTTCCATTCATTTAAAAGCCTTCAGCAGATAATTATATCCTGAGTTATTATCACAGCACTGTAATTACTTGGGGTGCTCACCCCTCCTTCAGGGAAATATGTTGACCTTGAAGATGAATTTACTTAGTATTACTGTCCCAAGTGCCTGTTCTTACAGAAGTAAGAGATCCAACACACATGTTCTATTAGTGTTAAGATGGACTTAATAAAAGAATTGCAGGACTCTTGCAAGTCCCTTCTGAGCTCTCAGCTAGACTGTGATGGACAGTGAAACTTTTTTTTACTTTTTGTTCATAATGTCTGTGAAAACAAACTGAGTTAGGATTCTTTTTGTTCTACTGAAATTTTTATTTTTATTTTAAATATTTAATTTCTGAGCAACTGAAATAATTTTAATTTAAAAATAAAATTAAGGATATGTTTGACCAAAAATGTTTGTAACATTTAATTTTTATATAATTTTTCAGTAACATTGAAACAAAAAATGTTTTAAACATTCTTTTGCAAGCATATGCTTTTCAATTTGCAGTTCACAAATTATTAAAGTGCTAATGACTCTACATCTTCACATAAACTAATTTCAGCTACAAATTTCATAATGGAGCTGGGGAATTCTCCTATGAAAAGAATCACAGAATGATTTGAATTGGAAGGGACTTTAAGGACCATCTACTTTTCCATTCCCCTTGATCCTGGCAGAATCACCTTCCATTAAACCAGGTTGCTCCAAGCCCCATCCAACCTGGCCTTGAACATCTGTCCCATCTCTGCACAACTTTGTGAAAAGTCCCTCTCCAGCTCTCCTGTAGGCCCTCTTTAGGCACTGGAAGACTGCTATGGGAAATCATGGGTCCAACAGATCCTTTAAGTTATTTCACTAACAGGACGTTACTTGTAGACTAAGTCTATTGAATACTTTGTTAAATACTTCTCTAAAAGTTGAACAAGAAACCAATGTATAAGCTTTTCTTGATTGCCAAAAGAAATATTTTAATAAACTGCTGCAAAACTGAGGGTCACAGGAGTTTTTTCTGCCATACAAGTCAGGAAAGATCATACATGAGGATGGGAGTCAGTGCATTCTTTAATCATGAATTTAAATGAGATTTTTGAAGCCCTATAGTTTCCCTAGTTTTTCCTATATACTGTACTTCCAGAATAGATTGCTGAGCTGATGAAGTCTTATCAGAGAAACTGTCTTATTATCTCTGGTATGTTGAGGTATTGATGCTTGCAAAATGTAGAAAAGGAAGACATTCCCGTGTTAACAATACCACATTCTCTGATCATTTTGTGGTTATTTTTTCAGAAAACCCCCAATTCCCATCTATTCTCAGAAGTCCCTTTGTTGGAATCAGAAGTAACTAGATAGGCAGGGCTCGTTTTGCACTTGTGAAGATAATTTTGATGGTCCTCAGCATGTTGAACTCTCAGTCTTCTCAGTTCATTTATGAAAATTGCTGCCACTGACAGCACATTCAGCTGAGACCTCAATTTGACATTTCCTTCTCCACAAAACTTTTGCTTTTGAAGACAGCGATAGGGAAGAAAGGAAGGAAAAACTGTCAGTCACAAAGAGGAGTGTGGAATTAAAAGTAGGGTAAGAATGGATTTAGAAAGTAAGAGGCAGTTCAAGTCTAAACATGTCATTTTTCAATTATAAATGGCGTAGCTGCTTTCTTTGTATTTTCAACAATTCAATAACTATTATTTTTTGGATTATTGAAAGGTACTCCTTGAAAGTGCATGGTATATATATATATACATAAAAAAGGTAGTTTCTTACTTTTGAGTTCTTTGGACACAGCAGCTTCTTTTTTATCTGTAAGATAAAAAAAACCCACATATGTATAAAACACAGAAAGGATATAGGTAAATAGAAAACTGCAGCGCATACTTTAGAGGTGAAATATTTTATTTGCTGCAAAGTGCATTTGAATGATACAGTGACTCAGTTCACTTCTGTTTCTTTCATGGTACAGTTACACTAATTTAAACCTAAGTGTAAATACAAAAAAAACCTGTGTGAGCATGAACAATTTTGTTTAATTTCTGTACAGCAATCTGTGGTGTTTGATATGTGTTTGAGTTACCTGTACGAGCTGATCTATGGTTGCTCTCCATGTGCACATTGTAAGGTTGAATAAGTGCAAGGGAAGATATGTTAGGAGCCTAAATATAGAGACGTAATGAAAGGCACTCTCTTCTTAGAGTTGTTGACAATCATATAACTGAGGCCTAGTTTGGAAGGCTTCCCAACTAATACCTTTGGAACCTGGAGAAACTCAGTCAGTCCTAAATATGGACCATGTTAAAGTAGCAAAATCTGTCCCTGGTTGATG
>JAWWMO010000121.1:63195146-63230728 GCA_035047845.1 Dendrocincla fuliginosa | reverse complement strand
GAGATCACAGTCATCCACACACAGGAAACTGTAAGTGCAGTTAATTAAAGAAACTGCAGTCATTTAGGGAAAAAGTAATGTTCTTTTTATTCAGCAAATGTGGGTAATAACATTGCTTCCTAAAATTTAGGAATCAGATATTTTCCTGGAATAAATTGGCATTTGAATTAGTGGGAATATTATAAGAGCTGAAAATTTTCTTCAGCACTTTTTATTTTTTCTTGAAACAGCATAGGGGATACACTGTCTAAATTTTTCTTAATGAAGCTGAGCACTAATACCTTTTGAATGATTCTGAGGAGAAGTCTGAGGGTTTTTGCAGCCAGAACAGGCTTTGTTATATGTATGTATGCTGTGTATCTTTGCGACACCTTTTTCTGTACTTCTCAACACTTTTCCATTTCTTTCTTTCTGTTGGATAGATGGATGTACAGATGGCATCTATAGACATTATCACTAGGATGAAGATATTTTTTATTTTTCTGAACATTCTCACTATGTGAAAAGGGATATTTTAAATAATGAAATGTCTATTTGTTTGTCTTTATAGGTGACACACTATTCTAATTACACTCTCATAAGTGAGGCAGAATCTATGAGAAAGCAACCTCATGCAGAAAAAATGACAAATCAAGCTAAAAATCAATGCTTTTATAACCACAGTTATGTATGGCTCTTCCATTAAAGAGCATTTGCCTGTTCTATTTTCCTAATAATTCAATAATACTTCATCCGATTTAGTATCTCAGAGTTCCATACACCAAAGCCACAAAGTTGGCTCTGCTTCTTGAAAAATAGATCAGGACAACAGGCCTTGCCATTGGAAACATTTACTTAAAGGTTAAGCAATTGTAATTAAGACTGAAGTATAAAAGGATGCCTTATTAAAAGTTGTGAATACCTCTGATCTATGAATCTTTCTAGGAGAAAGGTATGCAAGAGACTGAAATATACCTTTAAATCAGTGGCATGAATGTCTTTATCCAGTATATGGTCATCAAAAGTTACTAAAAACTTTTAAATCTTCATTTCAAGGTCAAGGGGAAATTTTCTTGTGCGTAAAAAGAAAGAAAATCAGCCTAATTCCAGACTCTGAGGATTCCTACTGATTGACTTCAGCTGTGAGTCAAGCCTTCAAATTGTCCATGGAGCAACAGCAGAAAATAGCACTGCATAGCTATGTCATTTCAATCTGTCTGATGTATCTGTGCATGGATGTTTGACACTGAATAATTACCCTAAATATCAGGCCTGCTGACTCAGATGTACATCTTATTTTGAGGGTGCAGAACCTTTTTCTTCATTAAAAAGATTAACTTTGTGTTGTTAGAGGCATAGGCACATTCTAATCCTGTTATTTCTGGATGTGACTGGAAAAATAAACATTACATTAATCCACAGACCAACATAAACAGGGTTGAGGCAATAAATTAGATTCTTCAATTAAAGCTATGCCACCCAGCTGCTTGCACAGCACAGGTAGCTCATTCTACATATCTGAAAGACTGTTTATTAAGTTACCTGCGTGGACTTTAGATTGAATATGTATCACCTTCAAGCTTGATTATTTCTAATATAAAGTTATTATATTAGTATATTATATACTCCCCAAAAAGTTCTTGGTAAGAATGACAACACAGGATCAGAAGAGATTGCCTGTCAGACACTAAAATGACTCGTATGGTTTGCTCAAGGAAGATTCTCTTTCCAACTCATCAAAAAGTGAGTTGGTAGTATAAGATCAATCATCCTCCGTTTTATCTGTATTTATTAAAGGGTTAACATTTCTAGTTCTTTGCCAGTCAGATCTTACCCACATCATTCACCATTTGCCTTTCTCACATTGCTCTCTACTTTGTGTAGTCAAAGATGGAAAAGAAGAAACGCCAAAAAACCAGATCTGGACTGAGCAATTCTCAGCCTTGAAAGACTTCAACTCCCAATAGTCTGCAAATGGGCCACTGAAAAGTGCACAGTTTGTTCATCTGATACTAACATTTCATGGACAGGGCAGGCACTGCAGATAGAGAATATTCACCTTCTTCTATGCTGGGGCCTTCTTTGCATAAAACATGGAGGTGGGTGTGGGAAGATGACTGGTGGTAAAAAGATAACAGTACGGAAATTACAGAGGGAAATAGAGTTGCCACTCCCTAGATGAAATGTGGTCAACATAGTCGACCTCCCACACACAATACAATATAAGGGGGACTGAATGGAGACACCACAGCCAGGCTCTGTCAAAACCCTTTCAGAGGAGGGAACTTGGTGATACTTCCTAGCTGATAAGTTGCACAGCAGCTGAAAACCAAGGGAGATAAAAGGAACATGTCCTGCTGTTGAATCAGCAACTGTGGCAAAATCATTCATCTTGGACTGATGCACGTTCCCATCCCAAGGTTATCTCAGCTAATATACTGAGAATATCTGCCCCCAGGGTACAACCACCCCTCACTGAGTAAGAAAGTCACTCAACCTTCACCTAAACTTAAATAAATAGTACAAAAGTAAGCTAAGAATGGGAGAAGTTAGAGAAGGCTTAGTTGTAACTTCTGGGATCAGTTGATGGACTGAACTTGTCTTCACCCTGACAGGGGTGCCTGTTGAGTAAGAACTGTACTCTATGCATGCTTAATTACTATCTCTTTAGTATATTGCTTTGAATCTGCATACAGTCAGATACTATTAATGGCAATCCTTGAACCCTAACCTGTCACAATTTTATTAATAATGAGTGTTATTCTGTAAACTATTAATATGAGTCCTTCATAGGTGCTAGCAGTTGCTGGCAGTGGGTAAAGGTGTGAAGACCCAGGAAGGGGGTCTCTCTTTGGCGTGTGACCCTGAACAAGTCAGTTGAACCTCCCTCCAATCCAGTGAACTGATGAATGAGGAGTCCCCATAACGGGATGCTGACAGACTGGTTGGCCACAAGGGTCTTGACTTTCCTGGGGCAGTGACAGACTATTCAAACATTAGGGGTTTAAGAAAATCTCCTTTTTTCATGTGGCGGTGGGCAAGTAAGAGAAGGGAGATGGAGTTTCCTCTAAAGCTTAGAGGAAACACACAGTGAATGAAAGATGAAGTCAGTCTTCCATCCCAGAGTCAATTGCAATGAAGACACAGTCTTAGATTGAGTTAGTTCTTAATGGGAGCTAAAGGAGAGACAAGGGGAAGGCAGGAAAAATTTATTTCTAACTTCTTCTCTCTTTGTATTTCATCTAATATCTAGCTCTTGAACACTGAATCCTAACCATGTCCTGGAATGGCATAAATATCTGGTTTGGTTTTGATAGAAATAGTGTTACCATTCCCAGCTGAAGGACTCTTTCAATAGGCAATAAGGGACCATAGTGACCTTATGGCTTCTACTTTTTTACAAAAGCAGTTTAGGGGCTCAGTTCTCACAGAAAATCAATGCCTGACCTTTCTGACATGTTTGTAATTCCCACCTGTAGCATGTGCCATGCTACATCTTTAGGCACGCTTTGAAACCATGCTGTCGATCTCCAATGATAAAGGAACACAGAATTCAAAGTCCACTGAGTGCTTTGACGTTTCAGTGTAGGGCATATTGGACCTGCCTTTTGTCTTCTTTCAGGAGGAGACTCCCTTAACAGTCAGTCATATGGAGTCCATGGGAATTGTCTTTCTGCTATGTTTGCATCTCAGCTCTGCTGGATTTTTTGCCTTGTCCCTCACTGTGACACTACTTTCTGTTCTTCTTATGTGTTTGGGGAGATACAATTTGATTTTTACTAAACAGCCCTATCTGCCTTGTTGATTTCTGGAAATTTAATTAGAAAAGCAGACAAGTAATGAAGTAAGGAATTTCTGTTTTTTGAAAGAACCTGCAAGATAGTTGTCTCCAGCTGCATTCCTGCATTGACTCTTCTCTGCATTCTCTTTTATCTTGTCATGTGTATCTCTGAGGATACACCTCCATAATGCTCAAGGCTAGAACATGCCATCAGGTTATCTAGTCTGACATTTTGCTGTCACAGGCTTCTATATTTCAGCTATGCACTTTTCAGCCTGATCTGTATCTTCCATTAGGTAAACAATCATCTTCTGCAGACATCAGGGAAAGCAATATCCCCTCTGTGTTGTGGCAGTTTATCACTCTTAGTGTAAAGAACATGTACCTCATTTTCAGTCTGGGTTCAGTTAGTTTCAGTTCCCAGTCATTCATTCTTGTTTAACTCTCCCTTACTATGTTAAAGAGAGCTGTTGTAGCCAGAATCTCTTTTTTTTTTTTTGGTAAAGGCACTTAGTATCTGCAATAACAGCCACCTATTTCTGCAGAGAGGAATAGAATACTTTATTCTTCCATGTGAATAAAATCCTTATTTTGTAAATAACTTGAATGACTTTTTTATCTTCTTTATCTAGTTTGGACATACAAGTTCCACTCTCTTCAATGCCTTGTACACAGGTGATGTGTGGCCATGGTCAGTGACTCCTGTTACAAAATTTATAATTTCATGGCTGTATGAAAAAAATATCAAGCTCAATTTACCATTCACCTTGTCAGTTTAAAAGCCACTTTCCAGATGTAAGTGTAAGTGGCAATATAACGCATGAGGCAGTAGGGAATTGGGCCCTGAGGTTAGAAAGACTATATTTGGGTGTCACAAGAGAGCATAGCTCTGAGTAATGGGATAAAATTAAGCAAGGGAAAATTTAGGCAGACTGGAATGAAATACTTCTTAACTGTAAGATCTATTAGGTTGTAGAATAATCTTCTGTGGGAATTGATGGAGGCCTAGTTACTTCAGACATTTAGAACTAAACTGCTGAAAACACTTGAAGCTATTCTGTCAGAAATGATCCTGCATTGCCTGAAGGATTAGATGACGTAGTAGGTCATTTTCATCTCCACTTTCTATGATTTTTTTGTACAAAACTCCCAAAACAGGAAATTATTAACAAAGTCAAGAGATGTCGCTAAACCCTGTTTGTGTCAGAGGAAAAAGAGCGAATTAGATCACTTGCTGGTAGTTGTGCAGGAATCTTAACCCAGCATTTCTGTGGGTTACTAAAAATAACCAGTTCTGAGGGCTGCATGCATAGTTTGTGTCTGAAAGCAGAAGCATTTATTAATGAAAAAATATCAGGGGAAAGAGCAAGTGAGTTATGAATAGGATAGAGAAGAGGAGAGGTCAGAAAGGAAAAATCAGAATGGGCCTGACATGCGTAATAATGTCATGAGCAAGTTATTAGTCAGGAATGGATCAGCCTGTAGTAGAGGAGATGAAATCTGAAGATGCACTCATCCAGAAGGGAAAATGAGATGATTTTTATAAGCTTTGGTGTATGAGCATTGATTCATATAATGATATTATCAATTGAAATAATACTTAAGATGAAACCAAAAGCAAGCAAGGTCTTTGCTAAGGGCTGCACAAACACACAACAAGCCAACCCTTGACCTCTGGAGAAAATGTACAAATGGGTGAGTCTAGCAGAGAAAGCTGTTGAAAGAATATCAGTAAGTAACACCCTAGCGAATGGTCACACAGTTCTAAGCTTCATAAATTGTTCATTGGTTTTTTTCTGTGCATGTGCTTTAACATGGTTTGTTCCTAAATTTGCTCTCAGCTCATAACACACTGCACTCCCTTAATTGTTGCTGTTATATACTCATTTGTCTGCATGAGGAATCCCTAGGCAACTCACTGCTTATTATTTCTGTTGCTTAATTTTTACATTTGTCTCTTCTAATATCGCTAAATCTGTCTGCAAATAAACATAAAACATAGGTTCCTGTACTGGGTTTGGCTGGGATGGAGGAATTAGTTTTCCTCATAGCAGCCTCTATGGTGCTGTGGTTTGGATTTGTTTTTCAACACATTGTTAACACACAGGTGTTTTGGCCATTGCTGAACAATGTTTGCACAGCATCAAAGCCTTCTCTTTTTCCCTCTCTGCCTGCCCCTGTTTGGGGCTGAGAAAAGGTTGGGAGAAGACAAAGATGGGACAGTTGAACCAAGTTCACCAAAGTTGTATTCCCTACCATATAATGTCATGCTCAGCAATAAAAACTGAGGGTAGAGGAACAACACAGAGAAGGGTGGTCTCTGCTCTGACTGGCTGAGCTCGGAGTTGCTTGGAGAGATGGTAAGCGGTTGCCATTGCATCACTTGTGGTTTTCCTCTTTCTTTCATTTATTAACCAGTCCCTGTCTCGATCTATGAGGTTTTTTCACTTTGCTCTTTCTTTTCTTTTCCCCAACAAGGTGGTGGGTGGGGAGAGAATGAGCAGCTGTGTAGGCATTTAGCTGCTGGCCAGGATCAAGCCAGGGTCTTTTCCTCAATTTAAAAAAAAAAAAAAAAAAAAAAAAAAAAAGAGCTAAGAAACAGTCACAGAGAGTTCTACTTTTCAAAACTCCTACCTTGTAGGTAGTTGTAACAGCTTTTCTGAAAACAAGTCTGGCCAATCCAAAATGCACCATAACACTTATAACACTTAAATGTGCACCCAGTTCCTCATCAAAACAGTTTTTACCTTTTTCTCATACTTTCTCTAATAAGTCACAAGAAAATTTGTGAATAAACATTTGTTTGTTTATTTGTTTTTCTGTATGTAACCAACCACTTTCAAAATACCTTAGGCTCTCTTATTCTGGCTTCACAATTCCATTTTGTCCCTGTAAACAACCTAAATTGAGACAGCTTCTACATCTCACCGGCTGTTGCAGATCTTATACTGGGACTTCTGAAAACATCCATCACCCTCCCATCTGCTGACATCTATAGTGTGACATCTATCACATTAGTGAACATGAGACACAAAGCAGCGCCCAAGCTAGACTGTTTAAAGCTGTTAGCCACTCAGATGGAAATACACTCCTGGCAGTGGACAGGGCAGAGTGAGAAGTTTCAAACCCTGTACTTGAAAGACAACAACAGTGTCTTCCTACAAATGTGTGCAAGTACAATCCCTTTGCTCATTAGAAAAATCTGGGAACAACGTTTGGGTCCCAGATGAAACAGTGCAGACAGATCATCCCAAAGCATTTCAGGCAGTATGGTGTGCATCTACTTCCCTAGATCAGTGGGTGAGCCAACAATTTTTATTTTCTTTTTGTTGTTGCATAGACTTATGTCATAAGGTATATCTTAATTATTTTTAAAAATTTCTGATCCTACTGAAAGTATTTGCATTCCAATATAATTCTAAGAATAGCATCACATTTAGGTGACATTCTAACTTATTTCTAGCCATGAAAGCAGCAGAATAAGAAGTGTGGGGAGGTAAGTATTAGGTTCATCATTTCATCAGCAAACTCTTTAAATAGTCACATTTGAAAGCAAACAACAAAAATCCCCCAGGCATATAGATTGAAAGAAAAAGATAATTTGCCACCAGGTGTCAGTAGTTGTTTTTTTATTATAATGGAAGGCTTAATATCAGGACTGAAGAGGTAGCGGCTGACCCAAGGAAGTCACAAAATTAAACGGATTTTTTAAATTGTTTTTCAGACCAGGAATTTAAAAATGATCAAAGAAATTTGTCTTCCTCCCTGGGTAGAGGACAATAACAAAGAAGACTGCTGGTGCATAAAATGGTCTTTTCCCTCTATTTCCTATATATTTTTTTGTTTGTTTTTGTTTTGTTTTGTTTGTTGTTGTTGTGTTTTTTTTTTTTTTCAAACTACAAAGAGTGACCTTTAAAGAAAAGAAAGTACAGTTGATGCAAATGCATCTCTGGTCAGCCCATGCAAAAAGTTACTGTGACCTGATAGGTCATGTTTATTCTTGTCTGATCCCTGCCACTCTACTCTACCTACCTAGTACTAACATCGTTCCTCAAAAGTACCGATGAAGATAGACTTTCCCTGCAGCTACTTGGTCTCATTTTGTGACAGGGTAGCAAGAATAGCCTGGTTAACCCAGTTCTGTGGCAGTCATAAGGTTCTGTTTTCATCTTTTATGTTTTAGATATACTTTGAGTTTGTTTTGTTTCATGACCGAACAGTGAGTTCACTTAATTGTTACAGTGACATAATTAAAATGTACCTCAGAGCTTGTAACTTTAAACCCCCAGATACCTTTCCTATTCAGGAGGCAAAGATCTACTATGGTATCTAAAGAGAGACATCACCATTTCCCTCCTCAGCTAACACTGCCTGGTGTGAAACATATGACACAGTATCATGCGTCATAGATACATCTTTATCTGGATGAAGGGATCAAGTGCCTCCTCAGTCAATTTGTGGACAATACCACGCTGGATGGGAGTGTTGATCTGCCTGAGAACAGGAAGGCTCTGCAGAGGAATATGGACTGGCTGGATCAATGGCCAAGGCCGAGGCCAGTGGTAGGAGCTTCAATAAGGTCAGGTGCTGGATCCTCCACTTGGGTCACAACAATGCCATGCAGTGCTACAAGCCTAAGGAAGAGAGGCTGTAAAGCTGTCAAGTGGAAAATGACCTGGGAGTGCTGGTCAACAGCAGCTGAACATGAGCCTGCAGTGTGCCCAGGTGGCCAAGAAGGCCAATGGCATCCTGTCCTGTATCAGAAATAGTGTGGCCCGCAGGACTGGTGAAGTGATTGTCCTTCTGTACTTGGTACTGGTCAGACCACACCTTGAAACCTCAGTTCAGTTTTTCTTACTGTGAGAAAGTCATTGAGGCGCTGACGTATGTCCAGAGAAGGGCAATGGGTGTGGTGAATGGGCTGGAACAAAAGCCTTATGAGGAGCAACTAAGGTAGCCTGGAGAAAAGGGGTCTGAAGGGGGACCTTACCACTCTCTAGAACTCCATGAAAGGAGTTGATCTCTTCTTGCAGGCAACAAGTAATAGGGAGAGAGAAAATGGCCTCAAGTTGTGGCGAGGTGGGGGGAGTTCAATTGGATATTGGGAAAAATTTCTTTGTAGGATGGTCAAATATTGAAGCAGGCTGGCTGGGGAAGTGGTTGAGTCACCAGCCCTGAAGGTATTTAAAAGATGTTTAGATGTGGTGCTTAAGGATATCATTTAGTGGAACTTGGCAGTGTTGTGTTAATAGCTTTCAGAAGATATGTATGAACAGAAGATAAATACGTGGACAACTGAATTATATGTCTGTACCTCAATTTCCCTCTTTGGATAGTGGAGAAAAAGACAGTGACTATCTTTTTAAAGTGGCCCTAAGATTTACTATCCAAAAAATGCAAGAATAACATGAAAGAGAGGTCATCAATGGCAGCTGAGCAGAGCTTCAGTTAGGAAATGGTGTGAAGGAAATGGTGTGATCATCCAGGCTGATATTTTTATTGCTTTATATTCTCATTTATTACCCATGTTATTTGTTTTGAGAACCAAAACAAAGTGGGAAAGGAGTTTGCAGCAATCAGACTTAGAGACAAAGAATGGTATGAACATAATTTCTAGAAAAGCTGATACAAGAGGGAGCAGAGAACTGCAGACTGTTGAGTCTCTGGGAAAGAGACCATTAGAAAACACTCCGCAAGCAAACTATGAGTGCCTGAAAACATCAGCCTCTGCATATTAATTTTTGTGTAGGGCTGAATACCAAAGCTTTAAGAGAGAATGCCCCCTTTCTCAGTCAGATTGCAGGCTGGATCCCTCCGAGCTGATGTGCCCCAAGCACTGAGACAAGCTTTGAGAGAACCTGACAAGGGCTTGTCTCTGCTGAGGTAAGTAGCAAGTAGCAAGTAGCAAGTGCCTTCACAGGAATTTGGAGATGCAGCTCCTTCTTTATCCAGAGTATCACTAGACAAATTCTTGTAAAATGTTTTGAAGTCTGACTGTGCCAGACCCTTGTGTCTGATGATTATGTTTGTTTAAGTTAGACCTCTGAGTTTTTGACAACGGAATTATCTATTTTTCAGAACAATTAACACAATCCTATTTCATGAGCTGAAGGTCGAAGGATTATGTGGTTTTATGTACAACGCATTTTTAAAAGCTAATTAAGAATCATTCAGTTTGCTCTGTACTAAAGACTGAGAACATTTCACATTAGATGACTCTTGATCCTCTCTAGCAGCAGAAAGAGAGGAGAGAGAGATGAATGGAGGAAGAGAAAAAAGGAGAAAGAATGAGCTGGCATGCAAATAAACAAATACCTCACAGGGATGTAGTTAATAGAAAGCAATAAAAAAACTCCATTCTGGTAACACTAGAAATAAAATTGACTCTTGGATCAGAGGGCTAATCTAAAATATTAATTTGCAACTATATTCAGTATTTGCAATTACAAGCACTCCTTGTTAGAAG
This sequence comes from Dendrocincla fuliginosa, assembly GCA_035047845.1. Taxonomy (NCBI): domain Eukaryota; kingdom Metazoa; phylum Chordata; class Aves; order Passeriformes; family Dendrocolaptidae; genus Dendrocincla; species Dendrocincla fuliginosa. The sequence goes on along the minus strand of JAWWMO010000121.1, from coordinate 63,220,502 downwards.
AAGAGAGATGGAGAGGAATAAAGAGAAGTACTTCTCTCAGATCATTATTTTAGAGATGTTTGTATCACCCAGTGCTTACAGACCATCTCCTCCTCTGTCTCTCTCTCGCACCTCACAGCCTATACATGCCACCGTTCCTTTACGAGGAAAGCCTGGTTAGTGGGCCTCCTGTCAGAGGTGAGTCTTCTGGGAGAAAGCACACAAGATTGTGGAGCAGAGGCAGGACTTGGGTACCAGAAGGATCCTTGAGCAGAAGGAGCTGCCTTCTGGTACAGGGGTGCATGTGGATCACAGTGGGAAGGCAGTTTGCTCTGTAAACACCTTGGCTTCAGGGATTGCAAAGGTCAGTAGAAGCAAAATGAGACAAATCAGACATATCCAGAGGCAATGCAGAATCTAAGAGCCAGGGCAAGGGGTTTATTTTCTATGCTTCTGCTTAGCTTTTTAAAGGGAAAAGGTAAGAAAATTGGAAGCTGTTCCTTGCCTTTGAATGCTTATCTATGCTGCTGATTCAAGTGCTTGGGGGCTCATTTTCTGTCTCTGTCCAAAGCATGTAAACACTATCAGACATTGAGGTGACTCATTTCAAAACTAGTCTATGCACTAGTCTGTTGATCAAATATGGCAATTATTTCAGTCTTAAATCCTTTTAGGGATAACAATAGATATTGCCAATCAAATCTAGAAAGTACACATGCATTCAAAGAGCAAGCTGAATGAGGAATAAGAGCAACATGTGTAGCTAGAATATGTTATGGATTAACATCCTCTTACACAAAGGCCAGTAAACTCTTCAAAATGCAGCAACCTACAGAGCCAATAAAAGGGATAGAAATGTGCAGATGTCTCAGCTTGTCTAATTTGTGTCTTTCTAGCATTGGTAGGATGACTCACTGGATTTAGCAACTGCTTTTGAATATGAACATATTAATAACTTTATGCTGCAGCTCTGCCATGAAATGTAATCTTTTACAATTCTGTATTCTCAAGTGAAATACAAGCTTAGAACCAGAATAAAATTAGAAAAGATATGTGAGTTGTCAGCTTATTTTCTTTTTAAATTTGTGTTTATACATATAAATATGCAACTTCACTTGGAAAAGAGTACTCCCTTTCATCCCTACCCCTTCCCCAGTGTGTACAAGTCCCTACTATAAAAGATATATTTAAATATGGGGCTACCAGGATAGTTGTTCAAGGTGATCTGTGTATTTTTACATTATACCAAACATAAATTACTATTTTTCTTCACATCAATAAACATTAGAACAGGAAAGCTTATGCAGACCACGTATGACTCAATGGCAAAGAAATCAATTGCTTATTGAAATTTGCATATGTAATCCACAGTATTAGTAAACAAAGAGATATAGATCCTTTCAGCTTTTGATAACATTCAACAGATTTAAATAATTAGAGCTCAAGGTTTGCCTTGAAGACATAGCAAATATAGCTGAATCTTTCAATCCTATCCGTGGTTTTAGGCATTACTCTAGTCTACAGAAAGGTTGATCTGAGTACTTGATGGCTTGTTGAAGGTTATAAAGAAAGTGCCCGACAAAGCAACAGGTAGAACTAGTGTTTCTAGGTATTCAGATTATGACCAAACCACTAGACTGATCTTTTTGTTTCTCCTTGATTTTAATGAGACTGTATCACTTACTGGAGATATCTTTGCACTTGTGCATTAAACATACTTGCAAATTTGCTCAAATAAGAGGGAAGAAGAATTGCAGTTCTTTCAGCGTAGAAAAGTCCCAAATGCTGATTTCTAATCTTATTGAAAAATTTATGCTTTTATATATGAAACAATCAGTTATGTTTAGGACATTCACTAACTTTAACTTTTAAAATATTCTTTTCTGGGCATGAATAAAGCCTCAGAAGGATAACCATATATTTTCTACCACATTTAGTTGTTTGATATGTTAATGTTTCTAATTGCAAGATAATTAATGGAAAAATCTATGCTCTCCATTCAGTCTTTCCATGCTATGCACCCTTTGAAACTACTTATGCGCTTGATTGACTTAGTGTGCAACAGAAAGCAATGTTTCTAATGTGTTTGAAAAAATCCTAAACTCATAGAACTGAAAATTACACGTATTATATATTTATATAAATAATATGCATAAATATATGTAATATGCATAAAATGCCATACAATATAATAAATATGAACACATTGCACATATATATCTATATAAATATACTGTGACATATCTGTATCTCTCTATTTATCTATCTATATCCCCCACTTGGATTCTTAAATGATAAGGAATTACATATACCCTTATCTCAAATGCTTAAAACTTGAAAGTGTTTACACTAAATAGTCAGATATTAACTGCAATGAAAGTTTGAATTCAATTTCTTACCTGCTTTTTTAATTTCAGGAACAGTTGTCTTCTCATGAGCTTTCTCTTTTTTTCCTGTTTTTTCTAAGATTTAATTAAAGAAGTAATTTGCTATGAATCATACACTCAAACATGCAGTCAGCAGAGTCCTGGTGGGCACATGTTGAAAAAAATGTGACTTATTTGGGAGTTTAGTTCAGATTATTCCCTTATGGCACTTGCACCCAACTAGCCACAGAGCAATCAGCTGAAAATGAAAATTAATCAGTATGCATCAACCACGGATGATTTGGACCCTTAATAATTCATCAAAGGCTAGGCAAAAATCATCAGTGCATGAATGTGGCACCTTTTAGCTTAAGCTCCTGTTTGAATATGATCATTATAAAATAATGAATGACTTAAATATTTTCCCATGAAGGAAGACCTTAGTGCATTTTAGATGCCTCCTGGGAATAAATGATTGAAATATTATTTAGATGGATATCATGGCTTTGCAGTTTGGTCACTGCAAGTTTTGATTGTGATTCTATAAAATAAATAAATCAATCTACCCCACCTTCAGAAAATGGTGTACCATGAATCGAGTGATATCTTCCATAAGTTTTGTGTATTGCAGTATCACTATGTCCTGCTATATACGGGCTCCACTAAATTGTTTAAAAAGCCCACCAAACAGGACATTTTATTAGTCGGAAAATAAGTTTAGAAAATATTGGACACTGAACATGTTAGATATGCAAATAGTGACAAAGCAACTAAGAAAAGGACAATATGGAGGCAGAAGCAAAGGATTAACCTAACAGAAAATGATGAGAAATGAGCCAGGAGCGTGAGTAAAAGCTGAATGAGGCCAGCAAGAAACATTTCCAATTCATACCTGTCATCTTCATTTCAGTCCTACTCCTTTTTTCATCATCCTTCTTCTTGCCCTCTTTTCTCTCTAAAAGAGGAAATAGAAGTTCAGTTGACTACTTTTATACAGATACACACACAAATATATATATGTATGTATATATACTCTTGGGATTGGGTTCCTTCACTAGCTGCAATACAGTCTAGATTTGATAAGCTCTTACCATCAGCAGATCAGAAATAAACCTTAATATTCAGATAGTGAATGAGAGAATAAGGATAGAACTGCAATATGTACAGCAGATTATTACTTAAGTAATGACTAATTCAAGAAATTATGCCCATTAACCTGGTAAAACTGAGAGTTTATTGGGGTGACTCAATAGCCATGCACCTGTTCTGCTTTTTTTTTGTAAAATCTAACTGAATGGCAGCAAAACCTGAAAGTTGTACTTGGGAACAAGTGTAGAATGCCATGAAAACCCTGCATATACAATATATCTTTGTAACACCTTTTATGAATCGTATCTCTGAAACTGTCATTACAGGACTTCTGCTATTCATCTAGAGCTGCCATTAAAGTGTCATCTACAAAAGAATATGAGTTGTTCTTTTAAAAGCATCTGGATCTATTTTGTCAATTAATTGAACAACAGTAGAAATATGGAGAATATTTTTCCTTTTTTTTTGACATCAATTTAATTACTAATTTCATGAATGTGTTTAATTAGAAAATTGGGAGTTAAGTAGAGGATATGGGAAGCTTTAATTCTTATTTTTCCTTTGGGAAATGAATCTCCTTTTTGATGGGGAAGAATACAAGACTACAGGAATAATTAATCTAAGTGATTTTTAATTGCTTGTCCATGAAAAGCCAAATTTTTTACCTTCAGTTTGTGCTGCATGGCTTTGGTTGCTTATGTAGTTATACATAGTGGAACTAAAATTTTCTTTTTGTGATGTCTTATTATTAAAAATGTGGATAAGAAACCAAGTTTTATTATCTTACAAAAGACAGAACAATAAGCCTTCAAGCAAGAGTCTGCTCTTAAGTTGAAAAATATTTAGTTTATGGGAAAATTTTCAGATCCAAGAAGCAAATATACTCTTATCTTTGCATAAAATTAACATGATAAAGGAAAAAAACATGATAAACATTATCATTAACATGATAAAGGAAAAAATAAAACCCCCACAACTTACTTTTCACTTCTCTAGGCACCACAGCAGACTTTTCTTCTGCATGGAAAAAATATATACAAATCATGAAAAAAAAAGTTAAAATCTGTACAACATCATCCTAAATAAAAAAAAAAGATATGTAAGTTTGATTTTTGAAAAATTTAAAAATTCCTGGTTCTTCAGAGTACATGATTTCCGCGGTCAGTCAATGATAGTTTCATAAATAAAGTTTTGCCTATCATGGAGACAATGTATTTACCAATATTCAAGGTTACCCCAAACCATACTTGTTCTGATTTTCTTATGATAGGATTTAACGTTAAGCATAATCTTAATGTGTTCCAGCTCTTTTTTGTTTTAAATAGATTTGTTCCAGACATTTCCCCTGTCATTGTCTTCAGAAAATGAAGCAGAAAATCCTTACATGCACTCTACAGAATGTTTCTCCCTGTTAATGTTAATGCTTCCTGCTGAAACCCTGAGAACACTGAGCTGCAAATACCTTTGTGTTGTGACTATGCTTTGTGATATCCAGGTTTCTTAGACGTGCATGGAGCATCAGAGATGTGTCATCCTCCACAAAGTTGTTTGGAGCTTCATTTTCTTGGATATTTGGATATTCTTGTTATTGACTACCTCTAGGGTTCCAAGGAGTCTCTCTCTCTCTTTCTGACATGCTATTCCAAAGACTTGTGATAGGGACTCTGGATGTCTCTTCAAAATGGAAGTCACTCAGATTTCGCACAAGCTGTTCCACAGCTCCCTTTTCCTGTGCCACCTGACTTTTCTGTGTTTCAGTTCCACATATAATATAGAACTCTTCTAATTTCTAAAACGTGATTGGTTTATTTATTTACTTACTGTGCCTGAATTAACCCAATATGGTAAACATGTCTCAGTTACTGCTAGAAAAGAGCTTCCCTCTGTCTTCCTTCCATTAGCCCTTATCCGTAGTAATCAGAGGCTGAAGTGACACTAGTACTTCTGTAATTTCTATTTTCTTTCAGTTAGATTGATTTTTAGGTGATGCACATGATTAATTTGTAAGCTCAAGGTCCCTATAACTAACAAGATTCTTTTTAATCTGAGACCATTTCTACCTTTGAATTTGTAGAGTTTTGCATGCTTCTGGGGCCCAGAAAAGCACACAAAGCTGCCTCAAGTTCCATAGCAAGGTTCACAGCCATATGTGTCTTGAGAGTTGTAAGTTGAGGCATGGAGCTTTGAGAAGTGAAGCTTGTATGGAAACTGGAGAGGAAGTTGTAGGAATTCTTGCTGCAAATAACCGAAAGCAAAGATGACTACATCCCTGGCTGTGGAGTCTTCATTGCTAAGTCGTTCCATCACTTAATCCCATTGAGGAAATTTTCTTCCATCAAGCTCTCAAGTTGCATTATTCAGAGTGTCCAACCTAGAGACATCTGTGTTCATTATGAATTTTCTGGAGGATGATTATGTAGAAGTATTAAAGGACTGTGGCCCCTATTTCCCATTTGAGCTGTCTCATGCAAGATAGGTGCTCTTGGTCAAGTTTGAGAAAAACAGTCACAGGGCTTCCATTTACATTGCAGTTGCATCTAGCCCTGCTGCTGTCCCTCATGACTACTACTGACAGAAGTTTATGCAAATAAGAGCAAAGGACTCAGTAAATAGATACTAAAGAGAGCTTTTCTGATTTAAGAAAGTGATCCCATTTGTTGCATAAATTTATTTCCTCTCAATTTGAGTAGCTCACATTTAGAATGTTGCATATTAAGTGTGTATTTAACACCAGTAAAACTTGCAATTTCTGAAGCAGTAAATGTACACAGCTTTCTTCAGCAATGTACACAGCTAAATTAAGAGGCAGAGCAAATAATTAAATAGGAACTTAGGCAAGTCTTCTGCACTGTAAAATTGAAAACATAAATATAAATTGAATTTATGGTAGTAACAGAACTACAAATAACTGTGGATCAGCTTCATAAAGAGGGATCATAATATCCACAAAATCTGGGTTACACAAGGAAACACAAGATGCTTTTGATGTTTCAGCATTGACCAGAATATAGAATTCAAGTGCAAATTGACTATTGAAAAATGTTATTGCTACTGTTCCTTGGTTATGTATTTTTTTTCACCAGGATTACTAGTCCAGAATGACATTTTACGGATAGCGTGTAAGACATATGGGTACAAAAAGACTTCACCTTCAAAAGTCTGCAATACCTTTACCAGAATAAAATAAGGATATAGGCATCTGGCAGAGTACATGACAGAATCAGTCAGCAAGGCAAGCAATGGAAGTTTTACTTAATCAAGGTGGTTTTTTTCTGCAGACTCTGTACAGAAGATGAGCTTTATGTAGTATAGGAAGGAGTTCAATGAGCATGAGAAATATGAATTAAAGCAGTGGTCTACTACTAAATGGAAAATGCAGGTAAAATTTTTTTCCAATGTGAAAAATAAAAGGAAGCAACATAGAACAGGTTTTTTTGGGAAGTGACTGGCTTGAAGAGAACAGCCCTTAAAGCAAAGAAACATCTAATTATTTATTTTTGAATAAGGGGTGAAGGACTGAGGTCAGGGGAAATCCAAGTAAGATTCAACAAGGACCAAGAAAGAGGAGTTTCAATCTGAATTGCCTTCACCCATCTCTCACAATGTCTTTGTGTTATTCTCATTGAACAGCAACTAATTCTTGGACAACAGTGGGAGGGGAGGCAACAGAAACATGCTAACAATGCAGCACTTGAAAACAGGCCTAGTAAGACCAGTGTGTTGGCGCTGAGTGGAGTCTAAATTTAGGGATCCACATGAGTTACTGGGCAAAGTGTCATGGGAATGCTGCACAGGAACTGGAAGAAGAAGGTGCTCTAAGAGTTTCTTCTCTATATTGCTCCAGATGGTTCATGTGCTTATGGAAAGACTGATTGGAAGGAATAGTCAGCTCATCCCATCCGCTCTGAGAAACTGAGGTAAGGAGGGCAGCAAAATACAGGCATGGATTCCTTCTTGTGGAGAGGAATGCACACAGCAAACACTAACTAGTGGAGACATTTTGGGTCACGTAAGATTTCTTAGGTTCAGATACTTATGCAAGGCTGATCTGCATTTATCTAAAACCCTGTAGTCAGGAAATCTCGGGAGAAAAGCTCTTGTGAGAGACTTTGGATATTGCCTGCCTTTGTGAAATACTACAACAGCTTTCCTTGCCTACTGATTCTTGTCCTGGCAGAACTAAAGAGCAGCAGAGATACTTGTATACTCACTTACATACAAACCAGAACAAAGCAAACATTAGTTTTTCCAGAAAAACCATGATTCAAACTGAACACAGTAACTTCATTCCAGCTAAAATTCCACTCTGTTTTAATTCAAGCAGCTCTGCACATCTTAGGCTATCACTTGCATAATTTAAAAGACCATTTAAAAAAACCCCCACAAATCTGTATTTTTAACATTTTATTTCCTTATTAATTTTGAAGGGATTACAGTTGCTCTTTATTTTACTTGATGACTGAAATACTTTCACTACTAAACTTAATGAAAGTTTTCTGTTGATTTCAGTGGGATTCGAATATCCTTTTAAATATTAAAATAACTTGTCATGTTTCAGTTTTTGATGATATATCTTTTCTCTTTGTGCATTGCTTAGAGTGGAGACTGACAATGACTGGTCAATTGCACTTTTGATCCTAAACAATTTAACACAGTCACACAATAAGACCCTTTAGAGTTGTAAACCTTTAGGAGGAATGGAAAAATAATGCTTAGTTTAGGATGTCATGGAAACTTATACTTTTAAGATTAAACCTAAATTTCATTTAAAAATTGATCTCAGCTGTCTCTTTGAAAAAAATCCCTTTCTATGTCCTTGCTAGTCCAGCTTTTTTTTCTATGAGAAATAATTCTTGCTATATTCAGCCAAATTAGTGAAAGGCCTAAAGATCAAAGAAACCTAAATAGTTTTAATCTAAATTCTTAGAATTGTTTCTTTTAACACACAAACATATACATGTGCATGCATACATACACATGTGCTGTCTCTAATTTGAAGCGAGTGCTGAGGCCAAAATGAAGTGCATTTTTTTGCAAAGCTCTATTTAAAATACACCTTTTCTTTTTCATTTTTTTTCAACAGAGTAATGAAATAAAATTTATTCTCATATTGAGCAAGTGAAAGACTGTCGGGGCACACAGGTAACTGGAGATATAGCAGAAGTCCTAGGCAATCTCTCCAGCTTGACTTTGCTTTTTGAAGCTGCTTAACTGTTTTCAAATCCAAACTGAAACAGTATTTGGCATCTGTGAAGGTTGCTTATGGAGATATTTTTAAGGTCTGCAGAATCTGGGTAATAGCAATACTGTGTTTGAAATTCCTAATGCCTTTCATGTGACCTACACAAATGTCTCTCATTTCTTCCTCTAGTAATTATAGGCTCCTTTTTTTGTGGCTCTGTTGAATGAAGCACCAGAACTGTTTGCTAATAGTATGAGTCCATATGTTGTCCTCACTAAACCACACAGTGGGGAGCAAAGGGATAAAAATACCAGTGCAAAGAAGACAGACTATGCATGCCAAGAGAAAAAAGAGAGGGCAGGCCAACTTCCATGACAAGACCAGCGATAGGAACTCCACTGGACAATGGCAAATATGAGCATGAATTATATTCCCATTGACTTGTGGTACAACCTTCACTAGTGCGAGCCAAACAAACACAACTGAGGCAATAGGGTTAGCCTTCTCCATCTCTGTGAGTAACATTTCTAGTAGGCAACATGAGCGACAGCAGCACCAATTGTGTTACCAGTGCTGGGACGGGGTTTGCTGCTGCCTTTCATGGAGCATGTTTTTGAGCAAGAATGTCTGAGCTTTAATAATAGGATGATGACGTTATGCAGGACCTCTCTTATAAGAGTTTCCCTTTTCTTTACAAACTAAAATGGAATTTATACCTTTGAAAACCCAGAGAATCTCAACCAAGTATTTTCTATTTTCAGGTGCAACATATGCAAAAGATGATTGCTTTTCTGTAACATTTAAAAATGCACTTGAAAAGGTTAAAATAATCCGCATATTTATTTAAAAATTCATAATCTAATATTGAAAAATTGTATTATTATTAATGATGACAAAACAAAATAAAATGTTTAATCAAAATATATATTTCATAATTTTTTTTAACATTCTAGTAAGCTTTTCTTAATGTCTGTTTAACTTTCTGTATTTTATGCTAGAATAAAAGTAGTACAGAAGAGCCTCATGTCATTAAGGAAAATGTCAAGGGCTCTCTGAAACCATGAAAATTTAGGGGTTTTTGTCCATCATAGCTAAATCATTAGAAATTAGTGCTTAAATACCTAATATAAATAATTAAATACCTCACTGAAACCTTGGTCATATTATTTCAAAGGTTTTACTGTCTTCCGTACAGACTCATGGAGCTGTAGGGCCCATGATTCTCAAAAAACCTTGTTATGCTGTATATACAGTAATACATTAAAGCTAACTAAACTGTTCCATCTAATAACCTAGATGAAAACTTAGCCCTTTGTATTATGCTATTTCTAATAGTAATGTTTTCCTTTATTTTTTTTTCCCTCTCTTGGATTAAAATTTATCAGAAAATGGATTTTCATCCAGCACTCACATCAGTATTATTAAGAATATTCTAAATTGGAAGAAGATTTTCAAAATTGTGCTTTTTGGAAAGGTTTTTGTTGTATCTTGAATCACTATTTTTCACTGAAAGGGTTTTTTTTTTTAGTGTAATTGATTTTACAGTACAAAAGAAAAAAACAGGTTTTTTTATAGAACAATCTTTGTACAGAAGAGAAGGCAGACATTGACACACTGTACAGAAGCAGATTGATTTGTACAAGATTTATACACTTCTATACATCAAGGGAGCTTTGTCAAAATTTGTATTGACTTTAGTAATTTAGATATTCTTGGTTATATTCCCTAATGTTATATTCATGAACTGAGGTATAGACTAGAAATACTTCTTGAGATAGTCAGGTGGTGTACATTCCCTACAGCAACAAAGATAGATGCAGTTGCCAATTTAGCCTCCACAGGAGTTTTGACGGAAGTTTAGCACATTTCACAGCAATTCACTTTATTGTATTCTGCAAAACTTGTAATTAGAGGATTCAAACAGTGATCTAGAAAAAAATATTTTTTTCCTTGGAGATCCCCAGAAGATTTTTTTTTTTTTTTTACCTCATTGAATATCACAAACACCAACAAGATTGCAAGGAACAACCAGTATGCTTCAGCTGAAGAAGGAGGATATTTCAGACTCTGTCGTGATGCATTAACAAATCAGAATGGTTATGTTGATGATTCTTCCATGATAAATGCTCTCCCACTCAAAGACACAAGCACAGAGTTCTAGGACAATATAACCTCAAAAATCATACTCAGATACAATGCCATTCAAAGGTTTTCTTGTGATCAAGTGCTCTTCAAAGGGGTACAAAGTAAAGTCTGTTTGAAATCATATGTAATATGCATTAAGGTTCCCTGCGTCAAGAGAATGATTTTGACACAGGCTTCTCTCAAAGGTGCTGTGGTCTCGTGAGAAAGCAAAGACATACTATTTTGGAACAATTAATGTAAAACCTTACAGATAACTAACTAAGCCTCTGAGCTTAGTTTTGACATTTCTTGTCTGACTGCAGCGTGTTCCTGAGAGATTATCCTTCCATGTCAGAGAGCTTAACATGGGGGGACTATCAGACAGGAAAGCCCTTCTTAGGTGAATGGGGAAATAGAGGAATTTAAAAGCTGTGTGAGTTGAGTGAAAAAGTCAAGACCTGAGAGAGAAAATCACAGAGAATCAATGTGCACTGCAAAACAATTTTAGGATGCTGGTGAATGGCAAAATACAAGAAATCTAGAGTTAAAGAGGTGAAGAAGACTACAGTCAAGGAAGAAGAAGCATCTTAAAGTCAAAGTTCAGACAGCCATAGAGAACTGATCTGTTCAAATTACAGGCGACACCAGCAGCCTCCCTAGATGGCAGCATCAGAGTGTCAGCCAAGCTGAGAGCACTGCGTCCAAGTCCTTGTGAAAGTTCCAGAAAAAAAGATAAGATAAGGAATTTAAAATAAGTTATTTCACTTCATAGTTTACCAAACAAAGTTTCCAAGCTTGAAGCATAGGTAGAAGTTAGGTATTAATGCCTTTCTCTTCACAAATTCCCCTCTCTTTCTCTTGTTTATTGTTACAGGATCTTTTGTTTTGTTTTATTATTCTCTTCTGTTGGTAACCTGACACTTCAAACTCTTCATTAAACTTTGACCATAAGATCTTTGAAAAGAGCTGTAGAACCATGAAATAGGATAGCAATGATTATTCTTTTCCTTTCTGACTGGATGAATACAAAGTATTTTGCTTTCTGACTGGGAGATATATGAAAATTTTGATTACAATATTAAAAATATTAAAATTTCGATAAAATTAATGCCATTTATTACATACTAGTAGAATATAGTGTACAAATTGGGATTGTCTGATATAATTACCCTTTTTCCGTAAGATTGACTGTAAAGGCGAAGGAAGGGGAAATGGCAATGATAAAGAGAGAATGTTTAAGATTTAATATATAATAATAATATCCCTTTTCTGAGAATTTAGTATATTATCTTCAATTATATTTATGGTGAGAGGGATCTTCTGTTTCAATCTGTCCCTTCGCCTGATCAGGGATATTTAGTTCTGTACCAGTCATAAAGGTATGTAAACACTAAGAAGTCACATGCAGATGTCTCTTTAGCTATTTCAGAGATTTAAATTTCTCTGCCTATTATATTTCCATAAATTACATTTTTTTTCCCCAGAGCTGAACTAAAGCTTTAAGTTTTAGGGTTCCTAAAGGCAGTGTGACATATTTTCTCATATATGGAAAATACAGAATAGCTCAATATAATATCTTTTCACAGTAGCATTTTAGAAATTATACTGCCTTCTTTGTTTCCTCTAAAACTCTTGCATGAACAGCATTGTATCCTAGTGACCAGCCTTGATCTTTAAAGGAAATTTAGTTGTATGGTTCTGAGCAGATAATCTGCTCCCCAATTTGTTTGCCAAATGGGTGTCTAATTTATATTCCAAATTACCTCAATTGCACGCATAAATGAGCTAATGAAACACACAAATGTGTAACTGGTCATAAATAGTCATTTCTAAGTGCAATTGCAGTAATTGCATGCTCCTCATGATTTTGAAAATCAAGAACCTAATGTTAATTTGATGCTAGTTCATCTTGCATAACAGTTATATTTAAAGCTGAAGTTTATCACTCAGCAAATGTGACAGTCTTGTTCTATTATGTCTTTTTTCCATTATGGCTAATTGGCGGATAACAGTGTTTAAGATTGGAGGGACTTCCTTCTGCTGATAAGCAGGGATCAGACATTTTCCTAAAATAAGCAGGGCTGCAAATCTATTTATATACTATACTGTGTCACAATAGCTGCAGTTTTATACTCCTTTAAACAATGTGTTTAAGAAGAAGTATTAATTTGAGGTAACGAGATTTTGGGGAAAGAGATAATAAGTCACATTGCTATTTTTGTCCAAATATTCTGATCACAATAATCACATTACAGAAATATCTAATTAACATTTTGTTTTAGTCACAGGTCCTGCCAAAATCTGTTTGTTGCTGTTTCCAAATGCAGGCAAATCTTGTACCTCTTGTTACTTATTCTGTTGCCATCCCATCTGTTTTTCTCTTAGATTGCAATTGCTTTCTGGATAACATAGAACTAAGACCTCTATAAGAGAGATTAGCAAGTGCTGTGGTGTGACTGAATGACTCCAAAGTACCATATGAAAACTGCTATATAATTACATAAAAGGAATCATGTGTTTTGTACTATTAAATTTTATGGTATCCAGACCAAGAATGTATATTGCAGTAGTAGTTCTAAGTCATTGGACATGATCCATTTTAAAATTAAAATGTGTATTTCAACCACTTTACTGTTATGGTTAGACTATAAACAATATAATTCCATTGCAGGGATGATGTTTTAATCTTCTGAAGGTGAGATCTGACTTTGTATTTTTCTTTCAGTGGTTTTAACAATAGAAATAGGGTTCATAAATGCAGAGCCAGAAATATCATGTTTATTATTGCAGATAATGCACAGAAACATTGCTGAATAACAATAGCTGAAAGAGTAATCCAAAGCATATTAAGAGAATAATGTTATTTATGCTTATAGTTAGATAGCAACTCATGGTTGAACACCATTCAAAGTATTTTACATATTAGACCTTGATTTTGTAATGTTTCGCTCAGGAAATCCCCCAAACCATCTGCAGGAATACTATAAGGAACACTTATGTCTTGTGTATATTTCAGTCTGCCATTCCTGTCCCAGGCCTAATCATTTGATCAGCTTTATCATATAGGTTATACTTACAAAAAATAAAAATAATTTAAAAAAATCCATTACAACAGATATTAAAGTTGATGCGAGAAGCCAATAAAGGTGCAAAAACTCAAACTTGCCTTCAATAGATGCTGGTTTCTTTCTTGGACTGTGTTCTAGAAGAAGACGAGGTGGTATGAATTCCTTATGCCCTGCACATAAACATAGAGGTTAAGAAGCATAGAAAATGTATCTACTAACAGGCTGAGCAGTTTCACTGGGAGGCCGAGCTCCCTTCAAAATTGTTCATGTTTAAAATATTACTCTGTATATAAAAGCTATTATCTTTCAGACACCATAGGAGGGAAATGTATTTCTCAACAAATAAAGTAATTTATTTTTAAGAGACACATTTGAAATCAATGAAGTCCAAGTGACTCAAACATATATTGAAATGCTTTCCCTTTTATTTTTCTTCATTAGATTCAGAACTGAACAATAATACTTTGATAATAAGGTTACATATTCATGATGCCTCTTCTTCAGTAAAGGCCTATTTTCTACTGTCAAACAAATGATCTTAGTTGTTCCCTCAAGTCCACTTATTATGAACTCTTTGAAACACCACTAAAAATTATGATGTCTCTCATCCTTAAGGGTTATTCTTAATTAGGCAATACCAACCATGTCATGCATTGTAAACACTGATGAGGTCCTGATTCCATCTGCAGACTGAAACACCTCTACCCTCTCAGAGTGTTCAGCTGGGACTTTCTGCACTGTCTTAGTCTATCTGCAGATATCATGCTTTATACAAAACATTTTTCACTTCATTTCTCCGAAGATTCACAAACAGATTTAGTGTACTCATTACTTATGCTTATTTTCTTGTTTCTAACACGTTTGCAGTCTCTTTATTTCCTTTTAATTCCTTTCTCTGACATTTATTCTCAGTAGCTATCATGTCATTGCCATTTGGAAAGTACAATTTTTTTGCAACATGGGAAATAAAATTAAGTAGTTAAATATAATAACGATTCAGTCATAGGCACCAGCATATAGTCACTGCACAAGAATCCACATGCAATCAGGCTGTTAAATCTCAGCTCCAGCCCCACATCAGAAACTCAAAGCCATGCCTCATGCTTGATGATAGACTCAGAAGAGAAATTAAGATCTTAATGGTCTTTGGAAACTGCAGTATCTTACTTACCCTTCTCATTTTACAAAGGTATGTATACTCAGGGGGAGTGCATGGGAAAAACATAATTTTGAAGACAGTAGTGAGATTTGAGCATCATGGTCTTACTATTTTTGCATCTCATCAGCATATGTACTATTGAAGACAAATAATTTGCAAGCATGTGGTTTAGTTCATCCAGTAATTTGTATAAAATATCACATACAGAGCTGCACAAACTTGTCTTGTGCCTGACAAAATATTGACACATTGGTAAAATCAATGCATTGAGGGTGCTTTGTAAAAAATGGCAAAAATATTGGGGTTTACATGTGTTGGCAATAATCACAAGGGGGTGTTTGCTAATCTCATCATAGAATAACTACAGCCTAGAAATGAACGTTAAGCAAACTTTAGGAATCCAGGTGTTTAACTATGATTTTCCAATCACTTTACATCTTAAAAAAACCCTGAACAAACAAACTTGAAGTTGCAAACTGAACTAATGAGGTTCTGAACACCTTTGTTACCAGCTGGAATAGAAAATATCCATAACTTTTGTCAACATGTAGAAACTTCATTAATAGAATTTCTGGTTCAGAATGAAAACAAAAAAAACCCATCAAAATTAATGAAAAATAGGTAGTCTTATTCTTTCTGCTAGATCTGTCCAAACTAAAGATTGCTCTTTTTTTTTTTTTTTTTTTTTTTTAACCTAAACTAGATCGTTCATCCCCAGGTAAAAAAACCAGATCATTTTTATAACTTGGACTAATTGTTTTGTGTGAAGGATGATAAAGGGCAGTGGATCAGAATGTTGAGTAGATGAGTAATGAAGAAGGATAGTCAATAATTTGGACTGCAGTGTGGTACCTACAGCATGGGACAATGATCTAACACCCCTAGGTCAAATTGCAGGCTGACCCCATTATCTTCTTGTTCTTTCCTCTAGCAGCACTTTTCTAATTATTGCACCAGTGTGAGTATAATGCCACGATGATACCACTTATTGCTAATGACTTGTCAAGTTCTATTTTATAGTTTTACAAGTTTTAAGAAAATAATTTATTTCATGCAAATTGACCACATGATCCAATATGAGAGTGTTTTAAGGACGAAAAGCTTAAGCTTCACAGATCAAAAACTTTCCCTTAGGCCAAAATGTTTGTTCTAAGCAGGTTCCCATCCACTCTGATAAAAGGCTTCTTTAATGTTTCCATGTCTTATTAAATGTCTCTATATTCACTTTGATGGGATTGCAAAGGACAGTAGCTGAATAAATATTTTATCCATTCTTTTGATGAAATATGTTAAAGGGGGCAACCTAAGTCAAATTTCTTTTCTTTTTTTTTTTTCTCCTCTTTAAGTTATAAAGCAGAAATGTTTTTTTGTAGTAGAGACAACTTAGAAATAGAAATGAGGAATTGGCTTCAGCAGATCAGACCATTAGGATTAATGGTGTCTACTATCTTGACTTCAGTAGTGGCCAGTTGGACACATATCCATGATGTAAAGAGAGGAAGGCAGAATGTTTTTAATGCTCTCAGTAGACAATCAGATTAGCCCATGAATTATGAGAAGTCGTTATCCAGATTATCACTATTATTATTGTACATACAATTATCTGACTGCTTTAAAAATGCAGCAGAGCACTGCATAGTTATTTGCTTCTCATTTCAAATGCAGACTTTACTTTTATGCTATGAGATAAACTGAAAAGGTTCATTTATCTTGCTTTTTTTTAACTTTATTGCTCAAAAAGACATAATTGCAAACACAAAAATCACACACATATCTATGCCTTATCTGTCCATACGCTTGTTCCACAACATTTACATGCATAATCTGTCCATGCTTTTTTACTACAGACATCTCCATCATATATGATACTGTAAACAGTTATCCGATAACAAATTACATCTGATGAAAACTGAAATAGTGAAATGTTTTGGCTTTAAGCTCATGGGAATGTTCTCACCAGGAAAAAAAGTGTCACATTAAGACATGAGTGTCTTCTGCCTCTGCCTGAAAAGAGAGAAATACACTGCAAGGATGAGTAGAAGGTTTAAGACACCAGATGGTAACATGAATACTTCATTGAAAATAAGCTATGCTCCTCAAGCTCTGTGAAACTTCTGTCATCAGTGTTTTTAAATCACTTGAGAGGTCTTGAATAAATTAATTCTGACTTGTTTTGTTAACATTTTAGATTTCTTTTTACTGTGGTAAAGAATGCAAGACAAAATATAATTACCCTACTTTTCTCAATCTAGGAAGTGTCTTTCTATATGTGACAAAAATGTCATGTCCGAACATTGTGGATAAATTGAATTCTTACAACATCAAATCATGTAAGTATCTTTCTTCCCTGATCTTCTGAGCTCTATTTGTTGGCAGCAACCTTAATAGATTACATGCCTAACCACAACTTTCTAAATCAAAAGGTCATGAGATAAAATAAAATAATAAAAAATAAAATAAAATACTTCTAAAATTATGATTATTCTTAAACGAATAAAGACTTTATAGACAGGAGAATATTCCAATCAGATATGGAGAGAAATAATGCCACCACAGTATGCAATATGTGGAAATACTATTCCTATGACTGTTCAGTTTCCCATATCCATATTTCAGTTATTTGAACAGCAGGAATCCTATAGTCCAACAGCATCAATATTGTTACAGTGTCTCTCAGTAGCAGCAAAACATCTTCAGATAAATCTCATTCTGGTCAAATGTGGCATCATTCCTTAATGATAGTAAAAATAATTGAAATAAAGTAAATGTGCTCTTTGCAGAGTTATTTGTTACAAAAAGTAAATTCAAATCAAATGTTTCAAGAATCTTGGAGAAAGACAAGGGTTAGCAGAATAAGGTAAGATTGCCAAATATGCTTTTAGAGGACTGAAAATGTGGTGAACTCCAAACATTTAGTCCAGGCTTCCACTTCTGACGTGCAAGTTGCTAGAAGCTAAAGGTGAGTCCCTCCTTTGCTATCAGTCATTACTCTTTGGACATTAGACTGTCACTATGTTGAAGAAGGGTTTCTCTGCACATACATGTGCATGAAAGACTATGAGCAAACTGTTTTTCATTAAGAAAGAACAGCTGAGGATCAGGAAGTGAGATGGTGTAACTATTGAACAATGTAAATGTTCATTTTCAGGAAGGAATGAGTCAAAATACTGATGCCTCACACAGGCATTCTTTTCTAAGGCACACATTGTGACACAGTGGTTTTATGCACACCAGTAATTAAATGGTGCCTGGGAACATTACCGGGCTCTGCAATTCAGACATGCACATCCTGCAACATTTTTTTGAATAGCCCCCTGACAACTTTGACCTGTGCCAAGCAGCAATGTCTCAGACAATTCATTGGCTTAGTTCAGGAGGCAGCAAGGGCCAGGGACCACTCCCAGTAGACAGCTGGGATATAGCCAACCCATTTTGACCTTGAGGAAGTTTACTGAACACCAATCACTCTATGACAGAAGAAATCACATTCAGAGAACAGTTGAATTGAGTTTGATTTACTAATCTAAATGTAGCCCACAAGTCTTAAAAGTGATAAAAAATTTTGTCAAATGGAAAAAAATGTTTGAGCAAGGTCTTAATGACCTATTTAAAACTGATTTTTTTGACAGTGGCAGATGGAATTAATGGATGATAAAATGAGGCTTTTAAGAAAGTGTATTTTAGAAACCAACATATATTTCAGTTTCTCAATTGCACACAGGATCTGGCTCTATATTAAATGGATAATTGCTCAACATACAGTGAAACTCTGATTTTGCTTAAGGTTTTTCTTACCTAAGAAAAAACTCTTTTATAGTGGTGCAGTGATTACCAGTAGCAATGCAATCCTTTAAATTTTCATAATATGTTGCACACTATCAGCCAGTTACTTTTATGATGCATAAGAAAAGGAGAGATTAAGTGGATTATGCCGAATCTATGTATTTATGTTCCACTGTATCTATGTATTTAAATCCATTAAAAATATTACAAATCATTTTGGAACTCTACGTGGAGTCTAACTTATGAGTAAAGCATGTTATTGAGAGAGATTCCCTCAACACACAGACAATAAACCCAGGCCTATATAAATCATCTAACAGCTTTGGGAGGCCATCCATCTATTAAGCTGAAAGCAAGGACCAGTAGGTTAAGTGAAGGTGTAGGAAGGGTGGATGCAGACTGATAATGTAAATGTAAATGCTCTTTTAAATGGAGTAGGAGAAAGGATTAAATTTTCCTTCTGAAGGCACCAAACAAAGTACCAGTAACTTGTTAGTCTTCTATTTTTAATACGTTGATATTTGAGTTAGTCCTTTGTTTATGATGATGCATCCTTATATATATGCAATTATACCTATATAATATACTTTACATATTTGTGCATGCATGAGCATATGTGTACATATGCATACATATATATACACAAATACATACAGGTATTTATTTAGAATGAATTGCAGAAAGGTTAGGGTTGTAAGGGACCTTAAAGATCATCTATTTCTAAATTCCCACTGTGGTTTAGTGATGTTTCTGAAGAGAAAATACTTGATTTGGTAATTGAACAGGTGTGAGATTAATTGTTGCGGTTTCGTGGACGTTGTGTGAACATCAGTTAGTTGCTGCATTTTCACTCAGACACCTAATCCAATTAAAATCACAGCTGGGAATTTGATATATATTCTTTCTTTTCCAGTGGGTTTTTATCTCACACAATACAAGAGTGCACAAATGTACACATGAGGCAGGCAAAGAAGGTATGGGTAGAGTTACAGGTGGTTTTTTTGTTGTTGGGTTTTTTTTAACCTACAGCTGGTGCCATCGGTCCAAAAATGTATGCAATGTACTTGAACTGCATGGCAGAGCTGCACAATTAAATCCAATTAAAAGAATATAACTGTTGAGAACTATTTTACAGAATTCTTTTGCCACAAAATTCCTCTTTAGTTCAATTCTTACATTATGAAAGCTGTTCTAATTTTTGTGTTCAGAAGACTGAAGTCCTTTAGGAGTTAAAAGTTAACTATTAGCAATTTTGTCATTATACGTTAAGTAAGAAGTTACACAGCCTTTCCTGAAATTAAAATAAAATTGAATTGAAAAAATTGAAAATTGAACTGCCTCCACTTCCTCCCATTATTTATCATGGATATTTAGCAGGTAACAATAATTCTACATGTTATGTTTAGAAATATAGAAAGATGGATCTCAAAGAACTAAGTAGAAGGACAGTGAAAATGATGGGTTATTGTGTGGAAATGTTGGTTTATTATAGTTATTGCTGCATTCTGTAGTGCAAAAGGACTGTAAAAGCAGATTATAAAAAGAAAAGCCATATTCAGCCTTTCTGTCTTACCCCAAATAACCTTTAATAAATTAGTATCATGTACAGTGACCCCTAGCATAATTAACATTGATATCAGGAGTTGGTATAGATGCATTTTTTTCAGAATATGAAGTATCCAAGGGAAAATAATGAAAACAGATAAAAGAAAACACTACTACTAAATACTTGCAGCTAACCAACATAATGGAGGGGACTGATGAGATGTTATGATGAAAAGTAATAAACACTGACTATGCCATGGGATCACTGCTCAGTATTTTATAAGTTATTTGTATTTGGTTTATCTGTACATAGCATCAACTGTCCTTAGCCCAACTACATCTAAAAAACATTAAGTGCTAAATTCAGAAAAGTTAAAAGTGACAACTGCAAGAATGCTTAAACTTTATGTGGTTTTAGAGAAAGAGTGCATATGCCAGTTTTTGTGAAACAAAAACAGCCTATCATGGAAGAAATCACAATTATAATTTCTCATAACTACAGATATTTGTAGATAATGAATATGTGTAATACAGAAATCACTGGAAGTCAAACTGAATCCAAATATCTCTGGCCACAAGGGTTTTCATAACTCTGTAGCTTTTTGCCAGAATGAGAGAAAAAATGTTGATGATTATGTTACATATCATGTCTATACTTGAAAATCACCTGAGCCAGTGAATCCATAACTATTTTTCAGAAGTTAGAATTTCAGTAATGAAATTCAAAATTAGAGAGAAAAGAACTGAGATATTTCATTCAAAATCAGAAGCTGGGCCCAAAGGTGCAGAGGTTGGCTTCTAACTCCTGTTCCTCACTCCCAATGAAATCAGTGAGAACTAAGTATTTAGGCTGGTGTTAAGTATCTCATACCTCTGACGGTTAGGCTCTTTGAGAAACTCAGTGAGGATTCTCTTTCTTCTATAAATGCCATGGCTGTATTTATTATAAATACTGGTACAAAAAACTGCAATACCAGAGATAATGATTACTTTAAACCATGCTTTGGTAACTTTTGATTCTTCATTTCTTTAATTTTCACAGGAAAGATCCTCTATCTTTTAAAGAGGTTATTTTAAAGACAAAAAGTCCTGGGATTCCCTGTCATTGGTTCTAATTCTTGTGCTCAAGCTCTCCTCTATTTTTTTTTTGGAAAATGACATAATTTACCATGCCTTCCATTGCATCTATAAATGGACGCAACAGAAATTAAAAGAAAAAAAATTTGAATGTTGCATGCAAACAGCAAATAAAAATTCCAAGTCTTAAATTCTATGAAAATGAAAGCTGTAAAGACTGAGTTTTTGTGCCCTGATCCTAAATTTATTTAGTTTTCTTTTGTTTGACTCATTTTGACAGGGAATGCTCTCTGTATTTATTCAAGAAAATATTTCCCTCTAAAATTCTTATTTTTCCCTTTCTCTCATTCCCAAAACATTATAGCAATTGCTATTCAATTTTTTAAGTGGCACCACTGTTTTCTTGACTGAGTCAACAGCTGCTCGTGATAATATAATTTGAAATCTTACAGAAAATTTGTCATTTCTAATCTTTATTTGAGCAAAATCCTTGTTTGCACATTTGCAGCATACTTCTTGAATGCCTGTAGCCTTTTTCACTACTAGACATTTAAAAGTTGACTTTCAGACAGTTAAGTCACCCAAGGGATCCATTTATAGTCAATGGAGAGAAATTGGTACCTTCAAAGGGTGATTTATCTTTTCTATCTTAAGGCATCTTTTTTAGGGTGAAATTGTCCTCTGGAGGCCTCCATTTCATACCGTTGGCTATAAAGACAGCTAAAGGTTAAAGTTGGGCCATTAACTTTTGGGTATCTAAGTGAGGTCCAACGAATTGCAAAAACCTTATTTTGCAGTTCTCTGTAAAGACAACACTATGTACTACCAAAATATTCCAAGATTAAAATCAAGAGCCATGTATGATTTTTCACACTGTAAATGCTGTCTGGTAAAACAGTGCTCCCCAAACCCTCAGCAATTACATGAATGAATCTCACATAGAAAGGATTTTGTTGTTAAGCTTAACTGGAAAAAAAACAAACAAAACAACCAAAAAGAAACAGATAAAAGCATTGTTTAAGTTTAATGTGTGTGGGCATTAAACATTTTTTGAACTCTATATGTTATTTACTTTGTCAGATAATCCTGAATGTATTGAGGGACAAAGTGAAACAATAGGAATATAAGTGAAGTACCAGAGGGAAGAATACCGTTTCCCAATGAAGAAAAAATAAATTACTCTTGACACATTCTAGGTGTATGTCATATGTTACATGTGTTTTGGTGAAGCAGGTACACACAGAAAGAAAGTGGACATCAAAAGAAAGATGCACCTGAAGAGACAATAGTGAAGGGAATGGATCTGCCACAACTTACTGTCACAGTGGCTGCAGATGTGATGCAGGAGGAGGCGGACAACAGCAAGGCGGGGGAAAAGTGTTATTTAGGCCATGTCTCAACACTCCTCTCTACTGCATTACATGTTCTCAGAGCAGAAGAGGTAAGAAATTACTGCTTAAGCTGGATGGAATGTATCTAGTCAAAGCATTTGTAGATCCTTTCTATGCTCTGCTTATCTATGTGATGTTGTGACCTGGTACCATTACTCAGTTGTTAAAATTGATCTTCATCATTTTTCAACAGAGACAGCAGAGAATCTATATTTGGATGAGAAGAATGACTTCTCTCAGTTCCACAACAGAACTGTAGGGTTTTCCTTGTTAGTGAAAAAATTATGAGAAAACTGGAAGCCTCTCAGTATGCATTTTTCCTCCGTCATGGTGTTTCAGTGTTTTCAGTATCAAGATGTATTTAAAACCACATTGTATGGACCTCAGTTATTTTCCTTTTTATTAAAGTTGAGAGAGACTCATTGTATGGGAGTTAATTTCCTTAATAATTTTCAGAAGTATATTCTAAAGGTAATGGATTCATTAACTCATTTATAATTTTAGAAATAAGTACATTTTAGTTATATAACCTGGGTTTATACAACTAACTGAAGGACAAGATTGTGGATTATCATGTCTCATCAAAAACAAATGTTCATTTGAAAACCATGTAAGATTCCCACTTTACTGAAATGGTTGGCATTTAAGATGCAGTTGGTTGGCTTGTTTAGCTTAAGCAACTCTATGATGGACTTCATGGTTTCCCATTCATTGTGTAAGAAGATTAAGGAATTTATTGGGGTCTTCAGAGATTGTCTTGGTTCTTTTGCATATACAGATTTTTAAAAGCTAAAAATCTAGACTTGAAAAGGAGGGTCTTTCATTTGGGAAGTGTGTTTTTCTGCATACTTGAAGCCAACCAAGCTCTAAGAAAGAAACATATGTTCTTATAGGCTGACATTTGGAACATGTTTTTTAGGTTTCTGAGATGTTACTTGCCAACTATGTCTCACAAATAAGGATAAAACTACTTTTGGCTTAAATAATTTTCAGCAAGTATTTTTTATATTAAATTCACTTCTGACAATTATATGGAATACCAATGAAAGGTTGTGTAGATCTAGAGTCACAAAACCACAGAACGAATAAAATCAGAGGGGAACACAGTGGGTCATCTGGTTCAGCTTCCCTGCTCAAGCAGGGTAATACTAGAGCACATGGTACAGGATTGCATCCAGAAGGTTCTTGAATATATCTTCAGTAAGGGAGACTCTACAGCCTTTCTGGACAATATGTCCCACTGTTTGGTCACAGAAAAGAAATTCTTCATAATATTCAGGTAGAACTTCTTGTGCTTCTGTTCATTGCCTTTTGTCATAGTGATTGTCGCTCTCTCTTCAGATACTGGCACATATTGATGAGGTTCCCTCTAAATTATCTCTTCCTGAGGCTGAACAGGCCCAGGTTCCTCAGCTTTTCCTTGTAAGAGAGATACTCTCCTCCCTTAATCATCTTGGTTGCCCTTCACTGGACCCACCTCAGGACCTTCATGTCTCTCTTGTACTGAACAGCCCAGAACTGCACACAACACCCCAAAGTGAGCCCTCTCCAGGGCTGAGTAGAGGAGCACGATCACTATCCTTGACTTGCAGGCAATGGTTTTCCCTATGCACCCCAAGATCCCATATGGCCACAAGGGCACACTACTGAGTCATGGACAGCTTGTTGTACACGAAGACCTCCAGGTCCTTCTCCACAGAGCTACCTTCCAGCAGATGAGCCCCCAGCATGTATTGGTGCAGGGGGTTATTTTTCCTCAGATGCAGGACTCTGCATTTTCTTTTACTGAATTTCAGAAAGTTCTTCTCTGCCCATCTCTCCAACCTGTGAGGTCCTTCTGAAGGGCTGCACAGCCTCTGAGACCTTTAGGTTTTAGCCTTTCCTCCCAGCTTTGTGTCTTCAGAGAACTGTCTGAGGAGGCACTCTGTCCCTTTGTCCAAGTCATTGACGAACAAGTTAAACAATATTGGGTCCAGTATTGAACCTTGGGGGCCTCCAGCCTTGGGGGCACAAGACATTGTGTCACTGATTACAACTCCCTGGGATTTGCCATTCAACCAGTTCTCAATCTACCTCACGGTCCATCGATGTAGTCCTCAGTTCCTGAGTTTGCCTATGAAGATATTACAAGAGACATTGTCAAAAGCTTTGCTGAAGTCAAGGTAGACAGGTTCCACTGCTCTCCCCTCATCTGTTTTGTTACAGAAGACAGTTGGATGTGTCAAGCATGATTCACATGCTGACTACTCTCAATTACTTTTTTGTCTTCCATGTGAATAGAAATGGCCTACTAATAAGGAGCTCCACCACCTTTCCAAGGATTTAAGTTAGGCTGAATGGCTTGTAATTCCCTGGGTCCTTCTTCTTGACCTTTTTGAAGACCAGGATGACATTTACTTGCTTCCAGTTCTCTCTCTCCTGATCACCATGACCTTTCAAAGATGATCATGAGCAGCCTCATTATGGTGTCTGCCAGCTCTCTCAGCGCTCGTGGATCCATCCTATCAGGGCTGATGGACTTGTGGATGTCAAGTTTGCCTAGGTGGTGTTCTCTAACCCAATCCTCCTTGACCAAAAGAAAGTCTTCCTTCCA
>JAWWMO010000121.1:63174566-63185323 GCA_035047845.1 Dendrocincla fuliginosa | reverse complement strand
CTCATTTCTTAAGTCTTTGGCTTTATTTTTAGGTTTTGGGGTTTGTGGGGCTGTTTGTTTGTTTGTTTGTTTGTTTTGCGTGTAAATGTAATTTGAATAAACTTTTTAAAAAAAAGCCTTAATCTTGATTATACCCAAGAACAAAGATTTTATATTAATTTTCTCCACACAGGATTTCTTTAGTAACTCAACCCCTAAAAATGGGGATTAATAAAACAAATTGAATGCATAATGTAAAACTCTGAATAACAAACACAATTTCTACTGTAAGTGAAATTGCAAGGGCACTATAACATTCCATTAAAGTTCATGGGAATGCGACCAATCAACAAAGATTGAAATCTAAGGAATTTTAAATGAATATGATTTTTCATATGTCTCTTCATGGCTAAAAATCCCTTTTAATTTAAGCACCTTTATTAAAAAGGAGAATGCCACACTATAATTTTCACCTTATAAATCTGTAAGGTTGGCCCAAATATTCATCTTAGTCCTAATAAATCCTGTCAAAGTTTGGGACTAGATTCTTAATGGTAAAAATATTCATAGATACTTCTGTTGTTGGACTTCATGTGATTTACCCAGAGAGATAACCTATCTTTTTTAATTTTAATTTGAGTAAGAAATGATGCAACAGCAGGGAAATCATAACAACTTTTCTGTGATCACTGCTATATTTTTTATATTCTTTCAGATAAGCTGGCAGAACTACTCCCTTGTGCAAGTAAAGACGGCAGGATCAGGAAATCTTGGTAAAACTGCATTGACTTTAAAATATGTTCACCTCAGGTCACACTGGGACTTAAATATAGAAATGAATTTTCTGAGAGTATCCAGCTGGGCATCAGTGGCTTATGGTGGAAAAAGGAAGGTGAACAGAAGAAAAGGCAGCTTCCACTGGATGCGTGTAACCCTATCTCCAGTGATAAGGGAAGTTGAAGAGGGTCCTTCCTTCCACCACTCCAGCTGCTCATTCTCACTTTCACCTACTAGAATTCCATGCAGAGCCACTGGGATCACACTTTAAAGCAGACTTAAAAAGTGATTTGGTAATATTTGTTGTCAAGATGGATCATTTTGCTAATATCTATCAGCAAAAGTGGTGAAGGTGTGTGGTGAGAAACCTACAAAAACCAAACCAACAAACAAAAACCCACTACTACTCTCTGTTGGTCTCTGTAATCTTTGATCCCTACTTACTTAAAATATTTTGCTTGGAGTAAAATGCCTCATGTGTACACCATTTATTTTTGAGAGCTTTATCCTGAATAGTATGGACTGGATCCCACTGTGCACTGAAACTCTGCCAGAGCAAACAAAAATTGAAAGAGATTTGCATGTCCTAAGGGAATTGAATTTGTTGAACTTTCTCCTTGGTCACAACATTTAATGATGCTGCTTTGATTTCATGACTCCAAGATCCAAATATTTCAGGTAGAAGACAAAATTAACTAGAATATAAATAAATGTTAAAATATACTAGTTATATACTATAAATAAATGTTAAAATATACTACACTATGCATGTCATAAAGTGGGCTTTGTCTCTCAGTTGTTCTAGAAACATATCGTTTAGGCAACTGCCAAGGGGTCCAGAGCTGATGGTTATGAAATTCTGAGAGTATCTGCCCAGGCAGATTCAGATATCCAGGCAGGGATTGCTTCTTTGATGCCCAGGCACAGCTCTATATGTGATCAGCTGAAAGGGTCAGATAGGTGCATCGTGCCAGGTTGAGCTGCCCCTATCAATGTCAGAAAAATCCCTTGGCTGCAGTGTGCTAGTTCATACAGAAAACCAGGTCCTGCTGCCTGCATTCATACAAAATTGTACCTAATGCCATGGAAAAGCCACAGGGAAATCAGAGAACCAGTCAGTGCAACCTGGAAGTACAAGGACCCAGGTTTACTTTGACAAAAGGACATGTAGTTAATGCCTTTGTTAACTATATGGTGCTGATGCATGTTGATTCTTTATCACTGAATGACTTTATCACTTTATCCCTTTTACCAAAATAATAACATTTCTTTCTCTTTTAGGAGAAATTTGGAACCTGTTCACTTTAAATTACATCAGGCAGTTATGTCATACAGTATCTGACAACCTGACAATGCCTCATAAAATATGATGTTAGATAAATCATTACATTCCCTTTTCCCTGTTGCTACTTTCTTTATCATTACAGAGGATATGCATGGATGTAAAAACAAAACAAAATTCCCAAGAGGTCATTAAACAGTCTGTATTTTCCAAAATAACTCTGCTAGCAATCCACTGCATAAGATGCTATTGGGCAAATCCATGAAGTCTTGGACCTATCTGAAGAGAAATTGGTCCTTGGTAAAGAAGGATATAAATTAAAGTGAATCTTTAGCCATGACAAACTGCTAGAACCTTCTGGTTATATACACAAAACTTATTTTCAATAGTCTCCTCCTAGCAGTGTGAGGTTCATCTGGAATTTACTTGTACTGCACTTTTGTTTTTCATGGGCAGATTTGGTATTTGACAGCTTTAACTCCATTCTTTCTCATTCTTCCTGACTACCTTTTTAGAGATCTTCATCTGTGTGGTCCTCATTTTGTTTACCTTTCTTGTCCGATTTAGTTACAGTCTGAAGAGCTTTCTCCTCCTTAACTTTTGTTTTGGCCTTTATTAGCCCAGTTTCTGTTGGTTTAATCTCTGCCTGCTTGACCTTCTCAGACGTCTTTGTTTCTCCTTTTCCATCCTTCACTTCCTTTTTAACTTTTGCTTCCACTTTAGTGGTCTTTACTTTCTTCTCCTCTGCAGGTAATAAAGAAAAACTTTCAGTGTCATTCTTCACCTCCCCCCCCCCAAAAAAAAAAAAAAAAATACCCAATGCCATTTATCTTATATTGCGCTTTTACTAATGAGCATTTCTTCATTATTATCACCCTGGTCAGATCTGATGAAAACTATAATCCCCTCAAGCCAGACAGACTTAAACAGAAATATGAGATGCAAACAGGTTTTATCTTCCATCCTGCACCAAGTACTTTACTGATTCTAAATATAGTAGGCTATGGCAAATGATATCAAGTGTTTCTAATGTGAGTACGATAGTTATCTTGGTATAAACTAGGGAGACAAACGTTGGTCATTAAGCAAACAAATACAAAAGGTACTTCCTGGTAGAATCTGAGTAAATTTAGACTTCAGAGATCAGAGCTAAACTCTGTTGTAAGCTGGAAAAGCATTTAGTGTTTGACTGTTTTTAAGGGTAGCTTTCATGCACTAGTTCTCAGTCTTTGTCCAAGTAGTCTAGAGTTCTTGAGTCTCTCACTACACCAATCCCCCAGACTGAAAGACTAGTCTGAGACCAATTCACTAGCTGCCCTGCAGCAGAGTGAGGAGGTTTCCAAGGAGAATTGCCGAATTGTAAATAACACTAGCTGAAGTTACACACAGCTTGGTGAGACCTGGAGTATTCCTTCTGCTTTTATGTGTCTAGCTTTTTTCTCACCTAAGACATGGATGCTGACAATACGTGTTTCTAGTTCACTCTAGTGGAAAATCCAACACTACTATAAAATGCCACAGGATATGTTATAATCTTTTACTGTGATGTTCATATTTCTGTCTTCTTCACAGCTCTGTCTCCATCTTGCATGCTACCAAATCTATATTTTCTGTAAGGCTCTAAACTCTTATTTCTATTAAGCCACTGGGCTGACTAGACTAATTTTATCAATATATTAACTCAATATAACTATTATAAAACAGAATGCAGACATTTATATAAGAGCATTCCTTCTTCCAAACAGAGCCATGGCAAAACCAGATATTGATGACTAGTGAAGAATTAATTTTCTTAACTAGTTATAGTGAAAATGTATGTCAAATCACTTACAGATAGGCCTAGTTGTTTTTCAGGGAAGTTGTGGACCATACTTTTAATTCACATCTCTCAAATTTCAACAGATTTTAAAAGGGATCAAGCATAAAATTAATGCCTGAATATTCTAGAGACATTTTAATTCTAACAATATAGCAATTTCATTTTAATTTCATGTGGCTGATTTTTCACACACATTGAAAACCTCTGCTTGAATAAAATAAAATTCATGCATTTTAATGTAAATTCAGTTTTAAAAAATATAGTACGGATAAATACCTTTAGGAGGAGGTTTCTTTTCAGCTTTTTCATGTCTTTCAGGTTTGTCCTTTTGAGTTACTAGAAATGAGAATAGTTGTATATTAGGGGAAAAAAAACCTCACAGAGAATGAGAAAATAATGCCAAAACAAAACAATATCCCTGGAAATTTAACATTTCCTTACAATTCCTGTTTTTCACTTTTCAAAATTCTTGCTGCTTCTTCTCAGGTTCACATAGTGGGGTAAAAATCTTCAAAATATCTGTTGAGAGTCCCTAACCAGAATATAAGTGAGTCACACAGATCTGACGCTTCACTGGAAAGGTTTATACTGCATGTTCCAGAAGATACAAACTTGCCCATCTCAAGTTCCAAGAAGACATGGACTTGATCTTGTGCCCCAGCCAAAAGAAAACCATGTGGCTACATTCGTCTTACAGAAAGGCAGTTTTCTTAGCTTGGGCTCATTGTCATACAAACACAGCCACCAGTCTGGCGCTTGCTTCAGAGCCCAGTTTGAGTGAGTTCATGTCTGCACAGGATACATTGGGTAAACACACACTGCTGTACTCCGGAAAGGCTGTCAAAATTTTGTGCAGAGACTTCTATCTTTCCCCTCTTGATCACCATTCAGACAGACTGCCCAACCAAAACAGCCCTGTGAGTTAATTACACTTGTTTCAACCGACAACTACAGAATAGCAACATCCTCTCTAACTGAATTCCATTCTGAAATCACTGCCTGTATGAGCCATGGCTGTTATTTAGACTTGGGTTTGGTGGTTTTTTTTTTTGTTTGTTTTGTTTTGGTTTTTTTTGTTTTGTTTTTTTTGGGGGGTTTGTGTGTGTTTTTTTTTCTTTTTTTGAAATTGCTGTTTCTTAGATTATGTGTTTAAATAGCATTCATATCGCTGAGGCTTTCTGCAGCTTTTAATAGAGGCTGAAGAATTACCTTGAGCCTTTTTATTGAGCATAAAGAAGACCTGCTGACTGTGGGGGAAGTAGGCAATTTTCAGGATACCCATTCCCTAAGGTTGATCTGGACCTGAACATTCTCATTTCTTCGGGACTGCAAATGGCTGAAATAGTCCCTCAGCACTGCTGGTAGCTAATCCAGTTTAGAGCAGATGCCTGAGAAAAGGGGGATGAGCCTAGCAATAGATAGATTAGTAGCACACTGCTAGAAGAAATGCACCTTTGGACACACTGAGGATGACTGTCCTGGTGCCCTGAGTCCACCTGCACGGAGCACTGAAACTAGCCAAGTGAGGGCAGCATGACTGTATATCACACTGCAGGAGCAAATCTCCCCAGCTACAAAGTGTCCAAAATCTTCATAAAATTTTCCAGCTAGTGACTGGAGTTATGGCTGCTATTAAACACATTAAAGCTATAAGTGATTATTTGGTTAGCTAGCAGAAGATAAATGGGTAAACAGGCTGGCTGCTCATTAGGACTATCTCAGTGATTCTTGGAAGTTATTTGCTTTTCAGATCTACACAGTAACAGTGAGCATTTATTTTCTCTGGATAACTTCAGTGTGATTTCATTTTATGAAAAAAAAAAAAAACAAACAAAAAAACTCCAACAAAACAACAGACCAGACATACACTTTCAAACTATACACTGAGAGTAGAAAAAATGAACAAATATCCTTTAAAAATAGAGACTGGGCAATGCCTATCTTTCAAAGGTCTTTAGGCCTTTAAGTTTTCATTCTGCTTTCTCTCTTTTTTAACTCCTACCTTCTGTTCTACCTTTCTCTGTAGAGTATGGTCTAGTCCAAAAAAGAGTGATCTGTACATTTGTATCTATATTGTCTGAACATATTCAAATTAAAACTAATTAATTCATGCAATTCATCATCTGAGTGGCATAACAGACCAATACTAAGACAAATTGCATAGTATTTTTTAAAGAGTTAATGGAATAAAGTGAAAAGAGGTAAAGACTGAGAGTGAACTTCATTATAGAAATATCTGACTCAGAGAAATATTTAACCTCAGAGAAAAACATTCATATGCCAGGCAAAAATAAATGTTAGTCTTTAAAAAAGACATAATAGGACAAGGTGATTGGATTTTTAAATCCACCTGTACAAATCATAGCTAAAGACAGAATTATCTGTCAAAATAATAGCGAAAATCACCTCTCACACACCCATGATATTGCTTCAGAATTTATATGATAATTAGTTGATATGTAAATCTTAACCAAAGCCACTTCTGCCATGGAGGACAGTGCAAATCATGTATTGGAATTAATATGTTATTAAAAAATAAAGACAAGAAAATGGAAATCTATTTTTGGATATGATGGAATACCCAGACTAAAAGACAGTAAACCCTCTTGCATTAGATCTGCATCAGATTGAAAACTGATACACAAGAGAAAACCTTCCTTGTAGGACAATCATGAATTCCATTACTGGGGAAAAAACATCAAGGAATGCAGATAGTCATAATTTAGTTGCTTAGCTGTATAAGAATGATTTATAATTAACTCTGCCCATGAAAACAACAGAGCAAGAAATAAGCAAGACTTCACTCAGGTGCTAATCAAGACTTGCTCAAGCAAATGTGAAAACACCCAAAAAATGTGCAGCGCAAACTAAAAGAGATTTGTATTTTAAATACTCATCTCCACACTCTCCCAAATTATATAAACACTGAAAATTTAAAATTGTACAATATCTAAAGACAATCTGTATTACCTTTAGTAGGTGTTTTCTTTTCCTGTTTTTCTGGTTTTTCAGATTTCTCTTTGTGAATAGCTAGAAATAAAAACCAACATTCTTAATTATCATTTAAGAGAAAAATTGCATTTTAAATGAGAAAAAGGAGAAATGAAGATGAAGAAACACAACTAGGCACCATGGCTATCCATGAAAAGAATGAGAAAGATTGATTCAGCTGCTGGAGTCCATTGTTGATGACAAAACATGGGATTCAAACTTTCAAAAACTCATCTACAATCCTTGAGGTCTTTGCCATTGGCTGAGGGAGGAATGACCTTTCTAGTTGAACTGTAATCCTATGAAAGAAACTAGTCAAGAAGAGTCATACTTATTTATGTTATTTAGGATTGGTTTTTTGGGGTTTTTTTGGTTGTTTTTTTTGTTGTTTGTTGCTATTTTAAAAAATATATATTTATAAACTGTGATTTATTGGTTAATTCTGGTTTCCTGTTATTTTTGATCTTTCTTGTTTATTACTTCGGCTAATTTTTGAAGGGTTTTCTAACTCCACAGAACAACTAACAGTTTTTCCAGCTATGAATCATTAAACTCTATAATTAATTACAGATCTAATTGCAATGACATTCTAAGTAATGCTCTTTGGGGCTTTTGTTTGCTTTTAATTTCCACTTTACAAATTCAAATTAACTACAGTGTAGTGACTAGATTTCTTGCTCAGGTTTCAGAATACACCTGAGTTGTACATTAGTCAGTGAGTAGTGAGTAGTCTGGAATATTCTCCTGTGTGGGCCCTGATTTGCTAATTTTTTGCAATTAATGCTTGCACAGTAACTTGCCTGTGGATGTGCAGAACTGATATTTGCAAATGCTCATATCGTCTGAGGTACCCTACAGGGACTACGTGTGTGAAAACACTCAGCTTCCTATTTGACTGGCATATAAGATAATACTAAGAACACAAAAATGTATGCATGAGCATTGTGTTGGTGTTTGAAAAGAAAGGACAGACTCTGGAAGACAAAATAGTGCTAGATACCCATTTATTGCAAGTAACTACTGAAAGAATTAGTCCTGCCCTATTCAATGCCTATGCAACATCCCTACACAGTATCTTATTTAAAATGCTGGTTTTTTTCCCTTCTCATGGCCTGCCTCATCACCTTTGTTTACAGTCTGTCAGGAGTTTTTTTCTTGGATGACCATAGTCTCTTAGCAACCATACTTACTGTGAGTGTTGGAAATACTGAGATTACCATGAAATTATACTAATCCAGAGTACAAAATATATTATCTCCCTTTTTCAAAACAAAGAAACAAAATTGAAATTAAAAAGAAAAAAAAAAAGCACAAGCAAAAACATGCAGAAGGAATACAAAATGCTACTTGGTCTTTAAGTCCGCAAACCTTTATATGATCTCATTAGTTCTATTCATATTATACTATAACTTTTTTTTGCAATTAAGGGAAATTAATATTTTTACTTTTTTGCATTAATTATTTATTTAAATATAAATAAAAATTGACCAGAGAAGTAGCTCTGGGATGTAAATATATTAGTTCTGGGATGTAAAATAAATTGTGACATTAAATATTTACCTGCATGTCTTTCCTTTTTTTCAGGTTTTTCTTGTCTTTCCAATTTGTCTTTTTGTGTCACTAGGAAACATAGAAAGTGTTATATATATTGAAAAAAAAAAAAAGGAACAAACTTAAGAAACAAAAATAATTCCAAAATAAGCCTTAGGAGACAAAATGGCACACTGTGTTACATATTTGCACAACATACATCATACAACAAGGTGTGAGCAGCCAACTCTGGCTAAAAAGTTACTGCCATGGTAACATGCCTCAGCTGTTTACTACAGTAGCATCATCTCTGGCAATCATCTGTCAGCTCCTGAAGAAAGATTTTCAGAAAACAGAGGACTAAGGCGGAGCTCACAGTAAATGCTGCCACCTGCAATGGAAAGAGTACTTCACCTGATTCGCCCCATACTCTGCGAGGCACAGGTTGTAAAATCCCTGGAATGAATCCTGGAACACAAGACCATCACATGCACAAATGATACATCTATCACTTGCCAGCTGGCTTGAAATGGATAACCAGTAATGGATATGGATAGCTAGTGTGGATACAGATAGCTAGTAATGGACACTAGCTGAGATCAGTAGCTGGCAATGATGACCTCAGAGCCATAATTAGATGCTCAGTATGTGCAAAGTGAAGACTGACATTATGCCAGTGGAAACTGCATTATGCTATTCTCTCACTCACAAAACATTTTCCACTCACTTCTCTTAGAATTTTACAGAAAATGGAAAATAAGCATTCAAATTTTAAAGCACTTCAGAAAAATCAGCTGTGAAACTGCAAACTAGCTTTGCCTTCTGTGATTTCATCCAAGTTTAGTAAAAATCCCTTTGACAAACATGAGGAAATAAGAAACTTCCATTTCATACCATGAATTACATATCTAACTGGAAGCAAAAGAAGAATGGTAGGGATTACTGCAGCTCTTACATTTTTAAAACAATATAGTGATGAAATACATGTGAATGATTCCTGATATAGCTGACCAAGTCACTTCTAAGTGACTGACACTCTTCTACTTACTCTTTGTGTCATTAAATAACTTTTCTAAACTTGATCACAGAAGTTGATTATAAATTAGAATAGGATATTATTTGCATTCTCCATTATCTAGCTTGAAAAGAGAATGCAAAGTAGAAAACAAGCAGCTAAAATACAGAGATGCCGTCTCTGAAGTCTCCCAGTCACACTATAAGGAAATGGGACTTAGAAAGACACATATCCAAAGTCTTTGTTTTGAAATTTAATGTACAGTCTGAAAGCAATGTTTCCTAGTGCCATGAATACAGGGAATCTCTATACACAGGAGTATTTTGGAAGCAATTATGACAATATTTTACTAAACAAAACTAATATGTTCACTTTAATATAAAATGCCATTAGGTAGACAGAATATTAATAGGAATTATGGCAAGTTAAGACAGCAGGACTGGAAGGGACACTAAACAAGTCTGCAAATGACACAAAACTGCTGTTGACTCCCTTAAAGGCAGGGAGGCCCCACAGAGAGACCTCAACAGATTAGAGGACTGGACAATCAACAATCATATGAAGTTCAGCAACAGAAAGTGAGGCAGCCTGGAGGACCAACTGTGTCCTGGGGGGCATCAGGCAAAGCATCACCGACCAGTTGAGGGAGGGGATTGTCCTGCTCTGCTCTGCACTGGGGCGGCCTCACCTTGAATATAGGGTGCAGATTTGGTATTGCAATATAAGAAAGATGTTAAGCTATTAGAGAGCATCCAAAGAAGCACAAAGAGGATGGTGAAGAGCCTTGAGGGGGAGCTGTATGAGGAGTGGCTGAGGTCACTCTTCATCCTGGAGAAGAGGAGACTGAGGGGAGACCTCATTGCAGTTACAACTTCCTCATGAGGGGAAGAGGAGGGGCAGGCACTGATGTCTTCAGGATACAAGGGAATGACCTGAAGTTGTGTCAGGGAAGGTTTAGGAAGGTTGAATATTAGAAAAAGGGTCTCCACGCAGAGGGTGGCTGAGCACTGGAACAGGCTCCCCATGGAAGTGACCACAGCACCAAGCCTGCCAGAGTTCAAGAATCATTTGGTTGATACTCGGGCACATGGTCTGACTCTTGGGGATGGGTGCAGGGCAAAGGGTAGGATTCAATGAGCCTTGTGGGTCCCTTCCACCTCAGCATATTCTGTGATTCCATACATAATTCACATTATTCTTTTTCACTGACTATCTGTGATTGGCTGGGGTAATTTTTCCTGTTCTGAGAAAGTTGAAAGAACATTAAATAATTTTCTCCAGTGAAACCAAATAGAAGAGTTCCCTGTTTTCCACATAACAGAAGTCTTAAGGACACATTCATGTTCTAATATGGGACATTATTG
>JAWWMO010000121.1:63153288-63174466 GCA_035047845.1 Dendrocincla fuliginosa | reverse complement strand
TTCAGGATACAAGGGAATGACCTGAAGTTGTGTCAGGGAAGGTTTAGGAAGGTTGAATATTAGAAAAAGGGTCTCCATGCAGAGGGTGGTTGAGCACTGGAACAGGCTCCCCATGGAAGTGACCACAGCACCAAGCCTGCCAGAGTTCAAGAAGCATTTGGATGATACTCGGGCACATGGTCTGACTCTTGGGGATGGGTGCAGGGCAAAGGATAGGATTCAAGGAGCCTTGTGGGCGCCTTCCACCTCAGCATATTCTGTGATTCCATATATAATTCACATTATTCTTTTTCACTGACTATCTGTGATTGGCTGGGATAATTTTTCCCGTTCTGAGAAAGTTGAAAGAACATTAAATAATTTTCTCCAGTGAAATCAAATAGAAGAGTTCCCTGTTTTCCACATAACAGAAGTCTTAAGGACACATTCATGTTCTAATATGGGACATTATTGTTTTTGCTTAGTCATTTTTCCAAATCTCAGAAAAAAAAATCTCATGTTACCAGTATCCTATTTTCTAGTAACAAATATTTATTCCAGCAGAAACCCGAATTTATATCCCTGCTATTAACCTCTAAATTCAGCCTTATTGATAGAATGGATTTTGAGTTACTTATGTAAAATGGGAAAGCTCTAATCAGAGACCATCAGAAAGGCCTAGTCAAGCACAGATTTCATGAAGTGCATGTTCACTTGAGTTGTGTTCTGAATAATTCTGCTGTGGCTGGATTCAGTCTTTCCTTTTGGGGGGTGATTTATTGTAACCATTGGCCCATTTATTCTTCCAGAATGTGTTTCTTCCTCCAGTCCAAACTTCATTAACCACATTTTTGCAAAAAGGACATGTTCCCAGGAGGCTTAAAATGTTTTGACAAGTAAGTAAACTTCAACAAAATTTCATTTTGCTAAAATATCCCTCACAGAAGGCAATGGTGAGATGGTGGTTGTTGAAATGCAGAGCTAACTCATGAGTCATGGGTGGAGAGTAAACAGTACTCTGACTCCTACAACAGATCTTAATTTGTTGTTGGCAAACATCATCAGAAAATTATTAAATTCTAAAGCTTCTCCCCAATGTCTCTGAAATTAATCTGGAGGAAATTTTTTTGTCTAAGGTGGGTCTGCAAAGCAGATTGTCTTGAGGAACCATGTCCAGTATGTTATAATTTACTGGTTACATTTTGCTTAGAGCTATTCTGGATTTATTCAAGAACTCAGAATATTCTATGATTCTCTGATAAGAATAAAAAGGATACCTATTTATGCTCTGGGAATCTCTTATTTAATGTTAATAATGCAGTAAAGACTTCTATTTACTTTATCTGGATATAATTTCCATAGAGTGATGAGTTCAAAGTGCTTTTAAAATCCTTATTCTCCTTCCATATGGCCTCCACAACACATCCTTCATCTTTAAACATAATTGAGATATACAAGAACCATCTAAGAGTCAATAGATTAGATTATTTTGAACCATTGGTAAAAAGACAAAGAATATGAAATGCTGAATACATACCCTTTAGGGGTTCTTTCCTCTCAATTTTTTCTTGTTTTTCAGGTTTGTCTCTGTGAACGGCTACAAATAAATAAATAAATAAATAAATAAATAAATTTGATCCAGCTCACAATAAATCTGTAATCTAGAGGTATTATGTACACTTATTATCTCACTAAAGTGATCAAGGAAAAGCTTTTGCAAACCTGAATAGTGGAATTTAGCTCTGAGCCACAGGTACTTGATGTTGTATAGATCTTCTTAATGTCAATATTTAATTCCGGGTCCATTTTTCTATTAATAAGCCTTCAGATGTTAGACTATATTTTTCTGAAAGAAGTGATTGTGCAGCAACCTTAATTCAATCTGTCCAGTCTCTTTTGGTCGCATTACACAAGCACCCTGGCTCTAAGCTTTCTGACAGAAGAAATTATTTTCAGTCCTTGACAGCACTGCTTTCTATTCTTAACAAAAAACCTGCCAACATAATGCTGTCTATGTTATTTTTTCTTTATTTTTAGCTGTTACTTCTATCACAGGATGGATTAACAAGAAAACATCTCTTTTAATCAGAGTGTAACTTCAGGAAGAGCAGCTGTTCAAAATACAACTGACTGCATGTCCTACAGAAGCAGGCAAACACAAGTCCTTATGGACTCTATTGCCCACCCAGATTTCAGATCATGTTTTGGTGTGGTTCTATCTCACCATCTCTAATGATTTGGTTAGACAAAAACTTTTCTTCATTCCTTGTCAACGTGTATTACTAAAAGATTAGATTTTTTTTGCAATTGCATGGAAAAGATAATTTCTTTTTAACGCTCCAGTTTCTGTCAAATCCAGAAAATGAAACTGATCAGAAAACAATTTTGAGTTTTATACACAAGCACATTAATGTTTTTTCATCCATTCATTTTACCAGCTTTGCAACAAATGTAATTTCAAAGAAGCACAAGCATTTTCTGTTGGTTAAATATTTCCTCATTAAAAAAATAGGTCTCTGTCCTTAAGAAAAATCATTCATAATGTTCAGTAAATTCATTATATCTTATGTGTGTTTGCATTATTCAAATACATTTCTAGTCATAACAGGTAAATTATTCCTGATAACGAATAGCAGTACGGTGGAAAGAGATTGAAGGAAGATTTTTCAAAGCCTTTAGGAATGTGGAGAGAAAATTTACACTAAAAAAGCAGGCTGTGAAGAATGCAGCAGTA
This sequence comes from Dendrocincla fuliginosa, assembly GCA_035047845.1. Classification (NCBI taxonomy): domain Eukaryota; kingdom Metazoa; phylum Chordata; class Aves; order Passeriformes; family Dendrocolaptidae; genus Dendrocincla; species Dendrocincla fuliginosa. The sequence goes on along the minus strand of JAWWMO010000121.1, from coordinate 63,171,753 downwards.
CCAGCAATGTACTATTGAAAGAATTACAGACTGTAATTCATTCAAGTGCTTTAGGACATCTAGTAGCATACCAAGGAAAAATTATTCTCCTCTCTATATATACCATGTAGAACTTAAATGCAATATTTTTTGCAAAAATTGTAACATGCTTTTACATCTTACATTTGTATTAGCAGATGCTGCCTCTGTGCAAAACACTTCAAGCCAGTGTGTTGTCAGGTTTGGCTGGGGCAACAGCACAGTTTTGCAAACAACAGTTCTGTGATGGTCAATGTGAGTGAAACATGTGCTTCCTCACATTCAGACAAAAGTTTTTGTAGCCTCCATGCCAAAAAAAGACAGCTGAACTATTCAGAGCAGACTTGTAATCAGAAATCTTGATTTTAGTCACAGGACATCTTAGTTGTGTAACAGACACTGCTGTGGACATGATGTGGAGGGAAAGCAAAACAAAACAAAACAAACAACACCACAAAATGAGCCTTGAATGACACAAACTGAACTGAGTGCCTGCAGACCTGAAATTGGACAGAAGAGTTTAATTTTTCTTCACATCCTCAAAATGGTATAAAGAACAAAAATGTATAAGAATATTAATATTTGTGTGGGCTAGGTCTAAAAAGATGGAGAAGGAATCAGTTAGCCCCCTCTTGAGAAATAAAACCCTTGATGTATCTGGGCAGGGAGCCTGGAATGTAGACAGAGCACAGGCTGGCATAAGCATAAGCTATTTTTCTCTTCCCAATTATAGGCCGAAGGTGATCTCTGGTTAGTTCAAGAGCCCTATCCTGTGTGTTGATATCCCCATAGCCTCAGAGGTTGCTAATCTCAGATTGTAATGTTTACCATTACCTCTTATGGACACTGTCAGAGCTATGGCTTCCCTAATTTGGGAAAGGCAGGTGCTGCCAAAAATTAAAGTGTTCATGTTTCAGGGCTGTGCTGACTGGCCATTTTTGACTCTTCAGTCACAAGCCTACCAAAATCCACTGAAGCTTCTGATCTGACAAATTTAAATATGATATTTCTTAGCACATTAACTCTCCCCTGAAATGCATTTGTGTTCAACTTCATTTGTAGTCATAAAAGCTCTGTCATAGAAAATGCATCACTGTCTACAGATCTTTTCCAGATTTTGTCACTTGGATATCTATTTCTTTGTACAGGGTTTAATATATGCCCTTTTTCAAGCCCACAACACTAGGTGCAAGGACCAGGTTTTAGAATAAGCCAGACTGGTCATACTGCCATGTTTAGGTGAAACAAATGAGAATTGATTGGATTTTCTTTTCCATTAAAAAACCCCATATAACAGTATTTTTAATGCTGCTCAGTCACACATTCTTCAGCTGAAAAACACTGAAATGAAACTGTTCATTCAATGATTTTTTAATGACATTTTCATCATTTGTTTTATGACAAAGTTTGTAATTAAAAGATCAACCCTTTTGTTAACAGGATACTGGACTCATCCAGAAAAAAAAAAAAAAAACAAACAACAATCCCTAAGAAGAATAACTAAAACCAGTTTTATAACAATTGTGTAAGCAAAAATTTTTCCACAACTTAAAAGAAATTTTTTTCAGACTTCTTTGCAAATGCCAAAAGTCATAAGCTCAGAATGAACCGTTATTAGTATTGGAAAAAATATAACACCCCAACCTAATTTTCACTAACCCAGATTTTGGAAATTGCTGGAGCATTTTTATATGTCTTTGAATGAAAATTCAGCCTGAGGCAAAAAGAAGAGCTTGAGAAATTTCACCCTCAGTGACTGCAGTGTGATAAATTTATAAATAATCTAAAATAGGGACTTATAATGGAAAATTTTAAGGTAATTTAAAGATGTATTCCAAAGTTAATATTGCTATCTACTTCATGTAAAATTAAAACCAGGAAACATATTATATATGTGAGAGGATTTTCCAAATTTCAATCATCATAATAGATTATATTTGCAACCAGTTAAAGACATAGTGAAAGGAGATGTGATTTAGTTTTTCTCCAATAAAATCCTCCAACAAAGGCATTTCACACCCCAAAACAGAAAGCGCAAAAAGAAGAGATGTATTAAGCAGGCACTAGTTCCATACCTAAGGGAAGTAAAAATAGTTTCCAGCTGAGTAAGTCTTAAGTCTGCTGCTTAGTATAAAGCTAGGTGATGAGTGCAGTAAGCATGAAGCAGAGATTGCTCGCTTCAGCTAACTGACTAAGTGCTTGTCTACAGAGCAGCGCTCTCAGGAAAGTTAAGATAAATGAACTAATACAATGAAGTTAGAGTGCATTAGTCAGAGAGCATTAAATCTCTGTATAGATGCTTTCATTCGGAAGTAAAGTATCTGTAAATGGCTATAACTTAATTCTTCTTGAAGGAATACTGAAAAAAAAAAAAATTCTTGTTCTGGAGCGGGGCATAAACTCCCAGGTCCAATCAATAATTTAAGTAAACTACAGCTACATCACTATCTCTACCATGTTCCCTAGTTTAAAGATATCACAGGCATATTTGTAGCTGTACCTTGAGAAATCAGGCTAGACAGCCCCTGGGTCAAAAATATGCCATTTAATTTGCTAACGTGGTCAAATTATGTGGGTTTCTGGTATGATATCTATTTGTAGTGTCCATGTCTATTTATTTATTTAGCTTTCTCTAATACTTTGCCTTCAACCTATAGCAAATTAAATTTTTGGGACACATTATACTTGTCTTTATAATCTCATAATTTATCCATATGCTAAAATACAGAGAGCTTTATTCTGCAATGTTTAATATTTGCCGTATCAGTACAACCCTATTAACCCTATTAACAAGTCTGAAAAAAAAACCCCAGAGCGGCTAGTGTTAATCCAGTTGCATATACTACAACAGCAATGTATTAGTGAAGTGATTTTGGGAAAAGCCACATGGTAAATCAACCTTTTCCCTTCCTTCTCAATGCCTTTGTAATTAGAGCTATTTCCCAGAAATGCAGGACAATTTATTTCACTGATCTTATCAGTTTTTCCATAAAAGTCAGAAATTACCATTAGACCTTCCATTAGACAGAATTTATATATACTTTTATCTTGATATTTTTATTATTGTTCTCACTTGTTGACAAAATAATGCACAGTTACCTCTTTTTCTTTGGTAGCAATAGAAATAACAACACCTATTTCTTAAACAGCCCTCAGCAGCAGCTGAGAGTCCTGCAAAATCTACAAAGTATTGCTAAATGAGGGATACAGAGGGGACTGCTTTAGGCTGAGACCCCATCATTCTTCAGCCTCTCGCCTCAAGACAACTGCCACAGCTCTGGCCATTGCAGTGGCCCCACACTGAACTTTTTGGATGGCTTTTCTGAACTGAGAGACCCAGAGCTCAGTGCAGTATCTTGGTGTGGTCTCAGGAAAGTTTAGTACAGGGGGATAATTAATCCCCTGCTTCTGCTGGCTGGCCAAGCTCCTGCTGGTACAGTCCAGAGTGCCACTGGCCTTTGTGAAAGTACTAATACAACAAATATCAAATTGGAAAGACTCTATTTTGTAGTGAATTTGTGCTTATGTGTACACATAATCATGAAATAATTTGATTTCAGGGCTCATAAGCATGACCAACTACTTTATGGAATTATTTCTCAGAGTATTTTTTGTTTCCAGGATTAAATTGACTACAGTAATTGAAATGGACATTATTGCTAGTAGTTTATCAAAATATTTAATTAAAAGCAAATTTTAGGGCACAAGTTTGCCTGGTTCTCAATATTACTAGAATCTTATAGTTTCAGCCAATTCCATATGGGATTTTTATTAATTACAACTATTCCTCATATTTCAGTTCAGTCTTTCCAAAATGACGCTTCAGGATAGAACTCCCTTGTAAATTGTGGGACTTGGAATGAGAGGGTTTGACTATTCAAAAAGATATAATTAAACCACTTCTAAAACTCTAGTGTCCCCACATGTTCGGGTGAAGGACTGATTTTTTTTTTCCATTGTTTGCTGCTATTAAAAACATTCATTTTACCTCTAGATTTTTCCAATTACAAACAACAAAGGATTGTGTTTGTACAAACTTCCTGAAGGTACTTTACAAGGTAACAGAAAAATCTGTTAAAGATTCATGCCATTATCACACTCTAGACTGAGGCCAAGAAGAATGTTTTCTTGTAATTGATCCTCATCCTATGTAAAAGTTGCATTTTTGGGACTAAACATGAAAATAAAAGATAGAAAAAAAAATTGTCCTGTTCTTCAGTAATTGATTCTATAATTAAAGACTATTATAAAGCACATACATAAAGGGACTTAAATAATGACATCTGAATGCTTTTTTATCTGGCATGTTGTAACTTCTTAGTAATCATTTCTGCAATGTTTAAGTTCTTCTATGTAAAGAAAAGCACTTCTGTAGAGATGAAATGGTAAACAAGAGACTGTTTTGGTCAAGACTGCCACATCATTTGGGTTTTTAGATTACTGTGCTTGAAAAGACCTTAACTGGCATCCCTTGTTAATGGATCTAAGTTCATTATTGCTTGGCTAGCCCACTGGTACCCTAAAAAATTCATTATGATGCAACATGATTTATTAAGTAGTTGGGAAGCAGTTCGAGGCAGTCCAGATGACCCTGATTAGCACAGAGCTGGAAAGCTAGCTCTAGAGGTGCAAAATACTACAAAAACATACAAAGAATACATACAGAAATGCAGATAATTGTGTGAGAGAGGGTATATGTGTACACTCACTATTTTTAATAGGCTTCCTTCTTGCTTCTTCCTGCATTACCAAGCACAGCACTGGTGCATCAGAGGGATGCTCATCAAGTTTTATGTGGCCTAGCCTCTGCAGGAGAGCTTTCTTAAGTAAAATATATGCACACATCCCGGGAAACTTCATTGTTTACATGACCTCTTTAAACCAGTCCAAACCAATTCCTCTGTGGATTTTTGGAGAGTGCCAGTCATAAGAGATTAAACAGTTTGGGAAAGAGTAGGTTCTTAAAACGAAGGCCTTTCTTATCTCTGATACACACCTGGCTCACTCTCAACTATGACCTCCTAACTTGGATGGTACCCACTGGCCCATAAATTTGCTTTCTTCCTTGCCTAACACACTTCATGCCTTTTGCACCAAAGGAAGTTTCATCAACACTTGACTTTCTTGCACCTTTGCTAGAATAAAGATTTCTGGAAAAAATTTGAACAGGAGACTCTTATTAAGAATGTGCATTTACAATATAGCAACACAAACATAAAACTACATTTTTTTGTTAATACTAAGATGAACAGGAATTTTTGATCTTTTGCAGCCTCTGTAAATTTTGGATGCTTTTATAATACAACAGTGGAACCATATGTATTAACAAAGACTCTGTATACTACATACATATATGTGTGCAAACAGACAAAGTACCAGTTACCCTTTGTTGATGTTCGTTTTTCATGTCTCTCCGTTTTCTGTTTATGGATTTCTGAAAACAATGTAATGCAAATTTATCAATTTTTCACACACAAAATATCAGATGCATTCTAATAATAAAACATAAAAAAGGTGCTAGAGCTTTGAATATTATGGCAGAACCATGGCTTAATCACCTGCATATTCAGGATTACATACAATATTCTTCATTTATATATATAAACAGACAATATACATATGGATAAAAATCACAATATTAAGGGTCTTTAATAATCTGTTTTTAATTGAGTGATACTACTCAATTAAAAAAAAAAAACTACTTTTAAAGGCAAGAATGGGTTTTGCTGATCTGTATACAGAAAAATATGTTGTTCATGAATCAGAAAACACAGGCTTTCACTAAATATTTTCTGTATGTATCTTGAGTTGTATCAAGATTAGCATTGTATGCTTTCCAAATTACATTTGAAAGGGGAAAAAAAAAGTTCTTTTTGCTATATTTTCTAAAATTTTTAAAGATTGCATACTGACTTGATACCTCCAATACACAGTGAAAGGTAGGCTCGATGTCTACAAATTACAGAGATATAAGTTCCCAGGCTAGGGGTCGTCATATCAAAGAGTGATATTTTAATCATGCTGTATATCAAAGCACTGAGAACTACCTTGTTAGAAGAGGAATTGATACAGTATTCATCTTTCCTTGTTATGCCATTCTTTTTGAACAAAATTCTTCCACTACAATATTGATATTAAATTACTGCTATATACCTCTAAAACTCTTTTTTCTACTGACCTTATTGTGAAGGATAATATTGAAACTGCAAAATGTTGCATTTTAGAAAAAGCAAACCAGAAGTAAATCAAGCTTTCATAGCCTTGTTTGCATGCAGTTGTAGAAATTTAAAGGGCATTTATTACAAATATGCAATAAATTCATTAATATTATAAAGGGTGTCTTTTTTATGGTGTTGTGCATGTAATTCCTGCAGTAGAAAACTGGTATAAAATACTGGATCAAAATTGTTTGTGACAAAAGCAAGTCTCGTTAGACTGTGGGAGATGCCTCCTTGTATTTCAGTGTTACATTTTGTCTGCAGGGTCTAAAAAACAAGAACATTGACCCTAAAATTATGCATATTACTTCTCAGCTCTAAGAGGCTACTTTAATACCTATTGAAGACAACTGAAATCTTCCACTTACAGCCTTACAACCTTAGTTATTTTCTCGGGTTGTAATAGGATGCACTTTGCCAAAGAAATCCAGCAGAAAATGGAATTTTCCCTCCCCAAATCTTGAAAATAATACAGAATGTTTTTATTAGATAGTATTTGGCATCTGAAATAATGATTGTGTCTGGTTTGCAGAAACATAACTATTCTATAGTATCAGCCTATGTTTTCTTCAGATAGAGAGAATATTATTTCACCAAGATAAAGAGTAAGAAGGGGTAAAATACATATCACTGTTAGCCACTAATGTATGGCAGCATAACTAAGCTAATCATATGATCTCATTAAGCTAAAATTACTTTTTATTCCATTTTCATCTTGTTCTTTTCAGCCTGGGTGTGTAGTTCATTTATTGTTCTATAATGATCAGAAAGAAATACGCTTTACTGTTTTTCTGCATTTCAGCTGAGCCTGGACTATTTTACTTTCTTCAACTATGTGAGAATATTTTATTTCTATTGAAAAGGAATCCAGTTGCTGCATTTTCAAACTTTTCCCACATCTGCTTGAATGGATGCATGAACTAGTTTAAGCAGCATAAGTGGTAGGAGTGGTGCAAGACAAGGACAGCAGGAGGATTGCTCCCTGATTCTGGGCACATCTGAGCAGTTCTCTACACTGCTGCTCCCGACTCTCTCCAAACATAGACTTAGGGGACTTAAAGAAACTGAGTCATTTTCTCTACATTGCAACATACAGTGGAGACACATCTCACCCATTTCAAGAGGTCACCATACATACAGAGATGAATACAGCCCACTAAGTGATAAATCATATTCTTCAGGCAGAGTCATTCACACAGACACATATTCCTTTCTTGCCTTAAAATGCCTCAGCTCACTGTGGTTTCATTATCTGTTATGTGTCTCAGTAGAGAAATAGCCTATTTTTCTTTAAAAAATTGGTATAAACCTTTGTTATGAAAAAAAAACACAGGAAAGAGAAGAAAAAAGGCTTTAAAATCACTGTGAGTTTAGAAAATTCATTGCTAATTTGACAAAATATATATGGAGCAACAACTGTAGAGCTGGTTGTGTGAAACAAGCTCACATTGTTTTAGCAGTGAAGCTTGCTTCACACAAATATTTCAGTGAGGTGCATATAAAGATACCTCACATCTCAAAAAACTATACACAATTTCCTTGAAGTGAAATACATTGGCATAATGCACAAGTGTGTATGTATATGTTCTTATATATTGTGAAGTGTCCCATCATTAAGATCTCTTCACAAATTTCCCATTAAAGTCTGAACCATCATAAAAATATTGCAGCCTCGAATGCACAAATGCATACATTACAACCCAAATTTTCCTAGCACAAATAAGTCCCAATATAAGCTGTCTCAATATAAGCTGTTCTGGATCAATTTACAAGACAGAAAAGAGTGACTATTTTCTAACTTCAAAATATTTAAAATAAAGAACCACATTAGATTATTGGAGATTTTTTGTGGTTGTTCTGAGAGTTCTGATACTCTCTGCTTCATCCTTCATGAAAAATAGCCTTAATTTTCTAGTAATCATATCATACCTTATTGCTGAGTTGAGAAATTAGTTATAATATCATAGAAGAGTTACATGGCCAGTTTAAAGCATGCAATTTATCTCTATCAATGTGACACATTGTTAATAAATCCTAAATATTACGCATTTTTGTTTAGAAAAATGACAGAATCAAGCAGCAGCAAGGATAATCTTTGTCACCACAGCAACCATCTGGACTCTTTATGAGATGACAGCATGATTTATTAAATTATTGTAAGGTGCTATGTATTTTAAAAGCTGTATTTCACTGTTTGTTTTCTTATGTTATTAAGCAGACATGAAAAATTATATTTCTCCATGTGTTTCATGAGTTTTGAATGTATAAGTACTTTGTTTCCTAAAATAAGGATACTGCTTGATGTTGATTTCTCTAGACCTCAGGTCTTGTGCAGATACACAGAACATGCAAGGTGATTAGTTTAAATAACTCCAAGAAGGGAAGCTAGCAGTCTTCTCACTGACCATTTCAAGATGCTGAAAGGAGACACATTTGACTATATTGCTGGCAGGCTGATATATCTATGTGCTGTTTACCCAAAGCAGACCCCTGGAATCAGCAGAGGATCAGTTATTGCAGGCAGCTTTACTGGAAATCCCTGCTGAACATGCAGCCTGGGCACTAGCTTCCCGCAGCCCTGACCCAGCTAATTTTCAATAACAGCAGCTGACAATGGCTAACAACAGCATGGCACTGGCGGTGAGCTCCAACTCCAGGAAAATCAGGGTGGGAAAAAATAATTACAGTCCCGTGAATCTGTGTGAGCTAGTGTGTCAGCACTTGTAGGTTTACATCTGAGTGAATGAAGAGCACAGCCCCTCGTGGTAGGGCACAAGGAGGTTCTCCTGGTTCTTGGTTTCCTTCTTTGTCCTTGTGTTTCTGATTTTGATTTTTTTTTTTTAATCTCGTTTTTTTAACATAGTAAAATACATAGCATTACTCTTAACTATTTTAGCTGTATTGTCTTTTGTTATTATGATGTATCTATAAGCCTCAAATCTCATTAATTACTTTAGGTACCACATAGAATTGTATTATATTATTATGATGTATCTATAAGCCTCAAATCTCATTAATTACTTTAGGTACCACATAGAATTATAACACAATATAAATATCTCTCTGTTACTCTCAATAAGTTCAGACTTTGAGGGTTATGTTTCTTCTCTGTGGGAAAGCACAGCCCTGCATTTTTCTTCTTTAGAGGATGAAGTGGTGAGAAGTATTCTGGTATTGTTAAAACAGCTCCTAAACCTCACACTCTGCTGAGTTACTACCTTACAGATGAAATATAACTTTAAAAAAATTCCAACAAACCATATTAAAATTCTCAATGATATGAGAGACAAAGTGAGAAAAAATAAGGACTATTGTGCTCATTTGAAACACAAGAATGTTTTACTCAATGTAACCCAGAAAGTCAACAAAATAGCTAGGAATTTAACTCTGAACACTAACATTATCAATATTCAACAGTATCAATATTCAATATTATCCCTTCATGCTTAAAACCATCCTGTTTCTACTTAAATACTGTAGTGAGGATAGAATGTAGTATTAATATATCTAGTGTTTTAAAGCTGTAATTAGGCATGTGGAATTTTATGTGACATGAAAATATATTTTTTTTCTAAGCAAATTTTACCAGTTGGAAGTCTTTTTCATAATTTGTTACAAGCAAGACAGTGCTATATCCCTTCAGTGCTTTGACATTCTTTCTCTTATAAATATCTAAGTGTGAAAAGGAAAATGAGTTCGATTCAGAGTCTTGGCGAGCCAGAGGTTAATAATTTGCTTTTGAGCAGTTAAAGCCCTTACAGCTATTGCCAGCAATTTAATGGGGCTATATCTTATATAGTTAGTTTATCAAGACTAATTGGTAGCAGGCAGCTGATTATCCTGAAGGGTTGGTGGAAAGAGGTACAGAGGGCAAGGCAGGAGTGAGTGGTGTTAAGAGCTTTAGAAGATGAGAGAGATGTCATTTCTAACGTGTTTTTAGATGCTGTCTGCATGAAGAATTGTAGTCTCTTGCTGTTGGTATCCTCAGGAGAAATTTGCAATTGTGCAGCTGATGTCTGGTTTTAATCTAGATAGTACCAGCTGGTGTGGGTGACAGTTATCCTTGTGGGGCTAAGAGCAGAAGAAAGGAAGCTAGAGCAACTTCCAACTAACTACTAACACATCATGTAGCTATACTCTAAAGGGAAAACAGAAACAAAACAACAAAAAAAAATTGCAACAGGGGGAAAAAAAACACAAAAGAAAGAAAAAATAAGCAGGAAATATTTAACTGTGTAACTAAATTGGTGTATTGTGTCTATATCCAGGACCTAAAACCAGTGCAACAGAAGACCTTAAATACCAGCAATTCAGTGCTGGAAAGTCTGAGTGAAACATATGACTTATTCAGTTGACTTCCCTACTATCTTGCTACTAGCACAGTCTTCTCCGTGGTGTTTTCTTAGATCTTGTCTTGTTCTGGGGATTCATAACAACTTCAGGCTGGGGTACATAATAACTTTTCCTGAAGTTATGTGTTGCAAGATCTTTCTTGAAAATGCAACAGGGGTCAAATTGCTCTTATCAATGAAAATGCTGAACAGTTTGTGTGCTCATCCACTGCATGAGGTACCAGGTCACATCTTCGGAAATCACAACTACAGTGTAGAGTGAAAAAAATCTTTTTTTTTTTTTTTCTTTCATATTTTGCAGACATACAGTGTCTCTTTAATTTGCTGCATGACACTACTGATGACAGGTCACAGACCACTTCTCATTCTTCTTAGTGCAAACCCTCTGCTCTAGTGAATATTTACCCAAACAATCATATATCACTAAACAGTGAATGTAGCTGTGGAGTGACATTTGATTGGTCCTAAAGCTAATTAGCAAAGCAGCTACTGCACCTTAGTTGCCTTCATACTTTCTTTGACATCGCTTAATAGCTATCAGAGATACAGAGAACACAACACTCAATTTACCTATCTTGAGTAACATACAGCAAACAAATAGACTTTATGCTCCCCCAAGAATACAGGGATTTAACATTGCCTTCCAGATACACATTAAGCCCTCTTTATAAAATAAAGTACAAAAATAAATAGATTTGATCTTAGTTCAACAGATACTCAATTGTTTCCAAATTATTGCAGTTTCACTAGTCTATAACAGAAATTCACTGTAGCTGTGAGGGGATCTGAGTTCACTGAGAAATATGTAGGACCTCAGTTTTGATTCTGTGGGTTTAACTGAGTTTTGGAAAAATGTTTTCCAGGTCAGGCATTTGTTCTGTCTCACACACAGCACTCTGCGGCCAGTGGGGCATGTGCTTAGTGCCCCTCTCTTCTCTCAGAGTGAGAACTTTCCCAATGCTCCCTAGCCAGGTCACAAAAGATTTCCATGAAAGCAGCATGGATAGTTTTACTTAAGGTTTCCCCTGATTTAAGAGGATAACTTAAACAGCTGCAAACCGCTTTTATGCTACATTTCTATTCAGGGTTCCTCCTAGTCTTGTGTTTCAAAGTTCACTCTCTATCTTTTCAAATAAAGTTGGTAAGTTTGGATTAAAATGTTTCAACTCAAGTTGAAACTCAATCACTATTCTACGACAGGCAAAAGAACCATAATTGAATATCCGTGTTCCCTGGTGGTATATAGTATTGTTTCATCTGGATAACATGGAAAATATTTTCTTTCCCATATAAAATGCTGTTTCATGGTGGATGTTACTGCTGTATTGATCAGCATAAATAAAACAAGATGAGATTGTTAAAAGAACATTAATAACTTAAACGGATACCACAAAAATGAAAAATGCAAAAAATACATATCTGGAAAAGCAGTTTAACATCTGAGAATTGAGCCAATCAATGATTTCTATCTTTTAACGCAGGGTCTACATTGCACAAAGATATGCAAAATGCTTTATAGCGAGATGTGGCCTAGGGAGACAGTGAAAGCCTTTTAGAGAGATCTATAATAGCAACTCGTACAGAAAAGTGAACAGTACCATACAGCAACATAAAAGAAACTGAATTCAGGAGGCATTACCAGTACAAATAGGTATATACCTTAGGGATGAATGAAACTGCATAATTATTTTTAAGATACATATGTGACAATTACACTGCTAACACAGTTTTCAGGTGGCATCTATAGTATTCTGAACTTATTTTCTCTAGTCCATTTCTGAACTGTCTGTAGCTTTGGGTTCACAGGAAGTGGTAGATGAATTACAGACATGTATAAACTTTGTTCCCTCACTGAGAAAGTGTTTGGAGTATGGAGAACTCTTTTGGGCTATATTTTTAACAGTTCTGATACACTTCCTAAGGCATTTGTACTGGTTGCTCTTGGGCAGCAATAAGAACTTCTGTCCCATCTACTGAGTAAGCTGGACTTTTGGTCTGATCATACATTCTTAAGTATCTAAATAAACTTTATACTTTAAATACTTTAAATAAATAAATAAACTTTAAACTTTATACATACTTTATATAATGGGGGACTAATGCCTTAAATATTTGTCAGTATGTTTTTCCCTACCCTGTCTGGATAGCAAAACCAGTTATTTTTAGACTTATACAGGCTATTGTATCAAAACTACTTTCAAATCCAAATTGGCAAATCACCTGCGAGCCTTCTCTAAACATGTTGTTCCTACCTCTTCCCTTTCCCAAACAAAGTTATTGTAGGTGTTTGCTTGATCACTCTTAAAAGGTCTGAATGAGCAGATAGATCGTGCTGAATAAATTCTGACTGTCCCAGCCTCGGGGTGGAGAAGGGATAGGTGTGGGTATCTGGAGTCAGGTCTGGGGGAACGACACCTTGGCTAGGCTTGTTTAGGGTAACTCAGTGTAACTGATTATACCCTTAGAAGTTGTTGTGTCTTTTAAGAGGCTGATGTGTATGTCTGCAGCATATTAATAACCAGCCTACTAGTCAGGCAAGGATATCCTCATTTGAACCAAAGGCAGAAGGATAAGGTGCTTTGCCAAAAAGATTATTTGTACTTTACAAAATTTCTCACAACATTTAACAGAAATTTCTGTTAAAGCATATTTCTACTTCATATGTAGGCTAACTTACAGGAAAATAGAGACCCCTCTGTACCTCATGGAAATTAAGTTTCTTTTGATCATCTGTAAGAACAATCTTATGCCAATTAAAAAACTTTTTGGTAATACAGAGATGGATAACAGTATCATAATGGTGCTTTATTTCTTACTCTGATTTTTAAGAGAATTGTATTTGTTGAAATGAAAATTGCTTACAGTTTAATAATGACTCTTTTAGCCATGATCATCAATGCTGAAATGTCTGTACTTATTATTTACAGATCTTTATTTCCAGTTTTGTGCACAAGGTTTCTCAGCTCTTTTCCAAACTCACAATTAATGCCAGCCATGTTCACAAGAAAAAAAAAACAAAAACAAAAACAACAACAACAAAAAAAAAGCCAAAAAAGCCAAACAACCAAACCCACCAAACAAAAACTCCAAACTTCTCTCTTTTTTTTATAGCAATACTTTCTACTAAAAGGGATGTAAATATGATAAAACATACAGCTGTCAAATGATTAACTGTGTCTCTAGAGGTGAAACCCTGAAAAAATGTACAAGATAATCAGTCATAACTGTTGCAGAAAGAAATAAAGGCAGAAACATATCAAACCGGCAAGAATTAAAAATTTCTATGTATTTTGTATGTTCAGAATATGCATTGTTAAAAATGGCAATGTCCCCTACAGAATAATCTTTCACTATGTCCACTGAAGAACACTGCTTTCCAGACAATATTAAATGTTCATTCTTTTCCAATTATTAAAGATAAATATTAGTGATAAGACTTGGAGTGGCAAAAATAATTGCAATAAAAAGGTGCTCGATAGATATTTTCATCCTTTCTAAAGGATTCCCAAACTGATATCAGTCCTGTTGCCTGCGGAAGCCCATTACCATTACTTGTACTTCTATTATCTTTGCTTTTAATTTACTTCTCTAGGAAAGTGATCTTTGCTTTCTTTGGTATCATAATTATCATTAGACTTTTCTTCTCTCATGATTAGACAATGTCCTTGCCACTCCCCTTGAATTTTTTTCCAATATGTAATTGCATTGTGATACCAGCAATCTTATTTTTTCAGTTACCATATTACATTATAAATTGTATGCAAATGTTTTAGCATTCTTAAAAGCTACTAGTCAACAAAGCAAAAGAGTGAAAGATTGTCCATACACTAAAAATAGGTGCAGAGATTTTTAAAAAAATTGTCGTACTAATCATGAATACCACAATAATTGCGGGTTAGATTCAATACAAATACTTAAAATTCAGCCACAGAAAATATAATGCACATTTCCAGAGTGAAATTTGAGAGAGGTTTGCTGTAAAAATGCAAAAAATGTCAATCTGTTCATCTTCTGAAGACAGCAGTAGTGCACTGCACAATCTCACTGAGTCTTCTTTTTTCTTGTTTAGAATGTTCACATGCCACAAGCATAAGAGTCACCCAAAGAAAGATCATTCACAAAGCTGTGGATAAAATTGCTGCTCAGAGTGAAGGGTCTTTGATTCAGAAATGGTCCTTTAAAAGAGGATAGAGAACACACCATAACCAAAAAATTTGCTTCTGAATTGTGGATTTAACATTTTAATACCCAAGAAGTCTCCAGATTTTTTTGTGGAGCTGGTCCTCCTTTGGGCCCAGTCCGAACAGCAGCCACATGGGGAAAATGACCAATGTAGTGCTTTTGGGTTTTTTATTTTAGAAAGCTTTCATTCTGGAAGTTTCATTTCTGGACCAAATATATGACAGCACATAGTAGTTAAGAAAAGCTACTCAGTGATATCTGCACCTTGTGCCTGAGGGAACAGATCGTGATGTTTATGAGAGTGCTACCTGCAGGAGCTCACCTGAGCCCTCAGCTCACTTCCCAGGGCTTTGCCTTCTGTGCTCATGAGCTTTAGCAGTGGGAATAAATTTCACTGTACCTAACCAGAGAAGCTGTTGACTAGACTGTATCACAGAGCACTCAGAAAATTTCTGTTGAGTCCTGTATGCTGGTAATTCAGCTCTTTGATGTTTATACAATTTTAAGAGAAGTCTGCAGAGAGACAGGAACAGCTCTGAGGGGCTCAGAGCTGCCTGTCACAAAGCAGACACATGCAGTACTTCACACTGGCATTTCCAAGGGACTGGTGGCTTCAGGCCACATATATTGTATTTCTGTAGCCCAGTAAAAGAGGTGACAAAATCAAATATAAACAAGGCCAGATCCCAGCTGCCAGGATGTAATGAAGACCTTCAGTCACCTGGAGATGGTAAGTTATTTGAGGATATTGCTATGCGAATGCTTGTGGCTATGCTCAGAAAGGGGTACTAGTACACTAGCAGTGCCAGTGAAGGAACAGCTTTTTTCAGGGAGACAAGAGGATGGGAATCCTTATCCTCTAAAAGAGAGAGGAAGGATCTGGAGCACACATCCAGAGAGTGGAAAAGCCGACTCAAAATTTGTTTTACTGCTTAGGCAGATGAAGTATGTTTGAATTTGGGTCTTTTCACATCTGTGTGGCTGTGTTAACCTGTAATATACCAGATCCAGAGGATTCACCAGCTCCTTGTTTATTTCCTTCACAACAAAGATGAAAGACCTCGGGTTTTGGACATTTAGGTCCAAGCAATCATCTGATCACTTCCAACTGACTAATTTAAGCAGTTTCCACCCTATTTGAATGACTTCTCTGAATTCTATTTCTACAGCCATTTGTTCCAATGTAAAGGGTAAGGCCTCAGTGTGTCACTGATTTCCTCCAGAAGCAGAGATTGCAGTGTTGAGCATGGTATTGTCCATAAAGTTTTTATGGGTTATGCCTTCCCAGACATGAAGTTTCTTCACAGTACTTTGGCCTGGCCAGCTACACCTTCCCCCCGTGTACCTAACATCCCTGCCAACAATGATCTACAGCTTCAGACTCTGTGCACCCACTGTATAACTAACAATGCATTTCTCTCTTTGGGAGAAGAGACAGGGTTATGTTGAACTTTTTACAGTTCCTATTGATGAATTAAAGAGATGAAATGTTTTCCTACACTGTCTGTAAGTTTACCTAAAATGCAGGATCATCCATAGAAAGATGATAGGTCCTGGTTTTCAAGCCTATTAATTCCATGGATGCCCTATTGAGAGTGACAAATTGTGTCATTACATAGAAGCCTTATCCTGTTCCAATTAACTTCAGAGAGAACTGGATTGTAATCTCAACAGTAACTGGGGTGATAGATTCTTCAATACAGGCATTTACCTCTTCAGAATCTGATGGATATCAAATTCATATCACACAGAGTTGGTTACATATTTTACTATTCTCAAACTTTGCTCAATATGGAGAAAAAAACACCCTTGTTTTGAACAGCTTTACGTGTTATCACCAATAACTCAAGCCCTTGAATACATTTCCTTTTGGATTTAATAGAAGTTGAACTTAAGTTTTATGTTTCAGCATAACAATTCCAATATCTATAAAGATTTATATTAAAAATCCTATTTGCTTCACTTGTCTGCTTTAAAAATTCAATGATAAGTAAGTACTACTTCTGAAGACTCAAATCCAGTCTTATTTTAAGGTTCTGTGCTGCTACAAGGCAAAATGCTTTTACACCACCTCACATTATTTTTCACTAAATATTCTTTCCTTAATATTCCATATTATTATTTCTGAATTTTATTTCTATCCAGATATAAATATAACTCACTGGCATTAACAGGAATCCCACATGCAGGGCACGGATACAGATAATATTTCTGTAATCCTATTTTTTTAATGAAAATTTTCCAAAATTTCTGGTTAATAATGAAACAGTCAAGAATTCTCACAGAGAAGCAAACAGCACAAATATTATTACTTGAATTTCTCTTATTTCACAGATATACTAGTTAATTCTTAAAATGGGTGTAAGTTATTGTCTGTGTAGTAAAGCAACTGACCAACCTTTTGTCATAGAAGGTTCCACTTCACCTAAATCAAGAGAAAAAAACAAATGTCAGAGAATACATATTTAAAAACCCAAACACCACCCTTTTTTTTTTCTCCTGTCTCATTTTAATTTCAAAAAATAAATTCTCTTCTTTATATGCTAAATGACAAGCATCTATTCTGAGATTTTGAATTTTTCACAAATATCTTACCATAGAGTTTAGGGTAGAGAAATTCAAGGTGCAGTAGCAACTAAGGAAAGATCCAAATCTGTGTTTGTGCTTCTGAATATTAACTTGTGACTACAATTTACAATTTGTTTTATTTTATGCATGTTTCCATGTGTCAAGTCAAGGCCCAGTGGTTCTACTTTAGTTCCAAGTGACGAAATGTAGATGCAGTTTAGGAAGATTGTAAATCTAGCAATTCTTCCAGTGAAATTCAAGGCAAATTCCACTCAGTGGAACTATGAGCACTTGATTGCTTCCATTGAATTCCTTGGAATTTAAAGGACTGAGCCTGAGTGACTGTGGCTCTCTGACTGCAGTGCAGAGTGGGCAGGGTGCTCACATGCACTTAATTTTTATTTTGTAGTGCAATAAAATGCCTTACTGCCTTTTCATACTCCTGGTTGATATTGATGAAATTCCACTTGGGCCAAAGGCTGCTAGAACTAAGGTTTTGAAACCCGGAGTGAGTATTCAGGTCTTGATTTTTTTTCTATTTTATGATCTTTTCCTACTGCCATTAACACACACTCAAGTATTTGAAAGCTTACATTTGCTTTGGGAGTTAAAAAATTATAAAAATGAACTTTATCAAATTTTACCAAGCTCTCCATATTTCCTCTCTTCTATTTGTCACTTACATGAGACCAACTTTCTGCAAGTTGTAAATTATATCTCAGAATAGGATGCCCAATTCACAGACTCACGTGTAGCAGCCTATCTATTAGCATTCATAAATGATGCCATTATAAAAAGCTCATGCACATATTTAAAAGGTAGAAACTATATGATGACTCAAGTTTACGAACAAATGGATAGAATTCAGTTTCAGCATGTCGCTTTTTAATTGCATTCTAGTATAGCCAAATATGACATAAAATAAACTACTCTGAAATGAAGATGTCACTCCTACACTCATCACTTGTCAAAATGACCAATATGATGTGACATGATGATCCGTTACTGCTCTGCTCCTACTGGGGAACTAGTTGTGGTTTGAGGGTGTTTTTTTTAGTTGTTGGTTTTTTCTTTTTCTTTTCTTTTCTTTTTCTTTTTCTTTTTCTTTTTCTTTTTCTTTTTCTTTT
>JAWWMO010000121.1:63120727-63153188 GCA_035047845.1 Dendrocincla fuliginosa | reverse complement strand
TCTTTTTCTTTTTCTTTTTCTTTTTCTTTTTCTTTTTCTTTTTCTTTTTCTTTTTCTTTTTCTCTTTTTCTTTTTCTTTTTCTTTTTCTATTAAGCAATGGATAGCTATTTCCAAACTCAAAAATTTAGCAATTTACTTTCATTTATCAGATTCTGACAGATGTTCCACCATCATGGCTGAAACATAAATTTCTAGTAAACTGAATTATTTGCAATATGGCACCCAAAATCCCCTTACTTATGCTGAAGTGCCTCCCCTTTTTTTTTTTCCTCCAATATATTTCCTGTCATCAATATGGCAAATTAAAAAATCTATGTTTCTTGATATATCATGTATATTTACCGGGATTCTTTAGATTCTTACTTATTAAAACAAAATAGCTCCGTTCTCTGAAGCAATATCCTGATGAATATTTTGGTTGTGGCTTTGAAGTCTTATATAAATTAATGCTCTTTACTTCAAGATGTACTAATGGCAATATTTAATTCTGACAGCTTTTCTGTAATGGTAGATTAAACATGAGATGAAAGTTAACGCAGAGACCAATTTACTGATTGGAATATCCAGTAGATGCTATACGAGCAACAATGTCCACTTTTCATTTTATTTGACCTTGTCTGTGAGGTTAAAAGCTGAGTAAGCCAATGTAATGCATGTAAAACAGCAGTTAGAGCAGCTACAGAAGTCTTTACATCACAAATACCTTCATCACTGTCATCATCATCACTCCATACGATGTCAGACAGTAAAGAAAAAAAGCCATAAATCCAATCAGTGGTTTCTTCCAGTGTCTCATGAATGATTCTCAGTGGTTCTGTGCTGAGCTTGTTAACAGATCTTCCTGAGTGCAGAGTTTAAAACAAAAGCAGTTTGAAAAAAAACCCCAAACAACTCCTTCAGTAATAAAAACCTTTGTTTTATACAGGACTAATTAGACTATCTCTTTTAACAGAAACAAGGATTGTGAATGTTAATTTTTATTATTAGAGGATTTGAGGACAGCTCTCCTTCCTGTGCAAGACTGGTATAAACTGTATCCTTCTGTACTTGAAGTTTGCAGAGTGATTAGGGATCCAGTGTATAATTTAGTCTGATGCTGTGCTTCAAGTTCCTGCTCGTCTTCTGAGGTCTGGTTTGACAAAGTACATATATAGATTTGGTTCTACCTAACATTCATTGTTTTAGATAAACTCTTCCTTTCAGCTCCTTCTTTTTGTTCCCTGACTCAGGTCTCCTACATCTTGAAGCCTGTTTAGGATTCACTGCCATCAGCGTCCCACTCCTCATGTCTTATCTCCCCCTGAGCCCCTTCCTTTACACAAGTCCTGGCTGAGGAAATTGCTGAGCCCTGGCTTAACCACACAAACAGGTCATGTCATTGCCATAGAGCACATGCAAAATACGAAAAGAGAAAGCTGTGCATACTCAGGCCAAAATTAACCTGAGTTCACAACCAAAGCATGTGCAAATCCACATAGTGACACACAGACAGCTATTTTCAAACACATACTCCTGTGCATCTGAATTTTCCCTTACAATTTTTCTAGAGTTTCTTTCACATACATTTTTGTATGTCTGCCTAACTTGTTCTGATCTTACTGCTTCTAGAGGCAAGTAAACTGGGAAACAATGAAGCTGTTCAGTTTATTGTGCTCCACTTTGCTGGGTACTCTGATGGAAGTGAGGCTTCTGCACCCCACTGTATCCACACCCAGGCAGTGTGTAATACAAGTATTCCCTTAAAAGCTTTTCAAGTTGTGTTTTCACTAAATTTCTCCCTCCCTGACATAGTCTTTCAGAAGGACTTTCAAGCCTCTGGCAGACTGTTTCTACTGACCATTCTGTGCAGCAAACTTCTCTTTTCTTGAACTCTGTACCAAACACTGCTTAGGAAGAGGGACAACTCTCATTCAGTTTATGTTACTGTCCACTGTACTTGAAATGGAGGAATGAATCCTTGCCTGGTCTGTGTGAAGTTTTCCCACATATGTAGACAGTTGAAGGTAGATCACAAATATGTTTTGTACTGTTGGCCTAATCTTGTTTCTAGGAATTTTGGTAGAAATATGTACATGGAATTTAACAGTATCAAGATGGGAAACATAACTCTGTTTATCTTTCTGTAGGTTAATACTTTAGTAGGAAGTTAAAGACAAGTCTCTTCAGAGCTACTTCTGATTGCAGTGCTCTGACTCACAAG
The DNA here is from genome assembly GCA_035047845.1 of Dendrocincla fuliginosa. NCBI lineage: Eukaryota > Metazoa > Chordata > Aves > Passeriformes > Dendrocolaptidae > Dendrocincla > Dendrocincla fuliginosa. The sequence goes on along the minus strand of JAWWMO010000121.1, from coordinate 63,150,987 downwards.
CCAAATCTTAGCATTAATCAGAAGCAGTCTCACATGGATTTGCAGGTTACAAAGACAGACTTGAAGCAACTTCTTCGATGGCAGCAGTATAAACAGTTATTTTCTACAAGCGCTGGAATGAAGTTTACAGGTAACTTTATTTGAAATATAAATATATTACCAAAAAGTTCCTTTTATTTCTAATTAATTAATCTGAAACAGAAAAGACCAGTCTATTTTCTATTGGTTTGCACCTGCTTATTAATAATGTAGACCAAAGATATATTGTAGTTAATCTTTTTTTAACATTGTATTATATAGGTATATGTTACTGAACAATCAGACACATCAAATAAATTAAAGGTGTGGCATGATGAAATAACAGCACAGAAATATGCATGATCTCTTGAATTTAGAGTACTATTGTTTACACTACTGTGTTCAGAAAGAATGAGTAGTATAACAGCAAATATTTACTTCTTTTAGGATAGGGCACTTATTTATTTGCATTGTCTTCATACATTGAGATGCAGAGATTTAATTTTTTCAGCTGATTTGCCACAAATACTCTTCTCAACTGTTAACCAGAAGAATGAATACCTATATTTAGGCTATTAAAAAGTAAATCTACAACTCAAATCCTGACGTCATTTGCACTTCATTCTAAGCTAGAAGTGCTGAGGAGTCAAAGTGGACTAATAGAATAGACTTGGTTAGAGGTGTCTTAGCATAACCAAGGTTTTGATTCACAAGCAGGAATGGTTTAACTTTGGACAGCTGCCTTGACTTCCACTATGGCTTTCCACCCTCCTTTTACCCACTGGTTGCTTAGGGAGGGCTCAGTTGCTTTTACAGCCACAGGCTTTTACAGCTGAAGGGAGTGCAACTGTAAACTAAACAAGAACTGGTATCAATTTATTTTAATATACTGGTCTATCAGCTAGCAGTTCAAGAACTGCTTCACAGGTAGCAGAGCTGTCTCCCCTGGGCAAGCAAGGGAAATGCTCAGAGAAGAGCAAGATCAAGAGCAGACGAAATTATTCCAATCACCCCAAGGCAAGCCGTCTTTGGTGATGAATCAGTCTTCAACATCATATCCTGGTCTTTAATTCATAACATCTTCATACCCCACTAAGAAAAAGGATTAGAAATTATAAGTATCCAGAGGCAAATTTTTCCCATCATACCTACACTAACAGGCCCAAGTTGCAAATCCTGTTTAACATAGAAAGTTCAAAAAAATCAGTTTGGAGGTGTGTAGAGGACACTTTATTGGAATTTACAAAATAAAGTTTTGTATTGAAATAGATACAGTGATCTCACTTGAGGTCTGATGCAAGGGGCACAGGCCTAGGAAATTACCTTCTTTTGCACAGGTCTTCCATTTAACTTCTGCTACATTTTCAACATTTTTTAAAAGTGGTGCTAACAGTAGTGATGTTCTGAAGAACATCATACCAGGTAATGCCAAAGTGAAAATTACGAGTAATTAAATCCATGTTTGTAGCTCTCCATACAACTTTGAAAATAGCAGGTTCTACTAGGTCCTTAGTAGAACAGAACACACTAGAAACAAAGGAAATGAAACAATTCTGGTGGTAAGTACAGAAAAAGATTCCATTTATCTCATACACACACAAAGAAAAACAATTTTATAGAGGATTTGCATACTTTGGTTCAGAAATGAAGCTGAAAGAATGTGGATTTTAATAGCAAACTTTGAGCTTGATGTTTTGATGTGTCCAGCAATGGAACAGTATGATGAGTTTTTTTACAGTAGTCTTGTATTCAACATATTCAGAGTGGATTAGCTGTCTCCTGTCTGACTTTTCCTTTCTTAGCAAACCTTAGAACGCTAATTATGTTAAAAGTAAGTTCACAATATATTTTTGTTGCTAGCATATGTTAAATAATGTTTAATCTTTCATTTCTAACAAATCTATAGCTATAAACTATAATTATCGTATGTCACATATAATCTATTGTGCTAGGAGTAGAAGAGGCAGGATCTGGAATTTAAACTTTGAAGGGATTTTATGGACTATTTCTCAGACAGATACAGCTTGTGAAGTTTGACCTTTCAGTGAACTTTTAGGACTGAGCCAATTGTTTCTCTTGTATAATGTAGTAAAAAAATACTAAATGCCTGTTGAAGAAGGAAGGAGGGGAAAGGAAGTAAACTCGGGAGGTTAAGCTCAGGCATGAATCATGCAATTAATATTGAAGATTTTTGTTGACATTATGTAAGTTCCTTTCCATTGACTAGAAATGAAAGGAAGCCTGAAAAAATTAGCATGGACGTGACACCTTATTTTCATAAGGCTGAAGGATGTTACAAGGATCCTACTAGTAATGCTATTCCATATTTAAATCCTTCTTGTCGTTGTACATTTTGGTTAAGCTCTTAGATTTGTAACTTTATATCAATAATTAATTCCAGGTCAATACAACCATTCACCTTGAAAAATTACTTACATTCCACAACACTGGTGCCAGCAAAAATGCTTTGCGATCATTTTGTTTTGTCACAGTTTTTTATTATGTGCTACAGTATAAGAGATGTTTTTCAGAATGGTAAAGGTTCATCTGTACTTGTGCTGGCATGTTCACTGAGGTGAGAATAATTAACAGTTTTGCCTTTTTGTTTTCAGTGGGAACATCAAAATGTTAAGTCCAGAACTTTCTGGAAAGTGCTGAAATTTCTAAGAGTTAAAGCTGACAGAGAAAGAATCCCAATCAAATTGAAAGACCTTGCACATTACTTTTCAACAAAACTTTATTGTATGGAAATTCAATTGAATTTGGTTGGAGAATGTTTTTTACCCATTGTAGATATCTGCATAAAAATTTGGAAGCTTGTTTGGATTTTCTTTACTAAACACATGCAAATTTCTTTAAAATAATTCTTTAAGAAATAATTTCAGATATGTTGTAGGTATTAAATACTTCAGAAGACTCCCTGTTTAATTTGAAGTTGATGCATCAACTGCTACAATTCTTTCTAGCTCTCTAGCATATATTGGTATGGAAAGAGTAATTTGATTAAAAATGTGAGAACAAGAATTCTGAACACAGAATTTCTTAATTTTTGAAGTCTCTTTGGCTCACAATTTTAATTCCAATTGATTTTAAAATTGAATTTATAACTTTAATGGTAATTAATATCTCATACTTAACACAGGTCCTTGAAACCAACCAATGACAGATTTCTCAAATCCTGCAATTGGCATTAGGTAACTCCTTGGGATAGAAGATAATTTTCATAAAGTGGCAAAGTATCAGGAAAATCGTGATATGTATGAACAGAAGAATGTGGGGTTTTTTTCATCAGGACTGATAATGGGTCCTTTAACAGTGACTTTTGAAAACAACAGTTGAGTAATCACACGGTATGATTTGCTGTTGCACCTCAAGCAAATTTGAGTGTGCTTCATTATCTGTGTCATCTATTCCTATGAAGCACAGAATAAAAAGTGACTAATTAATTTATCTGTGCAAATTACCTTGGTCGTAATTCCAGTCTTAATAACTCCACCAGAAATGTAGTCTCCTATCAATCTTTTTTACTTGTCAAATGGTTAAATATATATTCAAAGTTTAACCTATGTTAAGGTGGCTTTTCTTTTTTTAATGAATTGTAGCAAATTAGTTAATAATTGCTGGATTTTCATCAATTGCATATTTTGACTTCAGCGAATTGAATGCAATTAAATTACAGATGATGGTAATTATCCGGTGCAAAGATTGATCTAGGAGATTTAAACTACTTCAATGATACTGACAAGTTACAGCTGATGAAGACAGAGAATTTTGGTCATGTTTGATAAAATACAAAAGCCTAACACTAATTCGAGATAAAACATACCCTATTTTTAGCAAAATATTTTCTTATAGAGACCTATATTTGAATTTGAAAGTTTATATATTTTTCAGTTTTAATAATAGTAATACTTTCTTTCTACACTGTGAACTTTTGAAGAGTAGTATCTAAGATACTAAGCTCAATGCACACCTAAAATCTTCCATTATTAATATTCGAGTTTATCAACATAGCTGTTCCTAGGTCTTATTTTTCTGTTTCATGGACTAATGTTTTTGTCAAGCTTACAGCACTAAACTTAAGAACCAGGAACAACTTTGGTGGATGCCATTGAATTGTAAGTATAAAAATAATAATTTCATTTTAAATTATAAGTATATTGAATTATTAAATATAAAAAAATTACAAAGAAAATGCAGACTGAACATTTCCCAGTAATTTTCATTTTATAAAAGTAAGTATGTTGTAAACATGAAGACTACAGCATATAGTCTAAATCTTCTCTATCTCTTTCTAATATCAGCCTTAGATAATTATATTAATATCAAGTCCATAGGAAAAAAAAATCACCTCAAAGTGAACAAAGAAGCAGTTGCAACTCACCAAATTCTACAAATCTACTCACCAAAACAAAGAAACTCACAAGCTGCCACAAAGTATCAAGTAATTTCAGGTACTTTTGGGATACTTTTGATACACGTGGACAGGATTGTATGTTTAGGATGGGCTTTACATGTAATTTATATGACTTGATTTGATAAAAACTGGAAAGTTTTGGTTTGATGGGTCAGACCCTAGTGAGGTGGTGTTTTCTGAACCAGAAAGATATTGTATATGAATTTTGAAGCTTTTCTGATTCATGAATGAGAATGATTTTTCTCATTCTGTTTGTTCAGTTCTCTGACTAAGAACACAGATCTTAACCTCACGTTAAAATGCTGTAAAATAATTGTACAATGGCATTTTTAAAAGGCATTTAAAGTGCAAAATTAGGATCTCAGCTTGACACTATTTTCTGGGAATCTCCTGACTGGAGGCATCTTTTAGTTGTCAGATCTCCTTCAAGCATGATGTGAAAATAAGGAATAGACTGTTGCAATGAACTTTGCAGTCCTAGACAGCCAAAGTTGGGGTTAGCTGAGAAGCAGTGCTGTCATGTCCTGGCACTCTGCTCGTGCCCATGCTTTGTTATCATTGCACACATGTATTCAGAACACTGCAAGCAGAAGGTCTTTACCAGGTGGCAAACAGGGATCATCGCAATGTTGTGAATAGGTGGCTATAGCTGATGGCAACAGGATGAACCCCAGAATGGCCAATAAAAAGAGGAAGAAACACCATTAGTAATAATGAACATTCTCAGCTGTCTCTTGGTTAAAGGAAGCACCTAAGAGGCAAAGTGAGGAGTTTAATCTCTGCAGGCTGCTGTAATGAAGCAGAAATTGGAATTCATTAAAAAGAAAAATAATATGATGCAGGTGTGAGATAATACAGTATGAATCTGAGCAATGTAAAAATATGGTTTAATAAGGCACAGGTATTTCCACAAGTTACTAACAAACTCTACTGCTGAAAAGAATAAATCACATATAGTTGATTCTAGCTGAGTTACTTCAATTTCTTCAACAGCAAATAACCAAAGAATTTTATCACTGCAAATGTTACTAAAATTAATTACTGGTTTGGTTTGTTTGTTTAAGGTTAGAAATTTCACAGATATCATTATGTGCTGGAAATTTGGTTTGTGTTTTATATCCCATGAAGGATATTAAAGCATGAATTCTTCTCTTAGATCCTTCCTTATTCTTAAGACAGTGCTGACACTTCTGACCTCATGAAGCTTGATCTATAACAATTTGTCTTCTTATATATGCTAGACCCTTTGGGATGAATGTAGCACTTGCAGCACCGCAATACTTTACAGACTGTCGTTCTTTCCAATATAAACTCAATTTCTAGGGGTTTATAACTCAGCTATGAGATCTGCTACTGAGTGAAACATGGGATACCAGATGTCATCTGGGCAGTCTTTCTTTACACTGAAATTTGGTTGAAATCCATTTAATTGTTTATATCATGAAAGAGAGGAAAAAACGTTTTGTAGGTTTGGAGTACATTAGTTGAAATTCTGTGTATTTCAATTAAGAATTTCGTTAAGAACTTTGAAATAGATAAGGTGTTTAATCATGCTTTGGATTGACACTTGTAAATACAGTAAAAACTGTCTTTTGAAAGACTGTATCACTGTTTCAATAAATTCCAGGCTAAGAGTTGGACTTGATGATCTTTGGTGGTCTCCTCCAACTCAAAATACTCTGTGATTCTGTGATTTGTCTTGGGTTTTGCATGTTTGAAGAAGAGAAAAAAATTATTTGTTCCACTAAGTTTGTTGGTGGTTTAAACTAAACTAGAAGTTCATTCTTTTTTCCTTAATAAGTTCAGAAGTATTATCAGTTTTAACACTGGTGAATATAATTGTTATAAAACACAAGAGTAAATATAAGCACACTTTTCTCTTGCAGATCTTAACATTTTCAATGAACATGAGTCCAACAAGATGAATACAGTGAGATGATATTGTGGGAGAAAAATGTATATATATTTAATAATTATTATCTCACGAAGAAAAATAAAAATTAAAAGGAAAAGGGAAAAGAGAAGAGAGAAGGGAAGGGAAGGCGAGGCGAGGCAATGCGAGGGAAGGGAAGGCAAGGGAAGGCAAGGGGAGAGGGGAAAGGGGATAGGGGAAAGGGGAAAGGGGAAAGGGGAAGGGGAAGGGGAAAGGGGGAAGGGGAAAGGGGGAAGGGGAAAGGGGGAAGGGGAAAGGGGGAAGGGGAAGGGTAAAAGGAAAGAATCCCAATAGAATAGCCATATTTTGCTGACTTCCATGACTCTTAATGGCAAAACGGTCTGGACTTAACAGGCTTTTCACCTTACAGTATTACTATGAAGGAGACAGAGTAAATAATGTCCACATATCAGTTATACAGTACAAGGGTTTAGAGTCATGTTCTTTGTTTGTCCTTTTTTCTCCAAAATAGATTTTCAATCTATTGTTCCTTATTTTTGTTTTCCTCTACTTTAGATTATTAATAGGTATATCTTATGTATACTACCCAAGGCCAGCCAAAAGCTTTCTGTAACTACAAGGCAGTAATAGAAATGACCATGAGTTCAGGCAGGAAAATGGTGCCTTCAGGCTGTATTATTGAAAAGCTGCTATGGGAAGCCCCACAACAATTTGGCCAGATGTTTTGCCATTAACTTGAAAGGAAAACAAACAAACAAAAAAAAAGAAAAAGAAAAAACTAAAGAAAGCATCTGACTGGTTAGGAGCTCCATGCCTCCAACTCCTGTTAGCTCCCCCTTCCTGTCATTAACAGGCATTAACCTCCAAGAGATCTGCTTTGCTGCAGGTGTCTATAAAGCTTCTTGATGGCTGAGCAAAATAAATGATCCACAGAGAGCACACTCTTTTTTTTTTTTCCCACTTACGAAAGCAGTCATGATAAAATTGTATACTCATCCTGTTAAGTGTATGTGCATGTTTTCTATCTTTTCCACTTATTTTGTGGGTAATTTTGGCTTTCATAGATCTGGTGATGTTTCATTATGTTTGGTTTAGTCTGGCCTTTAGGTGACTGGCTAAATCACTATCCATTTGTTCTGAATATTGAAAACTCTGGATCTGAAATTAGAGTGCTGTTAAATAGTTGTAATTGGTCACAGAGATGGCAGGGAATTTTGAACACTCCATTAGCCCATTAGGAAATGTGGATTCCTGGGCAATCAATCTTTAGGACTAAAATAATCTCAAATTATTTAGTTACATTTACCAATTAAAATACATAATCCAGTTATGTGTAGAAGAAATGTATGAAATATAGTCATGAATGATTAAGCCAATTAACAAGGTGTACTTTCTAACACAAAGGATGGTAGTAATAAACTGTTGCAAAGCACACACTAAACCAAAAAGAATTTTTTTCAGCATTTCTGAAAATATTGAAAATATATGAGATCGTTCAATGTGGTGTGCTACTTATTGCATATTCATGCATATGATGTACTGCATAAAATTTGTAGTTTCTTCTCTCAGGCTTTTGTAATGCATGTCACCTTCATACCACATCAGAAATATTTCAGTCATGTTTATAGTTGTACAATACAGCATGATAGGAATGCAAGCTTTCATTTCTTTCCTCAAAGGAATGAGCATGATATTCTAAAACACAATACTGCAAAATTTAATTTTCTTCTTCTGGGTAGATAGAACTGGGGTGAAACTTTCAATGTTGATCTAATTCTTGTTGCCTGCTGTCCTCAAAATCCGCTGCCAAAGCCAAAGCTGACTTGCAGGTTCAATCTCAGTTCTAACCTCTGAACAAACTGACACATAATCACCAGGGAGGCACAGCTTTACACAAGCAACTTGTAACACAGGGTCCTCCCGCTGTGATACATTTTATATCATAACCAGTACCTCCTCAAAATACACAGCACTATAGAATTTACAGTCACCATGTTCTGGGTGTGTAAAATTACATAAAAATATACCTTAAAACTTTTTATGAGTGAAGCTTGAACTCATGTAATCTAACTTTAGCTACCTAAACCCTAAGTGTTATCCTCCCTCAGTTCTAAAAGCTACTTTCTAAATATTGAATAAAAAGGCACTCCCCAAAAGTAATTTGCTACATCTACTTTAGAATGAAACTAAGCACCATTTTTCATATAGTTACTTGTGGGACCAATTTCATCTTATATAAATTGTCAGATTTCCCAAACTTGTTAGTTTACTTCTAAAAGAAAACCATAGTAATCAAGAAGCAAAATCTATGGGTTGAGACTCTAATCACAAAAAAGCAGTGTGAGGTTCCTGCCAATATATTAAAACATACATAAGAGATAAAATACATATATTAATACTATATGTCTTTTTGGAACACTTTGTCTTTCAGATAATGAGATTAAAATTGTTAATTACTGAAGGAAAACAATGCTCAAGGTTAAAGTACTTTCTACTCTGCTCATGTGTTGTCTTTGCGCTAAGCTCAATAAATCTCTGTGTATCCTGGTGTGCCCATAATCTAGGGCATTGCACTTCCTCTATTGCCCAGAGGTTAGCAGCTCTGTATTCTAAAACAGGGGGAACAAATCCGTGTATATTCCTCAGCCGCACAGTTCCTGGGCTAGTTTACTATGTCAACCTGCTCCTGTTTTCTGCTGCAGTCAGTCCCGTGCAGTGGAATCACTGCTAACAGCTCTGCTATGGAGACGATCATTTGTGGCACAGAAACATAGTGGAAGTCCCTGGTGAGATCCAGTGGATCAGAGTCCTTTCTCATCATTGTAACTGCCCTTCAAAAATCTTCAGGCTGCTCCTAGGTCATCCCTCTGTCTCCTCTTCTCTAGACTGAGTTCAGCTCTCTCAGATTACCTCATTCATATGCTATGCATACTTTCTAAACTTGAACTTCATGGAACTTCAAGTAGAGAAATGGAAAAGAAATTGAATGCACTGACTTATGAAAGGCAAGTATTCTTTGAGGAAAAATACACTGATTTTTCTGCATTTTATGGATTTAAAAAGTATGCAGTTGAATATAATTTCTTTGGCATCTCTCATTTGCATTTGAAAACTAGGAAATTAATTTTAATCATGCTTGCAAAACTATATTTACAGTCCTGAAAATAACTATTCGTGCTTTTTATGCAGGTCTGGTTCTTCAAAGAACAGTGTCAAACTCAAGAGAAAATATGACTGGGTTTTACATTTAAGGAGTCACTTAAAAATATGCTCCAAATTCTACTTTTTATATGAAAAGAAAGTACTACTTCCACTGGAGACAAAGGGCCAAACTGCCCAAAAGTGAAAATCATTCTAGTCTCAGTAATGCCAGCCAGGTGATTCTTTGTGAAATCTTCAACTATTTCAATGGGGCTTTTACAAATCAGTTGGCTTAACTTGAAAAAATTAGTAGGAACTCCAGAGATGAAACCCAAGAGCTACAGTAAGAGCTATGTAGCTATTTTTATACTTCTGTGAATACAGAAAACAGTCTACTAAATCCTGGTCTAAAGAAGTAAAGCAGTTTCTTCTCTTAACTTTTGACCATCAAGACCTGATTTAAATGCTCGCTTAATTAATCACCTAGGAACCAAAATATCATTGGAAAGGAAAAGAAATTAACTTATGAACTCAAAATACTAAAGTATCATCTCTTAGAGACCTCTGCAAAATACAAACTCACCCTGCAGATTAAATATATTATTTTATTTCTACATCCTGGTCTGAAAATGTCAGCTTCCACCAATACTTGTGACATTTAAGCTCATTTAGCCAATATAATATGAACAGCATTCCATCTGCTTAGGTGCTTCCTTCAGTTTCCAGTACAAATTCTTTTTGCTTAGCATTACCCTGACTTGCATTACCTTGAATTGTAGATTGAACATGTGTGACCTGACAACCACTTCAGGAATTACTTAGTGTAAGAGTTTAGTCTGATTTTTGCCTTGCTTCTTGACTGTTCACAGAAAACATATTAAGATTTTGACTTGATTAACAGTTAATATGAAAAACCAAAGCAGAATATCAGTTTCTCTCTCTTGGCTTGTATCTAAATCCCAGCATCAAGTGTGTGGTGTCCAACTTAAACTCTGAAGTCTGCTTTGGAAGATCTCCAAAAAATTACTTTAGGTTTTGCTGGAACTCAAGTGATGTCCTTCTGAAAACAAAGACAGAGTTAAAAAAAATGAAGAAAGCTTTGTGGTACATTTTTTGCACATTTCAAGCTCTGTGACATCCATTGATCCAGGATTGATTGGTTTCCTTCAAGATCTATCTGTGTCTCAAAAGCTTCTTAAGTAAATCTTGAATCAATATTGATATATAGCTGGCCAAAAAAAGAAATCTATGAATTTATCAGTAAACTAATAAAGTCCAGGAAATTTACTCCAAAACATCAACTCAATTTGTTTTGAATTAAAAGGCTGAAGTCTGAATTTAAATTCCTAGTTAATTATTGTGACAGAAGCAATAACTTTAGAGCTGGAGCTCTAATTTAAGAAAGAAAAGGACTGTAATAATTTGTTTTCTGTGTCACGTGTTTCCCAGTTGTTAGAGCCTGTTTACCTTATAAAAGTTTTACTGCCATAGTGGCTTGCTGAACACTACACACCCTTTATAAACATAGGTAGTTAATTTATTTTTTATTGTATATCATTGTCAGAAAAAAGGCATAAAAATTCTATTCCATTCTATTCCTTGTTCCTTTTTTCCCATTCCTCAGTTAGAATCACAGTCCTTGTACCATCTCCATAATTTTCGTCTTTTATCTCAGTAATCAATATGTACCCCTAAACTTGATCTTGTTTAGTTAGCTTGTCAAGTCCTAAGCAAAGCTAGAGTTATTAACTTATTGAAGACAAAGGTGTGACTTTGCTAATATCACGGATCTGGTTCTCTGTGCTTATGGTTTTTGAAGATCAGTTTTAGGGTTAGCGTACTTAGAAATAATCTGCATTTTGCTAGTCACTGAACTTTGTAAGCAGATGTCAGAATCGAGACTCAAGGCACCTAGTAAAGACTTTATATTTCAGAAGATATGAATTAACAATTAATTTTATTTTTCTTTAAAAATATATATATGGAAATAGTAAAATGGAAATCTAACTATACATGCTGATATGCATATTACTTTACAGTCAATATACATGTTTTTGAGGATAAGAATGGGCTGCAACATGAAGAAACAAATTATAAAAATGTATGAAGTGTAAACTAATACCATTTGACATTTCTCATGATATCTCCCTCTTGGTAAACTCAGCAAAGACACTATGCTGTCCCCAACATGAGACACATGTATGTTTACATAACACATTTCTTAATAAATGTTCAAATTTTAATTTACAAGGTGTCAAAACAGAATATGTTGAATTTTACCTGCAAGGTCTTTGTAATCCACCAAGTCAAACATTACAATAGCTACTGCTGACCAGGTAACAATCAGAGCAACAACAAGAAGCCATGCTGCTGGTGAGCTGAATGTTGTCACGAGGTCTTCTGTAATTGATTTCTTGCCCACTTTCATGTGTGATGAAGGAACGGATCCGTTCTTACCATCTATTATTGTTGTGGTTGTAGACATATGTCCTATGAAAACAGTAAAAGCAGGAGAAAGTCAAAACAACTTGGATTCTAAAAATCAAGAATAGGAATGTTGTTTAGAAATGGGTTTGTAATCAGAATGTTTAAAATAAATATAAATATTGTATTATTAAAAAAGGGGTTTTGTGCTTTCTGGAAGAAGATTTCCCTGAACTAGTACTGCTTTTAGTAAAGGTAATTTATGAGCAACATGGTGAAGCAGACTTTTTGATTATAATATGACATTTTTTAATCTGCCACTAACAGCTACAGACCTAGGAGAGTGATTGATGAAAGCATAAAATATTATTACCCTATAAAGGACAGTCTTGTTATAGGCTGCAGGCCAGATTCTCAGGTGATGTGATTAAGTGTATTTCCATTGACTGTGATGGAGCTAATGCATATGCTACTTGAGAATTGGCTGGAATTCTGCTGTCAAGGACATGAATCAGTGGCGATAGAAATATATATAATCCATTTCATCTCACAGAAACACAAATGACTTACATGTGCAGTATCCTTACAGATTGTGAAGAAACTTGTAGCTGATTTTTCAATATCTTTGTGGAATTTTTTTACTTAAATACTCTCCTAAGAAACAAAAGTTACAGTGCCAAAGCAGACTTAATTCTAGAAAGCATAGGTTTGGTACTAGAAATCTAGTAGGAAGGTGAGTACTACTTAGTTAAGTGAGCAGCTGACACTCATTAACTGTTTAATAGACGAGAGCAATAGTGAATTAATCTACTTCTTCCTGGGGTATTAAAAAATGTTAATTATGGACACAAAACAAAACTATGGTAACTGAAACCTGACCACATTTGAAAGTTCTCAAATTAATCTTCTTTGTTGGTGTCTGTTTTCCATTATATGCAATAACTATAGTAAAAATAGTCATAACACTAGGGTGAAACTAGTAGAAGACCGCAGTATCTCCACTTAGCTTAGTTTACAATATCTGCTTGCATGCTACTTTTAAAATATTCAAAGATATGTTACATATATTCTTGATCTGGTTGATGAATCCAACCTTCATAAAACAATTTCACTGGTTTCAGGGACCACACAGATGTCTAAAATTTCCAGGAATCAGGTGACACGTGGTTTGCTCAGACCTGTGCTTCTCAACCATTTTCTGTCACAGCTGATACAACCTATAAAACTGGTAATTTTCGAGGATTATGGAGGTAAGAAAAGTGACAGAGCTGCTCTATACAAAGTGAAGCAGACTTAATTTCACTTTTGATGTAGAAAATGGCAAATACACTTCTGGAAACTGTTTCTGGAGCTAAGGTACAGGCAGCTGAAGACTTATTCTGCTTATAGTGTTTATTCTGCTTATAAATAATGTCTATCTCCTAGGATAGAATGTATACAATTTTTTTAAATGTTATAGAACCTTCATTGCTTCCATTTCTCCAAACATAAATTTTACATCAAAAAAGTCACAGCAGGAGGAAAAATCTGTCAAGTGATAACTAGCAATAAAGTTCAGCTTTCTAAGTCAAATTCAAAATCAATATCATTTTGTTATCCTACTGCATACAAAATGCAAGCAATTTGTGCATGCAATGGGTCATAAATGACACATTATGCATTTTTTTTCCCCGTAGGGAAAAAAATCACTCAGAGTTTATGATGTGTAAGAGAGAATAGAAATGTACTGTCTCATCTTGACAAATCTGATTAGTACCACAGCATATCTTCAAGGACATCCTAATGACAGATATTTGCACAATTACAATAAAAGCAATTAAAACTATGTGACTTAGACTGGTCAAAGGATCATTCCTTTAGGTCTGTTTCTATGTAAAATTAGTTCCTTCCTATTTAGTATACTTAACTTTTCAAATTCATACTGCTATGTGTCTTTGATGAAGAAAATAGTTACCTACAAATTATCAATCAAAGTAATGCTGCAGAGAAAAAGTTCAGGTATGTTAGAAGGTTAGCTATGACATGCTTTTGGCTGCTGCTGTAGTCAAGTCAGATTTCCACCTAAAACCTCAGGATGTTATATAATAAAATCACCACCATTACAATGATTGAAGTGTTAGTGAACATCTATTGACTCAAATTTCACTGCTACTCAAGATAAGAAAAATGCTGTTAAACTCCTAGAGGTTCCTAATGCAGGTGCTTGCAGTAGGATTTGGGTGCCTAGGAAAGATCTCCATTGTTGTTATAGATGCTTTATGATATCAGAGACATGCTCACAGGACTCACAGGCAACATCTACAGAGTGAAGTTCTACTTCTGAACTGCCTAAAAAAAGCCCCCAAACCAGGAAGTCCTATAACGGTGAAAATAGAAATCAAATTTTTATGTCCCTTGATACCAATATAAACAAAATTGGCTGGCAGAGTTTATCTGTTGACTCCTGAGAAAGACATTCTTTGCTACTACATAATCTCACGTAGGATGGATTATGTATTGATACCATCATCATTTCATGACTCCAGATAGAAAAGGTAATAACACCAAGATGATCGCCCTCTCCCTCTCCCTTACAAGCATTCAGTTATTGCAGTACCTAGGTATTCTGTGCAGTTTTGTCCATCTCCTACCAGTGCTAACCTCCTCCCCAAACCTGCAGTGATGATATTTACACCTCTGGACAAGTAGAGAAAAAGGGGACATAGATATGGGCAATGCTTCCATCAGTTCAGCCAGCAGCGATTCTCCTTTTTCTTACAAGAGGGCCAAAGTTAGGCAAAGCTTCTCTCCAAGAGGTTATTGGAGCTTCAGGTGCCCAGTGGGGGAATGAGAAAAACAGGCATTTCTGTTGCTTTGAAATCACCTGATTATAACTAACCGAGGTCATTCCACAGCAGGATGAAATCAGATTCCTGAACTTCTCCAGGCGTTTTTGCTGCCCATATAACAAGTATTTTCTCTCCCAAGACAAATTTCAGTGTCTGTGTAACATCCAACCAGAATCCAAGTCAGTTTACTTTAGATGAACACAGCAGTGGATCAGGTGATTCATGAGCAGATCAGTTGTCCCTGCTTTAGGGGAGGCAACATCCATCACAGGAGTGGAAGGTGCAGCTGAAGGCTGTTACAATTTCAGCCATCCAATTTTAATCCACCACTGAATGTCTGCTAGAGCCTCCTGGCACTTTGGGTTGTGATTGCTATTGATTTTCAATGAGGATGGGAACTTTGAGAAGTTATATATACATTTCTATAAAAAGATTACTCCAGGGATATAATACTTCTGACTGCACATCACAATTTCTCATGCACACAGAACTGCCCCATCAGGTCACAAATGTCACCTTTATATCAGCAGATTGATTTGCTAAATTTCAAACAGCTAAAACTCTGAGATTCTTACTATTCCTCTGGTTTCGGAGTTGTCACTTAGAATACAATCTGAATCTTAGATAAAATACCTCTTGTATTTGTGGGTTGAACTCTCCTTGAGGCATAATAATCATAGGAGTCCATGGTTAAGCATGGGTGTTTGACTTTATAATTCAGTACCCTTTTACAGTTCGGGTTTCTTATACCTTCCCCTACTCCAGCAGAAAAACAAAACTCCACAAACAAGCAAACAAACAAACCTACTCCATTCAGACTCATTCAGATGCAAACCAGTAATTTTCTGTATTTTTGTTATTTCATAATTATTTTATGTATAGCAGTCTCAGTTATGCTAATAGTAAAAAAAAATAATTAAAATATTTAATGTGTGAGGACTTTTTAAGGCTAGGCATATTAAAAACAAAGGGCTAGTCACAGTACTTAAAAAGAAAGTTGTTTCCTTTTAAATAATAATGTTGTTGCTAGGGCAATGCAGTTGGAATGTGAGAAATCTCAGTGCAGTCTGCTCTAAATGAGAGAGTTGGTAGACTTTGACTTGTCTGTTCCACTCCCCAGGTGAGCTCTTCAGTAAATAGGCTAGAGTATTCTGCATTCACGTCATTAATGGCTCCACTTTGACCTATTCCACTTCACTTGGAATATTTAAATACTAATTAAGTAAGCAGAAAAGAGAAAAAATAACTGCATAAATCGGCAATGTATGTCAAGTACCAGCTCAAGCCTTAGGCTTTAACCTGGTGACCTTATCAATGCACCACTGTTGCAATAATGCAGGCAGGAGTCTCAGACTACAGTAAAGGGTACCACAGGGAGAAGAGGACAGGGATTAGAACCCTTCAGTGAAGAACTGGGCAATGGATATACGATAATCTGCTGCATTTTTTTCAAGCTCAACACACCACCCTTAGTGAGTCCACAGACCTCCAGGTATCACTCTTTCACCATGTGGGAAAATGATTTCTACCAAAAGAAAATATTACAGCTATGCCTGTTGTTCAGGTGATGCTTATGCCTGAATGTCTTATCCTCCTGTTTCAATTTCTCTGCTGTAGTTCCTTCTCCCTTGGCTTACACAAACAGACAGGAAAGAGAAAATTTTGTGTCTTTTATAAAAATATGTGAAAACAAAATGCTGAGCAGAGAAAAGAGAAACCTTCAGGACCCACTGTGTGCAACTGAACAGAGAGCCTCTGCCATCTTATCTGGCCAGCACCAGAGGCCAAAGGTGCAGATACTAAACAATGAGTAAGAGTGCAGAACATTTCAGAGGAGGAAGAGCAAGAGGCGTCCAGCTAGTCAAAACCATTTACTCTCCCCAAATACTGCTAAAGTAACTATGGTGGATTTAAAACCATCTACTACGGAGGATCTGTGGCGCTGGCAAACTTCAGTAGATTAGAAACTTTTCTGGATCCACTAACATGGATCACGATTTCTATTGGACATCCATGGAAATATACAGACAGGACTCTTAATAACACTGACAGAGAAGCAGATGGGAACAGGAAAAGACAACTTAAATAGGCAAATTCAGCTTCTCTTTGAAAACTCCTCTCTGTCACTATTATCTGCAACAGACTGTGAGTAGGGAAGGGATCTACAGTTCAGCCTAGAAATGGGTGATAGGCACCTAGTGTAGGTCTTTTGAGTATGGAGAAGCTTCTGCAAGCTTTTGAGCCGGAATATGACAATTTTAAGAAAAACTAATTTATTTAGAGGAGCAGCATAAATCTTCTCTTGGGATGACTGGCATCCAGCAATTTCTTCTCAATTATGTTATATCTCCATACATATGAAAGAACGAATGCAACTCAAATAACTAAAGGAAATAATATATAAAAGCAGTTTCACAACTGATACTAGAATTTACACACTTTTAAATTCCCTACACAATGGACTGAAGGGTTACTGTATTGTTTATTTAATTAAAGTTCAAAGAGAAAAATCCCTCCGCACCAATACCAATATCATGTATATTGGTAAACATCTCCGAATTTAAGGTAGTTTTTCTGCAGGATAAAGGTTTAGAAAGCTGGGACTGGAACTGTATATTAGGGAACATATGCAGATTTATAAACATATGCAGATAGTTATAAAAGTTTAATATTCTTTATGAAACGTGGAAAATAAGGCTGGAGATTATGCAGCAACCAATTCTACATGACAAAAGAAATAGAATAGAGATTATGGAATATGGAGAGGATGGTGAATGAAAATTAGCTGAATGATTGGATTCAGAAAAGGCACTTATAATTACATATAGTGCTGTGTACTTTTTTTAATTTCCTTTTCTGTTATTAAGATTGTAATGGTTTTATTTTTGATCAATAGAGAGCATCTGATAATTTAAAGAAATAAATTGCATTAATCTTTCTATTCATTCTTCAAGAAATTATATACACCAATCTATTCATTTCATCGATTTCAATAAAAGTTTGTAGAATAAAAGATACATTGTATCAAGCCATTTTATTATCTAGTTCAAAGAAACTTCATACAGTATCAGTAAAAAAATACCAATAGCCGTACTACTACTACTAAATACTATGAGGTGAAAACTAGAAGTCATTAATGTTGTATTCTGACATGTAATTTATATTTTGGGATCATAATAATTACAGTTTCTTCTGATACTGTGATGGGTTGACCCTGGCTGGATGCTAGGTGCTCATCAAGGCCACTATATCACTCCCCTTGCTCCCTGGACAGGGGAGAGAAAATATAATGAAAGGCTCATAGGTCCAGATAAAGACAGGGAGAAATCAGTCACCTATTACCATCATGGGCAAAACAGACTCTACTTAAGAAATCAGAATAGGCAATGAGAATTAAAATCTAAATCTTAAAAACACCTTCTCCCCACCCCTCCCTTTGTTTCATTTCCAATTTTCTCTACCTTCTCTCTGCAGCATCACAGAGGGACAGGGAAGGGGGTGATGGTCAGTCAGTTCATTACATGTTGTCTCTGTTGCTCATTTCTCCTCAGAGGGAGGACTCCTCACACTCTTCTGCTCCAGCATGGAATCTTTCCCACAGGAGACAGTCTTTTATGAACTTCTCTAACCTCAGGCTTCCCCATGGGCTGCAGTTCTTCACAAACTGCTCCAGCGTGGCTCCCATCGACAGGGTTCAGTCCTTCAGGCACAGACTGCTTCAGCAGGAGCTCCCTATGGGGTCACAAGTTCTGTCAGGAGCCTGCTCCAGCATCGGCTTCCCTTGGGATCACAGACTCCTACAGGCACACACCTGCTCTGATGTGGAGTCATCCAGGGGCTGCAGGTGGATCTCTGCCTCCCTGTAGGGTTGCAGGGAGATAGCCTGCTTCACCATGGGCAGCCCCAGGAACTGCAGGTGCTTGGAGTACCTTCTCCTTCTTCACTGATCTTGGGGTCTGCAGAGCAGTTCCTCTCACTTATTCTCACTCTCTCTAATTGAAGCTGAAATAATCTCAAATCTGTTAACACAGAGGTGCTATCATCATTGTGATGGAATCAGCCTTGGCCAGTGGCAGGTCCATCTTGGAGCCAGCTGGCATTGGCTCTGTCAGACATGGGGAAAGCTTCTGGCAACTACTCACAGAAGCCACTTCTCTAGTCTCCCCCACTACCAAAGTCTTTCCATGCAAACCTGATACAGTACACTACCATGTGCTATGTGGAAAGAAAGTAAAAATACCTCTGAAGAAAATAGTTTAATACTAATTAGAAAACCTCAATAGCTGTATGAACAGAAAATTCCTTTCCAGTGATGTACTAGATTGCAATAGGGACTGGGCAACCTCATGAAAATAAAAGAGACTTTTTAACATGAAGTTACAATATGTAACTCAGGAATTTTCTTCCTTTCATATCCCTGAATGCTGAGCAAATATCCTAGCAGGGGAGGGGCTAAGCATTTAATACCTTAACTTAACGCTTTTTCCTCAAACAGTGATTGCTGACAAAGACATAAAGCAGTCATAATGCAGCCCTTTTTATATTACAATCATTTCCATGTCAATATATTGTAAGGATTACTATGATCATAAATGGGAGAAATATAAAATGTATGGGAAGATTTTTTCCACATGAAGCAATTTTTCAACACCTGTTGTGAAGTGCTAGTGACTCTAAACAAAAGAATTATGGAAAACTCAGGAACTAAGTCCAATGTTTTTAAATAAGTTTCTTACTTTATTTTGCTTTTTCTTATATAGTGCATTGTATACATAGTAAAATCACTTTTTAAAATAATTAACCTGTTGAAGCACAGCAGTTCTTCATCATACTCCAAGAAAACCAAGTCAAAATAGTTTCAAACCCTTGATTTCCATCTATCTAAAATTATTTGTATACATGTATGTGATTACTTGTTTTTCCTGAGGACAGCTACAAAGATTGCTTTGAAAATACTTCTGTGCATATAAAAGACTGGTTGTACTTCATGCACCAAGTTGACATATGTAGTTAACTTCTTGCCATGCAGATTCAAATGATGGATCTTGATGTTTGCTGTACAAAAGGAGTCAGAATTGTCTGAGGTCAACCTGGACTTCACCCTCTTCCTGATCAAGGAAAGAAAGTCGAGCAGTAGTAATTAAAGATGGTCTGTCTTGAATATCTCAGAGTGGAATGGGCTAATAGGGAAGAAAGTCTTCTACAGCTGGGAAATTCAATTTGCTCTAGCAACCAATGTAACCAAGAAAAAACAATCTTCAGAAGATTTTGGAAAGGAATAATATGTATAACCATGAAAAGGTCTATTTGCTCCAGTCAGATTTCTGCGGCAGAAAAGAAAATGTCTGCATTTGAGGAATGAATCATTGTGTCCTGTCAAAAAAAATACTAATACCTTGTTCTGGAGTAGGCCAAGGTATGAACTGTAGTATTAGATAAACTACCTATGTAGTAGAGGATCTCTACCTATTTGTACAGATGCCTTGAAACAATCTGAGAACTTCAAGGAGGGGATCTGGAAACGAGTTTCAACCAGACCCAAATTACACTGTGCTTTAAAATACAATCAGCAGTAAAACTAGTTCATTCGCTCTCAGCTGAAATACTTTTAACTTTTGACTTCAGAGGGCCCAGCTGGGCCAGCAGATGTCTGCAGGATTTAGGAGCCCACATCCCACTGAAAATTCATATAAGATGAACCCTAAATCACTTGGGAAGTTGAACTTCAGAGATTTGAAGTTGAATTTCTATCTTACCTTACATGTTTGAATTTCATATTCTAGTAGAGCATTGGTCAATACTTCATTTTAAGCAGAAGAAAACCTGTCTCATACCTTAGCAAGGAAGTATAAAATTTGTCTTTACTTCAGTCCAAAATTGCTAATAAAGAACATTATGCTGATATGACCTTTAACCTTCTGCTCTAGGAGATTGCTTCCTTTGTGCACATGTATCTCAATGAGCTTTTATGAGATTCTGATTATTTGAGTACTTCAGACATGGAAGGGATTAGTTGGTTAAATAGTAGTCAAAAGATCTTTTTTAGTCTTATATGACTGATTGTACTGTGAACCTCCCTGCAATAATTCATACCTTAAGTTTGGAAAAAAAAGTAAGGAAGATCCTAAGGACCAGCTTTTAAAGATGGCAGGTTTTATTGGAAAATTTTACAGATCATTTTAGTTACAACTATATCACTTTGTGCAGTAGTTTCTTGAGAATTTAACAGACCACAAGGGTGAAAAATCATCAAAATAGAATAAATTATTTTATAAAGTCAAAACTGTAGTGAGTACAGTTGATAAGAACAAGACAAATACTATTTACTGCAGTTTAAACTAGATAGCAAGTATGGCAAAGGAACACTGAAGTGCTTCCTTCCCAAAAGGCAACAGACTTTGCCTTTTCATGACCTGAAAGTTGGACATTTAAAATATTCTCTTCTGTTTGATATGCTTTTTACATTGTCTTTTAGCAACATTGAGATTTGTTAAAAAATCAAATGTTTCATTTCCAGCTTCTCAGTATGCAGATAAGAATGTAACTGAATTCTGAACACTCTATCCTAAACTATTAGCATCCTGAAAAATCCATCATTTGTTTGTTTCCATACCTGAAATTTTTATTGATATATAGTAATACTCTCATTTCTTTGGAAATAAATTGGTGCTCTAAAACAGTAAAAAGTTTTACATTCTCGTTCATCTTAGAAATCTGACATTTCAGAAGGAGATGCCAAAGGGATATTTAGACACACTCCTGAGCTGATATAAGCTGAGAGGTACATCTTATCTTTTAAAATGTCAAAATGAAGGTTGGAGGAAAACGATTGCCATTCATCTCTAAATAGCAGGAAAACTTCTGAAGCAAAAGCACTTCATGCATTCCCCTTGTTATTAGTTTTTGGAAACTCAACTCTGCATATCCTTGAAACATTCAGAAGGGATTAGAGAAAAACATTGGGCTTATTTTTTTTTATTACAGAAAAAAAAATCTGTTCCCATCTGTAGAATAAAGTTAGTCATAATAAATACTGAAAGTTACTAGAATAAACAGTAGATTACAAACACCTATCTTTACTCTGGACAAGTGTACCAGTATAAAGAAACTCAGCAAAGACAATTCCAGATCTGTGCTTTCTGTGGTGGAAATACTATTTTCACTCAGGTCAGTGTATCAAGGAATGATTAATAAGATTATTTGCTTGATTTCATTTATTCATTTATACCTAACCTGACTGTGAAGGTAGGACCAACTTTATATGTTTTAGTGAACTGATATCTACAGACACTGAAAACCAAAGTAGTTCTAATAATAATTCAATATACTCTCTGCAAGTCTGCCAGGTTTTCCATATGCAGCTATCCAGTCACTACAGCACTCAAATACGGAGATCATCACATGCATAGTTTGAATGTATATACTCATAAGTCACACTGAAGAAACTTGGTTGCAGGTGTCTTACCAGAGACAGAAGAAAAAGGCCTTTTTAGCAAACAACAGAAATTGCAATGCTGAGTTACAATGTAAATATATATTTTTTATATATATATATATATGTAAAAACGACTTTATTACAGGTCATGTTGTCTGTGAGAGCAAACTGAAAGAGAGCTACTGAATAAAACTGTTACATGGCTTATAAAATGGTATAACCAATGTCACAAGAGACAGTAGTCAACTATGGTAAACAGATGAACCACGGTCTATCTTCTGTCAGGGAGCTATTTTCTAATAAATATAAGATTACTCCATTTGTATACTTACAGAATAGCTAAAGGCAAGTCCTCTACATAAGCACCTAAAATACTAAGAAAACAAAGCTTTCTGAAACTTGCTTCTAAAGTTATGGTTCTATCAAAATATAAGCCCAAAATGCTTTCTGATGTAGGCTTTGTGTTCAGAGTGTGTTACCATAAAAAAATAATCCTGGGAAGTAGTGCAGTCATTGTAGAAATGATTCCTCTGAAGGTTGTGTGTTGGTTTGGTTTTTTTCTCTTTTTTTTTTTTGTCTGAAATTTAGAAATTATATTTGCAATTTTAGGACATGGGAAAACCCTTAAACTGAAAAGAATGAATAGAATTTTGTCTTTAGGTAAAAGTTAATGGTGTGTTTCATCATTTTCTTTTTGCAATAATGATTCCAAAAATTGTAATTTAAAGATGAAGTTTAACCTTGATAGATTAAATGAGTAATGTCATTCATCTCTGATCTTTATTTGGAAATAGGCATGATCTCTATGGGCAGCTGAGACACATAGAATATGCTGTCACAGTGAGAACAGTTGATCTTTGTTAAGGGTTCGTATTCACAACACACCTGTCATCTAACATGTATTCTGAAATTCTCAAGAGCTGAAAAATCTTTACACTATCTTACAAAGGTTTCATTAATAGAAGTTTATGCCAGATGACCACATCTTAGAAGAAAACTTTATTTCAAATTAAAATTAAGTAATCTGGAGAAAATGGGATGTTTTGGAGACTATTGAGACCCAATTTAATAGCAAAATCTTTGTCCAAGTAAGAAAAAACCAATTGATCCTGCCTTACACTCATTTCTGAACCAGCTACCATAACTTAGCCACGTCTTAATCCATTTTATTCAGGATTATACTCTGGCCGAGTTTTGGAATGTGTGAAAAATTTGTCAATTTAAATTTGAGGACAAAAGATCACTACATAGTAGTGTATTCACTTGTATTCATGTACAAGTACAGAGTCCTAAGTATCTTGCTTTCTTTTCTCTTTTTCTCTTTCTGCAGATATTTTTGGCACCTCATCCACACATTGAAAAGAAGGAAAGCCAAGAATATTTAGAATTCTTTGAAGGTTACTTGAGGAAAAAACAAAATTACTTCAGTAATTTTATCCATTCTCTGCATCCTTCCTCCTGACAGCTCAAGTCAATCAACACTTGTCTGCAGAAGATCATGACCAGGTTTTAGAAATTGTTAGCAGTACTTGACTTTTACCCACAAGTAAATTAACAACAAATAAGACTATTAGTGAACCTGTCTTGTACCTGTACAGAAGTCTGGAGAAATTCTAATATCACACTACTACATTTCGAACAAACAAACACAGAAATTCTGCTTAACAACCTAATGGAAAGCCTAAAGATTGGTTTAGGGACTCCTGCTTCTGTGACCTTGTTATCAGGTCCCAAAACCTCCTCATTTATTATAAGGGGCTAGAGATTTACCTACAATTTAAATCTTCCTATCACACCTCTCCATATCTCTGTAAAGTAGCTGAGATATAATAATAAAGACCTCAGCTGACCACAAAGATATGAGATTCAGGTCTCTAATTTATCCTAGTGATAAATGCTGGCTACATTATCTAGCTCCAGAAATTGACCCCTTCTCTATAACAATTCCTAGAAATATTTCTCACTAGAAAGTGAGACATTCATGTGGTATATGAAATAAAACTTGAAATCATTGGCAAGTCTGGATTAAAATGTATGCACAAATAAGTACAGTTCCATATCTCTCCACTACTAGTTGCCTGAAGAAACTATGAAATCCAAATTCAGATTGGGTGTCTGCTATGACTTTTTCTTGCAAAACTGACTGTGTGAAAAGGAAGAGAATCACAGAATATGCTGAGTTCGAAGGGACTCACAAGGATCATCTAGTCCAACTCTTAGACCTGCACAGGACCATGCCCAAGAGTCACACCATGTGTGTATCACCATGATGTAGGAGTATCATCCAAATCCTCCTGGAACACTTCGTGTGCTATCAAAAAGGTTATTTTCTTTATTTCCAAACTATGTTTCAATTTCTACATCAACTCTAACTTGAAATGCCACCTAACTTGTATAATAGCCTTGCATAATACAATACAATACTACAATATTTGTGAATATTATAGTAATGTGTATGGCAGGACATTTTCTTTGTTTAGTCTTTTCTGATGCATGACAATGGCATTATACAATTTTTATCATTTATGGAGAAAGAATTGGCAGAATTATCAACTGATTAACATAGCTCAAGGTTTTCCTGTTTCTTACAAAAGATGCTAACATGTTTTTCTATCTGACAGAGGAGATCCAAATTCCAAATGAACATTTTTTCAAGTATATATGCCATAACATTCTGTATTAATGGTTTTCACATAAACCAATGGAAAAATTTTAAAGCAAATTATTTCACTAAGCACAAAACTGCCAATGGTGGTACAGAATAAATTCCTAATGTTGTGAATGTATCTAGCATTTCACTATAAATTTGCTGAATTATAAAATAAAAAATTGCTTTTTTTCCCTACCTCCTTGAAAATGTAAATATTTATCCATTTAAAAGACATACTACCTTGGGAGGATGTTTATAATGTAGGATTTAGGCCTCAGAACAGAAAAAAGAACTTTGATCCATGGTTTAATTTTTAAGGGACTCAGAGAAGTGATATCTTAATTTTGAAAATTATTCACATGAAAATTTTGCTTGTAGGCTAGCAGTCCTTTAAACATATTCAGTGACAGAGAACATAAAAATATTCTCTAAATTAAAAGATTGAAAAACCAGAAGATTTATTTTTAAAATCTATTTATCTATATAAAATTTGTCTAAAATATTTCTTTATCCTACTCACAATAAGCTTCTAAACACATAAACCCAAACAGGTTAACAGAATCCGTTAATTATAAGCTTATACATGAATAATATACATGAAATAAAATAAATAAATTACAATAAAAATTAAATTACAATATATATGAAATAAAAATATTGTCTAATGAGAGACATATTTGTGAAATTATCTTAAAAATATAAGATTCCAAATTCTAGAAAAGAAATTCAAACTACACATTCCTAGGCAGAGCATAGAATCATAGAATCATTTATGTTGGAAAAGAACCTTTAAAATCCCTAAGTCCTCCTGTTAACACAGCACTGCCAAGGCCACCATTAGACCGTGTCCCTACATGCCACATCTACATGTCTTTTAAGACCTGCAGAGTAACTGTACCATTTCCCTGGGCACCCTGTTCCAATTCTTGACAACCCTTTCCATGAAGTAATTTTTTCCTAATATCCAACCTAAACCTCCCCTGGCACAGCCTGAGGCTATTTCCTCTTGACCTTTGCTGGGAGAAGAGATTGACACCCACCTCATTAGAAGCTTCTTTCAGGTAGCTGTAGAGGGCAATAAGGTCCTCCCTAAGACTCCTTTTCTCCAGGCTAAATAATCTGTTTCCCTCAGCTGCTCCTCATAAGATTTCTTGTCCTCTAAACTCTTCTCCAGCATAGAATGTTGCAAATTTATCATTCATTTTAATTGACTCTTATTGCATTTTTTTAATTAGCATAAATATGGAACAAGAGTGTTGAAACATCTCTGAGTCTGGACAAATCTCTGTGCTGCGTATGGATGGAGAATCTATTTGCTTACATTTTCAGAATCTGAATATTTCTAAAATTCGTTGCCTTTCAGTTCCCATGTCTTCATTATAACATTAGACATAGAATTCCACTTTATGTGGTTATGGAATATTAATTAACATGTAAACAGACTTCAGCAAAGCAGTCCTCAAAATTCAGTGGTACATCTTATAACAGAAGAAATTCTTTTCACATTTTTTGTAATTACATGATCAGTCTCAAAAGCTTTCATAATGTTAAAGTCTTGCCTCAGTACAGTTAAAGAGATTTTATTCCAATTTTTTTTTTTTTTAAAAAAAAAAAAAAAAACAACAAACCAAAAGAAACAAAAAACAAGACCATCTTGAGATGGCCCCTCCAAGTTGTTATTGCTAACTGGAACAGAAAGTGAGCTACACCAGGGAAAAATTTTGACCTGGCTGGAATGTTAGTTTCCTTATTTCCTCCCATGCATTCTAAATGAACTCATCTTTAGCATCTGCTGTAAACATGCACAAAGTCATCACAAAACCATTCTGCTAACTTTCAAAGCTGTAACACCTCCCCACATTCTCTGTAAAGCAGATCCATATAGTAGGAGCTCCAGTATTCCTAGCCCACAATAGTAGCAGGTGCTGCAAAGTTTCCACCCAGCTTGAGTGCCTTGCCTGAATACGAGACACTTGCAGGACCTCTATAATTTTCCTGGAATCTTGCCCCAAGATTAGGTCTTTTACGCTCCAGTCTCTGACTGGAAAAGAGAAGAACAAAGTTGCATACCTATGCCTGAGTTCAACAATGAAAAGGGTATTTACGCATTTGTCCTGATTTCATCTCACTCTTTTCCATCCAACAGAAAAACCCATATCAATGAAACAGAGATGATAACTGAATGAACATTTTTTTCAGCCTGATATTGTTTTTCAAGCTACTTGTCCTATATTCACAAATCTTCTAATGGTGCTCAAATATGTCCATAAAAACACAATCTTCTCCTGTTTACTAAACCTTCACATAGTCTCAGGTCATATTAAAAATGTGCAGTTCTGTTCTGCATGTTTTTATAAATCTTCAAATCTGGATTCATTTGCCCCTAGTCTCTTAACATTTATTATCTCTCCAGTTCATACTCTGATGAAAGGCCATATTATTTTCCTTCTGAAGAAAGCAAGCAATGGAGCAGTTATAGGAAGAGAGAAGACTGTACTGGAAGACTGGTAGGAGACAGAGTTGAGCCCGAATCTCCTGTTCTAACTTTTGGTTCACTGCTCCTCTATATAGTGTAGTGTTTATGTTAAACATATCACAGGCCTCCCATGAGTGTAGTTGTTTGTCTTCTTAAGCCATCTTTTTAAGCCATTTATACACATTCAGCATAAGCATAAAGTTTCTTAATCATTTTCTTCTTGGATTCTAAGAATACCAAAGCTATTGTTACTTTCTCATTTCAGGAAACTTTCGAGAAATTATCTGATATTTCTTTAGTACAGAAGTCTCAACTCATAACTTTGCCAGTATAAAGAAAAGACATAGAGATGTCCCCTGCAGATGTAGAAACTGATGGTACTTTCTAAATTTTTAATAAAGCTTTCTAGAGTTACTTAGTTATTCTGCCTACATGTTTGCAAGATTTTGCCGGCTGTTATATTATGGCCAAAGGCCCATTCATCCTTTAACCTTTCTTTATTAATTTCCTTTCTTATTATATCAATGGAGTGCAGCTTCAGCTGTAATTAGGTAAGTGCTAATACATAAAAAATGCATACTTTCACATTTATAGAAAATGAACATTTACTTTGTAGTCAATATTTCAGCCATACAGGTTACATTTACTATGTTTTTATGGTCATGTAACTGATAGTCTTTCATTCACTAACACAATTCATCCCCCCAGAACTGCAATACATCCCAAATGCTATCAAAATCTTATGTTAGAAGACAAGAATAGACAAAAAATGTATCTAATATAAATTTATAATAATGAATAGCATTCACAATATGAAATAGAAAAAGACCATAAGACATTGTGCTATGCTTGCTATTTTTCCTGGGTTTATTTTGTTTGTTTGTTTGCTTTAGGCTTTTTGTTTGGTTAGTTGGTTGGTTTTTTGTTTGTTTTGTTTTGTTTAAGGTAGTGCTTTATTTAAACCTTAGGCTGACTGTCACATAGGAAGTATGAAATAAACTGTATAGGATGATGTTCTTAAAGATCTCTATCTACCTACATACTGCACAGTATCCTGTCCACTCCCCAGGACCTGCTCAAGCAGGGTACTTGTGACAGGTAAGTGGAGAAAAGCTAAAGTGTCTTTAGGGTTCTTCTGTCACTGGGAACTGTGACAAAAGTGTTGTCTGAGATAAGACTTAAATAATACATCAGCCTTATATACAGCTGAGCCTGATCAACAGTCCAGTTCAACAGTTCATTTCAACTCATCTTGCTGATCAGGGCAGGAGTAGTATTAGCTTTTAAGGGGCATTCATGAGACAAGTGTTATGAGAGAGAACTGGAACATTTTCCTTTGCAACAAATGGGAAGGCATAGGATAGACTCTCTTCCCTGCATTTCCAGAAATGTTCAGATCAGGACTACAACCTGACAGAGTCTCTCGGTTATTCATTCCTCAGGGGATGCTATTCCTTAGCAAACCACTACACAAATGGAAATAGAAGACCATTAGACATCAGGGGCTTGTTAAAGTCACCATCCCCAAGATCAAGTACTGACAATGTTGGTAACAACTCTGCAAGTACAAGAAAGCAAGAGATCTACTTGTCATAGAAAAAAATGGTCAAGATTTGTAACATGTACAGTATATTTCTGTCCCAGCTGATACTTCAGTTCACATCACCTTTAGTCAGGAGCTACTTCTTTGCAGAAAAAAGTATAGATTAAGAAGAGTCAGAGTGCTGAAGCACTTGCAGACTCATATAATGGGAATTTTGGCAGGCAACATTTATACAGAATAAATTCTGATGATGCCTTCAGAAGCACACAAGCCATGAAAATAGCATTTGTACAAGAGAGCCACAGAAAATGAATAGACTGTATGTTGGGAAGTTCACATTTTTCATATCTATTTCCAAAAAAGTGTTCATGAAATTTTGGTTATAAAATCATTGAAGTGTAAAATAACTTATGATACTTTTATCTTCCTATTTCATTGCCCTGGCATCTAAGCAAGTTGAAAACCCAAAACAAAAGTTATATTTCTGCAACTAAAGTAAATCAGCAAGGTACTGAATGATAATAAGAACTAAAAATATGAGCTTTCACAGAGAATATGTATTCTTCTTTTTCAGCTGATGAGACACTACTGCAGTTTTAGTTTTATTCAAAACAATTGAAAATGTGCTCTTCAATCACTGTGAGACTAAAAGGTAATATTTCTATATTTAATGTAACACGAAACTTTGATTCTTCTAATTGAAATTATGAAAGGTATAAAAGAAATAGGAAGATTGAAAGTAAACAAATATCAAGTCCTGACTGTGGTTGAAAACATGTGAATGTTTTCCAAAACTAAATCCAGAGATTTTGGAAATTTCATGCTGGCAACTTTCATTAAAGACCTAAGTAAGTCCATATGCCTTTTGAAGACATATAATAAGACAAAGTGAAATTATTCTCAACAAAACCTTAAAGACAACAAAGATTTTGTTATCAACAATAGAAACTATAGTGATTTCAAAGGTGTTGACTGGACATATTCAATGAGTCCTCAAATGTTGATGGGTTTACAATAAAAACAAGAAATTGAATAAAACTTGGACTGCGATAGAGAAAAACTTTTAATGATATCTTCAAGAGAAGTATGGAGAATGTACCTTGTAAAAGCACAAACATTTTAGCTGAGTTTTTATAACCACTAACTTAAGTGAATATACAGGAAGGTGAATTTCATTTGTGTATTCCTTAGAGTCAACTGAAAAAAGTTGTTCTAGTGAGGAAAGTTTTGAGACAACTATTATATTAAAATATACTTTCAAAAATACAATTTCTGAACTTTAAAATATGATTCCACAACCTAAACTTTAAGACAGGATGCAGTTCATGAAGTAAAGTAAGCCTGAAGATTTTAACACCTCTGTCTGCAGAATACACAGAATATTCTGTGTTTAAAATGTATTAATGTTGCAGCCTGTGTTTGATTTAAGTACTT